>WOVY01010833.1:0-707500 GCA_013436015.1 Rhipicephalus annulatus
GCTTTGCATGCACGGCCAAAAAAAACTCTTCAGCGTCCCTGCTAGTTGTCTTTCTTACTCCCTGATGGCCCGCCATTATAGTGTCATGTCCCAAGTCTAGAACAGCCTTCGTATACTCACCGGCACTGCTAACTGTCTCTTTTCTCCTCCCTCATGGGTCTTGATACTACTCTGTACACAGCACTGAAAGCTTCTCAAACTTATGCACGACCCGACTCCTCTTACAATAGATCCATTCGCCCTGAATTTCAAAACACCGTCGCAGCGTACTGTCCGCTTCCTGCATTCTCCCAATTTCTGCTGCAGCTATGTTCATGGCTGCTACTGAGTCGTTCTCCTGATGCCCTCCTTTCCTTTTCACTCTTGTTCTTCGTAGCTTTCTCCACGGCATAGGCGGAATCTTCCCTGGTATGCTGATCAACACATCTCTCGTCACGTATATACATAACTTATGAGGTTCGAACTTCGTACCCTCAGCGCACATTGTAGTAGGCAATCTCCAGAGGGGATCCGGATCGTCAACTCCTCTGACCCCTGGCATATTACCAAGAATTACGTCGTAAAGAGGGTCTTTGACACATCGGGCTTCAATCCAACCGCAGTAATACGGCGACAAAATCAGTACCCTAGCAACTGGCATCCGCCGTACTGTTCCATCAGCCAACCGAACCGGCTTTGCTGTACCTAAGATGTCCGTTTCTGGCACCATGGATTCTCTTACAAGTACAATTTTGGAGCTCGTGTCTCGAAGTACCGAACTTTACGTCCGTGTAACATCCCCACGACCACTGGCATAGCATCTTCGGCTTCTCCCGCCTTGACAGAAGTCGTAACAGCGCTTGTCTTATCCTTGTCCTCCTGGTCACGTTGCTTTTCCCAGTCCGCATCAGCAGAGCTTTCATCTGCAACCATGCAAGCGGTTCTGTTGTGTGATCACGCTTTCCGCACCGATCGCATTTCACGATGAATGTGAGTGCGACCCGTGCACAATTTGCTGCTCTATGCCCAATCTTGTCACAGAGGTAGCATTTGATTGCACTCCGGGTTTGCTCTTTCTCCTCCAAACCTTCTCATCTTGGGCTTTCCTAGACTCCTTTGAACTTGAGCTTCCAAATAACGGTTGGCGTGTTCGGACAGCTCAGCCACCGTCTTCAAGTTCCGCTCCTTCAGGAATATTGCCACTCCCTTGTGACAGGATGCCAGGAATTGTTCCGCAATTATGCTATCTCTTAGATCCTCGAATTATCTCTCTGTTAGCCATCCCCGACCACGGTCGAAGTAATTAGAGATTCGAGCAGCGAACTGCTGGCCTGTCTCATTTTCCTGTGTTTCATGATCCGGAATTTCTCTCGGAAACCCTCGGCAGTTAATCTGAAGCGTTGGAGCGAGCCCTTTTGACCTCGTCGTAATCTAGCGCATCCGTGCTGGCATCCGGCTAAAAACAGCCAATGCCTCTCCCGCAAGGCACATGCTCAATCCAGTCGCCCAATCACTCCTCTGCCAGCCTTGTCCTATCGCTATTCTCTCGAACCGCTGTATATGAGCGTCGAGGTCATCTCGCCTTTCGTCAAAAGGTGCGATTAACTTACGCGGACTCACTTTTGGTGGCTGGCGGTACCATCTCGGACCTATCGGGTACTTCCACACTAGTGCTTGCGCGCAACTGCAATTTTTTTTTTGAGTGAGCTCTTTTTCCGCATTAAGTTTTTATAATTTCCCTCGTCTGCGGCTTTCGCTCTCTCTTCAGCGGCTTTCGCTCGCTCTTCATCTTCTTTGGCGGCCTCTCGTGCCTCTGCACGCTCTTCAGGTAATCTTTTATGTTCCTCATGATAGAGCGTCATTATAGCCCTCAGCCGAATAATCCCGCAGCACTACCAGGCTGCCATCAAGCATTCCAGATCCATTTCACGGCTCCCGACAGACCTAGGCGGTGACAAAGTTACATGGATCCTGGCAGGCTCGCCATTGCCCCTCGTATATGCTGAGGCCTGGTTCGCTCGTCGGGCGTTGCCAAATGAACCATAGAGGCTGATGGACGAAACGAAAACTATCACTTCGTTACCATGACAATCACAAAAACGAAACAACAACACAAATACGCACACGTAGAAAACACAGAAAAGGAGATGTCTTAATGACGGCATTTCAACGTCCGATTCCGTTGGCGTTCTCTAAGTCTCGCGCTTACAGTTGTGGCGTGGCCTCTGGTCCGCTGGGGAGTCCCTCTCAGGCGTGATGAAACGCCATATCGATGCTCAACGGTGGCCACGATGTTGAAGACCCACTACAGTGGTAGCTCCAGTGGTTTCTCGCCGAGGCAGGTGCTGGGGCGGGATACACTGCAGACCAGGGGTCGGCGGTGGTTCCGGGGCTGCTCGCCGAGGTCGGTGCTCTGGGGGGAAACTGCAGACCAGGGTCGGTGGTGGTTCCGGGGCTGTTCGTCGAGGTCGGTGCTCGGGTGGGAAACTGCAGACCAGGGTCGGTGGTGGTTCCGGGGCTGCTCGCTGAGGTCGGTGCTCTGGCGGGAAACTGCAGCCCAGGATCAGCGGTTGCTCTTTGCGCTGCTCGCCGAGTCAGGTGCTCGGGCGAGAACTGCCGTCCAAGTTCAGCGGTTGCTCCGTGAGCTGCTCACCGAGTCAGGTGCTCGGGCGGGAACCAGGGGCAGCGGTACTTCCTTGCGCTGCTCGCCGAGTCAGGTGCTCGGGCGGAGACCTGGAGCGAGACCCAGTCCGAACTTCCGTACCCCTTCGCCCCTCGAACGCCACGTCCCGGCTCCGACGTTCCTCACTCGCCTCGCGCCCTCCTCTTTTTGCTCCTCTTCTCCCTCCTTCCAGCATGTTAAATTACCTATTCAAGACAACTTATTTCATTTCCTCTTTTCTTCATCTTGTCATTCTTGACAACTGCATACGGAATCAAACACTATAAAAACATGTACGATGGCAAAATGCCCCATTAAAAATATTAGCAATTGTGTCCATCTGTGTGCACAGAAACACTTCATACAAGAACTTCACGGAGATAGCTGCGTATGAAAATTTATTGATTAAACATTTTGCATTGTCTGTTGCTTGAATCATTTTTACTTTGTACGAAAACTATCAAAAAAGTAATTTGCTTGTTACTAACTGCGTTCCAATCTTACCCTTAAAATGTAACGATGTGAAGGTGCCATGTTTCATCAAAATTCTTCTATTTTCGCTTTACTTGTTAATTGCGCATACATGGAACAAATTCTCGCTGAGCTTGAAATCAGGAATCAAGAGTCCTCAGAAAATGCTTTAAAATACATAGATAGTTATGCGCTTCACTGCCTATCATACCTCTGCGCCGTTTCCGCGTGAGGTGTCATTTATTGTAAGCCGCTGGAAACACTGTCGGCACATACGACGGGTACAGACTTGAGTAATTTTTGCAGTTTCCCGCAAAATGCCTGCTACAAATCATTGCCCAAGCTTTTGGCAACCACACACTTCCTTCGGCGCTGTGTAGATATAAAAATATATAACAACACATCACCAATATCATATGTGCACACAGCTTCAACTACTACGTCCCCAACAATATCGAATAATAGTAGTAGCATAAAATAATTCTTCGATATTTTTTAACAGTGCTCTAAAGACGGGCGTTGAAAATTTATACATTTAAAGGGGGCGTGCATCTCCCAGTAACTCGATAGATTATAGGAACGGTGACGCAGGAATTAACACCCGTAACTTTAAATGCGTTGTGCGCCTGCTAATTTATGAAAAAAATTGTTTACTTACTTAATTCAGCGCACTGTTTTAATCTATTCCTGTCGTCTGCTTGTTTCGTACCATCGGTTTGGGAATCGGTAGAATTTCACTGGTGGAGTCAACCCCTTCGTGTTTGCAGGGTTATTGTGACTGTTGACGCCTCCGCAATAGTTCCCCCTTTTATGTTGAGGTGACATCGCAGAACGAGGGACGTTTCACGTGCAGCGCGCGCTTCGCAAATGCGTGGAAGCCAAAGGGAGCGGAAGGGTCGGAAGACGCTACTGTTGTGCACTTTTTCTGGCAGGGGAAAGGCAAGCGCCGGCGTCGCCGTGCAAACTTGAGCGGGTTCTCCCCTATACACCTCTAAAAAACTGTTTATTGATGACGTTTCGATCGGAGACTGATCTTCATCAGACAAAATTTAGTAGGCTCCGACGCGTTTTTATGCCATCATATAGCCGAGAGAGAGAGAGAGAAAAACAACTATACATATACCAGTGGCCCAACTACCCATCATGCACTGATAAGCAGCCAAACGGCCACGTTTGCGTACTATGCATAGCACGTACATTAAAAAAAGAGAAAAAACACCTGGGCCAGTGGCAATACCACCCATTATACACTGATAAGTAGTCAAATGACCACGTTTGCGTACTAATAATAGCAGGTGCATTTTGTAAAAATAAAATAAATAAAAAAAAACAAGTGGTAAACAACATACAATCATGGCAAGTTTTTTGGTCGAGGTGGCTAAAAAGCGAATTCCAGTGATAAAAAGTTTGACTCCTCAGGTTCACCTCTCATCAGCTTTCCCCGTAGCTTGTAAAGAATACCAAAGTACATTCCTTGCGATCATTGTCGCTGTCGCATTCCACCTGTTCTCCCCCTCCATAGTTGCTCTTGAAGCCTGGTGAGAAGGGCTACGTCAGAACGATGTGAGAAATTTGTTGTTTTCCAAGCACTCCTGTGTCACGAGCGAGCCTTTGAACCCGCGAAAGACTGGTTGCTGAAACTGCTTCCAGATGTTGACTCCTCCCCTTCCCCCGCTCGGCGCAAACGAGCCACCGTCGTTTCCATCGGCAGTTCGGCCGCCGCCTCCATCCGAATAGGAATAAACTTGTTTTTAACCGTTCGAGGCTGTCTGAGCTTTTTGGACTACCGCGACCAACGCGTACGTCTATGGGCCGACGACAACACCGGACATAACAGTGGCGACGAGGAAGTGGATTTGGACCAACGCTATGCAACGATATTGACAAACTACAAGCTGTGGCTACGCACGGGCTCCCAAATCGGCTACCCCATTTCAACGGCTCATCATGGTCATTGTGGTTTGGACGCCTGCAATTTTAATTCGAGGCTAACAACATCACTGATGCAGCAATGAAGAGGGCCAACCTGCTAACGCTGTGTGGGGAGCAGACATACGACACAGTCTGTGCCCTGATTCAGCCACGCACTCCAGCAGCCGTTGACTACGACGACATCGTAGCAGCGCTACAAGAGCACTATGACCCAAGGCCATCGGAGGTCTACTGTCGAGCCCGCTTCAAACGGGGATACCAACTGGAAGGCGAAAAAAGTGGCCGAATACATAGCTGCTCTCAAAAAGCTCGCTGCTGACTGCAATTTCGGGACGTTGACCGCGACAGCTACAGCTACTGCGCAGGAGGGAGGATCGACTGCCACACCTGCTAACACTACTATGCTCCCCATGGACGTTATGTTGCGTGACCGTTTTGTGTGCGGACTGCGTGACGCAGGCCTACAACAACGCCTGTTTGCGGAGACGGGTCTCACCTTCTCCAAAGCCTTTGACATCGCCCAAGGAGCGGAGAGCTCTGGTCACCAGCAGAGGGATATTCGATGGAACGTCGAGCCGGTGCATCACACCAGTCAGCAGTCAGGTCATTCCACGTCTAAGGCGAAATCAAGCAGAAAGACACAGTGCTGTTGGCGATGCGACGACATGCACGATCCCCAGGTATGTCGATACAAGACAGCGACCTGCAATTTTTGCCAAAAACTGGGACACATTGAAAGGGCATGCATCTCGAAGCGCAAACAGCTCGGACCGAAGACTTCAGTGCAACGGAACAACAATGTCGACGCACAGGAGGGCCAGGCGCAAGATACAAGCCGAACAGCACTAATGTCACCGGCACTATATGACTTAAACGCGGTTGTGAACCTCGGAACGAGACCGAAGATTACAACTGAAATTCTGGTACCCAACGCCCTATCAGGTTTGAGGTGGATTCCGGAGCAGCATGTATGCTCATCAGCGAGGACACTTTTCGCGCTACTTGGCGTGAGAACGCGCCAGCTCTCCGGCAAGACGACACGCAGCTGAGAACGTGGTCCGGACATTCCCTTCCACTGCTGGGCTGTGCCAACGTAGATGTGTACTACAACGGGCAGACCCATCAGCTCCCCTTGCTAGTCGTCCGCGGTTCTGGATCAAGCCTTTTAGGACGAAATTGGTTCACCCCCCTTGGAGTGGTCATTGGCAGAGTTCACCACACATTCAGTTATCCGTCAGTGGAGCAGCTTCAAGATAAGTACAAAGCGGTTTTCTCCGAAAAAATACCAGGGAACAACGGACCTCCAGTCACACTAGAGCTGCGGGAGGATGCGACGCCGAAATTTTTGAAAGCTAGGTCGGTGCCTTTCGCCCTACGAACGTCAGTCGAGAATGAGCTTGACCGACTGCAGGAACAAGGGATCATCAAACCGACGCAACATTCGGAATAGGCGACACCACTTGTTGTCGTCCGAAAAAAGAACCGTACCCTACGCCTCTGCGGAGACTACCGGAGCACTGTCAACCTGGCGACAAAAGCACCTTCCTACCCACTGCCGACACCGGAAGAGGTTTTTAGCACGCTTCGTGGTGGAAAAATCTTCAGCACCTTGGACTTGACACAAGCCTACCAACAGCTGGAGGTGAGCGAATCAACGTCTGAACTGCTCACAATAAACACTATTAAGAGGCTTTACAAAGTTAAAATGTTACCATTCGGAATATCTGCAGCGCCAGCGATCTTCCAGAAATTTATGGAGTCTACACTTAGCGGAATCCCAGGTGTTTGCGTCTACTTGGACGATGTTATTGTCGGTGGCGCCTCCGATGAAGAGCACACAGAACGCTTGGAGCTCATTTTGGAAAGGCTAGCAAATGCTAATTTGCGCATCAGTAAAGAAAAATGTGTTTTTGCGGTGCCTGAAGTGAAGTTTCTTGGACATCAAATTGACGCGCAGGGTATCCATCCCACTGAAGACAAAGTGCGTGCAATCACCGAAGCACGAGCGCCTACTAACAAGCAAGAACTGCAGTCGTTTTTGGGGCTCTTAACGTTCTACGACCGGTTCTTAGAACATCGAGCTACAGTGGCCAACGATCTATATCAGCTCCTGCAGAAAGAAGTCCCATGGACTTGGTCGCCACGCCACCAAGAGTCATTTGTTGCCCTTAAGCAACTACTTCGCAAGTGTACTGTTGTGCGACACTACGACGAAAGGAGACCCCTACTGCTAGCCTGTGACGCATCACCATACGGAGTGGGAGCAGTCCTCTCCCAAGTTGACGACCAGGGACGGGAAGCCCCGATCGCTTTTGCTTCGCGCACCCTATCGCAGGCAGAGAGGAATTATTCCCAGCTAGATAAAGAGGGACTTGCCACCGTCTACGCAGCAGATCACTTTCGGCAGTACATTACCGGCAGGAAAGTGACTTTCATAACAGATCACCGGCCCTTATTGGGTATTATGGGTCCCCAGAAGCCAATGCCACAGACATTGTCGCCGCGAATGACACGATGGTGCATCAAGATGTCGGCGTACGATTACGAACTCGTACATCGCACTGGGAAGAAACACAACAACGCCGACGCACTAAGCCGCCTGCCGCTAGACACCACAATAGATGAACCACCCCCGCCGGGTGATATACTCATGTTCGAGGCGCTGCCGAACCCTCCGCTAACAGCGGACATGGTAGCAGCATCAACGAAGGAGTGCACTGTCTTGAAGGAAGTCTACGCAGCTATACAAGAAGGCAACGTGCAGAAGCTAAAGGGTGAACACTTCAACGCTTACCGCAAGCGAGCTGCGGAGTTGAGCACTCATCGCGGTTGTGTCACCTTGGGATCAAGAGTTGTAATTCCAGCGGCACTTCGCGAACAGGCCATGTCGCTTGTCCACGCAAGTCATCGAGGCATTGTTGCCATGAAAAAGCACGCCAGAAGTTATATGTGGTGGCCTGGTATTGACCATGATATAGAATTAACAGTTCCTGATTGCCAGCCTTGCCAATGCAACCACAGAAGCCCGCCAAGAGCCCCTATTCCTGAATGGGAAAGACCAGACACGCCTTGGCACACCCTGCACATTGATTTTGCTGGACCTATCGAAGGGTGTTCGTTCCTGGTGGTTGTAGACGCATACACCAAGTGGCTGGAGGTAAAACAAATGGCTACAACGACATCGGCAGCAGTTATCGACACTCTGCGGTTGTTGTTTGCAACGTTTGGCTTACCGCGCAAGGTGGTCTCAGAAAACGGCACTCCGTTTGTGTCCATGGAGATTTACAAGTTTTACAGCGACAACGGCGTCTCGTCTGTTACATCAGCTCCTTACCACCCGGCTACGAACGGACAAGCCGAGCGCTACGTGACTGAGCTAAAGCGCGCCCTTACTAAAGACCATACTGGGACAATGCAACGCCGCATCGCGCGCTTTCTCTTCAGACAGCACAACACTGTTCAAAGCACTACTGATCAAACGCCAGCGAAAGTGATGTTCGGACGAGAAATGAGATTCCAGCTGACAGCAATTGTCCCGGAGCCCTCAGCGAAAGCACCGTTGGAGGAAGAAAAGCTCCCGCATAGCAGGAGAATTGAAAGTGGACAGCGCATATACGCCCGCCAGTTCCACAGAAAGGCCGGCTGGGTTGAAGCGACGGCACTCAAACGCATAGGTTTGCGGTCATGGCTCGTCGACATTGGTGGAAAGGCCACACGCTGCCACCTTAATCAGCTACGCCGTTCAGGTAATTTGCCAAGGGAACCTCCCATTCAAGCAGCCACCTCGACGGAAGCTTCGTTCCACTTAGCCTGGCATCTCGCACCAGATGAATCGGCGCCGCCGCCCGCCGGCCCTGAACACAACAGAAACAACACCAAGCGAGCGGAGGCTTCTCTTCCTAGTGCGTCCAGAGCGCCCACGCGCCCACGGCGGCCCCCAGATCGCTTCCAAGCGACAAGCTAAAGAGGGAGGAGATGTTGTGTTCCAAGCACCCCTGTGTCACGAGCGAGCCTTTGAACCCGCGAAGGACCGGTTGCTGAAACTGCTTCCAGATGTTGACTCCTCCCCTTCCCCGTTCGGCGCAAACAAGCCACCGTCGTTTCCCCCGGCAGTTCGGCCGCCGCCTCCATCCGAATAGGAATAAACTTGTTTTTAACCGTTCGAGGCTGTCTGAGCTTTTTGGACTACCGCGACCAACGCGTACGTCTATGGGCCGATGACAACACCGGACATAACAAAATTAAAAAGAGAAAAAAAAAGGAAAAAAGGAGAGAATAACAGCAAACAAGGGCTACACGTGTCAAAGCTCCGCACGTGCAGGACAGGCACATGCCAGGTAGCTACGATCTCCGGTCTGTGGCTCGAGAATATTAAATATATACTAAAGGTTGTTTTTCAAGTTTTTACCTCGGGGCTTGGATGTGTCATTTTACTTGGTTCAGTGGTCCACCTTTCTCGAAATGCGCGTGTTCATGCCGCACGCCCAAACACGTGCTGTGGGCGAAATCAGAAGAAAAGAAAAAAAGAAAAATTATAATTAAGGAAACCAAAAAAGAGAAGAAGAAGAAATATATATATATATATATATATATATATATATATATATATATATATATATATATATATATATAAGGGAATTAAGTGTATACCTAAGGGCTCGTTTTTTCGTGTTCGTGTTTTGATACAATATTATTGAGATCTAACAGACAATAATGCCAAGGAATGTATAGAGGAAGTGATTAGGCCAATTGTAATGTAAATGTGAAGAAAGAAAAGTGGGTGAAAAAATTACTTGCCGTGAGCAGGAACCGAACCTGCGACCTTCGAATAAAGCGTTCGATGCTCTACCACTGAGGTAGAGCATCGAACGCGATATATATATATATATATATATATATATATATATATATATATATATATATACATACATACATACATATACACACCGAAAGCCACTCTCCAAACTGTGAGGGTGGCCCTGTGCTACGGGAACTTGTATCATGTCGCTTAGATCCTCCGAAGAAGGCTGGTCCACTAGCCGAAACTATTAGGAAAAAATAAATAAATTATTGTTTTGTTTCCTATACTGCACTATTCTCCAAGTTTATAAATTTCATTACGGTAGCCAGAAGAAACTCTGGTTATCTATTTCATCTATATATATATATATATATATATATATACATACACCGGACCACGCCTGTTGCAGTCTTGCCGTCCAGTGCGCAGCCACCTGAAACTCCAAACAAAGAAGGCTCAGACGCTTCGAACGTCGCACGCTACCAGGCGCATGAACCACTCATAGTGAACAGCGAAGAAAAAGCCCTTGATAGACTACCTGTCAACTCTGAAGCCTTATATTCACTGCCCAAACAGAATGACAACAGCCCACAGACTACCAGCTGCCAACTGGACAGCACATCAAGTTATCAAGAAAACGGGCACGATGTTCAAGAAGCGCTCTCGCCTCAGCACGTTCTGATGCAGCAGCGACAACAGCAAAAGCGAGTCCAAGGATTCTAGACACTCCAACGGATACACCAATAAGGACAATGATGCAAAGTGAGCCTCTTAAAGTAAACTCAAGACGTGAGACATATGCGCATAAGACATTGGCCTCACAAACGCATTTGGCACAAGAGATCAAGACTGCGCCTACGATTACAGCTCTGAAACCACAGAAAACGATGAAAGAGACGAAAAGACATCATCTGTAGACGGCAAAGACCAAGACACCATTCTGTCAGCCGCGACAATCGCACTTCCAAACTGGAAGCACACCATCTGTTCCCACCACGACATACAATTCGACGCCTTCGACATCCGAATTTAAAATCCTACAGGGACTCCCAACCTTGCCCACTCCTCACAAGAACTCAACCCATGTCATCACCAGTACAGATCTCCAGGGTGTGGTTATGCCATCCAGGACGCAACAGCCAGCCTCGTCCACTAGAGTTCTCCTAGATATGGCCGGACTGCTTCCCTCTGCTGTGGATTTTTCGTGTGAGTTAAAGAACGCCTTTCTAAAATGGCACTACAGTACACTTTGACAATTTTCTCTTTAACGCTCTGCATTTTTGTTGCTTTGTTGATTTTCTGACGCGACTTCTTCTGGGGGGAGGGGGAACCCTGTGACGTAGGAAAGCAGTGCCCGATGGTAGAGACAGATGAGGAAGAAGTGAGAATGGAATAAACATGGCTTATGAGCCGAGCCACATCTCCCAGTCACCATAGCGTCACACACACACACACACGCACGCGCGCACGCGCACGTACACACGCACACACACACACACACACACACACACACACACATTGTGAGCATCATTACTCATTCCATCTTTTCATCTGTACATACTCATCATCACCACTCCAGTTTTGGGTTCTGGGGCACATACTCGAGACAATAAAGAAGAGTCTTGAGGGTACTGGACGCCATCTTACAAGTGGTGGAGGTGCTGCCCGATTCCTGCGTCCTCTCGCTCTCTCGAACAACCCCAACGTCTTCTAGAACAGATCCCTGGAGCTCCGTTCAGGCCGTCGCTTAAACGACCTGGGTTCGGTAATGTCGCAAGCCGACCAGCCCAGTGCAGCAGCTGCGCCACCGCTTCCACCGCCAAGAAACCCTTCTCACCTGGTCACCAGCCCTCAAAAGGATCCTCCGCTGTTCCCAGGGCTTCTGGGTGAGGACGTGGAAGACTGGCTCGAGGAGCATGACTGCGTGAGGGCCATCAACAGTTGGGATGATCCTGCGAAACTCACCCATGTTGCATTCTACTTGAGCGGTGTCGCAAAAACGTGGTTTTTAAACCATGCTACAGATTTTTTGACATGGCCCGCCTTTACGTGCCAGCTCTGCCAGATTTTTGCCAAGCCATCGGTGCACTCGGATATCGCCAAGAGAAGGCTTGGTGCACGTGTTCAACGCCCCGGCGAGTCTTACACTTCTTACATTGAAGATGTTCCCGCCCTTCGCTGCCACGTCAACAACCATATGGCAGAAAACGACCGTGTGCGCCACCTGCTAAAAGGCATTGCGACTGTCGCTTTTAATGCGCTTGTGGTGCAGAATCCCCAGACCATAGCCGATGTTGTACCTACCTGTCAGCACCTCGAGGAGCTTCAAACCACTCGGGTGCAACCTGATATGCCTGATCTCAGCTCGAGTAATGACACAACAGAGCTGTGTGCATTGATCCGCTCTATCATCCGCGAGGAACTTCATGCACAGGCTTCACCTCACCGCCTTGATATTCAAACGATGCCGCCTGCTACTAGTTTACGCGACCTCGTGAGGGAGAAACTGGCCTTGACCACAGGCACACCAGTTCTGAGCTCACATCCCGTGCACATGCCAAGTTATGCTCACGTTGCTGCAACGACGCCTGCGCCCCACCAAAGCCTGGCCTCGATCACTGTCACACCTGTTCCGAGTTCATATCCTGTGGCCATGCCAACTTATGCTCAGGTTGCTGCTAGGACACCTGCACCCCAGCAAAGCCAAATGCAGCTACCAGCACCCGATGTGCATGGTTCCCTTAACTTGCTCGCACCGCGACCATCTGGCCAGCCTTACAACACCTGGCGCACTACACGAGCGACTTGCTTTTATTGCGGCATCCGTGGTCACATTTCAAGGTTTTGCCAATGCCGTCAACAAGACAAAAGACGAAGCTACGGTGACTATGAATGGGACGACTTCTACCCAACTGGACCACCCTATCGCCGACTGTATTAGAACAGCACACGCCGGTCACCGTCTCCGCAGAACTTTGCCTCAGTTCGCAGTTCCCGTTTCTCACGTCTTCGCTCACCTTCACCGATGCGGCGTTCCTCCTCTCCCCTTCGACCTTCTACTTTGATTCCCGACCGCCAACTGGAAAACTAAACAGTGCAGCTTCGAGAGGTAAAGCTGCATCTTTCGAACTGCATCAAACTCCTCCAGACCGCCCATCAAATGTTTTATTGGGGTATATTGAAGGTATACAGACACAGGCACTAGTAGACACAGGCGAATCACTTTCCGTAATTTGTGCAGACTTTTGCGCCCGCTTGAAAAAAGTTAGGACGCCATACAATGGCCCTCCCCTTCATTGCGCAGATGGAGTCCTTATTCAGCCTTCAAGTGTTTGCACAGTCCGCGTTTTCATAGATGGCATCCTTCACCACATTAAGTTTCTTGTACTTCTTTTGTGCACTCACACAGTCATTTTAGGATGGGACTTCCTTTGTTCGGCATCAGCTTTCATATCGTGTCGTCAGCGAGTAATTTATATGTCAGCTACTGAGAGTTCATCTCATGTCGATCCATACAGCTTCCGTTTCGTTGCTGCCGCGGATTGTTTCATTTCGCCAGGAGATGAACAAATTCTCACGATCGCTTAAGGTACTATAGTTAACGGTGACGTGTTCATTGCTCCATCAGTTCGCTCCTAACCCGCGGGGCTTACCGTTGCACTCGGCCTTGTGCAGTTTAACGACGGTAAGGCATTGGTCACCGTCTTGAACCCAACTCCTTCACCAGTGATGCTGCCGCAGGGCACTGCTGTGAGCTGTTTCGCTGACAGCGAGCCTTTTTTGCTGGTTTCTCTTCATGCAGAATCACGGCCTTTGTCTGCTACAACCAATACCAAGGCAACCACTGGTGCTTTAAATGCTATCATAAGTCCTCACCTCACTGCTGAGCAAAAGAGAGACCTCTTAGACCTTCTCCAAAAGCACAGCTTTTCGTTCGACATACATTCCAAAGTTTTGGGCCGCACCTCTGTTGCAGAGCACAGCATCGAAACCGAAGGCAGCTCCATTGTGCGCCACCGCCCATACCGTCTGTCTTCGGCGGAACGGCAAATGATTGAGGAAAACATCGCCGACATGCTCAAATGGGATATTATTCGACCTTTATCCAGCTCTTGGTCGTCTCCTGTGATGTTGGTCCGGAAAAAGGATGGCTCTTTCCACTTTTGTGTTGATTACAGAGCGCTCAATAAGATAACGAAAAAAGATGTATATCCGTTGCCACGCATAGATGATGCCCTAGACTCCCTACAAGGCGCAGAATATTTCTCCAGCTTTGACCTTCGATCCGGGTATTGGCAAATACCTATGCGCGAAGCAGACAAGAAGAAAACAGCGTTTGCAACGCCTGACGGCCTTTACGAGTTCGTCATGCCTTTTGGCTTATGCAACGCTCCAGCAACATTCGAGCACATGATAGATACTGTCTTACATGGTCTCAAGTGGAAAACTTGCTTATGCTATTTGGACGACATCGTAATTTATTCTTCTACTTTTCCTCAGCACCTTAAGCGCTTGGATGAAGTTCTTACGTGCATTTCGAACGCTGGGCTTCAGCTCAATACAAAAAAGTGCCACTTCGCCAGCAGGAGCATCAAAGTATTGGGTCACCTTGTCAGCAAAGATGGCGTTCGACCCGACCCCGACAAGGCTGCTGCCGTAATTAATTTTCCACGTCCGGGCAATAAAAGATAATTGTGTGGGCCTGGCGTCTTACTTTTGCCGCTTTATCAGTCACTTTGCTGTTATTACGGGACCATTACACAAGCTTCTGACGTCAGGCCCGGCCTTCACTTGGACTGACGAGTGCGAGTGTACTTTCCAAGCCCTTAAACGTGTTTTGACATCAGACCCCGTCCTCCGTCACTTTGATGAGAGCGCACCCACTTTCATTCACACAGATGCCAGTGGCCACGGAATCCGTGCCGTCCTCCTCCAGCGCGACGACACTTCACGTGAGCGAGTAGTTGCGTATGCCAGCCGCGCACTAACACCTGCGGAGCAGAACTACTCGATAACAAAGCAGGAATGTCTTGCTGTCGTTTGGGCCATCCAGAATTTTCGACCTTATCTGTATGGACGCCACTTCACTGTGATTACCGACCACCATGCCCTATGCTGGTTGTCCTCGCTGAAGAATTTGTCTGGGCGACTCGGTTTCTGGATATTCCGTTTGCAAGAGTACACTTTTGACATTGTGTACAGGTCTGGCAAACAGCATCAGAATGCCGACGCTCTCTCTCGCTGCCCTCTGCCACTTTCATCGGCAAAAACGCATCCTCGATGTCCCTCAGGTGATAAAGCGGCTTCCTCTGCACTCTCGTTATCTCCTCTGGCAGTTGCTGGGTCATTATCTTTAAATAGCGGCGCTCAGTTTCCCGCGTGCCAACGTGACGACCCATACTGTAACGGCATCATCGGGTACTTGAATGACTCGCCTTCTCCACCTAATGCCAGACTACGTTGTCAGCTACGACAGTTCAAGCTAGACAACAATGTCCTGCAGCGCTATGCTTACAATGCGGATGTGCATCGGTGGGTGCCAGTACTTCCCCGTTCACTGTGAAAATAAGTTCTCGAAGCGCTCCACGACCACCCATCAGCTGGACACTCTAGATTCCAGATTCCAGAAGACCTACAACCGCGTTAGGAGCCGTTTCTTCTGGCCTGGTCATTCTACCTTTGTGGCTAATAATGTCGCTTCTTGTGCACTGTGTCAATGCCGGAAGCGACCAACTTCTGCTCCTGCTGGATTATTACAACCCATTCCATGTCCCGATACACCTTTTGTCGCTGTCGGAATAGACCTCGTCGGACCACTTCCTGTAACGCCAGCAAACCACCGCTCGATCGTCACAGCTGTCGACCACCTCACACGATACGCGGAGACCGCTCCTCTACGCACTAGCTCCGCCTCAGATGTTGCCGCCTTTTTTTTAGAAGCCATTGTGTTGCGTCATGGTGCACCTCGCACATTGTCGAGTGACAGGGGCAAGGCCTTCATGTCGACAATTCTTGACGAAATTCTAAAAACTTGTGGCACAGTTCATAAGACCACATCCGCTTACCACCCGCAGACAAATGGCCTGACAGAGCGATTCCACTGGACTCTAATCGACATGATATTCATGTACATCAAACCGAACCAAGATAGCTGGGACAAAGTCTTGCCATTCGTAACGTTTGCACACAACACCGCTGTTCAACGAACCACCGGGTATTCACCTTTCTTCTTCGTCTATGGTCCTGCGCCGACATTCACTATTGACGCCTCTTTCTTCAATGTAACGTCAAAAACGTCCACGACTACGCCAGAAAATTTCGTCTCCCGGCTCCCTGACGCACGACTACGTGCTTAACCTCACACAGAGGCCAGTCAACTAGACCGCAAGCAACGCTATGACAGCTTTCGTCGAGACGTCACCTTCCGTCCTGGAGATGAAGTATTACTTTGGACGCCTGTTCGTTCACCCGAATTGTGTGAAAAGTTTCAGTCACACTTTCTCGGACCTTACGTTGTTAGTGAATGAACATCTCCTGTCAATTACCTTGTCACTCCCGTCGAGGGTTCCTCGGACCGTCGTTACCGTGCATCCGAGATTGTTCACGTTTTACGCCTTAAATCATTTGTTCGCTGTACCTTTCCTGCCTAAGTCTCAGTCGGTCCGGCCGCTCAAGTGCGCGGGGAAAATAAATGTGAGCATCATTACTCGTTCCATCTTTTGATCTGTACATACTTATCATCACTACTCCAGTTTAGGTTGTGGGGCACATACTCGAGACAATAAAGAAGAGTCTTGAGGGTACTGGGCGCCATCTTATGACATATATATATATATATATATATATATATATATATATATATATATATATATATATATATGGTATTTAAGAAATATGTTCAATATTCCTAAAAAATCACCGAAAGGAGGCACCTGTGGGCTACCTGCATGACTTCTTTTACTTTGGTAGAAGGCAACTTCAGATGTGTGCAAACAATAATTATGGCAGTAATTACAGAAATTAAGAGATTAAAATTTTTAACCAGTGGAAGTAGCTGATCAAGTCCAATGGCCAAATTAAAGTACTTCCTATAGATAGCCCACAGCCTCTTTGAAATTTTGGAAATGCAGCCACTGATAATAACTGCAGAGTGATGAGTTCTGGCCAATTTAGCTGGCGATACCAAAACCGATGCCCCAACAGCACATCTACCATTCACTTCAACCATGACCTCAATGACAACAGTGTTTACCTCGCCATTATCAACCGTCAATTTAGACACTTTGCTTCGTGGCCACTTATCGACGCCCACTTATTCTTCTCCACCGATGCGAAAGAACAGTGTCCCACGATAATTTCGAAATTCCGAAGTCACGTTATTTACATCATTCTTTCCTGCATTCATCGAGAACTAACCACAGCAAAACAATCAGACAACTTTCAAGCTGCATTCACATTCACAAATATTCACTCTTCCCCTTGGCAATTGGTCAATAGAACATGTTACCGGATAGTGTTGTGAATTGCACTACTATGGAATCATTTCTTGCGAGTTTGCAGGCTATGCAATTCTGTTCGTGATAGTGATTTTTCTTTCTTTTTCTTCGAAATGATTTTTTTTTCCTCTGTAACCACTCCTGCAAGGGCCGATTGTGCCTGCAGTGTGTTCAAATAAAAAAATACAAATAAAAAAGTTCATATGGCCAGTATGAAGCTATTGAACATAATCTTGTTTAGCCTGATTCTAATAATCATCATAGTAAGGGCTAATTAGAATAGTTTTACTTGAATTGTTTATGATTAACATTCCATTAATTAGCATGGTTTAGTTAGCTCATCAACTAGCATGCTTCAGTTAGCCCATTACTATTACATGCCTTTATTAGCACTGTCTTAAGATGTGGTGTAATTATTTGGGCCTTATCATGACTTGGCGTAGTTAGCTTGGTCATAGCATGTCCTGGCCTAACTAGCTAAGTATACTGCCTAGCCAAATAGCTAATTAGCCGGGTGCTTGTGCTCAGGTGCTAGCAGATGATGAAGACGATGAAGAAGGCGTGCACCGGCCAAGCAGCGCGATGGAATGTGCAGCCTGACCAAGATGATTAACACTTGGACTCGGGTTTGGCTGCGGTTGTGTCATACGCTCGGCCGGAACTAATATCAGAAGCCATTGTGCTCATTATTTTAAAACAGACTAGATGCGGGCAATAAAAGCTTCAAAATAAATTCAAACACCCCTGCCTCTAAGAAATAGCTTGACGAAAAGTTTCTGACACTTATATTGCATCGGTGCACTTCTGCACTCAGTGGAATGACAAACAAATGAAAGAAGATGCCTTGGGTTTGAAAACACTGCCCATCTTTATCGAACATTCTTCATGCTATGACTGGTTCAATCGTAGCCAATGAAGCGCAGCGCACTGAGGGGTGGATTTGACTGTTTCATGCTGGTTGGCTCATTCAAAAGGCGGTGTCGCCAGAGCTCAGAAGGATCTCGAGTTTCACACAACTCTGGCTAAATTCGGCCGATCCTGCCTAGCACCTCTGGAGTTCTTTTACGCACACCTAAAGATAAGTAAAGGGCGTTCTTGCATTTCACTCCATGGAGGAAGAAAAAAAGAAATGAGGGAGCACTACTTCATACAGTGAACTCACCGTGTCGGCCCAACACATCATCAAAACGCATGCGGTAGGTTTCAGTAACCTGTTGTGTTTTGAACCTCCTGCATGAGCAGGCTGCCAATCTCTACCAAACAAGCGCACTTCGATTAAGAGTTACCTAAGGTCACCATATGACCTACTAGGTGCCATGCTCCAAAGTATCGACAAGTCTTCTTACCGACGGGATCTTGCGGTAAACGTCATGTGTTGAGCCTCCACTGCTGGCTTCAAAACAGGTTGGCTTGCCAATGCTGGCTGCATTGGCAAGCCTCCTTTGTTTTTCTTTCCTCCCTGTTTCGCCCCCATCAAAACGCAACCGCTGTGGCTGCAGGAATTGTACACGCATTTTAGCATTTAACAGCGTCCTAACAGCACTTAACAATAGAAAAGTCAGGCTTGTGCAATGCTTTAGTTCTTACTTGGTGTGTGAGCAGTGCACATTTTTTTGTAAACACGGCTTTGGCAGCGAGTGAAGTGACCTTCATGCTCTCTTCAGCCCCTGTAACATTAAAGCAATCTTGCCGTGGAATCAAAAAGGTACAAAGCAACCGAAACCACGTGATAAGCGCACGCAGACGAGCAATGTCTGTGGAGGCGCAGGCTCATCGCAACACGCGGGTGATGATCTGACGCACGCAACCCTAGAACCCCTTGATCTAGGAAAGGCACATTTTCTGCTCGATTCTTCTCAGCCACCCTCGGTGCATCGTGAGCTCAGTGCCATTTTTCGCCGAGGGGCCCAAAGATGCGCCGCCGAATTCAATAGAGGCGCGTGATTTCGGGCCACTTGCACGCCCTTGTAGTGTATAACAGTTTGAAAAATGCCGCTATCGAAATCATACATGGAATTAAAGAGAGTCAAAGCGACAAAACTCACCGGAAAATCAGTCGCTTCGCCCGCTAAGTGGCCGGAAAATCGTGTCGCGAGGAGGACGGCAAAAAATCTATCTCAGACTGACTTTTCCACTACGCAAAGTGGATCATCTTTCCGCTTAAGGGCTTTCACTGCACTAGCTAAAACCTTGTGATGTGAACAGCTGGTCGTAGATTCAACATAGCAGGAGAGGCGTCGGCGGTGGCTCGCATTGGCTCTAGCTGCAAGTGACAGGTGCAGCAGGACGAAGCTTCACGGTCTCAACGAGGATGCATTCATTGAGTGCCTGGTTTGGTTTACGATCACTGAGAACACTGGAAGTAGGCGCTGCAGCAGCAGGAAGTCAGCATGCTCCAACATGTCTCGCTTTTGTACAGCCGGCTGAATCTGTCGCCACCGCCACTGCGGGTGCGTTCGCTCGTCTCATTTCTGTTGGCTTATCTCTTGAAACAACGTTTTAAAAAGTACAAGCTGTTTCTTTTCAGTATTTTGCATGAATAACTAGCATTCGCTATGAAATTTAGTGCTCAGAAAACAGGCAAAATGCAATGAATTCTCAAACAAGTGAAGGCGGTGGTGTACACGAGGGGCAGAACGAATGTGAACATTTCTGACACGTACAGACGTGGTTATCTGGCTGCTCGGACGCTTTCGGTTTCTCCTCGCTTCTAAAGTGTGAATGTGCCATAAAAAAGAAAAAAATGCTTTGTGGCCTACTGGTTTCGCGTTCGACGCTCGGCTATAAAGCTTTTTCGTTTCTTTCTTTGAAGTCTATTAGTGTATATTTTACAGAGTCATACCCGTGACAGAAATACGTCAGCAGAGTCATGATGGACCATTGCATAAAACACTTTCGTGTTAAAAGAAAATAATTTGGAATTTCTTCATTGACAGCCCTGGGGAATCGGTATCAGAAAGCTGCCGTATGACCAAATGGCTTAATAGCCGTAAATGGGAAAGTTCAAAAATTATTTTCAACCTTAAAAGGAAAATCAAAATGATAAAACTTGCAATAAAAAAACTATTTATTTTCTTTCAATTGAAGTATAAACGTCCTCTATGGTGCAAAAAGCCGTTACAGTGCTCGGTGCTGACTGCGTGTTTGATCCCTGTCGCGGTGGTCCCTCTTCGATGGAAGCGAAATGGCAGAGGCTATATACTGGTCACTGTAAGTGCACATTAAAGAACACCAGATGATCAAAATTTTCGAACTCTTTTACTACAGTGTCTCTCATAATCATAGTGTGGTTTGTGGACTTGAAACCCCAGATCGTATCCCTATAATACAATTATTAGTTTTTGGTATGAAGGTGATTTTTATAGGAGCGCCACGTGATGCAAGTTGCGCCTCAATTGATGTTTTTTCAGAACGATGCTTCGCTTTCATGTAAAATTTACGATCTACAGTGGTCTCGAGTTATTTTTAATGCAAGTCATATTTTACTTTGAGTATGTATTGATTACTCGTGTATTTGTGAATGGTGTCATTGTGAAGGGAAAAATGCATAATAGATAACTTTCTCAAGATATTTGGAGGCGTATATAGCAGGAAACTTGCAATGATCTTGAGCTTCAAACACGTTGCACAAATGCCTTTGCCTAATATGTAAACAAAACTTGGTATTGAAACAAGAAATGACTCTCTCAAAATGAGTTTCCTGACACTCGCAGGATATTGCTGCATATTGTTAGACACCTGCTGTAGTGGTGCGCCGCTTCTTGCTCTTATAAATTTCGCCACACCAACTAGCAAGCAAAAGTCACCAAGCAAAACGTGCCATGCAACGCTGAACTGCACGTGTCAACACAGGTGCGCTGGAAAAAAAAAGGCTGGTGGCTTTTTGAAGGAGTGGCACGCAGCGAGATGCTAGAAGAAGTTGACAAAGTTTTCACTAAGGAGCTCAAGACAACCTCTGTGTATTTAGTTGACGGGCACAAGTTCGCACAAAATAGATGGTTGTTTTAGCTGCTGGCGTTGTACTTGTCCGTTACAATATTATGAAAAATTCATAAGGCTCCCATGTGATGAGAATTTTCGTTCTCCTTCAAATATTTCAGCAATTCACTGTTATTCAATAAATCGGAAGGATTTATTTGGTACACATTTGAGATGGTCACCAGAATGTCTGGGACATTAGTCGTCGAATGACCTGCTTTAGTTGTACTTAACACCCATTATGTTACACCCTCGACCTTAGCGCATGGAGGGGTAACTTGAATGAGTTAATTAATGCTGCCGGGTAGAGCTGACTAACATCAGACCATTGCGCTTGCTGTTATTTAGGTGGAGGCTGTAGTCGGCTACTTCGTTGCCTTTTACCTCGATTTTTGTGGATGTGCAGAGAGAAAATGAGTAAGTCCCACCAATAAATCTATCAGTGATGGCTGGTCTTGGCTAATGTTCCTTAGTACTAGATGATGGTGCTGGATTTTCATCATCATCATCAGGCTGACTGCGTTCATTGCAGGACAAAGGCCTCTCCCATGTTCAGCCTGGCAACTTGGTCCTGTGCTTGCTGCTGTTTTATACCCCCAAACTTCCGAATCTCACCTGCCCACCTAACTTTCTGTTTCATCCACTTGTTTTAATTCTCTTTGAATCTAGTCTGTGATCCTGAATGACCAGCGATTATCTTGCCGTCGTGTTACGTGCCCTGCCTTTGATTTTACTATGTGTTTAATGAGTTATGCAGTTTGGCTTAAGGCTACAGTGTCATCTCACAATTGTCTAGCTAACCACAATTGCTCAGCTGTCGACTTGTAATATGACCACATGCTACGTGATGTCAACAGGCAAAAAAGAGGGGTTCCACACTCGCTGTCATGGCTACTAGCAGCGCTTACTGACAATGCCACATTCAAGTGCATATTTATACCCTATAAAGTAGAAGGGGCGGATGACCTCCACTGTAGCTCAGTTGATAGAGCATTGGATGCATTATTCGAAGGTCGCAGGTTCGGTGTGTACTAATGGTGGATTATCTTTTGGTCCACATCACTTTCTCACATTTACGTTACTAATGAAATCCCCTGTACTTTCCTTGGCATTATTGTCTGTAAGTTCTCATTTAGTTAGCCAGCAGGGAACTTGTGACGCACTTGTTTTCTTTTTTTTTTCAGGCTGAAACCTTTGGTGACTCTTTCGTACTTGACAGTGCCATCAGCGAGGAAACCAAAAAAGGAATTACACAGGCTGTGAGTACCCTTGCGAACAGTGGAGAGCCACACTGCCAGCATTTATTTATGTTAAGCTGAGCGATGCTTGCCCACTTTGATGTATTCTACTGTTGCGTGATGCCAAAGATACAGACTGACAAGGGAGACGTATACTGCTAGAAGCATTCGCAAGATGAGCACAGTCAGTGATCAAAATGGATCACACTAGAATGAAATGTTGGACCAGTTCGAGCAGTGATGGAATTATTGTGCCAAACTGCACCAAGAGAGGACAGTTTGTTACAATCAGATATACATTTGAGAAAAAGTTCCATGAATTGGGCCGAGCTTGCAATATTTGAGACACCACATCTGCTTTCATGCGTGTAAGTGCAAAGCGATTGCTGCATTGTTGGAATAATGTTCGCTTCTAGAATCGACTCAAGATTGCAGTGGCAGCGTGGCGCTATGACTGTTTAGTTGAGTACCGTTACACTGAGATAATTAGCAGGTAGTTGTGTGTATAGCTTTTCTTCTTAACAGCTCTTGCGAGTGGCATATGTAAGAACTTTGGGCACTTAGGGTATGAAGACCAAGGAAACAGCGGTGATGGTGACATTTTTCTCCTGCTTTTCCTTCTCCTCCTACCCCTCACTTCCCTTTTCCACCCTTTAGTTCACCCCTTCCCCTCTTCCTGTTCCACCTCTCCCTCACATTCTCTCACCCTTAAAGTTTCCTAAGGTTAACTAGAGGAGACTCGATCGTTCAGTCATCATGGGAATGATGGGTAGTACATGGATTTGTCTAGTCTTCGTGCTTGTGGGCTGTGAACGCACTTGCAGCTTTGTTTATTGTTGTGTTTTGGTTTTGTTTTGAATATAAGAATGGACCATTGTGAACTTCATGACCCGATTTCAATTGGTGAGCCTAACCCTCTTCACAGACCCAGAACGCCTCACTCATCTAGGTAACAGCTAGCATCTGTCAAAACACATCATCCGATCTCATATTTGTCAAAAACATAAGTTTGCCAAATATTAAGACACAGAAACTAATGCAGGCAGTGATTGCTACTTCATGACATAGCCACTACATTACGACTCAGTAAATTTAGGAAAGGAAAAACGAAAGTGAAACGTACTAAGGGGGACACTTTCAGAGACATCATAAATGAAAGAGTACCCCCAGAACTCACAAACATGGAAGTGTAGACATCCAACCTAATCAAAGACGTGAGCAAGGCCACCATTGAAGCTGAGATCGAAGAGGATCACCTGACTCCTAACTCGCGGCTTATACACTTGTGGGAGGCTAGCTCAAGAATTTAGAAGAGATGGATGTCTCAAAACACAAGAAAACCTTACGAAAGAAGATAGCTAAAATCAACAAATAAGTCCAAAATCACACACAAACATTGTAACATCCCACTTGAGAGCACTGGTACTAATTGTGTGATTGGTTAAATGGCCATTTAGCTTACAAAAGCGCCTAGTTTCTACTCGGACATCTGATAGATCCCGTACACACGAAATTCAACACAAGTAAGCACTGGCAGGAACTCATCTGTTCCTATCCTGGGGATGAGAGTGACCTATATAATACAGAATCTGCAAAGTGAATACTTCAATACCAGCATGGACATGCCCACTCAGGCTAAATATGAAGGAGAAAGCAATCTAGCCTTAAACATGATGCTGAATTTCGAGCAATACTCAACTAGATTGAAATGACTTTCACCGTAGACGAAGATAGAATAATAAACAAAGTGCTCTAAAATTTACATTATCACACTATCATCTATGTTACTAAACTATTCAACATATACTGGGCCACTGAAAAACTTTGGCCTAGGTGAAACATACCACCCTAATATTTATTCAGAAACTGGGCAAGAATTTAGATCTGGGAAGCCTTCGATCAATGTCTCTCACCTCCTGTTTAGGCTTGGTCACGGAACATAATCATTCATTCATTCATTTATTCAATCATTCCTTCATTCAGACTTTATTCAAGACAATTGACATTTGTCTTAGGAGACATAACAAATGCCCGAAATTCTCCTGACTAAGCTACATCACCTAGACAGTAATTGTGACAGTGTGTTGTGTCATTCACAATTCACATAACTCCAAACTCCAAGACCACTGCGATGGTACAATAGTAGAACAATTATAAAAACTACTCTCTTAGCTTTGAGAGTGAAATAAACAGGAAAACGAAAAGCAACAAGACAGTTGTACACATGTGGAAGTATTTGTTTAACGAGATTCGACGATGTATATTACACAGTATTTAACCACAGTTTAGTACATAACTGAGCATAACATTGTAAAACTCAGGAAATACTTCTTATTTGCTTTTTCAATTGTGTTGAGATTCTATTTTGCAGTGGGGTGATTCCAGCTAAGATCGAACAAAGCATGGATGGTCGACCTCTTAAGTTTCTTTCAAAATTTTATATATTACCTTATTCATGGAAAGAAGAAATCTACAATTGGTTTTGCTGTAAAAAATTTTTTGGAAGCACAGTAAATCAATAGGACCTTTGGACCTATTGGTTACCTATGTTGTAATCCCGCCTCACCGAGAAACTCTGTTTTATTTATTTCTTGTGCTCTTCGTCCTCACTTCTCCTTTGCTTCCTCCAGGGCGTTGCTAGGTAGCGCACTCTGTGCAGCTGTGCGAAGTGGTTGCCAAACAACGAGAGTTTTCTTTTATTTATATTGGGCAAAATATGGGAAGGTAGGCTACGCTAGAGCCGGCTATCTCAACATCATGGCAGTAATATACAGGATAAACACACAAACAAGAAAAATTAAGAATGAAATAGAAAAGACTAATCAAAGGCACTATGTACATACTATATACATTACAGGGCTTACAATGCATGAATGAGCACAGTATGTATGGTCATAGTTCAGTTCAAATATCGGGATAACATTGCTGATAGAGTCTGTACAAATACCGGTAAGGTGTAATATGAACTAAGGACAGTTCATTAGATTTGTGTTCATTGAAAAATCATGGAGGGAACTCACTGCGCGCCTTTTATCGTCCCCAGGATTCCGGCTTACGAGCAGGAGGCGCGCTTTCCCGCACGGTGGGGGCAGGGCTCCGCGTCACTCTATGGGACCGGAGAAGAAAACGATAATAACTCCTCTCCCTTTCTGATTTCCTCATTGCTCTCATAGCTTCAAGTAGCTACTGTATGAACCTTTCTTTTGCCGGAGTTACAGTATCGTGGGTGCAATAGTGCGAGTTCCCTAGCTTATTAAATGATAATGCACAACGCCTATGGGTGCTCTCAGAATTGTCGACTGTTTTACCGCATTTGAATCGCTGCCCTAAAGACGTGCTTGAAGATATCCAATTGCTTTCTGGGATTTAGATACTGACTTATGTATAGTTCATGATGGTATAGAGCGCGTTTGATTCGCGTGGTAAAAGAAAGTTCCCTGGCCAGTTTTGTTCAGGGTGGGACGGCCATCCAGCCCTCGTAGCTCCATCTAGCGTTGGGATGCTTTACTATATGGTGCCACGTAAAAATTGAAATAGGGTACGCGTGAAAAGAGAGGATTCCTGAGGAAGGCACTTATGACACCGCGAAACGATATTTAGGGTTTGTTGAGGTAAATATCTGTAGTATAGCTCATAAATAGGGTATTGTTAAAAAGGACGAAATGCACGTTGCTGAACATCCAGTGTATGTACGATATAGACCCCTCAATTTACAGCACATTCTCGAGTTTTACAGGTTGCATAGTAGTTTTAGCTATCTAAAAGATCCACTAAAATTTCAATACAACCTAGGCAATAAATTATTGTCCTTTGTCTCACAGTACACGCACCTTGGTCTTATTATCACATCTAAGTTCAGATGAAACGAACATGTTTGTTATACTGAGAAAATGGCTTTGAATATGCAAGGCTACTTAAGACAGGCACTCGCTATGGCATTTGGCAAACCTAATGACTGCATGTAAAACGTACGTAATACCAATACTAGAATATTCATCGGCTGTCTGGGACCCGCACACGCAAGCTAACACAGATAAACTTTAATCAATACAGCGAAAAGCTATAAAATTCATATTCAATACCTAAAAGTAACACATATCTGTCAGTTCTTCTGGAAGGCGCTAAACTAAAAACCTTGTAATGGAGACGTTATCACGAAATAACGAAGCTGTTCTATTGCATATATAATAATAGGCTGGCAATACAAAAAAAACTAATTATATCGAACCAGTTTTGCGCCACAAAACGCGTGCCTCCAATCTCGAAAGAGTGACTGAGCCTCTATATACAGGTACTTTATTTTTTTCAGACAAGCAGAGAGCGGAACAATATGCCACCAGAGATTCTTGAAAGTGTCGATCTCAACTAGTTTCTTCGTGCGTTAGCTGTTTCACATGGCTCATAATTACACCTTCATATAAATTACAGTGTGCTTCATTTTAATACCCATCTTGATCAGACTGATTGCTTGAGGTTCAATGCCCCGCTTCTGCATGATTCTTAAATGCTTCGATTCTGCAATGTCTCGCTTCCTAATATTGTCGACTTTATTTGAGTTCTTTTTACTTACCCAAACAAAATAACCTAGTGGACACTGTTTTTATAGTTTTTGTTTTGTTTAGTGTATTATCACCATTCTTGGGATTGTGGACCATGTTTCATGTCGCTTATATTTTTTGTTTTGCGTTTTGAATCATCGTGCTTTCGTTTAACACTATCTATACTGCTGTACCTCCTACACTATGCTGCGTCCACTGCGCCACACACCCCTGCCCAATGTCCGGCACTAGACTGGCACTTTTTCTCTAAAATAAATAACAATGCTTTAAATAAATAAATCCACTTCCTTTTTTTTCATTGCACAACTCTTCAATTTAATGATAGAAATTAAAATATTAATGGAAGTAAGTTAAAGGAGAGAGATATATTATGCTGAAAAGCGGGGAGGTTGAATTTGTTAGGAACAAATAACTATTTGCACTGTGTTATGTTCACGGTAGCCATAATACTAAGCATACGTAACAGGGAACTGAGTTTATTACTTTCAAGAAAGGCATTTGCGCGCAGCACGGTCCAAATGGTTCAAGCGCTGGCTTTCGAATCCACTGTGGGCTATAAAAAGGGCAAGGAGCACAAAGGACAGGCAACCAGTGCGCGGGCGCACTGATTGCCCCGATAGTTCGTCACTCCCCGGGCGCGCGACAACCAGTATCGTGGAAGGGGGCGGGGGGGGGCGGTCAAGGTGGAGGGCAGGGTGCATCTCTGCATCCCTGGAAGCGGCGATGCTTGGTGTAAAGCCTCTCCATATGCATTTTCCGGTAGAATACGCGATGGAGGGGCTTTAATTTCAACAAACCAAAACTTCGGCTGAAACTTTTTTTTTACAATGGCTGCTGTTCATTCGAAATGCTGTCAAACTGGCGGGCGACCACTGGTTGTCCTTCGTGGAGCTACCGGCAACGCGAGGCGTCTTCCTAATCTGGTGTAACCTTTCAAGGCGGTTCTGGCAGAATGGCTGAGATGTGTGTTCGCAGCTCGCAAGAAAACATGAGATTCGCCGATACCTGGCCCGTCTGGCCCATTGTGAGTTGCTTGACAAAAAAAAAATGTAATGCGCCGCTGTAATGACCCCGCAGAGTATCTTGCGAGAGCACGTTTTAGCTCTAACACGCACGTAGCGTTTGGCCTGTCCGTTTGTGGCTGGGTGGTTCGGTGCAGATTTTACCACTGTGATGCAGTTGTCACTCGTAGGATTTCTGTATTTTGGCTGACAGGAATGTGATTCCGTTGTTTGAAACCTTTTTGTGGGGTAATCCAATAGTTTCGAACAACAAGCGCAGGAAATTGATGGCAGCTGTCGATGTTGTTCTGTTCACATCGCGACTTTCAACCCATTTACTGTAGGCACAAGAATAGGACAGCAGCGCAAAACTTGCAAACGAACCAGTGACTAGGAATGCTGCTATCTCCTGGGATAATCACTTGACCAGTGACTACACATGGTCGATCATAGCGGAGTGTCTTGTTTTGAAAAAAAAAAAATATTCCGGTTTTCTTACGAATGTACATGTTGTCCAATTGTTTTCTCAAGTTCTTGAAAGCTTTTATAATAAATTTCTGTAACATAGCCTAGGCTTCTGTAAACACAAGTAATGTTCATGGAGCTTTCATCATATTGTAGCTGCCTTAAGCATGTAGTTCAAAATGATTCATATTTATTTATTGGTTTCTTTTTTATTTGTTCACTGTGCCAGCAGTGTAGCCAGAAACTTCTTTCCAGTGGAGGCTTTGCCGTTCCTTATGCATGCTGGTGCATCTCTTCGCATGTGTATGTGTACACAAGCACCCCTCTACCCCCTCACCCCAGCACTGCCTACGCCAGGGTCTGTGCGATTGTTGCAGCTGAAGTGAGTTCTGGCACCAATAAGACGCCCAAATTGAGCATTCCTATGGTTTTATGCTTGAAAGAACTAGAAAAAGTTACTGCAGTGGTAATGTTTGGTCGGTGATGGGCTCTATCTCATAAAGAGAAAATTGTTGCTGAGGCTCCATAAGAACAAGAAATGAAAGTACTTGCGAATACTTTATTTTTTATCCTTTGTTTGAATGTATACAAAGTGCATTTATTACTGATTACTGTGCTTGAGCATATGTTCCTTACTTCTGTCATGATCTTGGCATTTGCATCTGTTTATAGGTATAATTTGTAAATTTGTGCACGCTATAATTCTTTTATATTTGTATCGGGATATGTATATAGGTTGCGCACATTTTTTTGGCAACTTTCGTGTGTGCACAATGAATGTCTAACAATCTTTTTATTTGTTAGGCACATTGTTGAAATAGATCATAATACAGTTTTACAAAATAATTTTTTATAAAACGAGCTGCGTTGTATTTTGCATGTGCATTTTTTACTACAAACGACAGCTAGCTCTATTGAGACTATCACTCCACACAGGTACTTTACCTTATTAGTG
This sequence comes from Rhipicephalus annulatus, assembly GCA_013436015.1. Taxonomy (NCBI): domain Eukaryota; kingdom Metazoa; phylum Arthropoda; class Arachnida; order Ixodida; family Ixodidae; genus Rhipicephalus; species Rhipicephalus annulatus. The sequence continues at coordinate 29,538 of WOVY01010833.1, forward strand.
GAAGGTATAAGGGAGGCAGTTCCACTTGTCAAATCAGGTAACAAAAGCTTAACGACCAACTATCGGCTCATTTCTTTTACCAGCACATTCTTCTAACTATTATATAATACTTCGTAATCAAAAGCACCCTCAATTTTCTCGAAAATAACATCTTCTTTTCGCCTTCACAACATGGTTTTAGGAAATTATAATCATGTGAGACTCAACCTGTACCTTTCACTGATCTAATTCTTGATCGTTCATCATCCGCTGGCTGCATTTGTTTTAGATTTTGCAAAAGCATTTGATAAAGTGTGTTATAAACTTCTTATCCACAAGTTACTGAACTTAAATCTTGACATTAACCTATTAAAATAGGTCAGATGCTGTCTTGCTAATAACTTACAGTATGTTACTGCTTACGACTACAGTTCATAAATGTGCCATGTTATCTCAGGAGTGCCCCAAAAGTTGGTAATTGGTCTTGTTGTTTCTGATGTATATTATTGACCTACCCTCTCAAGTAGCTTCTAATATCCACCTTTTTGCTGAGGATTACAATACTTTTACAGCAGTTACTTCAAACGACTATTGTAATTGCCTACACTCCAATTTAAATAAAAGATCTAACTGATTCAGCTTGTGGCTAATGGAACTGAATAATAGCTTATGCAAAGTTAAGCATATATTTAGGTCACCTAACTCTTCTTGGGTATACTACTCAAAATAATATACCTTGAGATCAAGTAACCTCATACAGTACTTAGGGATTCATATCACATCCAATCTTACTATACGCATGGGCTTGTAATAGTGCAATGGTGACTACCCAGCGCCCTACTCAAGCCAGGGTGTAGGAGGAGAATACCCATTTGACAGACAGACGTTTTTTGTTATCTTGTTGAACGCGAGCAAGGGTTCGTCTCGAGGTAGGCGGACTGCGGAGGCAGCATGGTCCTCTGGCGTCGTCGTCCGCACAATGAAGATTCGGCAAATGTCTTTCTCAAACCACATTCCCACAAACACAAATGACACGCTGGGGGAAGGGGGGTAGGATGGACGCCAACCATGGTCAGAGGTTCAGCCGAGCTCCCAGCGAAAGAGAATGAACATTTTTCTGTTTGCAAAGTCTACCCCCCCCCCCCCTCCGCTTTTTTTTTCTCTCAGTAGTCGGCTTGACGGAGAGATGATCATTACTACGGGAGAGGGCTTTTTCTTGCCGAAGTGCCAGTGTGTGGACAAGTGCGGAGGAGTCAAAATCGTGTCCGAGTCGGATACGTGGCAGGATACGTGCAGCATGCAGCAGTGACCCAGTGCTTCCATTTAAGACTCGCTCACTACATATAAGGCCTTATGCTGGCTGCTCTCCGTCTCATCATATTTTGGTTCTGGTTTTACTGCGCATTTGCTATTGAACATTGTTTTTTTTTTGTATTCCCTTCCTATGGTGTGCCTGGATGTTTATTCACTCGTGTTCTTACCGATTAAATGGGCACACGGGAGAGGCTTTGCTACATGATTTATTTCATTACAATAAAAATTGCCATATCCCACGTACAGTGGGAATTGATAATATGCGAAGCATGCACGAACGAGAAATGTTGATATGTCTCTTTAAAATCAGCACACCGTTACGAGGTGGAAGTAAATGATGCCGTACATGACTTCCGTGTCATGATTATCATGTTTGGATGTGTCGTTTACTTTCGTCATCTGTTCACGTCGCGTGATACCAAATTTAGCATATCTGGAGCTAGCAAACCGGCCGTGAGCACGCTATGAGCATGGTATGTTGACATGTTCCTACATGACACGCATGTTAGGATTATCATGTTTCCACTAGTCATATACCTTCGACATTCATTGACGTCACGTAACACAGAATTTGGAATATGTGAAGCTAGCAAAATGGCCATGAGCGCATCATGAAGGGCCCAATATACTCCAATGTAGCGTTGACGCTCGAGCACACTGGGCACAGCGACGCTACGTTAGCAAAACGCGAGCACTGTGTAGTCTGACGCCAGGCGCGAAAAGCGTGCGTCGGCGCCGCCCGATGGCAACTGGCGTGAAATGCGACATGCTGCATTTAGTGCCGATGTGTTACAAAGACAACACTGCGTATCCCTCTTTTCATTATGGAGGGGCGCAGGACGCCCTGAAACGCGCATGCGTCAAAGCAACGGAGTGTGCCTGCGAGTATATGGCAGGACCGGCGCCTGGCGTGGCAACGCCAGCGTGACGTGACGAAATGAATGCCGGCGAGCACGCGCACCGCGTCACGTCAAAATGTATTGCCGCCTTGACTTAGGCATGTAGTCATGTTCTCACATGACACGCATGTCATGATTATCATGTTTGCACCAGTCACATACCTTCGTCATCCATTGGCTTCGCGTAATACCAAACTTGGCATATGTGAAGCTAGCGAAACGCCGCGAGCACATCATCAGTGTGGCATGTAGTCATGCTGTTACATGACACGCATGTCCTGATTATAATGTTTGGATGTATCATTTACCTATGTTGTCCGTTTGCGTTGCGTAATACCGAGTTTAGTACATGTGAAGCTAGCGAAACGGCTGCGAGCGCATCATGAGTGTAGCACGTAGTCATGTTGTTACATGACGTGCATGCCATGTTTATCATTCTTGCACCAGCATCATACCTTCTTCATCCATTCACGTCTCGTAATACCAAATTTGGTATATGTGACGCTTCCAAAACGGCCGCGAGCACATCATGAGCGTGGCATGTAGTCATGTTGTTACATGACACGCGTGTCATGATTTTCATGTTAAGTGTGTCGCTTGTGTTCGCCATGCAATCATACTATACGATACCAGTTTTGCAACATGCCATGAAAATGAAACCACCGCAAGAGCTACAAGACCATGAAATGTAAATCATGACATTCATGACATACATGTCATGATTTTCATGTTATGACCAGTCAAATATGTTTTTCATACAGTCATGTTATGCCATACCAAGTTTGGTATTGATACTATTATCGAAACGGCCAGGAGAGCTAAAGATCGTAGGCGGCTAGACAGATAGATATGCTGAAAGTCGCCGAAGTTCGCTAAGAAATGAAGGAAGGAAAATAGGAGGAAAAGAATGGCAGGGAGGTTAACCAGACTATAGGCAGCTGGTTTGCTACTCTGCACATGAGAGGGGGGTGGGGGAGATGAAAGGTAGAGAGCAGTTAGGGAAGAGAGATAAACACGTCACATTCGGCAGCACATGCGTACACACTCATTCATAGTCCAGTCTTGTCTTTTGCGGTGTGTGACATTGCTGTTACAGCCGTTTGTTGAAGTCCGTGTCGCGTAGGAATTTCAACAGAGCTTTTGTCGCTTTCTGCTGCAATGTCTTCTCTCGGGCACTTGGCAGACTAGTGTCCACAGGCATTTGGCTGTTGTTGATGCGTGCAAAAACGGACGTCAGTGACTGTCTCTGGATGTCATACAGCGGACAGTCGCCCAGGATGTGGTGTAGCATCTCTTCGCAATGACAGGCATCGCAGAGAGCGTTGTCGGCCATTCCTATGACAAAGGAATAAGATTTTGTAAATGCCACTCCTAGCCATAAGCGATGAAGAAGGGTGGCTTCTCTTCGGTCGAGCCCAGTGTGCATGCGGAGAGCCATCAAAGAGGACAGGTGTTGTTGTCGATTTGTCTCGTTGCTTGGTGGGCACGATAGTGAAAACCTGAGTTCACGCGCAAGTCATCGAATATTACTGGCAGCATCGGTCCGCGAAAGTAGTATGGCTTCTTCTCGTGTTCCTTCAAGAGCTGCCCACGCGGCAGTATGGGCATGTTCGTTCCCTAAGGCGCCGCAGTCACTTGGAAGCTACGGAAACGTCACATGATGCCCTTTCTCTTGTGAAGTGGGGAGGAGGCATCGAATTTCGAAAACGAGCTGTTCGTACGGACCGCGACGCAGTGCTGAGAGCACAGATTGTAGGGCAGCCCTTGAGTCGCTGAAAATTGACCATTGTTGCGGTGGTTTCTGATTGACCACACCAAGTGCAGCACGCAAAGCAGCTAGTTCCGCTGCTGTAGATGCCGTGGAGTGGTCAGTCCTAAAGCTGATGGTAACACATCTTGCTGGGACAAGTACTGCGATGCTTCGCATTTAATATTGTGAGATGAGCAAGCGTGCGTGTGGGCGTGTCCACCTTCTCTATATGTAAGGTTTATTAGATCTTGTGGTACCACTCAAGCTTCGTGATGCTTTTCAGGCCACGTGCAGTAGTTTATTCGTGTTTTAGGCCCGTAAGTTATTACTGAAATATTTTGAATTTCTGCTTGAAGCTTTTCGTCATTGTGATTGTCGTGCATGTGTTGCAAATGACTAGCGTTAATTACGAATCAACCTAACCTTATTTTTTGGTGAATGAGAGAAACGTAGTGGGAGGGGTGGCTTTACTGTTAGTCCCCTGATTCCGCGTTTTTGCCGGACCGCCTAACATTATTTTGGTTTTCTTCGGAATCCTTTTTAGTCATACTTTAACGGGTATTTCTTTTATATCTCCAAATTATTTTTTTTCGTGAATCATCGGCGACATTACTAAACAGCGCAATATTGTACGCAGAACTGAAATAACAAAGATATTATACATTAAGCCTTATTATTTTGTTTTCAATCTACTTTTTTAATATTGCCACTAGTACAAGTTCTACAAGTATTATTTACACAGATGCTGGCATGCTTGTATGTGCCGCTGTTCAGAAGAGGACAAAGATGCGCGTGCAGAGAAAAACAACATACTGCCATTGCTCGAATCAGTTTGACGTCCTTGTGTGCCGTTATCTGCAGCTTACAGTTATGTAACGTGACACTGGTGGAGGTGCTGGGTAATAATCTATGCGCTGTTCCCACGAGGAAGATCTCGGTTCCAACATTGACGCCTTAGTAGAAACAGCCAACCTTCGACGCAGTCGGCGGCAACTAGGCCTACCACCCCAATTCAGCCCTCTTCCGGAACGCTCCAGAACCATGGCATATGCGACAACTGCAAGCCAGACTGAACCGACCGCGACTCCGCCAGCACCATGGCTACCAGCCTCTCGAACGCCAAAGTCCTTCCATGGGGAGCCCTACGAAGCCATTGAAGACTGGCTGGACCAATACGATCGAGTCGCCGTCGCCAACGAATGGGACGAGCACCGGAAACTGCGGTATGTCTATTTTTACCTGGAGGATTCGGCGCGTATTTGGTTCGAGAATCACGAGGCTGCCCTGACAACCTGGCCGGTGTTTTGCACTCAGCTGCGGAACACGTATGGTAGCGGCGACCGGAAAGAACAAGCTGAACGTCTCCTCAATTCTCGCAATCAAAGACCCAATGAAAGCGTGGCCATGTTCGTTGAGGAAATGTCTCGTCTGTTCCGTCGAGCGGATTCTGCAATGAGGGAAGACAAAAAGGTACGCATTCTGATGCGGGGTGTCAAGGAGCAGCTGTTTGCAGGACTTGTGCGAAACCCACTAGCTACCGTGGCGAAATTCCTCCGTGAAGCTACGACCATGGAGCGAATGCTAAGACAGCGGTCTTCGCAGTATGAACGGTCCGACAACCTTGCATGTCTGTCAGCACCCTTGGTAACACCCGATGTCACGAGCGTTGGAGACCTTGCTGAGCTAGTCCGTAGCATTGTACGCGACGAGCTGCAAAAGCTTCACGCAGTGCCTTCACAGCCTCAAGTGGCTGCTCTGACAGACGTTGTCCGTGAAGAGGTGCGGCAGCTGGTACGACCATTAGCGCCACCTCCAACCGAAGCTCCTCTGCTAACGTATGCGGAAGCTGTACGTACTCCTGCACCGGCAGCCAGCTATTTCCCCCGACCGACTAGCCTGCAGACACCACAGCACTTCTCGGGTGGGCCAGGCTATGAAAACCAACGGCCAACTTGCCTGCAGATGCCGCAGTACTTCTCGGGCCCACCAGACTATGAGAATCCGCGACCTAATTTGCGGAAATCTAGCGTGTGGTGCGCATCCGACAATCGGCCACTATGCTACCACTGTGGTGAGCCAGGGCACTTGTACCGGGAGTGCTCGTACAGACAGATGGGCCTACCTGAATTTCGGCCAGACGCTCGTTGGCCCAGGGACGGCGAACGACCCCACGCCATCGCAGAGTACTTGGCAAGTCTACCGTCTCCGAATCTTCAGCGACGCCAATCACGCTCTCCGTCTCCTCGACGCTCTACGTCCGCGAATCAATACTCCACTTTCGCTGATGTTGTTGCGGGACGATCCCCTAGGTCCCCAAGTCCACGCCGGGGAAACTAGAATCAACGGCCTCCGGGGGTGGGACCGCTGTTAAACAATCATCAAAACAGCCTCCTCCGACCCATCCATCGACCTTCAATGATTCTTTTCAGCCTACACCTCACATCGCTGATTAACCCGTTTCTGCTGACATTGCCGTTCGTGTCGACAACCATCCAGTGACTGCTCTGGTCGACACCGGCGCTGACTACTCAGTTATCAGCGCTGAACTTGTGGCTGAACTGAGGAAAGTCACGACTCCTTGGGGGCATGGACCAAACCTTCGGACAGCCGGTGGTCATCTCTTGACACCAATCGGGAGATGCATTGCAAGGCTGCAAATCTGTGAGTCGACGTTCATTGCTTCTTTCGTTGTTCTTCCTGAATGCTCCCGGAAAGTTATCCTTAGCATGGATTTCCTTCGTGAGCACGGCGCTGTTATAAATCTTCAAGACTGCCTCGTAACGTTTGCTGACGACTATGGCCTGAAGCCTAGAGATACCAATCCGCAGAGGACTGCGCTTCGCATTGTCGACGACACCGTCACACTTCCGCCACGCACCAGTATGTTCGTTACTGTACAGGGCGACATTGACTATGACAGTAGTGGTATCGCTGAAGCCAACCTTGCGGTGCTCTTGTCTCAGCAAATCTGCGTTGCCCGCGGAATATTTCAATTTAAACGTGGGATGACTGAGTTGTTGGTAACCAATTTTAGTGGAGCATACCAACATTTGGCCAAGTGAGCAACTATCGCTCATTTCGAATCCATTGACGATGAAGCGTGTGCGACGATAGCCCCAATTTCTGCAGCCGTTGAAAGTGACACCGCGGTAGCCGATGCAGTCGATGTCAATCCGAACCTGTCATGTGCGCAGAAAGAGCAAATCCGCTGTATCCTTCGCATGTTTAGCGACTGTTTCGCATCTACATCCAAGATAAAACAAACGCCAACCGTAAAGCACCGCATTGTCACTGACCATGCTGAGCGACCCATACGTCAGCACGCCTATTAAGTATCACAAAAGGAACAAGAGGCTATACGTTCTCAAGTGAAGCAGATGCTCGAAGATGGCGTAATCCAACCCTCGAACAGTCCATGGTCGTCGCCCCTGGTACTAGTAAAAAAGAAGGACGGCACTCTCCGATTTTGCGTCGATTACCGCAAACTTAACGAAGTCACAAAGAAAGACGTTTATCCGCTTCTGCGCATCGACGACTCACTAGACCGCCTCCGACGCGCCCGATACTTCTCTATGGATTTACGCAGTGGCTACTGGCAGATCGAAGTTGATGAACGCGACCGAGAGAAAACAGCATTCATAAAGCCTGATGGTCTGTACGAATTCAAGGTGCTGCCCTTCGGTCTGTGTTCTGCATTGCGACATTCCAGAGGATGATGGATACAGTGCTCTCCGGTCTCAATTGGGAAGCATGCCTTGTTTACTTAGACGACGTCGTTGTCTTCTCCCAAACGTTTGAGCAGCATTTGCAGCGACTTAGATTTGTGTTTGCTGCAATTCGCACGGCAGGCCTATCACTGAAACCAGGAAAATGTCATTTTGGATACAACGAATTAAAGTTCCTCGGTCATCTTGTTAGCCCTGATGGTATTCGGCCTGACCCAGACAAAAGATTGGCTGTCGCAGATTTTCCACCACCTACCAACAAACGTGATGTGCGTCGATTTTTAGGCCTCTGCGCATACTACAGACGCTTTGTGCAAAATTTCGCAAACATTGCCGAACCCCTCACTCGTCTGACAAGAGATGACGTTCCCTTCGTGTGGGGCCTTGAGCAAACACGCGTTTTCTCCGAGCTCCAGCAGGGTCTCCAGTCTGAGCCCTTACTCCGACACTACGACGAATATGCCGACACTGAACTACAGACAGACGCCAGTAACATCGGCCTTAATGTAGTCCTCGTCCAGTGGCAAGGCGGCGTCGAACGCCCTATTGCTTATGCGAGTCGGATTTTATCATCTGCGGAGGCGAATTACACAACAACTGAAAAGGAGTGCCTAGCTGTTGTCTGGGCAATAGCTAAATTCAGACCGTACCTGTATGGTCGCCCGTTCAGAGTTGTTACCGATCATCATGCGCTCTGCTGGTTGGCGAACCTTAAAGACCCTTCCGGACGTCTGGCCAGGTGGAGCTTACGCTTTCAGGAGTTCGATTTGACAGTCGTGTACAAGTCTGGCCGGAAGCATACTGACGGGGACTGCCTTTCCCGAGCTCCTCTTAAGACAGCGTCAGGTGATCACGATCTCGACGGCCGTTTTCTCTGCACTGTTAGTGTATCCGACTTGGCTGAACAGCAGAAGAACGATTCCGAGCTTCGACAATTCATCGAATATCTCGAAGGCCGTACGCGGCATCCACCACCAGCATTCGCCCGCTCGTCATCATCGTTCTGCGTCCGCAGAAATATCCTCTGTAAAAGAAACCCTTATGCGACTGAGTACCTGCTCCTTGTCCCGCCAGCGTTACGAGCCGATGTCTTGTCCACCTGTCACGATGAGCCTTCCTCAGGCCACTTGGGATTCACACGTACCTTGGCCTGGATTCGCCAACACTACTACTGGCCTAAGCTCAGTCGAGACGTGAAGCATTACGTGAAGACGTGTCACGAGTGCCAGCGCCGTAAAGAACCACATCAGCGCCCAGCCGGCTTTTTGAAGCCCGTCGCTCCTCCGACACAACCGTTCCAACAAATTAGCATGGATCTGCTCGGACCTTTTCCCAAGTCTTGTGACGGCAACTGCTGGATTGTAGTCGCTACTGATTACATGACGTGCTACTGCGAAACGAAGGCATTACAACATGCCATTACAACCGCCATTGAGGCTGCCCACTTTTTTATGAAAAACATCGTCCTCCGACATGGAGCACCAGCAGTTGTCATAACTGATCGTGGCACAGCTTTTACCGCCTGGATGATACAAGATGTCATGCAGCTTAGCGGCACAGCACATCGAAAAACTACTGCATACCACCCACAAAGCAACGGCCTTACAGAGAGACTAAACAAGACGATCGCCGACATGCTATCCATGTACATTGACCAAGACCAAAAAAGCTGGGATGACATCCTCCCTTACGTCACGTTTGCTTACAACACCGCTGTGCAAGAAACAACTGGATTCACACCATTCCGGTTGCTTCACGGCAGGGAGGTCACTACAATGCTGGATGCCATGCTTGTACCCGCCAGACACCAGATTAGTGTCAAGATGAACGAATTTATCAGACTGGCAGAGGTTCTTGACGAGGACATGGCTTGTCAATCCCGCGGTTCACAACAGCGACACGTCGTCCATGTTTCGAGGATGAAACCATTTTACCAACGCTGACTATTCGTCACACTCTTTTGAGTAGACTTACAGTGATTGTGAACACCCCCTTGTGTACTGCTTATCGTACGTCTTTTCATCTGGCAATTATGTTATGACATCGGGACGATGTCCTTTGGGAAGGGGGGTAATGCCACTAGTACAAGTTCTACAAGTATTATTTACACAGATGCTGGCATGCTTGTATGTGCCGCTGTTCAGAAGAGGACAAAGATGCGCGTGCAGAAAAAAACAACATACTGCCGTTGTTCGAATCAGTTTGACGTCCTTGTGTGCCATTATCTGCAGCTTACAGTTACGTTGTAACGTGACAATAATATAAAAGTGTCGCGAATCCAATTCAAGAGCTTCGAACTCTTACTGAGCGCATTACCAATCATAATTTTCTTGCTTTTCTTGAGGTATACTGTTGTTATGGGGTCGTTTAAAAGCTGGTAATAAACTTTTACGTAGCATAGGCTACTACGAATATGAGTATTGCTGATGACACTTTCTTTTATCATATTCATACTTACGTCGTTGCCGTAAGCGTCTGCTTACATGTAAATATTCGTGTTTCTTTATAAGTTGATTTTTTCAATTTGTCTGGGGCAGCAAGCTGTAGGGAACTTTTTTTCTAGAGGGGGAGGGGGAGCAGGTGTTTAACCATACTTCATTATGTTCATGCGTGTAGTTTGCATGTGAGCGAGGCACTGCGCAGTGCTCCCGACAGGGTTGCAGAAATTAGGTGCCTTTTCTCATCTTCTAACCACTACCACCACCACCACATAAACACATGCATCCACGCACTCCTGCCTTGGCCAGGCATACGTACAATTTTCGCAGCTGTAGTTAGTTTTGATAGTAATGAGGTGTTCATAGCACTGCCTCGGTTCTATGCTTGAGAACTGAAAGATGTAGCTTTATTAATGATCTTGACATCCGCATTCGTTTGCAGGTAAAGTTTGCAGATTTGCACAGCATAATTTTGTAGATTTTAATCGGGACATGCACATACGTTTCACACATTATATTGAGGTGTTTGTTTTATTAAAGAAAACTCATTTCTGATTGATTCATTAAGAGCACACAATAAGTATCCAAAGATGTTTATATTTTTAGACACATTACAAAATATATCATAATATTGATTTGCAGTGCATGTTTGATTACAAATGAACTGCGTCGTATTTTGCAGGTATGTTTCTTGCTATAGGCCACCACTCTATCGATGACAGAAATATTTCACTTTTTTCGGAATATTTTACAGGCTCAATATTTTCGGAGTATTTCACATGACTCAATTCTACAAATTGACTACAAATTGAGTACCAATTGGATTACTACAAATTGACTACAAGTTTGGTTACTGTGATTCGGTTTGTGGTGGCATCTATAAAACTCCGACGACAGAAAGACTCATGAAAACATACGATTGACGACATCACTGCCGTCTATTCCTATGTTTGCTCGAGTACAAGTGTTTGCTCTGTATTATACACTGCACCATGATTCAGAAGCATAGCCTCAGAGGGACGGGACTTGGACAATGTCGGTAAAAAAAAGGATACGTAGTGCCCACGCTGAGTGAAAACACCTTCACATTTAGGATATTTTGTGTGCGCCAAGAGTTTTACCAAGCACACTGTGCTCTAATAGATGCCTCAAGGCCTTCAACGTGCACTTTGGTGACGTTCAGGATGGTAACTATTTGTGAATGAGGGGGTTCTGACTCCCTCCAGATTTTTTGTAATGCTTTAGCTTTTCGGGTGATACAAAAGCATCTCCACGCCTTCACATCGACCAACGTTGCCAAAGTTAGACGATTTACAAAAACCCAGGCGGGTGTGCTTGAATTCGTTAAATTATTTCTTCGTAGTATTACCTTCCAAGACAAGCACGCTTCATGAATGACGATGGTACGAACGCAGACCGAAGCAGCAATTCAATTACACTAAGTATATATCTGCTACTTCAGGTGCTTATTAGCAAAGCAAAACACATGCAGATATTGACACACACACACACACACACATACACACACACACACACACGCACGCCTGCATGCACACACGACGTTTAAGTAAATATTCGTAATTCAACATTTATAAAAATTGATCGTGAAAGTCGTGGACACCAACCTCCATGACCTGCACAGTACAAGCAACATTTTAGCAGCCAGCACTACACACAGCAATTTTTGTTTATTTTTGCTTTTTTTGGAGGTCGTTACTTTGTGGAGTGTGAAATCTATAAGCTTAAATGTAAGTGTTTTGACAGAAATCTGTTGGGCTTGGTAGAGGATTTAAAAAGTTGGGAAGTTCGTAAAGGGCCTGGGGTGTGAGGAACGACTTGGTAACTTTCTCAGGATCTGTCTGTGTTTGTCATAAAAACATCTCCGTGTCTTGTTGTGCCAAAGCGGCGGCTTCCCTTTTCCGACACGTTTCAAAAGCTGTGAACGTATACTAAGGAGGTTCTTCCTAGAAAGCGGTTCAAGTTTGTGGCCATGTTTTAAATGTGCCAAGATTCGCGCAAGGACCTCCTTCCGAAACCCCCCCCCCCTGTTTCTAGAACAGAAAAGCTGTAGAAATCAATCAAATTTTTCCGGTGCAGAAAAAACCACAAGAACGTTGGCGTCTTGGGCAATCTTTTTTAGCCTGTGTGAGACGTTGTGCACGTAAGGTAGTACGACAGGCCGGCTCTTTCTGACACTGTTTCGCTTATCCGGTTTGTCGCCTCGCTTCACGACAGTGACCAGCTTTTGCGCCACCGAAACCAGAACATGCGCGGGGTAACCAGCTTTGGTGAGCCGCTCCACTTGTAGAGCAAAGCTGCGGTGTACCATGTGGGGGCAGGACTTCTTTAAGGCGTTGGCAAGGCAGAGGTTAGCAATGCCCCTTTTGACCAATTTAGAGTGAGCTAAGCTGAAAGGCAGAAGTGGCTTGCCGCTTCTTGGTTCATACATCCAGCAAACATGTCAGAATTCTAGCAAAAGCTTCAAATCTAGAAACTTCAGGTTGTTATCAGTGGGCGATTCATAGGTTAGAACTAGTGGTTTATGCACTCTCAGAAAACAGTTAACACGTCAGAGAGAATGGTCTGTAAATTTTGGCTATTGCATTTCAACAACGCTAAATAATCATCAACAAAATGGCAAACTTTAAAAACTACAGAATCGTCAAGCTTGTTTGACAAGACACGATCATGATGTGCTAGAAATATGTCACTGAGAATGGGTGCCAAACATCAACCAATACATATTCCACTTTTTTGTAAGTAGTTTTTGTCTTCTTATGATACAAAAGTGGCCTTCAAATAAAAACTGAGTAATTCTAATAAGCTGCTGTTATGAATTCCAGTACGCGTTTGGAACACTGATGATCCTAACCTGTCTATGGATTCCTCTACACATTTAAATAGTTGTTCATGCGGCAAAGAGTAATGCAAGTCCTTAATATCCACAGACATCGCCTTGAGTCCTGTGTTAGTTAACCCAATAATGTCAATAACAGCGTCAGAGTTCTTGACCAAAAAAAGGGTCGTCAATTGTTATATTTTTTAGCTTTTCCTGCAAGAAAAGTGCTACCGACTTTGCCAGGTCCCCCTTTCTGTTACAATGACCCGCAATGGGCAGTCAATTTTGTGAGTTTTCGCAGAAAGGAACAGGTAAAGACTAAGCTTTTTACAACTAGCCTTTGAAAGCTTTTGAAACCCCAGGGCCCCGGCAAGAGTTTTCGCACGCTTCTTAAGCTTATGCAGACCAATCTCATCGTTCTCGTTCAAAAGAGACTGCATTGCCTGCATAGCTTTCGCCTTAAACATTGAACGAGGAAGAACCACAAAACCACCCTCCTTGTCAGCCGGCAGAAGTGACAAGGAATATGCCTTTAGATACGCGACAGTGCTTCCTGTATTGACAACTTTGTTCGAAGGCTTACATCTCGAGAGCACCTGCATGCCTTGGGCAACACATCTATCACATTCAGAGTCAGGAGCACGACGGGCGACTTGCCTGACCAGAGTGAGGAGCTCGTGCGGTGTTTTTGAAGGTGCCACCGCGTACTTTGGTCCGAGGCATAGGGTGTCCGAGACATAGGGTGTGCTTCACTGTCGTGAAGCGAGGCGACAAACCAACCGGATAAGCGAAACAGTGTCAGAAAGAGCCGGCCTGTCGTACTATCTTACGTGCACGACGTCTCACACAGGCTAAAAGAGATTGCTCGAGACGCCAACGTTCTTGTGGTTTTTTCTGCACCCGAAAAATTGCAGAGGCTTTGCGAACGGGTCAATACACCTCGTGCGAATTCTGCCTCATGCTCTGTCGCGCACAGGACACGCTACGTCCCATGCGCAGTGGGAGTCGTATACTTGATTCCTCTGACGTGTGGGTGCATCTATGTCGGGCGAACCGGCAGGTGCATAAATGACCACTTCCGAGAACACCGAAACAATGTGCACAATGTGGTACAAGGACATCTTCGCATTTATTGCCGAGACTGTGGGTGCACCCCTCTCTTTGATCAGTGCTCAATATTGGCAAGGCACAGGGACCAGCTTACTCGAGAAATTATCGAAGCCGAAAAAATACACTTGCTAGGAGATAAATGCGTAAGCACATCATCGGTTGCTTTATCACAGGCTGAACGTAATTACCTGGCTGGGCTTTGAGGCAATAGAGGACCCGTCACACGTGTTTTGTTACTGATGTGTAGATTAGGCTTGCATTTTACCTTCATGCTCTGTTATTCTTTTTTAGCAGTATATAATCTTGCCACTCTGTGAAATAAAGTTAGTTGGAAGTCAGTGCTTTTTCTGTTTACTTTGTTCTTTTTCCTTTGTTCGTGCGCTGAAACATCTTGCAAATATGACTACGCGACAACTAGCCCAAGCTTCCACTCTCGTAAATATTGTGTTACTGTGTTGCTTTCCGGCACTAAAACTCGGCTGTTGCTCCAGTAGTTCGTCACGTACACCTCAGCACCGAGAATGTAACCCTACCATCTGTGATCAATAATTTAATATGAGCATTTAGTTGGGCAAAAGTCACTTAAAATTCCTATTTCTTTCCGCAAAAGCTCTGGTATTTTGCAACTACATTAGTCTTCTTATTAGGGCAGGCAAATTAGAGGGAGCTCTGGTGACTCAGACTCAAAAGCTGACAACGACCGATTCTATGAAACAGACCTGGTGAACAGTTTAAAAAGAAAAAAAAGGCAGGCTTATCAACAGAATGCTATTCTAGTTTTATGATGCATTTTATTGTCCCTTTCCTTTGTAACATTTCAAACTAGACCACTTCGGACGCTTTAGCACTGTGCAAAAAAATGCGAATTGTATAGCATTAATATATAAACGAGTGTTATTGCTTAGCTGAAGAAAAAAAAATGCAGATTTTACTGGCGCACACGAGAAGACTGTGGAAGCAAGGAGGCTGGTGGACTACCCCAACTCCTTTTATTTACTTTACCTCTTCATCAGTTTTCTTTCTCCCTTCTTGCTATATCAGTCTATCGACTCGACACACACACACACACACACACACACACACACGCACGCACGCACGCACGCACGCACGCACGCACACACACACACACACACACACACACACACACACACATTTATGACAACGCTTTGTTTCCACTGGGCTTGACACATGTGTTCCAAGTTCGGAGAGACCGTCGGCCAGGCTGGAAATGAAGCTTAAACACCACTCTGATGTTGAAAATAAAATGCTACATGTATCAAGCATGTGATTCAACTAGATTTTCATCCTATGCTCTTGTCTGAACTGTGGGAGGATTGAAGGTGTAACACTGTATACGATGGCTCTGAACGTGAACGTCTGAACGTTTTCTTTTTTTCCCGGAAGGAAAAATAAAAGCATATTGCTGCCAGTAATGACCTCACGTTAGCAACTACTGGAATATTATCAATAGATACCTGTTTTATAGACTAATACAAAATGTTCTGCATCACTTTTTTTTTTCTTGGCTACAGCATCATTAGTGTTCCTGCCGTTGCCATGTTTACGAGTACATCAGCGAGGCCATTGAGTAAAAAGGTGGATTATCATCAATATTTTCCAATATAGTATAGAGAATAATTATGTTGCATTCACTCTTCTATTGCAAGATCAAGCTCTGAATTCTGACAACATCCGGGCGCGAGAGGAAGCACTACGTACTTGAGATGTACACGTAAATAAACAGTGTGGGTTTAAAATTGCTTTTAAGTTAAGCATGTTATTCCTTACATCGTACGCCAAGGACGCCATTCGATAGCTGCTTTATTGCTGCGCAGGCCTTCCACACATATATCAACAACGCGGAGATCGTTGCACGTTCGAGTATCTGTTGCATAAAGCACTTGTAATGTGCGCAATAACACTACGAAATTTTCTTTCACATGTTGCAATGAAATCTCGCCAAATGAAGTGTGACATAAATAATTTATCTATTACTATTTGTAATATATCAAGGCGATTGAAATGAGCCAAAAACATAAAGACACAATAGTTCTAGGTGTAGCAAATCTTTTGTTAAACACACGATGCTGCATATTCTGGAGTTGTGAAGCTCATTAATTAAATGTTTTCAGGTAGTAGTGCAAAAACAATCAGGGACACGCTGTCCCTTGAAGCAGGCATTGTTCGAAGTACAGTTTACGGAACTATGCTGAGTACCTTATAAAATAAGACACCTGCAATGAGATGCCAGCAAATGAGATATTAACACTAAATTACAAAAAGGTCTACAGAAGCCGCTTCTCCAGCTTACACTGTAACTGTGCTGTCCGTCCCGAGCATCTGGTGCTCTTTTCTCTATGGAACTATACTTAGCTCCTTTCGCACATTGACGCAAAGAATAAGCGCTGCGAAGAAATAAGAAAGCAAAAGAGCTTCCACAAGGAATAACTGAACAGCACAATCTCAGAGGGTTTACTATATACTTAACAAGCACATTCCTTTCCTATTCTATGACTAGTGTATTAAACACATTATTTATTATTACTATTTATTTACAGTTACTGCAATCACCATTTGGTGATTTCAGCAGGGTGGTACATATACTTAGTCGCTGACAAAAACATGACGGTAAAAGTGATGCATAAAAGTAAGCAGAGATACAGTCGGAACTGAAACCACTTTGGTAGCTTCTGTAAGAGTCGAGTAACATGTTTTTAGGTGTAGTTCACCCTTCAGCCCCACCTATTTATCGGGCACCCGAAGTAATTGCGTAATCTACGCGAAAATGCATGCGCATGATGCGGTCAAGTATACAAAAGTATTTGAGGACATATCTTTGCACCAGTGATATCATTTAAATTGTACGAGCTCTGTCATGTCTTTTTGATACATCGTTGCAAAAAATGTAGTTTTTCTAATAAAAACTTTGCTGGCAATGCGAGAATTACCTATGTCCAGTACACTCACACCAAGATGCAATTGGTGCACATCGTGCTCAATTTAGAAGGAAAAAAGAAAACAAGAGGTAGCTTGACGTGACACTCTTCAAGCCCAATCATAGAAAAATAAAACTGGGACATGCTGGGAATCTATCAACAGCATGAAGCATGAGGAGGATCAGCGCATGATGAAGTTGAATTGTGGACAACATAGGCACGCTTTCTTCTACCACGAGAAACTTTTTCTCAGGTAAAAACAAACCCGCTTGTGTTTTATAAGACTTAGCATAACAGGGCCAAGAGCAGCGCTCTTTCTAAGAGAATAGCAGAATGTGTGTACCTATATGTTCAACAAATTAATCCCAGTGTTCAATATACTGGACATGCTTCTCCTGTGAAAATCGTTCTGCTAACATCTTTCTTAATTTTTTGCGTGCTTTTCAATAGCCCAATAGCCAAAAAAACAAGATTAAAATTTTCGTTCTGCCCTACAAAAAGTTTGGGTCGCAAAATAATATGGCTTAGCCACAAATTAATTATTGAACCTGATATTATGAATACAGTAGATTACCTACGACGAGAAAAAAAACTAAAGAATGTAATGCAGTTGGTCATAGCTTCTTCGTATATAAATTATCTATGACTATATCAAAACTGTGAGGACTCGAATTCAACCAAGCCAAAGAAAGAAAGAAAGAAGTCCTCAGTCTGAAAAATTGTTCATGGCCAGCCCGGAACCTGTTCGTGTACTCTACACCGGCCGGCTCTTAAACGACGTGAGTAAGAGTGCACTGGCAGCGGGGCGCTATTCTTTGGTTCCCGCAATGAGGGGCGGGCGAGAACAGGTTGAAGAGCGAAGCCATTTTCGTAGGGAACTCGTCAGCTTTGTGGTGGGAGGAGAAAAGAGGGAACGAGGGGGAGGGTTCAGGTTCATGCGGCACATGGTGAACGTTTAACGAACTAGCCCCTCGTGAGCTGGAATCCTGGCCTCGTGTCGGAATGTGGCCACGATCCAAGAATTTTTCTAATTGTTAATTGCCGTCTGTCATAGCCAACTCGCGGAGAGCAGCTGACGGAAGAACAGCACACTTGATTCCGTGGAAAAACACTGGCCTTTATTTCCTACGCACTCATCTTTTATAGCAACCTGGTGCTGACGTAACACAATGCATATCACATATCACACATCACATATCAGCACGTGTTGCGGTGGCCATTATGTTACACTCCTCCCCACCAACAAACAAAACAACGATAGTTTAGCGGCCTTCGTGGTCAGAAACGCACAACTGGTTTTTTTGTCCTCGTGCTTCTTCGCAGCATTGGCGTACTGTCATGGCTAGTAGGCACAACCAGATCGCGTGTTGCGGTCCCACTTTCGCTGCATGATTCAGGACACGGCTCAGCAACTGGACTCGATTGCTCCGACTCACACTTCCTGTCTAGCGGAACTAGTTTCTCAGCCGGTTGCACACCCGCTCGTTCCGACACGCTCTCCGTGGTTGACGTAGCTTGTTGCACAGGCGGTAACACTGGCGTCGGTGAAGAAGTCTGTCGCTCAGGCGGCAGTCCAGGAGGCGCACTAAATGGGGCGAAGTTCGGCCGCAGGTGTTCTTGATGGCGCCGCCAACACCTACCGTCTGACAAAACGACATCAGCGATGTTATCGGTGGCTCTGTCAGTCACTCTTGCGGGCATCCAGGTCGGCCCCGAACGGAAATTCCGTGCGTAGATGTAGTCTCCGGGTGTTGCGGGTGGTGTGGTTCGAGCTCCACCATCATGGACAATCTTCTGCTTGAGCTGCTTCAGCAAGACCTTAGCTTTCATGTCTGGATGCAACAACGTTAGAGCAGTCTTTAACTTACGGCCCATGATCAACTCCGCTGGTGAGCACCCGGTAGTTTCGTGGGGAGTAATCCTGTAATTAAAAAGAATACGGGCAAGTTGGCATGAAAAATTCCCTCCATCCGATTTCTTTAGCTTTGACTTGATGCGCTGAACTGCCCGTTCTGCAGCCCCGTTTGACGCTGGATGGTATGGGGGTGTCAATACTTGTTTGATGCCATTTCGATACAGGAACAGTTTGAATTCCTCGCTCACGAACGCTGGTCCGTTGTCGGACACCACTACGTCTGGCAATCCGTGAGTAGCAAACATAACCCTCAGGCATGGGATAGTTGCCTCTGCCGATGGTGTAGATATAGGAACGGCCTCTATCCATTTTGAAAATGCATCGATAACGATCAGCAAGTAGCGGTTCTTCAAAGGTCCAGCAAAGTCAATATGAAGGCGAGACCATGGTCTGTCCGGAAACGGCCATGGCATCATCGCTACCGGCCGCGCAACCCTCTGGTGTTCTTGGCAGATCTGACACTGGCGAACTGCAGCGGTAATGTCCTCGTCCAACGAAGACCACCAGACGTGACTCCTGGCGATAGCCTTCATCTTGGTCATTCCAGGGTGCCCCTCATGAAGGAGTCGCAACACTTCTTGCTGTAATGCACTTGAGATGACCACTCGCGATCCGAGAAGTATACAGTCTTCTTGCACGCTCATCTGAAGTTTTCGATCTGCGTAGAACCTGAACTCGGGGTCACGTAGCTCAGCTCCAGACCATAAGGCCTCTCGTAGCTTCGCTAAGGTTGGGTCCTTGGAAGTAGCTTCCGCGACTACAGTCGACCGTAGCACCCGAGGATAAGCAGCCTCCAGCATGAAAACTTCCGCTGGCCTTTCCACAGGTTGAGCGTACCCTGGTAGTGGTAGGCGACTCAAACCATCCGCGTTGGCAATGCTTGCTCCCGGCCGGTACATGAGCTTGTAGTTATATGCACCAAGCATCAGAGCCCAACGCATGATACGCGGTGAACACATCTCAGGCACGCGCTTGTCGGGAGAAAGCAAGCCCAGTAATGGTTTATGGTCCGTAATAGCCTCGAACTCGCGTCCCCAGAGGTATTGTCGGAACTTGGTTACGCCAAACATGAGCGCAAGAGCCTCCTTGTCGATGTGACTGTAATTTCGCTCGGCTGGCGCGAGACTTCGTGATGCAAATGCGATTGGTCGTTCAGCCCCCGAGTCTTCTCTATGGGCCAGAACGGCGCCAACGCCGTACGGTGACGCATCGCATACGAGAACCACGGGTTTCTTGGGGTCATAATGCGCCAGCACTGCTGCTGAAACAAGTAGCTCCTTGCTGCTTTGGAAAGCACGTTCATGATCCTCACGCCACTCCCACGACACCTTGGCCACAAGCAGCTCGTTCAAGGGATGCAACACACTAGACAGCCCCGGCAGAAACTTGCGGTAGAAGTTGACTAGGCCTAGATAACTCTGTAATGTCTTGACATCTTCGGGTCTAGGCGCCGTCAGCACAGCCTCTACCTTTTCAGAATTGGGTTGAAACCCCGCAGCCGTGACAACGTGACCCAGGTATTCAACTTGTCGTTCCAGGAAGGTACACTTGTCAAGCTTCAATTTTAGCCCAGCTTGCTTCAGTCGGCTTAGGACTAGGCCCAGGTTTGTTAGATGGTCCTGGTCGTCGCGTCCAGTCACAAGAACATCGTCGAAGTACACCACAACGTGTCTGAGCCCTTGTAGCAGGTTTTCCATCTCCCGCTGGAAAATTGAAGGAGCAGATGTGACGCCAAAAGGCAAACGCGTGTATTGGTACAGTCCTTTTGGTGTGTTGATTGTCACCAGCTTGCGGGATGCCTCGTCCAGTTCAACTTGCAAATACGCATCCTTCAAGTCCAATTTGCTGAACTTCTCGCCACCGCTAAGACGGCAAAACAGGTCTTCAACGCGTGGTATCGGGTATTTTTCAGGCACTGTCACGGGATTAACAGTGACCTTGAAGTCGCCACATATCCGAATCTGGCCACTCCGCTTCAAGATAGGCACGATAGGCGCAGCCCATTCCGAAGTCTTAACTGGACGCAGCACTCCAACTCGTTCCATGCGCATCAGTTCCTCGTTGACGCGGTCGATCATTGCGAACGGAACAGAACATAGAAGAACCGCGGCTTCGCGTTGTCTTCGATGGTTATTTTCGCGGACACTCCCTTGATTGTTCCCAAGGCGTCGTCGAAAACACTCGCATACTCAGCGACGAGTCCCTCAACCGACGTGATAGCCTTAACGTCCATCACATTGCGCAGCTCGATTCCGAGGCCTTTTATCCAGCCACGCCCCATAAGGGACGGGCAGCGTCCTGGGACGACGTACAACACGTCCCGGCACTCATGGTTTCCCAGTTGTACAGTCGCAGGCAGGCTGCCTTGCACCGCGGACAGCTAACCGGTGTAACCTTTCAGCATGACGCTTGACGGTTCCAGACGACAAGACGGAAATATGCGGCGAAAGGTCTCTTCCGACACGACAGACACACTTGCTCCCAAGTCAATTTCCATAATGAGTGAAGTTCCATTCACGGACACCTCAACCCGGTACGGGCTACCGTCGTGATCCGGTGCGCGCACTTGCCACATTTCGTAGACTTGCGGTGCCGGTGTCTCAGAACGGCTTTCTTCGTCGTCTACGGTATGGATTGACTGATGCTTCCGGGACAAAAACGCTGAACCACCTGCGCTCGTAACTGTAACTGCCTTACCCTTGCATACTCGCGCCAGGTGCCCCTTGCTTCGACACTTGTGACAGACGCTACTTGCATGTCGACACTGCGTCGCCAGATGCTCGCCTCCGCAGCGGAAACATGAAACTGGTTTATGCCTCTGCTTTCCTGTATCACGTGACACGGCATTCGTCGGCGCAACAGTCATTGGCATGGCTGTTAACAGCCCGCGAGAATCTTTGTTCGCTGCTTCCATCGCGATAACTGTCTTCTTTGCGTTATCAAGGGTCAAATCTGGCGACTCCAACAGTCGTCGCTGCATTGTCTCGTCGTTGATGCCTGCCACGATGCGGTCACGAAGCATTCTGTCTCGAAACGAGCCGAAAGCACAATAGTCAGCAAGTTTGTTCAGGCTAGCGAAGAAATCCCCAGCCGTTTCACCAGAATGACGTATTCTTGAATTAAACTTGAACGTTGCAACCACTTCCAATGGTCTCGGCGAAAAATGCTTCTTCAGTACGTCAAGGATCGTCGACAGGCTTGTTTCTGACGGCTTGGACGGTGACAGCAGGTTCCGCAGTAATGAATACGTGGCCGGTCCCAAACAGGTGAGAAGTACTGCTCGCTTTTTTTCATCTTCGACGTCGTTGGCTATGAAAAATTGTTCTACCCGCTCTTGATACTCATCCCAGCTGGTTGTTCCCACGTCGAACGGCTCAAGCTTGCCGACACCAGGCATTCTACACACGGTAGAGAACACAGTCTTACAGGGAAGTTCCAGGCGGCACCAGCAGATCACACTTTCATCTTCGTCGCCACTGTCATAGCCAACTCGCGGAGAGCAGCTGACGGAAGAACAGCACACTTGATACCGTGGAAAAACACTGGCCTTTATTTCCTACGCACTCATCTTTTATAGCAACCTGGTGCTGACGTAACACAATGCATATTACATATCACACATCACATATCAGCACGTGTTGCGGTGGCCATTATGTTACACCGTCTGTTGAGCCGGTCCAAGCGATCCCTCTGTTCAGCATGTTGTTGATCGTATTTGGGACATTCTATAAGAATGCGCTCCTCTGATGCATCGACATGATCGCAGTGGTCGCAGTGTGGAGACGTTCTTTTTTTTATGCGGCATAAGAAGTGAAGTGTGTATGAAACAACTAAACGTAGACGGTGCAGTGGTGTGTGAAAGGGTCTATCGATTTTTTAATTAGGTGAAAATTGGAGAGACAGACCTATTTGATATAAGAGTGAAGACTTTGTGTTTTCGTCAAAGCAAGCATTTTTGCATAAATTGTGGGACAGTTCAGTAAGAACCTTCTTGCTTTCTGAAAAATAAACGGGCGCTGGTGTAAAGTGTCTTTTTTGTGTGCTGCAGCGGCTAATTTGTCAGCAATTTCATTTCCTGTCACTCCTATGTGACTTTGTGGCCACTGAAAACATATGTTGTGGCCGTCCAGATAACCGATGGTAATTGTTTTTAATATATTTCATATATGATGATATCATCTATATGAAAATAAAAATCCGTAATAAGTTGCAGCGTTCCTTTGGAGTCAGAGTAGCTTACCCAATTTGGGCTTTGCTGGATTTCAAAAAAGAATTTTTAAGCTTGTAATATTACAACAAGTTCCGCTGCTGTAGACTATGTATTTCGAGAAAGTCTGAAATTTTTTTTTCATTTTATATGCGGGTATATGAAAAGCCGCGGTCGAGCTTTTGTTCATTGTAGAACTATCCGTGAAAACAAATGTGAAATTATCTTGATAATTGCACATTTGTTGAAGCGTTAGAAATTCGGCTTCAAGATAATGTATCGAGGATTTTTTCTCTATCCCTCTGATGTCCAAAGTGACTGCAGGTGAAGCAAGCTGCCAAGGAGGAACATTGATGTCTGGACGCAACAACTAGTATTGTTCTTGTTGAAGTGCCACCTTATAAGCTCGAAAGGTGTCACCAATTCGCCTGTTTCTTTGAAGAAGTTTTTCATGAAGTGGATTGGCTTCGTGAGAAATTACAAAGCCACTGTGAGTTGAGCGCGGTAAGCCCAGGCAAATACGGAGACTGCCGGCTACGATGTTGTTTAGTTTACGCTCATTTGTCTGAGACATTCTTTGCATAACTGGTAATGCATATGCGATGGCTTGTCGAACAACAGCTCTATGAACTTTCAGAAGTGATTTTGAAGTGCCACCTCATTTGGTTCCTGAAATACATCGGAGAACATTCAGTGTCCGGTTGACCCGATCTTCAATGTTGAAAATATGAGGTCCCCAGGTTAGCATGCGGTCCAATGTTATGCCAAGGAAGGGATGCTTGCGTACAGCAGGTACTACAGTTTGGTTGACCAAGAGGCTGAGTTGATCGTGACGTTTTCTGGTAAAAGGCAACACTGCAGATTTGTCTGCTGAAACGGCCATGCCACATTCTGTCAGAAAGTGCACCATTATGTCTTTGCCTTTTTGAAGCAGATCCTCTACTTCCCAGCATTCACGCCCTGATGACCAGAGGCAGATATCATCTGCGTACATTGAAATGTGTACTGATGATGGCAAGAGAGTCGGCAGTTGGTGCATTACTATGTGAAGTAGTATAAGGCTTAATGCACTTCCTTCTTCATGGCATGTTGCTGCCCGTGCTAGACGTCATAAATACAGTTCGGCCAGTTAGGAAATCAGAAATCCAACAAAGTAGGCATTCCTTTATTCCTAGACTATATAGCCCATACAAAACATGTACGTGGCTGACTGTGTCAAAGGCACGCCTAATGTCTAGAAAAGCTGCAATTGTCATTCTTCCGAATGTGTTCTCGTGCTCCACATGAGTGACAAGGTCTAAACGGAGTCTAAAGCACTGCGACGTGGACGGAAACCAGATAATTGTTCAGGAAATCCATCACAGACTTCTATCCCTCGCTGCAGTCACTCTTGCACCATTTTCTTCATGACTTTGCTAATGCAGTTGATTAAGCTTAATGGTCGAAAGGATGACAGCACATTTGCAGGGTTACTGGGTCAAATGATCGGAACGACTTTTGCCACCTTCCAGGAAAGTAGCACCGACGCAGTTTTCCAGCTGTTATTACATATGCCAAGGAGCGCAGTACTTCCAGAAGATTCGAGGTTACACAACGTGCTGTAGGTGACATCATCTGGGCCTGAGTAAGTTTTTTGTTGGACGTTACGTAAGACAGACTGCTGTTCAGCTAGGCTGAATTCTACATCTAGGGATGAGTGCTCTGCTGTAAGTGCATCTCTTATTAGTCACTTCAAAGCATTTTCTTTTGAAATAAACAGGTTTGTGGACACTGATTCTGCTGGTAGTGTTAACAAAGCGCAAAATTCATCAGCCATAATCTTTTCCGTCTTGTTGCCAATACTATCGCCCGGAAAGGATGAGTGTGAGTTACTGGACATTTCAGAGAGTGAAATAATTGCCATACTGTTGAGACTGAAAAATAAGGGTTGAAATATTCAGAAAACTCTCTTCATTTCTTCTGTGAATGGTTATTAAGCTTTCTGTGCATCACCGAGAAAATCTTTTGCGCTTCTCTATACTTCTCCACGCTGCCTATACGACGATATCGGCGCTCGGCTCTTCAACGAATCGCGCGAAGTTGTTCGTATTCCGCTTCTATGCTTGTGTGTCCTGGTGGAATTGGAAGTGTTTTGCTGCTAGATTCAATGTTAGTGAGCAGCTTGCTAATGAACACTTCTGCGTCCCCACAGTTCCATAAATTGCTTGCACTTAAGTGCCTGAATAATTGCCAATTCGTGATCCGTGCACATCTACTGTTTCTGCAATTACCAAACTTCATGAGAGGATGGCCTATCAATACCGGCCGATGGTCACTGCCATGTGGCTCAATGTACACTGTCCATTGCAATTCAGTTGCAATATCTGAAGAGTAAAATGCCACGTCTAAACATGCGCTATAAGATGGTCCGCGAAAAAAGGTCGGCGATCCATCATTTACGGGGCAGAGATTGTAACAATCTATAATGCTCTCTATGAGTTTTCCTTGAGAATCGCAATACGGTTCACCTCAGAGAGTGTGATGAGAATTGAAGTCACCGCACACTGTGATCCGCCCAGACAAAGATGTTAAAAGGTGGTCCAAGTCAGTAGTAAAAACTATCTTTCTTGGTTCAGTATAGTGGCTCACTATGTGAATTTCACACTTCCTGAACTGAACCTTGCATGCCACATACTCCGGAACATCTGTTCTAGATAAATCTGTGAGGCAACATGGTAAGTCGTTGCGTACAGACAGAATTGGTCGGCTAGGTGTGTTGGTAGGGCGACAAGATCTGTACACGACATAGTTTGAAATTCTTAAGTTTGAATCTGGGCGGGCTTCTGATATGGCTAAAATGGGAAATATTTGCTCGTAAACAAGCCTGTAGAAGTCGCGTAGTTTTGCTCGCAGGCTTTTAGCATTCTAAGAGAACTTGTTGTTCTCCATTGGAATATCGCGACATTTTTTAAGCGATTATTCATATTTACCACCACCGGTTAAAGCCGTATTAATGGGTTCTAGAAGTGGTTCCATAGCAAGCAGAACCTGAACTTCTGAACGATGTAGATCCTGGTGTCATTTTAATAATGGCCTTGAGTACGGCAAATAACATTGGCACCAGCATTTGTCCCATGTTGCTACTTGTGAGCACACCTCTCGAAGGAACTTCTTAAAGTGCTGCGATACCTCTGGCTTTCAGGTGTCTTGATGCTGCAGTAGGCTTATCCTTTGAAGCTGGTACTTCTGATAGAGATGGACCTTAAAGAGACTTTGGGCTTTTCAGTGCATCGGCATATAGTTTCTTTCCATGGTGTGGCTCATTCTACTGACATTGTCGAGGGTGCTGTTTCGGCCTAGTGTTCTTATCTATGCCAGGATTAGCGGCTGGTCGGCGATGTTTTCTGGTTCCATATTGTAGATTTTCTTTCTTCTGTTCCACTGCTGCCTTTTTCCGAGGACATTTTCTGAACGAAGGCGAGTGTGGTCCATCGCAGTTAGCACATCGAGGTTGGCGACGTGATGTGCAATCCCTGTGGCTATGAGAACCTGCACATATCTTGCATCTTTGTGATCCACTGCAGTATTTTGCAATATCTCTGTATCTTTGACATTTGAAGCATCGCACAACACCAAAGAACTCGGTCACTGGATGAATTGTGAAGCCGAGCATCGCCCTTGCCGGCATTGGTCGGTCCGATCTAAAGTGTAAAATAACGTTCTTGTTGAAGCGAGTCTACATTTAACTATTCTCGGTCTGTTTTGTTTGCGATTGCCGATGAACTGAGATGACTCCCGCATCCTTCAGGTATTTTAGCAGCTCTTAGTCACTGTAATCCAAAGGAACGTTCTTTATCCGACCAACGTTTCTTGTGTAAGAAGCAGGCACCTTTGGTTCTACAGCGATTCCCATTAATGTAGTAGTCGCCTGTAGTCTGCTAGCTGCTTCTAGAGAGGCAACCAAAGCGAGAACACTTCCATCTTTTGTAATTTGAACTTCTAACAGTTTCTCCTTTGTCATGACTAGTACCTTTGCAGCCAAAACATTTGGGTTTACACACCAAAATTACCTGTCTTGTACAGAACGAATGACAACAGGTGTGCCTTGCCTTTGTTGTTTTTTGTAATTGATGGTGATGAAGGGGTCAGCATCTGGTAGGTCTTCGTCCTCATCAAAACATGACTCAGTGCTTTCTGATATATCTTCATTTGTCTTATGGCCCATTGCAGCATTTGTGGCGACGTCCTCGTTGTTCACCAGGTGTCCATTGGGAACATATCTTATGACTGAGCGTTCAAGCCCTGGCCAAAATAAGTGTCGGCGTATCTGATCGTGCTTGACCCACTCAGTGGTGTAGAGACTGTTCAAAAGTTCAGGGAGAGAATTTAAAAGAGGAAGTTCAGGGCAGAGAGTGGCAGCAGCACAGTTGATCAGGGCAGAATGCGTCGATAGAAAGTCCATGCTGAAAATGAAGTCGTGAGGGCAATTTTTGAGCACCGTGAATAAAACGGCAACATGGCGGCTGGCAATGCTAACACGAGCTGTACACATTCCACTTATGGCCACAATTCTACCGTCAGCGACACGGAGGGCTTTAGTCGCAGCAGGGGTGAGGACTTTTTTTTTGAGTAGGCGACACAGATGGGCATTCATTACGGACACTTGAGCTCCAGTATTGAAGAATTGAGTAGGCGACACAGATGGGCATTCATTACGGACACTTGAGCTCCAGTATTGAAGAAAGACGCCATCGAAGAAAGACGGTCCACATACACCTCAATCAAGTTCATATTAGTAGAGAGCGTCAATGGAGGACTTGCATCAGTCGCAGTTGATGCAGCAATATTGAATAAACACAATATCTAGCACAGACACTTGCGCTTGTGTCTGCGGTGGTGTCATTGCCCCTGTGTTTGTCTTTTGTGCTGTGCTGTTTTGCTGTGCTACTTATGATGATAATAATGTTGGCCGAGTTGAACTCTTTTAGTCAATAAGCACAATATTTCAATACAGTGAAATCTCACTATAATGGACTTCAGGGGACCGCAGAACTTTGTTTGTTATTTTGAAAGGTCGTTACAGTGAAATCTCGAAAATTAACCATAAATACTTATTTTTCACCAACCAAAATGACTTACCTTTACAACGGTGGGTCGTTGAACTCTTTTTTTATGAGAAAAAACAAATGCACAAGTAAACACCAAAAAATGCATGTTTAAGGAAGTCTGTGATTTTTTTTTTTTTTTTGACGTGAGCAGCACAAATTTTGCAGCGCGAAGGCCTCCAGCTCATCCACATTCCTTTGGTGCGATTCGGTTCTTTGGTCACAACAGCATGCTTTTTGCCTTCCAGTTGCCGAAGAATATCCATTGTCTCGCTTAGCGAAAACTGCTTCCGCTTCTTCGGTGCAAACAGAGATGAACTCATTTGTAGTATCACCGCAGCGCGAACGCCGCCTTGCTTTGCGGATGCGATAAGTAGTCCCGGAAAAGAGATGAACACTACTGAAAAAACAAGGCCTCTAAAGGAAAACCCGAAGCCTGACGGCTGTCATCGCCTCTTTCAAAGAAAAAAAAGTGCTAAAAAAGAAAATTCCTCATGTTTCGTTTTCTGCTCTCTCACTGTCTCAGGTTTTCCACGCATATGCTTCCTGCTCCGCAACTCCCACTCTGCCTCGCTGACCTTGCCCTCCCGTGTTGCCCTCGCCTCTGAACCCGCTTGTTAACTTGCTGGGTCGGCGTTTCAACAAAAAGAAAAAAAAAGAAAGTCACCCTTTCGTTTTTTTCCTCCACACCGTCGTGCGCCTTCCGAGAAGCAAGGGGTCCATTCGCTTTGTCGTCTGCTTGGGTATCACTCCGGTGGTCGTGATGGATTTCAGAACATAAGTTCGTAGTTCTGAGGCATTAATATAATGCGGAACTAAATTAACGCTCGTTATTCTAAAAAGTTCCCTATTCTGAAGTACGTAGGAGTGAAATAATTTTATATTGAAACTATAAGCAGTCGGTGCGGGATTTTTTGAAAGTTTGTTCATTTGAAAAGTTTGTTAATATGGGGTTCGTTCTACCGAGATTTCACTGTATAGCAGCCGAGCTTTAGGGAGCTCTAAAGAGTGCTGACAAGAGGGTGGCCCGTTTCAAGAACACAAGCTCGCCTTTTCCATCCTCTTGTGCTGCCCTGTACCATTTCGGTAGGCATTTGGTAGATTCCAGAAGAACCGGTTTAAACCGAACGAAGGGCTCCGATATCGAGAGACGTTTTGTGGCTTTTTCTCGAAAGGAAAGAAGCATGCACCCTGGAATCGTGAAAAAAGTGGATTGCTAAACGTCGTCATAATAGCACTACAGTGTTTACCTATGAAAACATTGCAAAATAACACAAAAAATACCCTGATGATGACGAGTCATCTTGCCCAAACATTGGCTTCAGTTGCATTCTCTCTCTGTTCAATGAATTTTCATTGCTGGGACAACGTGCCTGTATACACGACAAACGTGCTGTTTTAAGGCAACGCTGTTCATATGTTTGCAGGAGTGGCATATGTGCTGAAGTTTCATAAATAATAATAATAATAATGATAAATAATAATAATAGCAATAATAAAAAAATAATAATAATAGGCAAAATAGTCTAGTGTCTCTTGCTATCGTAATTTAATGGCATTACTATGGGGCACGTTAAAACACTGCAAAATCGGAAGTTCATGGGTTGACCACTTGGCCCATTCCCATTAGCAATATGTTATAAAGAAAGTTTTAATACATCATAGGGCCAAACTTTATATTGGGTGTTTTTCTAATGCTATTGGGAGTAGTGAAGATAAATGTTTTGTTTCGTTCTGCTCATGGCGATAGCGGGATTTTGCATTGCCAGATCGCTGCAATGAAAATTATCTGTCATACATAAGAGAGGGAAATACTGCCACTGAATGTTGTAGATGTTGAGTGGAGGGGTGGCAGATCTATAAAACCAGTCCCTGCTGACAAGAAACCAATCCGAAAATAAGTTTCTGGCTACGTCACCGCTTTTCAATTGTAATTTCTGAGCACTATATGAAGCACAAGCATCGTGGATTTGTTGGGCCTTATTGTGGAAGAACTGGTATATATGTCAAGATGCACTAGCAGTAAGACCTGTTTTGTTTTTAAATAGGTTACAATCATTCAACACACATGCAGGCACCAACATATGTCTGTTACAGTGCTGGTCAGCTAGAGGCACTGTAAGTTCATTTCTTTCAGGTGGCCGCTGCCCCGTGGTGGCTGCCCGTAAAAGGAGCTGACTGGCGGCACCCAGAAGGACCCGACAGCCACATTCGTGACCGGTGCGTAGAACACAAAAGTCTCGCTATTGTGATATTGGGAATTGTATTGTTGTTATACTAGAGGAGAAGTCATTTTTACTGCCTGCGGTAGAAAGGTTATCCTGCACCATTTTACTTGAATGTGCAGAAAGCCAGTTCACATTGTTTAAGTTGTCCAAACTGTAAAACTCCCGTTGCTGCCGCGCGTGACAAGTGGCTTTTTCTTTGGACCTAGCGCAAAAATCCTGCCTATCCTCGATGAGGGCGTGGCGCGCATATAAACCCGGTCGCCACGTCTCCACTGTGCCTCTGCTACATCGCGTGCAGCGCTGCCTGCATTGGTGACCACTTCTCCAGTCCTCTGACCTCTCTGCCTTTCTGTAAATTAACCTGTCTCTTTCTCTAACCCAGCTCTGCCTCTGATTTATCGCCTCCTTAGCATTTTTTTCTTTGAGCTGCGTAACGACAACGGCGAAAGTTTGTCTAAAAACAAGTTCGCATTTAAGAGCACACCGTACAGAATATAGGACGGAAAAAATTGGGGGACCCTTAAGCTTCGCCTTTAAGAGTTGAATGCGATAGCGAAATCCGGACCCTAGTGCGCCCTTCAACCGCTAAGTGCATACTTATTAATATTTTTTGTTACACACACTCACACAAAAAAGCATGCGTGCAAGCGCGACATATCTATAGTAATGCAGTGACTGTGCAGTGTGGCCACTTCCTTATGCTAGAACGGCTCTCTGCTGTAGTCAAGACACGTTTTTCACAATGTCTCACAGATGGCGCACAAACACACACATGCACATACCCGCGAATGGTACATACAGGTTTTTAATCTATAGCAAAAGTTGCATGACCTCCAGGATAAACGCTGCATGCTCACCATCTCGGAGGCCATAAAGAGTCTCACAATGCCTCACAGATGGCAGCACATTTTCTAGTGTTTGCTGTTTGCTTGATCAACGCCTCTGGAAAGGCATGATATGTTTTCCACTAGATGGACATAGTTGTCCATTTTTAGAGCTGTTCAAAAGTTAATGTGTTTCTAGCGGTGATGGCTGCACTACCCCGGCCTTTTTTGATGTAGTTTGATGACCTCCCAAATGTGCCTACAAATCGCCAATTGGGCTCGTTTTTGTCATGACAACTGTCGAACAAAATGCATTAAGAAGACTCCTTTTGCTACATGGCATTTATGTTTTTTCCCGAAGCAGCTGCAAGTAACATCGTGGCTTTGTGGTAGGACACCTACTTGCCACGCGATCGGCCCAGGCGAAAATTTTATTCTTTATTTCATTTGCTTCTTTCTCGATTTTTCGCTCACAGACTATTTTCCGCTCACAACCAGCGATGCTGACGCTGACGGCAGAATTTGTGCGACACGAGCTCTCTAATGTTATCACGTTAAAAAATCCTATTAAGGTCTGACAAGGGGGTGCCCATTCATCTCCAGCTTCAACCCTGGACTCACGGGAGAAATCAGCAGTGGCATTTTCTTCTATGATCTTTCTCATTCCTGTCTCCTATTATTTTCAATTACTTACTCATTTTCGTAGGTGGCTTGGGTTAACCGTGTATATGTGGACCTCTCTTGGACATCATATATTAGGTTATGGGGGCTTGTACGACTGGCATCTGCAGCCTTACATATTATGTGCTGCAGCATTCCCGAGTCAGTACTTGAACTACTTGGTGCATACATTTTATTGTATAATGTTAGTCGAGAAGTTTAAATTGCAGATTACCACAATCTAATCGATAAAGTTGAAACTGGCTCGTGTTAGTAAAGCTTTTGCATATGGCTGCATTCTGTGTAATGGGTAGGAGGCTTGAAACCATGAACAATTGTGCCCATGAAACCTTTTCAAACTTGCTGTGCGCCCTCTACGAGGTCTTAAAGGGCCACTCACCAGGCGCCATACTGAATGTTATTTAGACAGTGGAAGTTGTTGGGTGTCTGATGAGGAACATTTTGCGACAAAAATTTTTCGAATCGGTTCATCATGAGCGGAGAAAACAGGTTTTTTGAGGCAGCGCGAAACGAGGATTAGTGGAGATGAGCTCCAAACCCTTGCCGCTCTTCCGCGTAGCCTTCGCAAGCCAAATCTCTTCTCCACCCTCTCCAGCATCCGACGATGAGGTGACGTGCGCATGACGTGCCCAAACAAGTCCAACCCTGGAGCACGCAAGCAGCGTTGCTTTGTTGACCAGCGTTATTTTGTAGTCTTCTGCCTGTTTTTGCGGGATGGTTTGGAAACCCTGGCTTCGATGCGGTAGAGTAGATGAGCACAAATGAGTGCGCGAAAAGGTAGGAGCGTTCCACGGCGGTCGTCTGCTTAATGCGCTGACCTGCTTAATGCGCTGCTTAATGCGCTTTTTTATTGATAGGCTAAGTAATTGACCCTCCCCTCTTTTTTATGAAGAGGTATGCATAGCTGCGTGATACTTTTTTTAAAGTAAACGTTGGGCAGTTCATGCAGTTCGAGCTCACACATAGTATATACGTACTGCCTTGCGAGGACCAGCCATGCAGCTTTAATCAAGACGTCTGGAGGAATAAATAAAATTGTGTAATGGCGTCCTACAGGATGGATCATCCCGTGGTGCACGTGTCATGGAACGATGCTGCTGCCTTCTGCAAATGGTCGGGAAAGCGTCTCCTCACTGAAGCCGAGTGGGAATATGCCTGCAGGGCAGGCCTCAAAAACAGGTAGGACATTCACGAATTCACTAGCTGCTGATGAACTGAAACACTTTACGTAGTTACGTGACCATTCTTGAAAAAAAAAAAGCATTCTGATGAACCTAAAGTCAAAGCGTACATAGGCGACCGCTTCTTGACATCTCAAGATACCAACCAGTCATCTCCACATAAGTGTAATGAGCCTCCCATTATTTAAGGACTTTATTTTCTGAACAACGACCGAGCTAGTGACCGCACCATGCTCTGAAACAGGAACCTGCCAAAACTTATTTGGCAGACCAAAGCAAGTTTGTGTGGCTGGCCAAAATAATGACCTGTCAAGCCAAATAAAAAATTATGGCAGAACCCGTGCACTTTTGGAATTGTTACGTTAAGGAGTGGGCTAAGAATTCGCACATGACAGACCGCACATTCCTTGAAAGAGTCCTGTGCTGTGATGAATGGCTTCATGTAAATTTTCTACTTCCATGCTTGGCGGGGACTTACTAGGCACGTTTACCACATTGTGATGCCTAAGGAACAATTTATAGTCCAATATAGACATGCTTAAAGCAAACACTAGTTTCATAAGATAGAGAAGCAATGTTCCACGTGCTGGCATATGCACATCCTAAGCAATATTGTTGACCCTTTGTGGCAGGGTCAAGCAGCGCTAGAGTAATGGCAATGTCAAGTGTATTTGTAACATTTACTGTATTTGAACTACTAGGTATTACACATGACTAGAGAACACTGACAGTTAGCCAACGTATATATGCTTTCCAAAATTAATCAACGCTAGCCAACACATGCCTGCATTGCAATGTCCAGGCGAAATTGAGCATTTGAAGTGACATGTCAACTAGACTTGCCATTATTTGTCACTCTACAAAAGGACCACTGCAAATTCTCTCTAGCGAAGTTTATGATGGACTTGCAAAAGCTGAAATGTTTTGGGCCAAAGACGTCAGATATTAAGTTGGCATAAAGATTGCGATGTGTCTTTTGCGGAATTAAGTAGCCACCAGTTTAGGTTACTTTGAAGCAATGGCCAGTTGAAGAACACCAGCTAAGACTATTGGTATTATCATTTAAGAAGCAAAAAATATTTCCCACACATTCGTATGTTGTGTCGTTTTTTTATTCTTGTTGCAATACCAGAATAGCAAGGTCATAATCTAGCAATACTTCTAATTGGTCTTGTTGGTAAATGCTTAGGAAAGAAAGTGCAGTAATAGAGATATGAACAAATATGGAACTCTTTCAATCATATTTCTGCGTCTGTGTCTCAGCAAGTGCTTCTAACTTCCGTTAGGAGAATGAACTCTTTTATGAATCCCATTTGTTCATATGCGACAATGTCGCATCATCTGTTAAACTTCAATTGTCCGATGTAAAAAATTATACCACGAAAACAACTGGCCACAGTTCTATTTCGAGCGCAGCTGGAGGTACTTACCATATTTACACGATTGTAAGTCGACTCGGAGTTACGTCGACCCCCTGAAACTCACTCGAAAAAAAAAAGCAGGGGGGGGGAGGGGGCTAGTGCATATTTATAAAAAAAATCTATTTAATATTCGCTAGACTGACTACACATGCTCACTCATGATCCCTTTTCGTGAACTTTGATGCCCTTGTCACCTTGGCTTAAAGTGCGTCCTCAGCATTTTCATTTTCGATGCGAAGACGCAGGTGTCTTGCGTAAACATGCTATTGGCGAAGAACAGCAAGGGGAGGATGGGTGCTTACCTACTCTATATTTGGTGTCAGCATTCGCCCTGTGGCACGTTTTTCTCCTTTCCTTGTAAAAAGTAGTGCTGTAATATTTGAACCAAGAATGTGTTAGCAACTAGCCCTGCCACGTGTTTTGTGAAATCACAAGAAAAAACACGAATTTCGGTGTGCAAAGGTGACTTTATGGCAATGCACTGTAGCGATATTGGGAAGCTAGCTTTATGGCACTACGTAGGATTTGTTTTTTGATAATTTTTTGCAAATCGTTGCTGAAGGTGTCCGTTACGTGCAAGAAAATGCAGTATACATTGGAAGTAGTGCCAAATGCAATTTCGTTGCCACCCCACTGCGTTTCCGAATTCTCACTTGCCGTGCCATAATGAGGGATACTTTCGGTTTTGATTGTAAGCACCCCCACCCTCCTCTCCCGTATCAGATTTAAGTAAAGTGTGGACTTACAGTTACGCAAATGCATTGCGCCTTGTTGGGCAGGTTATAGGCTTCTAATGGGGCCGGATGCTTTAAATTTAACTGGGAACCGTTTTAGTTGGTGGCAAGTGGGCTTGTGACCAAAATTAGCTGGTTTTCAACCAGAACCAATGTATCCTTGTTGATCTAGTTGATCGAATTTAAATTCACAAATTTGCACTTATGTGTATGAAAAAAAAGCCATATGATGTATTAACAAATGCTGCATTTAAACATTGCTGTGACGAGGAGTGCAAATAAGCACCTGACGTACCATGTTATATGCATGTAACACTTGTGGTGAGTAACATATATGTCAACGTCGAGTGGTCGCGTTTATTCGTTGGCTTGCCTCTAAGCCCATTGATTCACGCTGCAGTTCCTTTCAGCAGCTATAAAGTTTTGATCATAAGTCACTAGTTCACCCATAAACTTAACGACAGATAAATACGAAAGAGCATTTCCACTGAGGTTGCGCACTGCTACGGACATTGTCGATGCTGTTATTTTGTATTGAAGATCTAGTGAAGGAATACTTCAGCCCACCGATGCCAGGCAGCGTGTGCACAGCCATTGCAACGACAATCATTTAAATCACTCCTGTGACCTACAGTTATGTCATCAGTAAGATAATTATTAGGATAAAAAAGTAGGTTTTACGAAGTTAAAACTGCAATTCACAAAAATCAGAGATCGTTTGAATATAAAACGATATAGCTTTCTGACATTCTTTCTGATAGGCTCTTCCCATGGGGCAACAACTGGACTCCCAAAGGCGAAACTCGTGCCAACATCTGGGAAGGCAAGTTTCCAGTCACAAACACGGCGGAAGACGGCTATGTGGGCACAGCACCTGTGAGCATATTTTTCTACATATGCATGAAACTTGTAGACTGGAGAATGAAATTCATTTTGTGTCCTTCATCTTACGTCATTTTCAACCTGGCAGTTTGCAAATAAGAAAAAAAAGTGAGACATTACCACACTGTCAAGTGGCAGTAGGAGAATATGTTCGAAATATGTTGGTCACGCTGCATGTATCAGCTATTACGTTCAATTAACAGTTCATTCAGGTGACTAAAAGAGTCAATATGGTATGGTAGAATAGGTTCTGTGTTTGTAGTATTATGCATACTGACACGTGTTCATGTTCTTTGCCATTGTGATCGTGTTTCCTAGGTTAATGATACTCTCAGTCATATCAGTTGAACTGTGATGGACTGAGCATCCCAGGCGCCATCTGAAGATTGAACTCTTGAATGGGCGAGCTTGCGCTTTCGAACATTTTTGAGTGTTTTATTCATGTTACGCGAGTAGTTGAACTAGAACTTATGCAACCATCGACGATGACGCAGCAACATGTGACGCAGCATGCATACATACTTTTAATCTGCAGATGAGATTATCGATGACCGACGACCGTGCTGGTTGCTGTCATGATACTGTGTGTGTTAGTCACTTTGTCATGCATATGCTCCACCATGATTTATTTTGAAGGGGCCCTGCAATGCTTATTCAGGTAGCCATGGAATGAACTTACTAAAGGAGCTTATCACCTCACGAATTCACCGCTGCAAAAATATCTAGAACTCCTCCAGTACGAGCAAAGTTGCAAACATTTCTTGCACGCTGCAATTGCATTCTCTCTTCCTGCCCCGGCGAAAGCACTGGCAAGCTCAGCACGGAGGGATGGCGCGGTGGCAAAAAATTACACAATGTCCCACTGAAGGGAACCATGTGTAGATGCGAAGCAGCAGGCGATATCGCTTACACTGGCGGTGATGCTGGCGCTCATCACGACGTTGCGCAGAAGAGAAACCCGAAGAGGCGCAAAGCATGCAGTGATAGACTGGTGTTTCTTATTGGAACACGCATGCCAATCACCGTTCAGGGGCAATGAAATACAAAAGACTGTGATAGGAACACACTGATCCGCAGTCCGCTTTCAGTTAATGCGCACACTGTGATATTTTATTGTTCACGAACGCACAAGAGAAAACTACAACCAGTCCTACCTTGGAGGTCAAAATCCGGTGCCTATATATACAGGGTGGCCAGCGACTGATTGTGCAGCGCGAGCAGTCTGTTTTTTCAGTGAAACTCGATAGCAGACACTGCCCCCATTGGCTTGCTAGAGGCGAGAGAGGGGCAGGAATAAAGAGAGAGAGAAAAGCGAAGGTAGGTTGGCAGATGTTCCTGCCGTCGGGGTTGCAAGGCGAGAGAGGGGGTAGCGTACTAGAGGAGAGAGAGGGAGAAGTTAGCATAGGTTAGCAAGTGCTCCCGGCCGTGGCGACGTTACAAGGCAAGCGAGGTGGATCATAGGAGAGAAAGGAAGAGGATGTGCATACGCAGTAAGGGTGGTCACGCTGCACACTGGATTGAGCTCGACCCTAAGCTGCTTTGCATGTAAGATACCCCTTGCGTGCTTGTGATCTTGAACACTTGATCTTTTCTCTTTTTTTTCCTTGAATACGCGGCTCTTCAGTGCGATAGCGCATGTACGCGTGAACGAGTCGCCACTTCCCGTGGCATATTCAGTAACAACAGAGTGCGCCATGCTCAAATCAACCAAGGGCTGATACAATGGCTGTGAGGAGCATGGGTTGGCAAACTCACTCTTGAGCCGATTCACTCGTACTCATTCAGATCAAGCCATGAGTCTGAGTTGAGACGAGTCTGAGTGAGTCCAAAGCGCAAGATATATTTCTTGAGTGAGTCCGAGCGAGCTCCATCAGAGCGTCCTCTATTTTTTAGTGGCCGATCGAAGGAGCGGATTTCAATGGGAAACGGCTGTCAGCCTTAGTGCGGCTTTTCGCTGCCACGGAAGTAGACATGCCGCCGCACCGTCTCTCGCGCAAACGCATAACGTGGCTTCATTGGAAGCTGCTGTGCGGTTCGGTTTTCGACTATATTCGCATCATTTGAAGTATAATGGAAACTTGTAAATGAGAATCGTGAAGCGCTTGTTGTTCTGGTTACCCAGCTCACTTCAAAGGCATGTGTCGTTCACAACAACTTGATCGAGGTGATTGCGCGTCGTCTCCTATGCCATTATCAAAGAGCGCATGCCTGTAATCCATGGAAGATCTTTTTGTCACCGTTACGTTCGCTTAACTGAGAGTTGCTTTTTCAACTCATTAAAGTCGATATTTGAGAGCAGCCTTTGCCAGGAGCTAATATTAAATGCTTGGGTACCTAATGCTCTCTGAGGCCTGATAATGTCTATTGGTGTAGCACATTATATGCAAGCCTGGAGTTCATGTGCTAAATAGCACAAAATGTTGCTAGACTGGTTCCAGAGATATAGGTGATCTTTCGTTCCCTTCATAAAGCTTTTGAGTATTACATGTGTTGCCACGGAGAGAAAGCAAGTGCTGGAAAATGAACTATTCCAGGTGATTTCACTATTTCATAGCTTAAACAATGAAATCGTGATGGTAGGAAAAACAAACAAAAACATTCACATGCAGAGTGATTCCTGCAACCATGGCCAATGTTTTGAACAGGCGCTGTTGTTGAAGTCTGAAGTCTGATGCCAAGGTGACAGGCGTGAAAAATGCAGCCTGTTGTCAGTTGCTTGAGCTCATCCTATTTGTGGAGGGATTGTTGTAGCTTCAATACCAGGCTAATCATCTCTGTTTATTTTAAAGCCGATAGTCATTCTTGGGGACCTTCGACGCAAAAATTTTGGTCGATGTGTCTGTCTGTCTGTACATTTGTCTGTTTGTCTACCCTTAGCGGTATTCGGTATTCTAAACTGCACCAGCCGATACTCCAAATAGTGGACCCTCCGCAGCGCCCACCAATGTTGCTCAAGATTCAGCGTTCATGCCTGTGAAATTTTCAATTAAAATGCAACTATTGCACAAATCTGAGGCACCATAACAGCATTCTGTATGTGCGTAGTTTACTAGAAAAGGCACACATAAGTAATTCTAAGGACCGTAGCATTTATCACGCTGCGCTGACCATGCAACGCTTGCACGAAAAGACAAGTGTTTTTAAAGCTTTGCTAAGGCGACACAGTGGTGGCACCTACCCATCGCCTTGCGTACTACACCTTATCACCTCTGAGATGGGCGCGCACGCCTGTCTCAGAGCCTCACGCTTCGTTTTCCAAAATAACTGCCAGATAGCGCTCATATCTTACGTGTGACGTGACTTGATGCACTCGTCCGCCTCTGCTGCACGCTTGAGGCACTTTAACGCAACGCCTCCAGAA
The DNA here is from genome assembly GCA_013436015.1 of Rhipicephalus annulatus. Classification (NCBI taxonomy): domain Eukaryota; kingdom Metazoa; phylum Arthropoda; class Arachnida; order Ixodida; family Ixodidae; genus Rhipicephalus; species Rhipicephalus annulatus. The sequence goes on from WOVY01010833.1 coordinate 69,046, forward strand.
TACCATTTACCGATTGTCTTGCGCAGAACATCAAATAAATGTTTTGTTCGCTCTCTCCAGACGCACGACTATCATCTTTCGACGACATTTGCAGATTAACATGCAGATACAAGGCCAATTTTTTTTCTTCACTCTGGCCTCTTCAGTAGCGAACAAAGTATACAGTCGACCTGCATGGATGTTTTTGTCGCATTGGGCACCCTGCGCAGCCTTAAAAGCCCGCATTCATTACGACTGTATCTATGATGATTGCCGCTTGTTTCGCCGATAACTTATGTGGTGCCCATGGGCTCCCATTCAATTTCAGGACGTAATATTAGCGTTGCACAAGGCAGTAATCGTTAGGCAGTGTTGCTACTAATAGACTCATTCGTTGACTGTTTGAACGCAGCGCGGTCATGTTTATTGATACCTGTTGTCATGCTTCCAAACGTGAAGGGTAGTCTTGAGCTGCCACTTCTTATCATTTATAAAATATTCGAGTTGTAAATGACGGCTACAGATTCGGATGTAGTTCAAATATGTGTTAAGCATTAGGAGACCAATTATCCAGCCGGATTACTGTGAGCACCCTCCCCGAACTCCAGCGGCAGCTGCAATTTCACGAAACGACAGCTGTACAGTGTATCAAGGCGGGAGCCTTACATATCAAAAGCGAGAATTGATCGCCAGCAGCGTCCAGCCTCAACGGCGTCAACACGAGCGATGCAAGAAATCATCATTACGTGAAGACGTAATCATATGACGTCACAGTTCATGAAATTGTGTGACATATCGGGAGGTCACATAAGTTGACGGCATCATGTAACATCTTCACATGGTCGAAATGGGCCGATCCCGGGTCAGTGCATAACCCGATGAGGGGCAGGAAGCTTTGGCTCCAATCCTTGAGACAGTAAGAAAACCACGTCGGGCGCAGAAATATACCAGATAGAAGCAGGATACATTCAATGCATTGAATGGGAAGAAGATATAGTTTTTGCCTTTCAGTCGTCTCAGGTTAATATATCAGGGAACCTGTGACTGCTTTTTTTTTAACACCAATGAGAAATAAAGAAGACAATCTGATCTCCTTCTGTCAGATATGGAGAATGGTACATGGAAGTATTATATTGCCACGTTCCTTTCTTCAAGTTTTGTTATCGCCCCATTACACTATGTTCAGCGCAAACCATGTATACGGTGTTACAGAAGCTTTGAGGCAGTAGTGGATCGTTTTCTTAAAATTATGATCGTTTTCTTAAAATTATGCCCGCTTCGTGAACCTTCCAGATTATTCTGGAACCTACTTCACCGCTAGCGATAACACTAGAATGTTCGATGGCAAGTGTATAAATGCCGACACGCTTCGCCGCATGTCACTTGATCGACGGCTGATGCCCTGCTCGCCGCTATTAGTGCCAGCTTCTTGCAGTAATCTGACTGTCCTTTTCGTGGCCACAAGTTCGGCCTGATTAAACAGCTTATTATTCAACCCGCAGTCTGCTTCTTTCGTTGACGTCACAACTCCGTGACAATATACTGTGGACTGCAAACGATGCTTTTACCTCCTTTCCTGTTTCGAATTTATTTCTAAGCGGTTGTAGCCTGCATGACTCATAAAAGTACAGTAATACATGTTACATAGACCATATAGCATATTCTGTTGCTACCACGGTCAGAACTCTAATAAAACAGCGCACCACTATGTTCATGTTACTTTTCATCTCACCTGCACCCGTGAAAGCTGACAAGAAGCACGACTGCAAATTAACTCGCATGAAAACGCGAATTTGCGAGCTTTCTAATACGAGTGGCCGTTCAGCGCGAGCTTCCTATAGTCTACTCACGCAGCGCCCTCACGTAGCCGGGGCGAGCGGAAGCGAAGAGCACGCTCGACGGCCTGAAGAGAGCGTGCGCCCAAGCACTGAAAAAAAAAAAAATAGAGGAGGCGCTGGCTCCTTGTATGTTTGTCGACTTATGGTCCTATCTGCACATCTTCAGCATCACTATGAGTCTCTCAGCTGCATTCGTGTTTATACTCAAGTCTACTCACAAGTATTCTAAAACAGTATTGTTCATGCATGATTTCAATGTTTAATAATTAGAGATGTATAATGCAGGAGATGCCTTGTACTCCACCCCCAACTCTTCTGGGGAAGTTCTTGATAGATAATCAGTGATCCCACTTCTGTGCAAGCTGTGCCAAAGTGGGCCAAATCAAATTTATTGTGGCATCCTGATAGTATCAACGGAAATTGAGCCAAATGGTGCAACATTTGTCTCCGGCGACATCTATCTCCGGTGGGTCTTAAAATTAATCTGCAGAAAACGAAAGTAATGTACAACAACCCCGGAAAAGAGCAGCGCTTCGAGATAGGTAATAGTGCACTTTAAGTTGTAAAAGACTATGTCTACTTAGGGCAGGTAATAACCGCGGTGCCGAACCATGAGATTGAAGTAACCAGAAGAATAAGAATGGGGTAGAGCACATTTGGCAAGCACTCACAAATTATGACAGGTAGATTACCACTATCCCCCAAGAGGAAGGTATATAACAGCTGCATCTTGCCGGTACTTAGCTACGGAGCAGAAACCTAGACACTTACAAAGAGGGTCCAGCTTAAATTGAGGACGACGCAGCGAGCAATAGAAAGAAAAATGGTAGGTGTAACCTTAAGAGATAAGAAGAGAGCAGAGTGGATCAGGGAACAAACGGGGGTTAAGGATATCATAGTTGAAATAAAGAAGAGAAAATGGACATGGGCCGGGCATGTAGCGCAGCGCGTAGACAGGCTAACCACTGGCCATTAAGAGTAACTAACTGGATACCCAGAGAAGGCAAGCGGGTTAGGGGGAGACAGAAGGTTAGGTGGGCAGATGAGATTAAGAAGTTTGCGAGTATAAATTGGCAGCATCAAGCACAGGACCGGGTTAACTAGCAGAACATGGGAGAGGCCTTTGTCCTGCAGTGGACGTAGTCAGGCTGATGAAGATGATGACGATGATAATGATGATCTCCGGTGATATCCACGTGAGCGCGTCAACATGTCAACATGTGCACGCGCGGTGATGTTATCACATTCGTCCTCCATGCAAAGTACATACGTCTGCTCTTTTATCTCTGTTTTAGCCGCGTTCATCGCCCCCACTCGCACAGTTTTACCCTTGTGCAAAATACGATGCGCAAAAGGATATTATTCATTTGGACAGTACTCAAAACATAATGGTGACGGCCAGTGGTCCAGTGGTGTATCCAGGGGGGAAACATCGCGTACGTCCCCTCCCCCCCACCCTAAATGTTTTTTCACCATGGCACATATCGGGAGAAATGACCATTTGCCTGCCTGCCCCCCTTTAAATCGAGGTGCCCTCGCCCCCTAAAAAATGAATAACATTTCTTCCAATGTCCCTGGCGATGGCAAAATCCAGTCGAGAATGTTGATGTAGTTTCTATGGCAATAAAAATAAAATGGCTCTTGCCGTCAAGTTGTCTTAGGCGAGTGCATAAGGTCCCCCTTGAGGTTTTTTTTTTGCACTGCTTTTTAAAGGGCACTATAGTGGGTTTTTATTGTATAGACAGCACGTCCTAGCCACGTAAAACACTGCTGTAAAAGTAAATGAAGTTTGTTAAATCATTGGGTTTCAGCACAGAGAAACGAGTGCCGGAGGAAGTTGGCTTTATGAGACTAGCTAAATGACGTCATGTTACGTCCAGCATTATAATCGGTTGGGAAGTGAAAGAACCTTTTTTTATTTTTGAATTCATATTAGATAGATGCACTTGGGACTGTGTGAGTCTCCTGCGTTCGACGTCACAGCGTTTGTCTACCAAATCTGCTGATAACCACAAGGGTGTATTTAGAATGTTATTTCATGTACTATTTTATTCAACCAGTATTCTGCTTATTTACTGCGAAAATAGTCACTGAATAAGTTTATCCAGAATGCTCAACAGCATGACAGCATGACACTATTTTTGCATCATCGACTGAAATAAGGAGTGCCCCTAAGATCTCGGGCATCATGAGGTGTGCAATTAATTAAAATATTTTTAGCTCTCCACAAGAGCCCCAAAATAATTATTGATGTCCTTGAATGTAAATGGTACTTGCTTCTTTTCAGGATCTAAAGTTAGCTACTTGGGATTGCTCCAAAATGAAAATTTTCACTGCTACAAAGTGCTCCAAAATTGAAAATTTTGGTGCTCCAAAAATTGCTCCAAATCAGCAGACCTTGGTAGCATCACTGTAAATCCATCTCATGTTGTCATCTTTTTCAATAAAAATGTCTTTGGTGGTTTGTAATCACTCATAACTCGTATTTAAAGGTACTATAACGAAAGATGCCAAGAAGAGCATTGGTTACGTGAGATATTGGCGTTAGAAAGCATTGACACCATGATCGAGAAAGCTAATGCTAGACTTATGGACTCATGATTCGACTCACTTAAATCAGATTGAGCTGTCAAACTGAGTCTGAGTGAGTCCAGGTGAGTAATATTTTGCTGAATTACAATCCGGCTCACAGTCATTTTGTTGAGTCTGAATGCGTGTGAGTCCTAAGTGTAAAATATATTTCATGAGTACGTGAACGAGCTCCACACTTTTCACCGACCAATGGTGACAGGTAATTTTTGAGCTGTCTCGCTGTTTGTCGAGAGGAGAGAAGGCAATATTTAGCTGACTTTTAGAATTGATTGTGAATTCCACACTGCGTGCTGCGCTATATTTGGCTCGCGTGTTCTCAAGTGCCTGCACTACCGATGGGCAGTGTTTTGTGACCACATTGAAAAAGTGTTAAAGGGTCTCTTTAAGTATTTGTGCACAGGCTAGGCCAGACTTGACCTAAATATTCAAGTCTTCAGGTGACGTCCTCAGTGCGTCATAGTGCAACTAAAATAATCCCAAGCCACAATGTGATTATGAGGGTCGCTGTATTGGAGCACTTCAGTAATTTCAACCATCTGGCTTCTCAAGTACATGTAAATCGAAGTGCACAGACTCCTAGTATTTTCGCCTCCATCACTAATTTTAGAGATCCGTGTAGCACATTCGCAGAGCACCTCCCCAGAGCACCGCCTTACACGCACACACACACTTTCTCTCTCTACAACAAGCATCAGAGGAGGGAAAGTGTCTGCAACTTTTCCATCATTTTAAAAGCGAGCACATGACTATGCCATAAACCCAGCAAGTAGTAGTTTAAGCTTTTACAACCAAAGGCAAAGACTGCTTGAGATGAGTTTTGTTATTCGGCAGAATACGATAATGGGCTAGCTGGTTTGTGCATTTAATGTAGTTCTGGTGCTACACTAAAAAACAATTAGGGTGCTCTTTTCGTTCTTTTTCATCTTTTACTGTGTAGTTTTTTGCTCCAGTACCGCACTTCAACCATTAATTCTGGGACATCATATCTCCTCTCGTATGACTTCATGCTAGGAAACTGTGGCGGGCAACTCCAGCGATTTGTCATTATTCACCGATTCCACTAAAGCTTCCAGCATATATTCTTTTCGGTACCTTGACGATACGTTCCAAATCATACAACTCCACGTAATTTAATTTTTAGGAGCTTGTTTGCCAAGCTTGTCATGCTCGCATCTTGTCCAGCGGCGGCGGTTGCAGCACCTCCACATCCATGGCCTCCGAGATGGTGGGCACATGGCGTGTTTTTTTTTTTCAGTTGTCCCAATTGCACGGAGAGAGCGTGTTTCCAGAGGTTGGCGTGGTCCGCTCGTCTCTCAGCTTCACGGCGCCTCACAGAGAATCCAAAAGTCTACCGCGCTGTTAACAGAGCTTGCGTGGGGCGAGGAAAAAATCGCAGCGCCTCTACGGAGTGAATGATAATAAGTGGGGCGAAGCTTCGGAGAGTTTTATTGGTAAACCATGAATTCTGTATGTCTGTCTGTCTGTCTGTTTGTCCATCCGTTTGTTCATCTGTCCATCCGTCTGTCTGGTTGTCGGTCTGTCTACCACTCACACTGGCGCCACTTGCTGAGTGATCCATGAACTAGGCGGTGTTGCGACCTACTTTTGCAGGCACTAGAGATCCGGGATGAAGATGGTGAGGAAGGAGGAAAATGAACTTCATAGAGGATTTATTTACATTATGTACATAGCAACAGCTACATTAAAAAATCTCTACATTGAAAAGCTCACCATCTAAAAAGCTTCATGTATACATTGAAAGGCTCTCCATCTAAAAAGCTCCCTGAGCAGCCCGCGAGGGCTGATTCGCGAGGGTTCATACTGCACTGTCCAATAACAGGTCGCACAGCACTCACGAGGGTCATTATGCCAGCACCGCCCCCAACATACGCACATACACAACCAAAACACGTGCATGGTCCTGGCGATGTTGTCTCATCCGGTGAATCATGCTTCCAGCTAGCGGGTGTTGCGACTCCGGGTCCTGCGGGTCTCAGTTTGGTAGTGGGCCCCCGTCCTAGGACCCATCAACGAACAAGTCAGAGGAGGTGCTCGTAATAACGACAACAATTTATTTACATGGTTAATTCGAAAAGAGGTGATCGATTGATCAAATACGAGAAGTCAAGAACTGTACAAGAGAACTGGTGAACTGTAGAACTTAAAAGATACAAAAAGTCTTCCGCTTACATAGCGCCGCGTTGCCAACCCTGGGCGCATTGTCCGCGGCTTCTGCCAATAGGGCGCTTCATGGTGTAGGTGCTCCACCCACGAAGGAGGGGAAAGACACCACACAATGCATGTGGAGAGGGCACAGTCTACACGATGCCCAAATAGTATGGTCACAAAGGCACTGCACCGACGTTTCGCACACGTCACCGAGATTTCATGCACGTCCAATGATCTTAGATGACCTTGGTTTTCAAGACTCTTCTGGCAGTTGGGTGAGGATCGAAAAACCGGCTCCCGGTACACGTATCAAACTTGCCTGACTGCATTTGTTAGGACAATGTAGTGGTCCGCCAGCATATCGTCAAAATGCGCCACTCCATTCAGCATATTTTATGAAGAAAGGGGGAAGGATGATGATGATGTGTGGGGTTCAACGTCCCAAAACCATCATATGATTATGAGAGACGCCGTAGTAGAGGGCTCCGGAAATTTCGACCACCTGGGGTTCTTTAACGTGCATCCAAATCTGAGCAAACGGGCCTACAACATTTCCGCCTTCATCGGAAATGCAGCCGGGATTTGATCCCACGACCTGCAGGTCAGCAGCTGAGTACCTTAGCCACTAGACCACCACGGCGGGGCATGAGAAAGGCGGGAAAGAGAAGTGGTCGACTAATCCCTCGTCGCTGAGGCGGGCTCCCGCAATAGCTGCAGCAGATAGTGCCTTTTTCCTTCCTTCCACCCACATTTCATTCCTTGTTGTTTGCTAGAAGCTGTGGCTTAGCTGCGAATATCTGGGGCTCGCTTCTCCTCGCAAGATGCAGCCACAACCAGTTTGGTTTTAGCTTTCAGCCTGAACTGCAAATGCCATGCTGGTTTCGATATTTCCAGATCCTCGGTGACCTCGAAAATGGCCCAGCTGCCTTCTTGTCTGTCTCGAAAGCCTTGCATAGAGTCGAGTTCACAATGGCCTTTGTTGGCTCGTGCGTTTTCTTTTCGCGAACCGTTTCTGGACCCCTTGTTCACGTTTTGCTGTGTAGGGGGTCCGTACTATGTACGACTGACGCAGAAGCCTAACTTATGTTTCAGCTGCACACATTCGTACCATGCACCATTAACGTCCCCTATCTGTAGATCCTCTCACTGCAGCTACACGCGTTCAGGCGAATAAGGCAACAGGCTAGGTCAACATAACAACATTTAATTGCTAGGCGTTAGTAATAGATCGCCAATGTCGCGAGGAGATATTACAGGAAACAAGGGTAGACGCTTACTGTCACAGGTCCCAATAATTCGGGAGGCAATCGCTGGGCTAATTCCAAGGGCCGAAGTATCGGCCCCCCCAAACCACACCACGAAAGCGTGGACAATTTAGAAGTAGTCCTTTTTGGCGCGCCAGAGGACGCCGGCTGTGGCCCAAAGAACAAGTCAGAGCCGAGAGTGAATAAACAAAACAAAATTATATTCTCAATAATGGCAGATAAAAACGATACACAAATATGCACACTCGACGATAGTTGAATACAATATGTCACCAATCAAACAATGTACTACACAGTACAATCAGCCACACTCGAAACAACGGACACAGACAACAATACGCACTACAATGCAGTTGCATGCATCGAACAACCAAGACACTTAAAGACTAAAGAGTTCGAAAACTTATTGAGTCCAAAGTCCTTGGAACAAAAGACTGAATGATACTCTTCCGAGAATCACTCACTCAAAGTCCAGCGTTGTTGTCGTTCCGCTGCCCCCGAAGTTTCTCTTCCAGGAAACCTCGCGTCTTCAATTGGCCGCTCTCCAGGCTCCAAACTTCTTCGCCGGAAACACGTCGGCTTCACACACGCAGCTGTTGCCACGCATCTTCGCTCGATAGCGGTAGACACACACTCTTGCCTGTAGCTCGAGTCGTCACCCCTCAGGTGGAAATTCTCTTCTTCTCCTCCTTTGTCACTACGGACAAAACCTTCGCCGACTACACTATGGAATACCTTACGCGCTCTGGCGCTAACTTCCGTCTTCTCCTCATCTCCCATCTCCGCTGCTCGGTACGAGCCATGCTTCAACTGTATGCTGCACTTTTTCTTGGCTTCATGCGCTTCAGCCTACCTGTGCTTGGCAAGGCCCGCATAACAAACGTACACGTCCTCCAGTCATTACAAGCTCGAGCACTGAGAATATGCCTCGGGCTGCCGAGATGCGCTTCCTCAGCAGTGACTGTTGCAATCGCTCATGAACACCCTATCACAACCTACATTCGTGTCAATGCTTTAAGAATGCACATAAGACATGCCACCCGGATTCAATCGCATCACCTCGCCTCCCTTCCAACTTCCAGGCCATGCTCTACGTTCTGCTCTATTATTGCCCCACATCGCACGGTGATTCCCACGAACTTCACGCACGCAGCAAGACCGTCGTTACCATTGTGGTGTCTACATCCACTGGAAGCCCTGATAACCATCCCCAGAATGCAAAAGAAGAAAAATTTGTCGAATTTGGCCCTAAAACAAACAACATTACTGTTTCTGCATGAGAAACACAGTGGACGCATTCACATTTACAGAGATGGGTCGGTCACTTCAACAAGTTCAACAGGCGCAGTGGTGATTCCGGAGAAATTCATCACGATAAAGTTCAGGACCTCGCATCTGACATCATCCATGGTGGCAGAACTTGCCGCCATTCGTGCCGCTCTGGAGTTCCTAGTTGAAGAACAGCAACAGACATGGTCAATATTCTCCGACTCCAAAGCAGCTCTGCAGGGCATTGCCTCGCCATATTGTCATGGACCAAACGAACAGCTAATTGCTGAAATACGACTGCTTCATCACCGGGCTATAGAGAAACAACATGACATAGCGTATCAATAGATACCAGGCCACTGCAGCATCGATGGAAACGACCGTGCAGATGAAGCAGCCCGAACTGCTCATGATGATGCCCCTTGTGTAGCTATACCATTAACAAGAACGGAAGCCGCTGCAAGGCTTCGATCACTTGCACGAGAACTGACACTCGCTCAGTGGAATTCACCGGCATTCACCAACGTCCGCCTTCATAATTTGGACCCACAACTACAGCTCTGTCTTCCACCAGGAATAACCAGAGCAGAGGAGACACTTTTGTGTCGTCTGTGGATTGGGGTGGCCTTTACGAATGCTTATTTGTTTCGAATCGGAATGGCCAGAAGCCCGACATGTGACAACTGTGGCTGCGCAGAGACTTTCTCCCATCTTCTCTGCGAGTGTCCCCGCTTCAGCATGCCAAGAAAAGAACTGTCAAAACCTTTAGATAGAATAGACAATCGCCAATTGTCGGAAGAAAGGGTAGCAGGACACTGGCCGAGACCGTCCTCTGCACGCAAGGCATTGAGAGCGTTGTTGCGCTTTCTGCGGGCAAGTGGTCTTAGAGACAGACTGTAAACAGCGTCGTGGATCGTCTGATGACCTTATCTCTCTTTTTTTTTTTTACGTCTCTTTTCTCTCATTCTTTATCTCCCTTACTTCCTTCCCCAGTACAGGGTAGCCAGCCGGTCTGAGAACTGGCTAACCTCCCTGTCCTTCCTCACTTATTCCTCCTCCTCCTCCTTAGTTAAATACCTTCCGCGCGAGATTCCAGAAAGTTCTCATCATTTCGTCGACGCGATACGCAGCGAAGGCTGGGGAGAGGGCGAGACGGTTCTAAGGCCGTCCGCGACGGGTGACACAACCCGGTATCACCCCGCCCTTTTCCATCTAGAACGTTCCAGGGCTTGCTCGAGCGCCCATGGGAGGAGGTTCGTCGGCGAACCCACGCTTCCGAGGGGAGAAGGACGCGCGCCCGGGGAGTCTTTGGATGCTTGTTTTCTTTTTTTATCCTTGACCTCTCGGCGCTTCGTCGCGAGAATTTGGCGGCGCGCCCTTTTTTGAGCGCTCGTTTTGTGACACTTACTCCTTGGTCGTTTTCATCTACGGCTCGCATGGGGTTTGCGGGTTCGACCTCCTTCTTCCAAGGCCGTTGTCAGAGAGACCGGGCGACCGTCCGCACGCCAGTTTTGTCACTCCCCCGGTTTCCCTCTTCCTGACGAGAATACTACCTTTTCTCGCTGAGGGGAGGGAAACCCGCTCTGCGCGCGGGGAATGGGGGGAATCGCGAGTGCTGGCCGTGCAGGTATTCCTGCAATACGGCTTTCGTGCTGCCGAAAAAAGGGGAAAGGAAAGCTGGACGCACGTGCTCCCCCACATTCTCCCCCCCCTTAAGAAGGCCCCCGAACGACACAGACTGCAACATGATAATATTTTGTTATTCGTCATCGAGGAAGGCTAGGATGATGGGTCCCAATCTGTGCCCTCTTGCAGTTGGCCCTCTGCCGTAGGAGGAGCCGGTGCCCCCACTTGTCACCACTGCATCCAGTAGCCACCATCACTGCTGCCGTGCGCGCTTGCGTCATGGCCAGTCATTGCCACCGCTATCACCTCCTCCAGCGTTACTGCCCCTGCTGTCACTTCCGCCACCACTAACTGCCGCCCTGGAACCGGTGCTAGTATCACTCTGGTCCGGACTGCGTCCCGTTGACTTCCGCCACTCAGGTCGTTGATGACGACAAAGAGTTGCCTGTTGGTGACGGTCCCGTTCAGCACTGACTCAGGCCGCCCTCTCTAGCATGGTCTGGGCTGCCGCATGGAGTCATAGCTCCACTGGTCTGGCGGGCTCAAGAGTCATCTTCAGCGTGCCCCGCCATGGCCTCGAGGTAGCAGAGGCCAAGGGTGCTGGAAAACCGTGGGTCGGCTAGGTAGGCTTGTGAAAGTGACTTCGGGGCGGCTGGCTCTCTTGGCTGGGCTGGCGGCTGGTCATCCCGGCGCCTCTTGCACAAAGGCCCGATAATGAAGGAGATGGGGTAGGTTTGGAAGTGGCGTTGCTTGGTTGGGTGGGGCCATGATGACGACATGGATGATGTTGGGGGTGATGCGGTGAGAGGAGCGGTTTCCTCTCCGAGCTGTTTTGGCGGCACCTCTTTCCCTTTCGACTCTGCATCTGCTCGGTGAAAGTCGACACAGAAATAAAAATTGGCAGCATATCCATGGAGTTAATGATGGAGAGTGGGGCGAAACATTCGTCCCTCCATTTCTTCTTGCTTCCGTCCGTTCATGCGTTCATCTGTGTGACCGTCTATGTTTCCATCCGCCCGTCCGTCCCTGCGTTCGTCCATGCATCCGCCCCTGCGTTTGTTCATGCATTCATTCATGCATCTGTCTGTGTGTTCGTTCTTCCATCTATTCAACACTCCAAGTACCGCCATCTCGCATCTTTTTATAATATATTCCCCATATAGAAGCACCGCCATCCAGCGGACATTCCAAGGACTAAACGATAGGTGGCACACGCACACTTTTTTACGGCTTGCGCTTCGGGTCTACTTCCCACCTTCAACCACCTTCTTGAGTTCATGGTATATACTAGTTCACTGCATTCATGGCACTGCGGCCCAATGCTCGCTAAACCTTTCTAAAACCAAGGAGGTTATGCCCAGCGATTATAACGTAGCAACCTTTTCCTGTCAGATAGTGCTCAATGTACATGTCAGTGGCTGCTAATGTGAAATGACAGGCAGGAGGATTCAGCTTTTAATTTCTTACGGCTTGCGCTTCGTATCTGCTTCTCCCCTTTAACCACCTCGAATTCATGCATGGTATATACTAGTTCATTGTATTCATGACCCTGCGGCTCAACGCTCGCGAAACCTTTCTAAAACTAAGGAGGTTACACCCAGCGAGTATGATGTAGCAAACCTTTCTTGTCCGATAGTGTTCAATGTACATGCCAATGGCTGGTAATGGGGATCGCAGCGTACGCGTTAACTAAAAGCCGAATGCTCCTGTCTCTCATTCCCCATTAGCAGGCATTGGCATGTACATTGAGCACTATTTTTTATTGCTCAACAACGCACAGAAGAAATCTCTCACCCCGCACTATCTTGGAGGTCAAAATTTTAAACTTTTTAAGCACTACAACGGCTACGAGGAAAGGAGCTTCGCCCTGTGCTGGTGCTCCCTCGTTTTAGTCGTTAGCGTCTCAGGGCGTCCCTGGGCTGGCGGACGCCCGTAATGGCAAGCCAGCCCCCGAAGAAGGCGCTAGCCTTCGACGTAGTCGTCCCCGAGGGGACTAGTCCCGAAGACGTCGTTGATGCGACGTCTTCAATAGTAGGAATTGAAGAGGTCTACTGTGTACAGCACTTTGGAGGCCGGAATTACCAAGTCACCGTTAACAGTGAGGCCGCTCTGGCTCAAATCGTCGACGCGTCCCACCTCATCATCAGAGGAGAGCGTGTTGCTGTCGTACCCTTGGGACCCCAAGTCACTTAAGTCACCGTTATGTTCCTGCCGTGCCGCGTCCCCAGCGAGGTCCTCGCGCAAGCATTGTCTCCCTATGGGAAGGTGCTACACATTAGCAGAGGACTCATGGGATCGCACCCAACCGTGACCACTGGGACGCGATTCGTCCGGATGGAAATGAAGACATCGTCGCCGGTGCCCAACTACTTCAAGGTCGCTGGCCATCGAGTGACCTGTGACTATAAAGGGATCCAGCGAGTGTGCCGTCGATGTGGAGACAGCGGGCACTTCCGCATGAATTGCACAGCTCCGTTTTGTGGAAGGTGCGGCGTTTACGGCCACAACGGGAAGGGCTGCTCGCTGCCGTGTCGCCGTTGTGGTGACCCGCATGCTACCGTCGCCTGCACCATCAGGCCGTCGTATTTCGAGGCGGCCTCCAAGAATTACCCGCCACTTCAATCAGGCAAGAATAAGGACGTCGTATCATTGACGCTAGGCCCGGATGTTTGCCAGGACGAAGTTGGGTGCATCACAATGCCACACCAGACGTCACACCAAACGCCCACAGCGTCTCCAGCCAGCCCCGACCAGGCAGCCCCTCAAGGTGCGGATGACCCATCTAGCGGCCCGCGACCAGTGGTGGTTCCCACAGAACCACAAGCCGAGCCCTCACCAGAGGAGACGCCACTCGGCGAGCGCGTCGCGGACGCTGACGTGATATCTGTTGCTCACCCCATGGCTGCCCAGTCGTCTGTTAGTCCTCCTATCATTGAAGAGACTTTGTCCCAAGACGACGAGGTTTCCATCAACGAGGACACGAGCAGTACTAGGAGCGACACGGCCCTGCAGATAGACACCGACAGCACTCCAAGCGAGATCAGTCGGGGCAGTTTTGACGAATTTGTGCCATCTTCACTCAAGAGCCTCGGCACCAAGCGCCACGGAATATCCAGCAGCGACTCGGAGGCCTCCAGCAGAGACAGAAGTCCCCTGCGGACTTCAATGCGGCCCCGGAAGCCCCGCGCTTCCGGTGTGTCGCCTGGTCGTAAGAAGTGATTGAGCTGCTTGCGGGGCACCCGCTCCCGCGTCTGTCAGAACTGTGAGTCTAGTATCCAAATTTGTCTTTATTGTTTACGATGGCTACCGCATTGAATATTATTTCCTTCAACGTAAAAGGTTTTCCCAGTCCGGTAAAGCAGGCCGAGGTGATTAGTGTAGCTCGTGCTGCAAATTGTGATGTTTTATGCCTGCAGGAAACTAATTTTTGTTCACTATCCGACGTTAGGGCTTTTAAAGAAAAGTTCAACTTAGATTGCTATTCTTCTTTTGCTACAACTCGTTTTACAGGAGTAGGCATCATTATATTTAATCGGGCTTTATTGAGAGGTCACCACGTTGTTTATGACGGCGTCGGTAGAATTATTGCTCTAGATTGTACCTACTTTTCTTTTCGAATGAGGATACTATGTGTGTATGCGCCTGCACAAACCGGACAGTCTCATGATTTTTTTCGAAATTTGAATGTTTTTTTTCCTAGACGGTCGTCATGTAATTCTAATTGGAGACTTTAACTGTGTGCTAAATACGCGATGCGATGTACAAGGTCCTGGCTGGGGTCGGTCTGCTTGGAATTCACGTGAGCTGCGACGCCTTGTCCAGCATTTTTCATTGCTGGATGCGCATAATGTCATACACAGGAATATTTTTGTTTGGACATGGCGCCGCGGACACTCCTCCAGCAGACTCGACCGGGCTTATATTCCACATGTTTTAGAGACGTTTGTCTCCGACTTACGTGTTCCGCCCATCCCACCTTCGCCTGTGTACATCTCTGATCATCGTCCGATTCTATTAGAACTAAAAATTCCATTTTCTTTTTCGGAGAAACCATGGCGTCGATGTTCGCGTCCTCCAGGACGCGCGCTCTCCCTCAAATTTGTCCCGTGCAATACGCGTGTCACTCCCTGCGTCTGATTTATTTGATTGGGATGCGCTTAAAACGCAGTGACGCCTGCACTGCTCAGTTTAAGGGTGTGCCCTTCGTCGTCGCGTTTCTGAGGGGCTGGCCGATATTGCAGTAAAGTTACGCATCGCATTGCACGCTGAAACGCCGTCTCCCTTGATGCGAGCTTGGCAACATGAATTACATGAACGCTTCCAGCGTTTGATTGCCACCTCGTCTCTGGCGGGGGCTGCATGGCGTTGTAGGCACAACCCTTGTGCCCACCCCGAGGTGTTACGCTATGCGAGGCAATCGTGTTTTGGGCAGTCAGAATCACCTGTTTTTACGACCATGCAGACACCACCTACACAGCCGCTTCCTAAGCGTGATCGATCTCTCTTTCTGGCGCATTTTGAAGAGATGTCATGTTCGGCCATGCGGACAAACTGTGATATAATACCGCCTATGCTTAGAGGTTTGCCTCGCGTTCCTCGACAAGCTGCTGATTCTCTGCACGTCCCTCCATTAGTTGAAGAGGTAAAGGCAGCACTACAATCTATGAAACGGGGGACAGCCCCTGGGACAGACGGTTTTCCAGTTGAATTTCACTTATCATTTTGGAATGAGCTTGGTACTGCATTACCCGCGGTTATCCGGCGATGTTTCAAGGATGGTGTCTTTCCATCAAGTTTTTGAGATGGACGCATTGTGCTTATTCCAAAAGGTGATGCTTCTTCTGTTAATCCTGAAGATTGGAGACCTATCACGCTTCTTAACGTTGACTATAAGATATTCGCGACGGTGATCGTTCAACGTTTGAAGGCTCTGTTGAACACCCTGGTGGGTCATCACCAGGCTTCATCTATGCCTGGACGGGAAATACACAGTTTGTCCTTTACCACCAGGGATATCATCGCCTATACTCTGTCGCGATCTGCGCGAGGTCTCCTTGTGTCTTTAGACCAAGAGAAAGCATTTGACCGACGAGAGCACAGGTATATCTTTAAAGTGTTCACAGCCCTTGGTTTTCCCGGTATTTTTGTTGAATTAATTAGACATACCTACTCTGGTATAAAAAGCACACTAGTTCTAGATGGTTGGGAGAGTGCAGCCTTTTCTATTACACGTGGGGTCCATCAAAGATGCCCCTTGTCTCCTGTTCTATTTGTCCTCAGCCTTGAGCCATTTTTGTGTGCTCTAGAAGCAGATTCGCATGTCCGGGGTCTTGCGCTTCCCGGCAGCAGTACCGTAAAAGTCACAGCTTTTGCTGACGACATAACCCTGTACCTTCCAGATGAAGATAGTCTTTCTCATAGCCTGCGTTTATTCTCCCAGTATGGGGAAATTTCAGGTGCCGCGCTAAACCTCTCTAAATCCGGGTATTTGTTCATCGGCTATCCCAACTCCACACTTAGGTCCACATCTCTTCTTCAGCCGGCTGCGTCTCTTCGCATTTTAGGAATTCTATACAATCACTACGGCATTTGTAACTCCGTTTGGTCAAACGCCCTCGATGAAGTAAAACAAGAAATTGAGAACGCCCGGGAATTCGACTTCCCGCTTCTTGAGCGGAGGTATTTTGCGCAGACTGTGTTCTGCGGTCGCATTTGGTACATTTCTCACGTGGAACAGCCGCCTTTACGCATCGTGAGGTCATTGCAGTCTGCCTTGTGTTTCTTCTTTTGGTCTGGCGGCACTGAGTTGGTTTCTCGTGCGGTGTTAGGACAGCAGCGTTCCCAGGGAGGTTTTGCTTTCCCTTCGGTATCAATACGCTGCCGGCTATTGGCCCTGCGCTTCCTGTTGTGCCTCGTACAAGGAGAGCAATCCCCCGCGCGAACTCTGGCATATTATTTTCTAGGCACTCACCTTCGGTATTTATTGCCTAATGTGCGCCTTAATCAGGGCCCACAATCATTAGTACTTCCTTCGTTTTATGCAACAGCTGTCGCGTTTTTTTTGTCATATCGCGTCGACTTGCCCTGATTTAGATGTGTTAGACAATTCTATCGTTGACACAACAGCCGCGTTGTTGCTCCCGTTAGTTCCTCCAGCACGCCACACCCGCTCTAGTCGTGTGTCTTGGAGCACGCTGACAACATCATTTCTACCTGGCCACCTCCTGGACTTCATGTGGTGGCTTGGGTGGGGCGTTCTTCCTACCCTTGACCGCCTAGAAAGGTGGAGAATGGTCCAGTCATCAACATGTCCGAACTGCTCCCTACGGGAAACAAATCAGCATGTGTTAAAGCAATGTGTCGTTGATCGTGTTTTTTGGAGGGCTGTGCATGCAGGATTTCGTGGCCTCGGAGTAAACCGCTTTGTTTCTTCTGGACGTTGTTCTCGAGGCCGCTTTGCCTGCCTTCTTATTGTTGCTGGTGCCTACTGTCTTTGGCGTAACCGTTGTGAAGCTGTTGCAGCAGGTCGTCGCCGCCGTGCTCTCTTCCCGATTTTGGAGCGACTGTACAAACAAATAATATCTGTGTTGTCGGAGAAACTCTTCTTTCTGGGTGAGGAGGAATTCCTTCGACACTAATCCTGCCGTTTTCTGTTCATCTGTGAGAGACTTGTAAGGCTTGTTTTCAGGCCTGCCTGGTATTGGTAGGTTAATCTTTGTTTAGTACTCATACAAATACCTTGTAAATACTATGTAAATATCCGACATATTGTTCTCTACATTTCATTTGTGTGTTCTTCATTTACCACGTATTGTGCAAATGTAGACATTGTTTTTGTAACAATTCCTGTTTAGTTGGGTAAGTTGTGTATGTTGTGTTCCGTTAACATATGTACACATATCTTTTTGTAACAACTTTTGGTGTGTCTGTGGATGTTGTGTTCTGTCGCAATGTTCTGTTGGATTGTAATTGATGTTCACTGTCTGCGAGAATAAATTTCTCTAAACACAGAACAGGTTAACAATCGCACATGTGTGGCGGGCGAACCCTTGCACCCCACGTCGAACCTATCCAACGGGACCTACCGTGTATAGTTGTCTCTGCCTGTTACGCAAGAAGTAACGCGGTTCTGGGCTCCTCACTCGGTGTTGAGAGATCACTTGTAAGATCACTTGAGTAAGATCACTTCTGCAAGATCACTTGAGTCGTCAACTTTCTAAGAGGAAAAAGTTCCACCCATTTAGTGAAGTGATCCGTGATCACAAGCAAGAACTTGTTTCTGCTAGTAGTTGGGGGGTACGGGCCCATTACCTAACATGCCACGATTTGCCAGGGAGTCTGACTGTTATTCGGTTGCATGAGGCCAGGCGGACATCCGTCCCGTGGCTTGACGCTTTGGTACACACGACATGAACAGGCATAGCAAATGACATCGCGCTTTATACCTGGCCAGGTATCGAGGGGACACAACTTAGCGTAAGTCTTGGGGCCGCTCGCATGCCCGGCAATGCAGGAGTCATGAAAGTAGTGGAGAAGTGCTCCCCTCAATGTGCGCTGTATCACGAGTTTGAATGACTCACTTGTGTCATCGTTGGATGAGATGTACCTCAGCAGGATGCCGTCAGAATCAAGCAGATATGAATCCAGCGCGCTCACAGCACTACTAGCTGCTGCCGAGCGCTCTGCACCGATGGATGGATGGATGGATTGATGTGGCTGTACGCTTTAAATGGGGCGGCGGCTAACGCCACCTAGCCGTAATACTTAGAAGACCACCAACTAGTTTTATCTTTTTTTTCCCTTTAAGTAGTGAAGCATTGGACTGGTACTTTGCAGTGAATGGTTTATTTTTCACTCATGCCTGACTTTAGCCACCAATCAGATAACCTTCTTCTAGTTAATTCTACCCGCATAAAGTCTATTTTGCCCTCCCTGTCTCTAAACCCCAGTGCTTTGAAAGACTCTGCGCCATCATCCTGAAATATATGGTGAAGCCCTTTACAGAACATTATCAAGTGTTTGGCAGTTTGCTCCTCCTCTCCACATGCACTGCATACCGTGTCTACCCCTGCCCCGTCGCGGTGGTCTAGTGGCTAAGGTACTCGGCTGCTGACCCGCAGGTCGCGGGTTCGATTCCCGGCTGCGGCGGCTGCATTTCCGATGGAGGCGGAAATGTTGTAGGCCCGTGTGCTCAGATTTGGGCGCACGTTAAAGAACCCCAGGTGGTCTAAATTTCCGGAGCCCTCCACTACGGCGTCTCTCATAATCAAATGGTAGTTTTGGGACGTTAAACCCCACAAATCAATCAATCAACCGTGTCTACCCCTTCGTATTTGGCCCAATATGTCTTGGTTAGCAGTACTTCTGTCCTGGCCTCAAACAGTAGAGAACTACCTCGAGTATTATCATAGATCCTTTCCTTAGCAATTTCCTGCTTAAAAGTTGGGTAGATTTCCAGTGTGGACTTCTTAATCATGCCAATTCTCCACATATCGGTCTCAGCTTCCTTCACCTTCTTCTTAACCGATAATTCCTTTTTGTTTGGCCCCCTGCTGTTTGCGAAGCATTTACCAGTCAATTTTCTGGTTCGCTTCCTCCATTTTGTATCGACATTCTTCATGTACAAGTAGCTGAATACCTTCCTAGCCAAACGCTCCTCCCCCATTTCTCTCAATCGCTTCTCACATTTTATCTTGCTGCTAGCTTCTCTGCCTTCAAATGATGTCCGTCCCATATCGCCTTGTACTTCGTGATTTGGTGTATTCCCGTGAGCACCTAAGGCAAGCCTACCTATTCCACGTTGCTTAATTTCTAATCTTGCTTGAACTTCTGATCTTATGCACAAGACCGCATTGCCGAACGTCAGCCCAGGAACCATGACCACTTTCCATATTTCTCTCACAACATCATAGCTATTGTAATTCCACAGTGCCCTGTTTTTCATCACGGCTGCATCCTTGTTACCTTGAGCCGTCACGTATATTTCGTGTTCTCTTAGGTACTCGGCCCCATTGCTTATCCATACGATCAGATATTTGTATTTATCTGTTATCTCTAGCGTGACCTCCTGTACCCTGTGCTCACTACCTTCGTTATCATTAAAAATCATGACTGCTGATTTTTCCTTACTGAATCTGAAATCTAACCCATCTCCCTCATTATTGCAGATGTCCATCAATCTTTGCAAATCTTCCTCGTTGTTGGCCATTAGCTTTATATCATCTGCACACATCAATGCTGGTAGTGCCTCTTCAATGAGTTTTCCTTGTCTGACGAAAGAGAGGTTGAAGCGAAGTCCACTTCCCTCCAATTTGGCCTCTAATCCTTGTAGGTACATCATGAATAACAAGGGTGACAGAGGACACCCCTGCCTAAGCCCTGTTTTACCTCTCTGGGCTTGGATACCTGTTTTTCTCACTTTATAACTACCTTGTTACTTTTATAGATATCCTTTAAAAGATTAGTGGCCCCATCTTCCACACCTAGTGTGTCTAGTAT
The DNA here is from genome assembly GCA_013436015.1 of Rhipicephalus annulatus. Lineage (NCBI taxonomy): Eukaryota > Metazoa > Arthropoda > Arachnida > Ixodida > Ixodidae > Rhipicephalus > Rhipicephalus annulatus. Next base: position 89,282 of record WOVY01010833.1, read on the forward strand.
TCACCACAAGTCCTCTTGAACTACGTTATCGTACGCTCCCTTGATATCCAAAAATGCTAGCCACAGGGGCCTGTGTTCCTTTTCTGCTATTTCGATGCACTGCGTCAGTGAGAACAGGTTGTCTTCCAACCTCCTGTGTTTTTGAAATCCATTTTTCTGTTCCCCCAGCACCCCTTCATCTTTTATCCATGCCTGCAGCCTTTCCTTTATAATCTGCATTGCCAGCCTGTAGACCACTGATGTCACTGTTATAGGATGGTAGTTGTTTATGTCAGCTTTGTCCTCCTTTCCTTTATAGATCATGCTCATCCTGCTAAGTTTCCATCCATCGGGGACTTCATCATCGATTATTGTTTTGCTCACTGCCTCTCTCAAAGTCTGTTTAGGCTTTGGACCCCATGTCTTCATCAGCATAATTGGAATGCCATCTGGGCCTGTTGATTTTCTACTACGAATCCTCTTCTCAGCCCTTTCCCACTCTCGTTGTGAAAATGAAGCCTTTGCTCCACTTGATCTATCCTTGTCTATTGTGGTGCATAAGGCACTTCTTTGCTAAAATTTTTCTGTCACCCTTGTTTTTATGTATTCAATACCTTCGCCCCCTTCTAGCCTAGCACGTTGAGCTGTAGTTATAAACCTCTGTTCTAAGCTTGTCTGATATCTTAGGGAGTTCAGATGGTTCCAAAGTTTCGCAGCTGCCTTTTTATCCTTTTTATGTACTTCTGCCAGCCACTGAGCCCCCTTTCTTCTAATACTTTCATTGATCAGAAGGGATGCTTCCCTTCTACAGCTTAGGAAGATTTCCCATTTTCTTTCAGCATTATCTGTTGATTCACCCCGCTACTTAGCATGTCTGTGTTCCCTAGAGACTTCCTGACGTTTTGCTATGAATCTGTTAACTTCCTCATCCCACCAACTCTTGGGTTTGTGCCTTCTTTTTTGAGGTGACTTGTCACGTGCCTCAGCAAGCTCTAGCCCAAACAGTCTAATTTGATTCGTATATGTCCACACTGTTACACTGTTTTATTATCCTGAGTGATTACTTTCTCATTTTGTTTAGTAGCTATATCTATTTGCTTTTCTGAATAAAAATTTTCCTGTAGTTGCTTATCTGGTCTCCTTCCCACTTTCACTGCTCTTCCAAAACTTAGCTTGATACATTTGTGATCACCACCCAGACTTCTGGAGCCACATTCATCTATGTGCATTCCCCTGAGCCTATCATACATTCTGTGTGACATCAGTGTATGATCTATCGTTGACTGCAGCCTTCCTACCTTCCATGTTATTTGCACTTCACACTTTTCAGTACTGTTACAAATCATCAAATCATGCCTTTCACACAGCCATGATCAATTTGCTTTTTGGGTCAGTATACCCATCTATATCTTCTATGTCTGCATTCATATCTCCTAGTATAATTATCTAGCACTCTCCTCCTAATTCCTCAATGTCCTTTGACATACACTCCACCATTGCCTGGTTTTCCTTTCTGGCCTTTGCTCCCTTCCACAAGTACACCAAACCAAGGAGTGTCATCTGCCCAGCTACTTTCCCTCTTAACCATAAATGTTCCATGCATCCCTGCTTGACTCTTTGCCAACCCATACTTTTCTGTATGAATGCACCAATTGCACCCCTCTTTTTGCTGCCTTCTGTTCTATTGCAATATTCCCATACGTAGTCCAGATTGCAAGGTGATTGCTTCATATCCCAAAGATGTGTTTCCACAATCCCATATACCACCAGCTCCTCCTGCCTCGACTGCTCTTTTATCTCTTCCCACTTTAACCTATTCCTGCCACCCTGCATGTTAATACCGACACCGACAGCAATACCAGCTGCCCCCTTGTGCGCGGTGGCCTCACTGCTACCTGGCTCCCGGAGTCCGTCGAACACATTTCGACAAAATGGATCTTTCTGCTGAGCTTCTAAAAGTTCCCTTCTGCTGAAAACACTCCCTGCGCTGACGACGGCGTCTATGTGGTTCATGTTCTTACCTCGAACTAACGCTTGCTCTGCTGTTTGCGTTAGCGTGAGTGTCTCGCTCTCAGTACGCTCCAAACTAGTCACGTGACTTGCCTCGTGTCGGACTGGAGCACGCGATAGTGCGTCGGCCGCGGCATTGTTCTTACCCTTCCAGTAGCGAACGGTGAAGTCGTAACGCTGCAGCAACAACGCCCAGTGCGCCAGGCGGCCACTCGGTTCGTTCAAGCGCCTCAACTACGTGAGCGTCATGTGGTCAGTCTCAATCACGAATGCGACTTCGTAGATGTAATAGTTAAACTTACGGAGAGCAAAAACTATCGTCAGACACTCTTTTTCGGTTACCAAGTAGTTCCTCTCCACCCGCCTCAACCTACAGCTCGCGAACGCTATCGGTCGGAGGAAACCTTCATGCTCCTGAAGCAGAATTGCTCCTAAGCCCAGGTCACTTGCATCTGTGTGAATCACAAACTCCCTGTTCAAATCGGGTAGCTGTAGCTGAGCAGAGTCGGCCAGCAACTTTGTGAAGCGACGCAACGCGACCTCCTGCTCTTGGCTCCAAGCCCAACGCTCGCCTTTCCTCAAGAGTTTTGTCAAAGGCACCTGCACTGCCGCGCAGTCTGGAATAAATTGGAAATAAAAATTCACCATCCCCAGAAAGCGCCTCAGCTCACCGATATTATTCGGCGATGGATAGCTGACTATCGCTGACTATCCGGCAAAATGCGACCCTCGTGAAGCGTAAACTATGTTATTCGGGTCGCCGCTATCTGAGCTTTGTTTGGGTTCCGAGTGATGCCCACAGACCTCAGCCTTTCTAGAACGTCTCTCAAGTGGCGCACGTGCTCATCGAATGTTTTCGAGTAAACCGCATGTTGTCTATATATGCTAGTGCGTGCTGCCACTTTGTATCTCCCAAAACATGGTGCATTAGCCTCTGATACGTAGCGGGAGCGACCACCAAGCCGAAAGACATTCTCCTGAGTTGCAAAAGTCCCCTGTGGCACGTGAAAGCTGACTTCTCTTTATTCCGCTCGTCCATCTCAACCTGAAAATATCCACGGCTAGCATCAAGCGTAGTGAAGTACTTTGCCCCGCCTAGGTTGGATACCAGCGGTGAGGCGTCCTTCTTCGTAACCTCATTCAGGCTGCGGTAGTCTACACAAAGGCGATACCTATCATCTTTCTTTAGAACTAGAACTACCAGAAAACCCCATGGACTGTTTGACCTTTCAACTACGGCTGTGTCGATGAGTTCTTCCAAGGTGGCATCAAGTGCTTTCTGTTTAGTCATGCTGATCGGTCGGGGATTGCATTTCCAAGGTCGTGCATCACCCATGTCAATTCTATGCTTGACCAGCGTAGTGCGGCTGGGACGGTCAGTAAACATTGCATCGTACTCGTACAACAGCGACGACAGCTGCACTCGTTCCCCTTCTTGTAGGCTCTGTGCCTCTACCAAAAGCGGGTGCACTGCCCTTCCCTGCAGCGCAGTTGATTGTTCCGGCGGGGTGGTTACTCGCTTTCTCGGCGCGCTTCCCTCCTCAGGTACTCTCGCCTCTCCCCGTGATTGGCATGCCTTTGTCAATGCGGGGGCTTTCGAGAAAAGCTTTAGCGCGTCTCCGCTGCGCTCGCGGTAACCGCCGTTTGCAATGTCAATCACAACACCCGACTTGGCGAGGAAGCCTCGAATCAGGATTAGAGACATTTACAGCCCAGGAAGATGCACGAAACGCTGTCGCCTCACGCGTCTATCCCAGCAGATCACTATAGCCTTGCCGTGCCGCTCGATTGTGCTGTGCTGGTAGCAAGGCGGAAAATGGTGTTGCTTTGTCTCAAGCGAATATTGTTCTCGCCGAGATCGTGCAACACATCGTCGCCGAACAAAGAAGCGCTTGCCCCAGTATCCAAAAGTGCTACGCACTTTTTTCGAGCTATCGTTAACTCGATTAGCGACGCGGGCGAGTCTATGGCCTCACCTGCGCCTCACCTGACTATGGCCTCACCTGACTGACGGTACGGGTGATCCGAAGGCATCGGTGAAATTACTCATCACCGCACTGTGCCTGATATGGATCACCGGCGGCGCTGTCCGTTTCTCGAACGTGTTTGCTCTTGACCCGGTGTGCGGTCGCATTCGCGGGCGATATGCCCCGGCACGCCCCACCAATAGCAAGGACCACGGACACCACGCCGGCTCGATAGTAAGTCGCCTCCATCAGGTGGTCCTCGCTCTGGGTTGCGCCGCTCGTTAGGCCTTGTGTCGACCGCGTGTTCCTACCTTGGAATGTCACGCGCGGGAGCGGCGTGGGCCATACGGTGTGCATAAACGTAGAGGTCCAATGTGCGGTCTGACAGCTCCCAACCGCGTGGTACCTGCTCATCAGCAAATGATGCCGACGCGTTACCCCTAAACGCTTCTGAAACCACTGCGCCGCCATTTCACGCACAGCGAGGCTCGATTGGCTGCACTGCGGATGGAGGTGGACGATACGACCGCGCAGCGAGGATGTCCCCGTGTATGCGCTTGGCCTCGGTGGTGAGCTCTGCCAGGTCTGCGAACTAACATTCCCTGCAGTGCGCCGCAAAAGTCGGGTGCACTTGACGCGTAACATGCTCGAATTTTTCTGCGTTGGTGGCGTGATGGTTAGCGAGACGATACAGTTCGTCAATTGCCCGTATATACTCCAGCAAAGATTTGTCTGGATTCTGGGTGTGTAGCTCCAATTCCCTCCGCCAACGCCTCTCATAATTAGCCGGTAGTAATTCGCTGTGGCAGCTGTCGTAGAACTCTTCTACCCTGCGCCCGCGATGTTCGATTAATTGGAACCATCGAGCCGCTTGCTCTGTGAGCGACACCAGGACCGCGTGTTTGAGAAGTTCTGCATTGAAAAGACGTGTCGTGTGCTGATAATGGGGCAATCGGTCGAGATACTCGTTGGCGCTCTTGCAGTCGTGGTAACCAGTGTAGGTAGGTATGCCTACTTTGACATGCGGTCGCACAGTCTGCACGGGAGCCTGGGCTGTGTTCTGCAGGGCGCTCGCGAGGCTTTGCATAACTGACAGCGCATTCTGTAAGAGTACCTCGCTCGAGGGCAAACTGCGTCCTGCGGACTTGCCTACAGTTGCGGCATGTGTCGGAGCAACTTGTGGCGGCGCCTCTCTGTTCGCGTCGAGAGATGCCGGAGCACCATGCGTGACATTTTCTGTTGTAGGCCTAATCTCTGCTAATGCGGTCTCTGCACCATCCTGATTATCCCACGTGAAACGACCAAAATGCACACTGTCGGAAAGTCCTAACAGCGGCTCCGCGTTAGCCAAAGGATCGCCACTCTGCAACGCGACATCAGATAACATTGACAAATCCTGGAATTCTGACATGCATGTTATCCTACATGTGGGGGAGCGTCGGTAGTTGCTTGCGTCCACAAAACTAGCCGCGTTGCCAAATTCAATACGTTGGGCGCCTGATGTAGGAGGTCCGTCCTATGTACGGATGATGCAGAAGCCTAATAATGTTTCGGCCGCACACAGTCGTACCGTGCACAATTAACATCCCCTATTCCTAGCTCGTCTCACTGCAGCTACACGGGTTCGGGCGAATAAGGCAACAGGCTAGGTTAACATAATGACACTTTATTGCTAGGCGTTAGTAATAGCGTGCCAATGTCGCGAGGAGATAGTACAGGAAACAGGAAACAAGGGTAGACGCCTACTTCTTCGTCGTTGTCGTCCTCAGCTCGCAGGGGGGGGTGTAGGTTCGACCTCCTTCTTCCAATTCCGGTGTCAGAAAGTGCGGCCGTCCGCACGCCAGTTTTGTCACTCCCCCCCTGGTTTCCTTCTCCCTGAGGAAAATACTACCTTTTCTCGCTGAGGGGAGAGAACCTGTTCAGCACACCGGGAAAGGGGGGAATCGCGAGCGCCAGCCACGCGGGTATTCCCGCAACACGGCTTTCGCGCTGCTGTAAAAAGGGGAAAGGAAGGCTGGGCGCACGTGCTCCTTCATAGCTGACAGGAAACCAACCCATCCTGACGGCACATCCTTGCTTAGAATGCGTCGAAATATTTTCGTCCCATTCACAAACACTGAAAGACTTCAATAATGATGACTGTCATAACAGTCTCTCGCGCAGGGGGTGAAGATCTCGATGGGCTGAGCTTTGCAGCCACAGTTCGGAGAGATCAGCGTTGATGTCCGGTCTGGTGAAAACTGTCCTTGATGAGGTTGTGACCACCTGCTTCGTTGTGTCTCAACAGACATCACATAGGCACATGAAAACCCAATCACTAACCTAGTGAGCGCCAGACAATTCTGCCAAACCCCACCAGGCATATTTACCCGTTTACAACTAATTAAAAGAAGTACACAAGTTATTCTAAATTCTTTTCTTACGTATGAGTGATACAGATTAACAACACTAAAAGCACACCCAACTTGAAACCTTGGATAGCGGTGTCTTCAATGCATTCACCACGAGTTCAACGAACTTTCCAAAGCAACAAAACAAAAAAAAACCTATTCAATGGCTCTCGTCTAGGTTGGGAAGAAAAGTATTGCAGAACTCTCGAGAATGCCGTTTGCGTCAGGGAGAGCGGCTCAAACACTCAGCGTTGCCATAGAGTATCCTTCTTTTCAAAACGTATGTCAAACGTATACTCTTGCAAAACGAGGTTTCAACGCAGAAGGCTGCCATTCTTAGAGAACAAGAACAGTAGCCCCGAGAGGGGACAATTCTCCGCCTCTACAGCACTCACTTGGTAATCTCCTAAGCTAGTTTTTCGAGCTACCTTCTCCAAGCTTTTCACCCCAACCTAAACAGGATACTTACAAAACAACAAAAAGCTCAAAATGAAGAATAATTCTCGCATGAGTTCCGTTTAAGCACAAACAAAAAAAAATTCAGTCTTCGTGCCAGCTCTCTGCGCATGCGATAACCCAAGCTCAAACTTTACCGTTCATCACGTCTCTAGTAGGACACACCTTGACAGACTCAAATCTTTCACCCTTGATTCAGCTGCATCTTGTGACTGTCTGAAAAGACGCTCCAACCTCGACTTTCGCTAACGCGTAACGTTCCGCCAAAACTATCGCACGATACTTAAGCATTCTATCAAAACCAAAGTGAGGGAACTGAACCTTGCGTAATAGTCTTGTTTGGTTAATGTTACTTTATCATGCCAGCCCCTTGGATAAAGAACGCACTGAATTCCTTCAGGTGCGTTAGCTGTATTCACACTTATAGAGCGCAGTAATATTTCACGACCAAAGGTACCCTTCAGTACCATCCAAAAATCTTGTAAGCGCGTGTTTTATTGTAAAGGTTCACAAAAACAACGAAATAACGCGTTCAGCATGAACCCTTTGAAACCAGTCTTTTTTTTTTGTTTGCTCAAACCTTACTGAAAAAAGAAAACTTTACTTCAACGGATGAAAACTGGAAGAATATTCAAGTATATTTCTTTCCAAAAACCCTGGATCACATTCTGCGAAAAGATTGCAGGTGACCTTCACGCTTTTAGTCTCGAATGTGGCGGTCGTGTTTTCTGTCGCTTTCGCGATCTACAGTGGCCACAATGAGCGCGAGCTCCTAGCACAACTTTGCTATCTCGCCTCATTCGTGATTTTGGCCGGCTTTCTTCGTAACACCGAAGATTCCTGAAGTGCGGGGGAAAAACTCGTCTTTGTTCTTCAGTGTTTGGTTCCACCCTAAATTTAGGACCAGAAGCCTTTCTTTTAGGAAGCTGTCGACATTGTTGTCAATGCAAACCTGTTCTTTTCGACCGCACCTTCCTTCTTGGGGAGGCGCTTCCCTTTCCGCTACTCCTCTCCGGCTAATTTCGCTTTACCATACGCCGTAAAGGACGATTTGTAGAACTGCCCGATGGCCAACCCTTCCGTATTTGCTGCGGCGTGTTCCCTGCATCCACCTTTTGTGGTGCCACACATCCCCGGTTCCTTTCTTTGCAGTGACGCTTACGTACAACCTTTCTTTGGCTGTTACAAACTTTCCTGGTTGTTTCATCGACAGTCCTACAGTTCAGGTGTGCCTGTGCACCACCCTTTCTGCAGCCTTTACTCTTCAATTTCTCTGCTCCATTGCTCTGTCGGGCTAATTTATCTGCGCTACCCCTCACAGAAACAGACGCTGGGCCCTCCACAGATCTGAACTCTTGGAAATTATTCGCGTCCTTCTCGATTTCTGGATAGTGTCTAGCGTCCGCCCGATCGTTCACGTGCCGCTGCACGAGGCATGTATTTAACACCACACAAGCTCTGTTCATGCTGCTGGGATTAGACTTTTCTTCGAAACGATCCTCCACCGAACTTGTGCCTGTTTGTACCCCTACGGCAGCCTCGCATTGTAGCTTGTCGCACTCTGAGACATTTCCCACACTATCTGTAGGAAATACTTTCAACAGTAGCTCGCCCTCGCTCGCAGTACTGTCGGGTTTCAGTAGCGTCATGTCTTCATTACATTTAGGACTACCTTCGTCCTCCTCTCTTTCAACATACTAAAGGTTATTACCTTGCTGAGGCTCAAGCGCGGTCTCCAGCTCATCAATCTGTTCAATGACCCCACCAGGGCGACTAAAACCAGCCTCGGTCTCACATGGAACACCTTTTGGACTTGCTACAGTTTGCATTCCAGCCACCGTCCCGCTCTCTACATGCACTACCTTCGCACCATTGGAGAGAATTTTACTAACAACGACATGTTGCTCTTTCCTCTCCGCTGAAGGATCACTTTGCATGTTGCACTGATAAAGACACGTACTTTTCTCAGGTGGTACCTCACAAACAGCGGCTTTCTCGGTGACTTCACTCTTCACCGCCTTCGCCACTTCATTGCATTTTTCGGGCTTCACACCATACCCAACATATACACGGCCAAAGACGCCTCCGATGCTGTGCCCGAACTTCACGTCTCCTTTCAATGTCTTCGTCTAATGCTCGTATTTTAGCCTCGTGTATACGTATCCTTTCAGCTTCTCTCTCGGCCTCTTCTCTCTCGGCCTCTTCTCTCTGGGCGTCTACCTCTTTTCTTTGGGCTTCTGCCTCTCCTTCCTCAATGTCCATGACATAGCCTGAGAGTTCCTCATTGCCCAACCATGTCCCGACGATCCGCTCGATCAGTCCTGTTCTTGTTGGGGAGTCCGACATATTCAGTTTCACCTCCCTTGCGATCGCGAGCAACACGGGTTTTCGCAGGGCTTTCAGATTCATGACTGCTTCCGTTGCCTTTATCTGTTCCATGAATGATTCCTGTCTTTTAACTAATTAACCCTGACAACAACGACAGCCATAGTTTTCTGCCTTGCCTCATCTACCACACCTGTTAACTTATTCTGCAAAAGCTTCCTTAAGCTCTTACACGGAATCTTGTTATATCACTGTTAACCTTGCCGTCACCCACAGACTATAACTTAAACAAGCTATCTCACAATTATCTGCTTGACGCAAGTTATCTGTTAAACCAATGACTAAAACAGCCCTGTCACCGTTAACCTTGCCGTCACCCATAGACTATAGCTCAAACAAGCTATCTCACAATTATCTGCCAATTATCTGCCAATTATCTGACACAAGTTATTTGTTAACCTGATGACTAAAATAGCTCTGTCACTGTTCACCTTGGCGTCACCCACAGACTAGCTGAAGCAAGCTATCTCACAATCTGCCTGACACCAGTTACACAATGACCAAAACAGCTATTCTCTCTACCAGCGTTTACTCACACATTAGTAAATTCCTGGTAAAGTTTAACAGAGAAAGTCGGCACTCACCCGGCTCGCAGTCATGCCTCCAGCGTCATGCATCTCAGCAGTGCCTTCCCGTTGCCTCTCGCAGTTGATGACTTCGTGTCATCCTAGAAGTGCCGTTTGGCTGCCTCTCAAGTCGATGAGCTCGGAGCATCTGACCGTTGTCATCTAATCGCCTCTCGAAATCGATAGGGTCGTAGCATCTGACTGCCGTTGTCAAGTCATTGCTACCTGGGTTGATGCCATCCCTCCGCTGCCATCCAGTGGTTGCGAACTGGGTTGACGCTATCCCACCATTGCCATCCAGTTGTTCCAACCTGGGATGATGCTATCCCGCCGCTTCCGTCCAGTTGTTGCGACTTCAGGACCTGCAGGTCTCGGTTTGGTAGCGGGCCCCCGTCCTAGGACCCATCGACGAACAAGTCAGATGAGGTGCTCGTAATAACGACAACAATTTATTTACATGGTTAGTAACTGAGAATTTGAAAGGAGGTGATCGAGTGATCAATTACGAGAAGTCAAGAACTGTACAGAAGAACTGATGAACTGTAGAACTTGAAATATACGAAAAGTCTTCCGCTTATATAGCGCCACGTTGCCAACCCTGCGCGCATTGTCTGCGGCTTCAGCCAATACGGCGCTCTATGGTCTAGGTGCTCCACCCACGAAGGAGGGGAAAGACACCACACAATGCATGTGGAGAGGGCACAGTCTACAGGATGCCAAAATTTAGTCACAAACGTACTGCACCGACGTTTCGCACACGTCACCAACATTTCGCGCACGTCCGATGATCTTAGACTCTTCTGGCAGTTGGGTGAGGTTTGAAAAACCGGCTCCCGGTACACGTGTCAAACTTGCCTGACTGTGTTCGGGTAGGACAATGTAGTGGTCCGCTAGCATATCGTCAAAACATGCCACTCCATTCAGCCAATCTTATGGAGCAAAGGGGAAGGAGGAGTGGTCAACTAATCCCTCGAGGTCAAGGCCGGCTCCCACAAGAGCTGCAGCAGATAGTGCCTTTTTCTTTCCTTCCACCCCACATTCCATTCCTCAATGTTTTCTAGAAGCTGCAGCTTGGCTGCGAATATCCAGGGCTCCGCGTCTCCTCGCAAGATGCAGTCACAACCAGTTTGGTTTTAGCTTTCAGCCCGAACTGGAAATACCATGCTGGTTTCGATAATTCTAGATTCTCGGTGACCTGGAAAATGGCCCAGCTGCCTCCTTGTGTGCCTCGAAAGCCTTGCATAGAGTCGAACTCACAATGACCTTTCTTGGCTCGTGCCTTTCTTTGCGCGATTCGGTCCTGGACCCCTTGTTCACGTTTTGCTGCCAGGAAAACAACCAGCTCGATGGCACATCCTTGCTTGGAATGCGTCGAAATATTTCCGTCCCATTCACAAAGACCGAAAGACTTCATTTATGATGACAATCATAACACTGGATGTAATGAGTCTGTCATCTGACCGTTCGGGCGCACCACCCATGTTGTCCAATGGCAGTCGCTGGCCAGGCGCCTCCAATGGCATGTGCATGGACATCTGGTGCTGATTTGAGCATCGGGGGCCCATCAGTCAGAGACGCACAGCGTGGTGGTTCGACGTTCATCTTTGGCAGAAACTTGGCATTGTGGTTTTCCCTGGGGCACACAGATGCTACATGTCTCTTTTTCGCGCCGGCCCCAACAACAGCAGTGCTCCGGCGAGTAATTGCGACCACGCACCGCCCAGTACATGAAAAACAGCAGGGCGTCTTCCCGCTGCTTCTTATCTCCACAATGAGGTGGCCGCCTTTTTTCGGTTCCGCCGTACGCGGCTAAGGGTGGCTTGCCAAACGCAACAGCGGGCACAAACCGGCTACTGTAGAACAAACCCACGGCTTTAGGTGTTCCGCCCCTAAAAAACGTTTTGAGCCTTTATTTAACCTCGCACTCATTGGGAAATGTCGGGTCAAGGTGTATGAGAGACAAAGTCAATGCTGGGGCGTATATGTTCTCAAGTGGGATTGTTTTTTGCTTTAGATTTGCGCCGCCCATATTAGCGCATCTATAGTTGCGATGCCTCTCCAAAAGATCCGCATGTGCAGGGAATTTGCGATAATTCAAAGTTTGCGGGCTCTATAGCATGGGGTGCACTGACGAAGAAGAAAAAATTACATCCATATACGCAAGTGAAGTCAGAAGAGTGCCGCGTTTTATGCTCACGGGGTGCACTCGATTATTGCCTTTTTGTTGACTTTCATGGAACTATAGTGCTGCCCTTCATTGTAACACGTTCTAAATAATTCTTGCAGACGCGCTGATGTGATCAGAGCTGGCGCGAAAGCCGTGCTCGCATAACGACCAATGCTTCGCACTCGCCGCAAGGCTACCCCAGTTTCCCTTTTCAACTGCCTCCTGTCTTGCCACAGAAGCAGGAGTCTGGGAGGAGTGGTGAGAGTGGCCCACCGATGTCGCCCCCTAAGAGAAGTTAAGCGCTGCCTCCGGATACTAGTAAAGTTCTTTGCCTGCCTGCCTGCCTGCAGGCAGTCGCCATATGTGAACTGATCGTAGAGTTAAAACTGCTTATAACGATCCTCCATATAATGAATTCTTTGATATTAACCAAGTTTTTCTATTCCACATCATCGCTCCATAGAAGCACTTGTATTTGCGACCTCTATAAAACAGTGTAACAGTGAGACAACCTTAATATAATCAATTTTCTCCGCGGACAATCTAGGGAATTTCGCTCCACATTTTGGCATTTTGATATAAGCATGCATCTTCCGTGGCGGCAGCGCGCACAACGCATCAGGCGAGAGTGAGCGCTCATTATTTCGTGCGGGGCTGCACCCCACGAGCCTGCATTGTCGTTATTCTCGCCGCCCCGGGCGCATGCGTGGGTGTGTGCACTCCAAGCCAGAAAAAAAAACAACAAGAAAACTACTTTTGCGCGTTTGCAGTGGCACCGTGCCATCTTTAGCGTCTCATATGTGAGGCCGTGCTGCATATAGAGGGCACTTTACCTAATAGTTTTCCGCGGTATCTGTGTCTGTGTCGTTCGCTCTTCATTTTCGACGTCGTCTGTGCGTGCATGGTTTTACTGCACGCACATGGTGTGGCCCTGGACAGCGTTCACCTTTGCTTTTTTTCTATTGCAATAGCAATTATGTTGACGGCCTCGGCTGGTTTTTTGCCATTGCCCTCACCGCCGCCGTCATTAACTGTGTATATGTATACATATCTATATATATAGAAACTCAAGAAAGAAAAAAAAAAGACGCCCGCACTCGGCACCCAGCTCGTCACGATGTTCCGACATACTTATCTCCCAAGTGTTTATTTGCCTCTCAACTGAGGGAGGGGGGAGGGGGGTGTTGGATGTCTGCATGCATGCGCTTTTTCTTTGGTGGGGAGAATCATGCGCCTTTGACCTTGACCGGAACGATTGCGTTTAGTTGCCAAGCGCACCAACATCACTTCGCTCACTGGACAGGCACCGTTTGCGAAAAAAGTGCGCTTTTCAAACACAACAAATTAATATCTCGGACACTTGTTAGTTTGCACTCATATTTGTACCTGTGAGTATGTTACGTGCCTTGTTTTTCTTTAAACAGTGCGTTAAGTATCGAGCGATAAACTTTATTAGTTCGCTCTCGTCCTGCGCATGTTATTATCGAGCGTCATTTGTGCGTGAGCAGCGTGCTGCTTGTTTCGAGATGCTTGCCGTGTTCTCAGCATTATATTCCAAGTTGTTGCTATCGCATTTATTGATTCGCCCTTGTGGCGAATTTGTGACTTCTATTTTCTTCATTTTGGACAACCATGTTGTCACTGCCGAGGGGAAGTGAGATTAGGTGCTGATGGAAACTCTCCGAGACCACGATGACGGAGAGTTTCACACAGTCCCTTTCACACAGTCCCTTCGCGTTTAAACCGCATTGATACTCGTTGAGATATCAAGCGCACCAGCTATTGCAACCGTCCTTAAAATCCAAGTTCATTATTGTGACTCCAGTGAATCCCTCCCTCCCTGCATTGTTTCATGCTCGTTCAGGGCGGGTGGTTTACTTTCTGTTTAGGCATACAACGGCAGTTCTAACACGCGAGAGATGTTACCTTACGCACTTTCCAGGCCATAAAGATAGGCCGACTCATTCAATCTGTGCTTCAGTACCACTCGTGTGTGTTTACCTGCCTGAGAAAGTTACGATGCTCAGAGGCATGGTAATAATTCAGACTTGTTGCAAAGGGAATATGGTGGCGACAACAAAAACCTGCCAAGAGTGTCCGTATAATAGTTATCACAATAATAACACAATTTTTTACCGCTAAATTAGTGTTTTGAATTAGCTCTGCCTTCAGTGGCCCTTTTGTTTGATTTTTGCGTTTATTTTTCAAATTTATGTATCAAACCACATATAACTAAATCTTCTTTAGAAACGAATTTCTCTGGAATTTATTATTTTCTCTACATCCAGGTTTAATTGTACATAGCCGGTTTTGCGACGAGCACGGGCTGGTTACCGGCACATTTTGGTCTCGTATAATCGCTCATTCACACCGTAAATTTTACGGTGTTTGGTCGATACGTCGGACAATGTTAGAACAAGCATCTGAATATTTTGTTTGTTCAAGAAAAACTCAACACACTTTCAGAGTACCGTGTACCTGGTATAAAACACTGCACGTTACTTATCAGTGCTTATTTGCAGTTTTTCTTTCTTCAGTAGCCTACCTCGACAAATACTTAATTTTTCAGAAAGATGTAGTTCTGCTGGGTGTGCGGTCCTTTCATTTAGATGCAGTCAAAACTACAGTAAATGAACACGATACTGATATTACCATTGTGCTGCCAAAACATAATCAAGATACAGATCACAAAAAAGGAGACAACTTACCCAATGCTTGTATTCAGTCTTCCTTTGTGAATCATCTCTGCGCTGTTACAATATGAACTCAGGCACTTTCACTGTGAAAGACATGGGGAGTAAATGTAAATGGGCTAATCGAAGCCATCTACATTATTCTTGCAAAATTACTTATCACCTTACTTCAGTGACGTGACCAGGGCACTCAGTTATCTAGAGCGTAACTGTGCTTCAGTTGACCACCTCATAAATGTCATTACACAATAAAATAGTAAAACGATGTGTCACCATAAGAGCACAATGTTATCTAACGACGATAATTAGCCCACTCTCCTCCCATACACACCTGCAGTAAGGATAAATGCTGGAATGCCTCTATATTTCTTGAATCAAGGTATTTAGCATCGTGGTGAAATGGACCATCATAAGAAAAAAGTAACACTGGCACAGATGAATTGATAATGCCTTATAATAATGATATCAGGAAAATTCAGCAGTCTCCAAACTTTTCTTCGTGAATTGGACCAAAATAAATGCAGCAACAGGAAAAAGCATGCTTACCTTCAATGCAATTCCAATTCTTATTGTGTCCAATTTGTATTTTTAATATGCTTTGTAAGTGGTTTTAATATGCTTTGTAATTGCTTTGCGTAGTGGTTAGAGCATCCGCCTCGCATGCTAAAGGTCCGTGGTTCAAATCCCGGTGCGGCGCAGTTCCCAACCGGATTTTTAAAAAATCCGCGTGGTGATGGAACTGCATTAAGAGGCCTGGGGTGCGGCCTCATCGGTTACCACTACCGGTAATGAACTCCCTCACTGGAGAAGGATTGGCCACCCTGGTGCAGTATCTGGCCACTACCTCCCACATGCATACGTCAATTAACTCACGGCCCTCAGTCCCCAGCAGCTGCGAAGCAACTGACCACGACCGCGGTCAGATCTGCAAAGCAGCTGAGGGTGCTAAGAATCTCTGGATCCGGACAGGCCGCTATTGGAACCTGAACTTGGCAACGTTTAATGCTAGAGCCTTATCTAGTGAGGGAAGTCTAGCTGTACTATTCGAGGAGCTAGAGGGTGTTAAATGAGATATAATAAGGCTCAGTGAGGTTAAGAAGACAGATGAGGCATATACGGTGCTACAGAATGGGCACGTCCTTTGCTATCAGGGCTTGGCTGACAAAAGAGAACTGGGAGGGGGGTTCCTAATTCACAGAAACATAGCTGGCATTATAGAGGAATACTATAGCATTAATGAAAGGGCGGTAGGTATCGTAATTAAACTGAGTAAGAGGTACAAGATGAAGGTGGTACAGGCTTACTTGCCTACATCCAGCCATGATCACGCTTCAGTTGAAAGTTTCTATGAAGACGTGGAATCTGCGATGAGTAAGGTAAAAACACAGTATACTATACTGATGGGAGACTTTAATGCAAAAGTAGGGAAGAAACAGGCTGGATACCAGGCAGTAGGAGATTATGGCATCGGTACTAGAAACGCCAGAGGAGAGCTACTAGTAGAATTCGCAGAATGCAATAATTTACGGATTTTGAATACCTTCTACCGAAAACGAGGAAACTGCAAGTGGACAAGGAGGAGCCCTAATGGCGAAAATAAGAACGAAATAGACTTTATAAGTGCACACCCAGGCATCATGGAGGATGTGGAAGTGGTTAGCAAGGTACGATGCGGAGGCCATAGAATGGTACGGTCTCGAATTCGTCTAAACTTGAAGAAGGAACGACAGAAACTGATACGCAAGAAGCCAATCAATAAGCTAGCACTGAGAGGGAAAGCACAGGAATTCAGAGTCTCGCTTCAGAACAGGTACTCGGCTCTTAGTGAAGAAACCAACTTTAGCATAGATAGAATGAATGATAATCTGACGAGTATCATTACGGAGTGTGCAGTAGAAGTTGGAGGCAGGGTAGTTAGACAGGACACTGGCAAGCTTTCCCAGAAACGAAGAATCTCATTAAGAAGCGTCAAATTATAAATGTCTCAAGTATGACAAACAAAATAGAACTGGCAGAGCTTTCGAAGTTGATTAATAGGCATGAGGTATGCGATGTAAGAAGGTATAACATGGAGAGAATTAAACATGCTCTGAAAAATTGAGGAAGCGTCAAAGCATTGAAGAGGAAACTTGGTATAGGCAAAAACCGGATGTATGCACTAAGGGACAAAGAAGGTAAAATAACTACCAATATGGATAGGATAGTTAAAATAGCGGAGGAGTTTTACAGAGATCTGTATTGTAGCAGGGACAACCACGACCTTAATACTATAAGAACTCGCAGTAACCCAGATGACACCCCACCAGTAGTTATAGAAGAAGTCAGAAAAGCCTTGAAGAGCATGCAAAGAGGCAAAGTTGCTGGTGAGGATCAGGTAACATCAGATCTGCTGAAAGATGGAGGACAGATTGTGTTAGAAAAATTAGCTATCCTGTTTAAGAGGTGTCGCTTGACGGGAAGAGTACCAGAGTTTTGGAAGAATGCTAACATCATCTTAATACATAAGAAAGGAGATGACAAGGACTTGAAGAATTACAGGCCGATCAGCTTGCTCTCTGTAGTATACAAGCTATTTACAAAGGTAATTGCTAACAGAGTAAAGAAAACATTAGAATTCAATCAATCAAAGGAACAAGCAGGATTTCGAACAGGCTACTCAACAATCAACCACATTCATACTATCAATCAGGTAATAGAGAAATGCTCGGAAAATAACCAACCTCTATACATAGCCTTCATAGATTACGAGAAGGCGTTTGATTCAGTTGAAATATCAGCCATCATGCAGACACTGCGGAATCAGGGGGTCGATGAAGTATATATAGACATCCTGGAAGAAATCTACAGGGGATCAACTGCTATCATAGTGTTTCATAAAGAAAGCAACAGAATACCAATCAAGAAGGGTGTAAGGCAAGGGGACACAATCTCCCCAATGCTATTTACCGCGTGCTTACAGGAGGTTTTCAGAAGCCTAGAATGGGAAGAGTTAGGGATAAGAGTTAACGGAGAGTACCTTAGTAACCTGCGCTTCGCCGATGACATTGCATTGCTGAGTAACTCAGGGGACGAATTGCAACTCATGATTAAGGAGTTAGACAAGGAAAGCAGAAAGGTGGGTCTTAAAGTTAATCTGCAGAAAACGAAAGTAATGTACAACAACCTCGAAAAAGGGCAGCGCTTCGAGATTGGTAATAGTTCACTTCAAGTTGTAAAAGACTATGTCTACTTAGGGCTGGTAATAACTGCGGAGCCGAACCATGGGATTGAAATAACTAGAAGAATAAGAATGGGGTAGAGCACATTTGGCAAGCACTCACAAATTATGACAGGTAGATTACCACTATCCCTCAAGAGGAAGGTATATAACAGCTGCATCTTGCCGGTACTTAGCTACGGAGCAGAAACCTGGACACTTACAAAGAGGGTTCAGCTTAAATTGAGGACGACGCAGCGAGCAATAGAAAGAAAAATGGTAGGTGTAACCTTAAGAGACAAGAAGAGAGCAGAGTGGATTAGGGAACAAACGGGGGTTAAGGATATCATAGTTGAAATAAAGAAGAGAAAATGGACATGGGCCGGGCATGTAGCGCGTAGACAGGATAACCGCTGGTCATTAAGGATAACTAACTGGATTCCCAGAGAAGGCAAGCGAGTTAGGGGGAGACAGAAGATTAGGTGGGCAGATGATATTAAGTAGTTTGCAGGTATAAATTGGCAGCAGCAAGCACAGGACCGGGTTAGCTGGCGGAATATGGGAGAGGCCTTTGTCCTGCAGTGGTCGTGTTCAGGCTGCTGCTGATGATGATGATGACCTTCAGTGCAGCCATAATGTTTTGGTGGTTATGCTTGAACATACGCGACGAAAAAACACACAAAAAACATGTGCATGCTGAAAACTTGTGCGCTCTGCTTTTCAGTTGCGATCTCCACCGTAACTGGAACCCACAGTAAATGCGCATTCTCACAGTAGCCGGATGCGCGAGGCGAAGCTTGTTGGTTTTACTGGGATGCGCAGCGATTGGGAGGACCGGAGAGAAACATGTTGTGCGCCTGCTATCTCGGAGGCCAAGACACTTCTGTACGGTGATTCCAACAACGCTCACTAGATGACATGCCTCCGCTCAAGGTGGCGCACACCACTTTCGACACGTGAGCTTTCTTTCTCTTCGCTGAAAGCTCACTCAGTGAACACTTCATTACCGCTCGGCCGCACAAATACCTTGAAGCCAAGGCAGCCACGCATAGGGCTCGCTGCCAAGACCCTGTGGTGGCTGCCCGGGATATATAAGAATGTTGTTGCGTCTATATGTGATGGTAGGAGATGTGTACGGAGGACTCGTGGGTTACCTGATCATCTCTGAGCAAGCTCCTCTAACATAATTCACTGTGTGGACATGGTAGTGATATTTTTAGAAAACGAACTTAAAAAAATTGGTAGGCAATTCCAAACGGCATTTGAAAACATGCCCCTTCTGTGTGTATGATGTAATGTGCCTACTCTTCTCCAACCCCACCTCACTCAGTAGACGAATGCAGTGCACACCTTCTTCTATTAGGTGACGATGACGCGAGCGCAGTTCGGTTTTGTCAGCTGCATAGCGTTGTTTGTGACATCGGATCTTACAATAAGCACTCACAATATTTAGCAATGAGAAAATCAATGCGGGGCATGTCAGCTGCTTCACGTGCTGGCAGGTTGAAATAAAAAGGCAAGGATTTCTCGCTCAGATCATAGCTGCAGTCATAGCTGAACACTCTGTTAAGTTGAGAAGGGCGAGCACAGCTTGATTCCACGTCGGATCACATTGCTAACTTGCTTTTCACGCGGTAGAAAAACACCTGAGCTATGTTTACACGCTGGCCAGCCGTGGCAATGTGTCGTGGCATAATCGAGGCCAGCCTGGATCAGCTGTCTGTGTCAGTTTCGATTTTACTCACTGTTTTTGCTTACTTGGAGTTATTAACGTTTCTGAGCAAAATGAACCACGCTAGCTGTTATAGGACTGTTCATAATTGTAGCATAGTGGTGGCAGCCTAGCTGCGGTCATGAAAACACGAGAATGTTAATTATTGCGTGTCAGCTGAGAACAACTTGAAAAATGTTTCTTGCACACATATATATAAGTAAAGTGGAAAGTGGACAGATACGATAGGAAACGAAGAAAATGAACATGGCGCATGTGCAATGACACAACATGTACACACAAAATGGCATGCTGACACTGCATTTACAACATTTGTTCCTTCTTAAAACTGATAAACTGGTTTGCGCCTACTTGTGGTGTGCTCGATTGGTTGTACGGTTTCTTGCTGCGTCCCAGGTGCCAGGGGTGTTGGGACTGCAGCAGGTGCATGCCTGGATCGGTCCACAGTGATTCGTTCTGCGAAAATTCTTTACAAGTACACACTTGATCTATGTGACGCCGCATGATTTCTTGAGGAGTCTCTACTGTGACCACACGCCCTCCCGATGTGGCTGTTACCCGTCCTGGCATCCATTTACGATTAGGCCTGTAGTTGCAGACATGCACAGCACATCTTGATTTTAACAGCGCACTGGGGAACGGGGACTAGAAGAAAAGTAAGGGCATAGCACCACGCGCTGTTAAAATCAAGATGAATCCGGGCCAACTCACTCAAGTTGCAACTCTCATGCACAGCACAGTTCATTGGCGGCAGCAATTCGTCACTTTCTTTTTTAGAAGTGGGTGTAGCCGCTGCAGGGAAGCAGGTGTCCAGAAGCGACAATATCTGGTATCCCAGCAGCATTTCCAATGGAGACCATCCGTCTTTTTGTGAAGACCTTTTGTAATTGAGCAGCAAGCACATAAGGTTATGATCAAGCTTTCCGTCTTTCATCTTCCGAAGAGCATCCTTAATTCTCCTGGGTGACCTTTCTGCCGCTTCAATGGACTATGGATGGAAAGGGGTGTTTTTTAGATGCATAATGTTTCTGTTAGCAAACGTTGCAAACTCGTGACTGGGGAACTACGTTCTATTATCACATACTAGGGTTCTTGGTACCCTGAAATGACTAAATATGTCACGCAAGCAGTTGATTGTGGTTGCCAAAGTAGCTGCATTCAGTGACACCGCTTCTATTCGTTTTTTGTGAGAACTCACTGCTATTAGAGCCATTTCACCTTCTATCAGCCCTTCAATGTCGACGTTAACTCGCGACCATCTGTTTTGCGTTTCAGGCCAGTTCAAAGGTGGGGCCACTAGACGCATAGGCAAATAGTCAATGCTATTTGTGCATTGTGCTGCTGTTAACCCTATGTCACGGTCTATTCCTGGCCACCAAAACAACGGTCGTGTTATTGTTTTAGTTTCTGAGGAGTCTTCATGAGTCTCGTGCAGCAACGGTAACAAACGCTTCCACACTGCGGCAGGTATGAGGACATGATGTTCCCAGTAAACGAGTCCTTGTGCCAGACACAGATCCAACTGGCAATTCACACTAAAGAAAGTAAGGAAGGGTTAAGACGTACTGCACCTTTCGGCCAACCCTGTAGAACGTATTGTTTTACACAGGGTAAAATAGTCTCTGGCGATCAGCTCCTTCAACTCGCACGTTGTGTCTATGCTTTCATTTAGGCTTTTCAAGAAAATGCATACTCTTCAGGTTCAGGTTCCGTAACACCATCTTGGCTTCATAGCGGCACTCTGCTCAGCACATCAGCATTCAGCAGCTGCCTTCCTGGGGCATACTCAAGCTTCTAAGGTAACCTCCAAGGTAGAGGGCCCACTGTAAGATGCTAGCTGCGGCCATTGCAAGCAGGGCCGTAGCCAGGGGGTGGCACACTGGGCCCACGCTCCCCTCCTTCCCCCCTGAATTTTTTTCTCACCATTTCACCATGGCAGATGGCAAAGAGAGCACAAAATGAGCGTTTCGAAGACGTGCCCTCCCCCAAATAATAAAGGTGCTCCCTTCTCCCCTCAAAAAAAAAAAAAAATTCTGGTATGACCTTGATTGTAGGCGTCTGGCGGTCGGGTCTCAACTGTCCCAGAAGTCACTGGTGGTCAGTAACCAGGATGAACTCTCGACCTATGAGATGATCCTTTAATTTAGTGACTCTATAAATTACTGCCAGTGCTTCTCGTTCTTAGTAAAAATGATTCCTTGCTGATTTTGTCAGGGTTCTTGTCCGAAATCAGACCAACCTGTTAGTGCCTCCAATTGTGTGAAAAAGAATGGCGCCTATGCAACGAGATGCATCGCATTCAAACTTCATTTCTCTCGGTGGGTCAAAATGCTCCAGAACCCCGGCATCTTGAAGACACTGCTTTGCCTTGCGAAATGCGGATTCCTGTGCTGGCTTCCACTGCCATCGCGTGTTTTTTTTTCCAACAACTGGTACAATGAAAACAAGACATCTGACATCTTCAGTAAAAACTTTTAATAAAATGTCATCTCAAGAAACGAACGTAGCTCATTCAGGTTTTCGGGACTTGGTGCATTAATAATCACATCAATGTTCTGTCTGCTCAGTTGGGTGAAGGCCGGCTTGATCAATGCAATTCCAAAGATAAGTGACCGATGGCTGCTTAAATTTACACTTATCGTACCTCAGTGTCACATCATGTTCACTGAATTGTTCCAACACATTTTGCAATCATGCTCTGCAATCGCCAACAGTTCCAGAGATGAAAATGCCGTCTATGTAAGCCTAAATGCCAGGTAGGCCAGAGATAATCATATCTTTTTTTTTTCTTTGAACGATGGCTGAAGTGGAAGAAATGCCAAAAGGGAGTCTATTGTAATAAAACAGGCTCTTATGAGTGTTAATAATGCAAAGATTTTGGGAATCTTCGTCTAGAGCCACCTGGCTATATGTGTCTCGCAAGTCGAGAGCACTGAACAACTGGCCACCTCCTAATGTTGCAAAAATATTTTGAATAACTTAAAGCGGGTACTGTTCTGTGGCACAAGCAGGATTGAGAGTAGCTTCCAAGGCTCCGCATATTCTTACTGAGCCATCTTTCTTCAGAATGGGCACAATGAGCGTCACCCAGTTAGAATTCCTGCCTAGTGATATTATACCTAGCGACACTAATGTGTCATGCTTTTGCCATACTTTGTCATGTAAAGCATGTGGAATAGATCTCACCTTACAGAATTTGGGGATAACGTCGTCCTTCAGTAGGAGGCTGGCTGGTGGTTTCTTGATCAAGCCCAAGGCTCCTGAAAGACATTCTTGTAAGTGTGATGTAAGGCGTTCACGCTGTGGCACTTCGCTAAAATAGCTGTCACCTTGACTTCGTGTTCTGTGTGACTGTTACTACCTGAGTGCCAGCTTGTTCCAGAATTATTAGCAGGTCTCGGCCGCACAAGCTTGGTCAGGGGCAGTCTAGACTCACAAGAACACAGTCAACGGAAGTATCGCAATATCTCACACAAAGTTGCAGTTCGCCCATCACCGGCAATCTTCGCTGTAGCAGGATAGCTTTACATGCGAAAGCTTCAAACTTGGCCTGCATTTGCGATGCTTTTCGAAAAGCTGCCGTGATACGACACAAATTGGTGAACCTGTATCGACTACCATGGATGAGTTCACGTCTCCCTAGCTGAACGTTCATTTTATTGGTGGCTAAAACGAATTTTTTCGCCCTGAAGCTAATGTCTAAATTTGAGCGCTCCCACTGCTGTCCTTTTCTACTATCCTTTTCTATTGCAAAAGCTTTTGCAAGAGGGACTCGCCGAGGGGTGCCCACATCTTTGCCAGTGTGGCTGTGACACATTTTAGCCAGGTGATCTCTCAGGCTGCAAGCGTAACATTGTGCATTCTTTGATCTGCACCTGTTGCCATCATGTCTACAACTGCCGCGCTTTACACACTGCAATCTCTCTGAGCTCTCTATGGTTGATCGTGACGGCAGCTTGTGACGTGCTTCCACTTTAAAAACAGGTGGTACGTCTACAGACATTGTATTCTTGTCTTTTTCCCCAGTTTCAGCAGCTATTGCTATCTACTCTGCTTCCTCCAGATTTCAATATTTTTTTTGTCGGAAGTTCCTTCTGCACAGCACTCACACACCACAGACAATTCGGTCTTCAAGTGGTCTGTTCATAGAATCTTCAAAGTTGCAATTGTCTGCAATCGTGAATGAATTCCTCCTCCTGCTGATAGCAGTTGAAAAACTGGAAGCTTTCTGTGATTTCATTGCGCCTTGGGTAGTAGTTGTCATTTTGCACTTTGACTACTTCATCATAACTTAAGGCATTGGGCTTTGCAGGCGCTGTCCTCCCCATCATAGATTTGGACGGTTGAGGTGCTAAATGCAGCTACTAAAAGTGCCCTCTTGGCAGAATCCGAAATAGCATTAGCTTCAAAATACATCGCCACTTTGATGAGGTAAGGCTTCCGCTTATCTGTGGCGTCATCGAAGTTCGGAAGCATGTAGAAGGCCATCATTGTCAGCAGTACGGCTGTCACTGAATCCTTAGCTTTGGAATCTTGCTGGACTGTGTGCGTGTTCGCTTGGCTCGTTGCCACTGTAGCATAGCGGTGGCAGCCTAGCTTCCATCATGAAAACGCAGAGATGTTGATGATCGTGTGTCAGCTGAGAACAACATATATAAGTAAAGTGGAAAGGGGAAGGATACGATAGGAAGCAAGAAAAATGAACTTGGCGCATGTGCAATGACACCGCGCACATAACGTAGCAGGTAGAAACTGTATTCACAACAATATTTCGAAACAGTGTAATTTAGTACAGTTGAAAATGCACTGGATTGCCCCTTTATAGGCGCCCTGCAAAACTTTTTGAGCAGGGCCAAAAACGCTGCCGATCGGTAGTACAGGCTCCTGAAAACAGGCGAGCCAAACAATACAGTGCAGCACGCGGCCTTGGATTCACAATAAATTATCAAATTCAGCTGAAAATTGCTTTCTTTTCTGTCGACAATCGATGGAAAACTCTAAAAAATTCCTCAAAAATCACTCCTAGAGGCCATCTATCAGCCATCGGCTGATTTGAACATGGCACGCACAGTCGTTACAGAGATAGTCGCAAGAGGCCGTGATTTGTCCACGCGCGCATACGTGATAAAAATCAAAAAGCTGTGGATTTGAAGAAAAAAAGGAGAAAAAGTGCTCAAGGTCACCAGAGGTGCGGGACGTGTTTTTTTTTTTTTTTTCGCCCATGCCATCGCACGGCCGGTCCAGATGCGCGCGCTCACTCTCTCTTTTTATGGCCTAAGCAGCTGCTGCAAGCATTTTTATTTATTTTAGTTACAACATACTGCAGGTCATGTGGTCCAAGCCAATATTACTAGAATAAACTCGGTTTGAAAGCTCCGCCGGCAAGGCAGGCCGCGTGGCAGTCGCGAGAACTAGTAGCGCTGCAGCCCGATTTTGCTACCATGGCTTGGGGCACTCGTGTTGTGATCGGGGGTGGCGATGGCAAGCAGTTACTGCGAACGGGGCGCTGTATTGACATGTCACTTCTCGGGCTGTTCTTGACACGGCATAGTTTCGTGTACGAAAACTCGGTTGTCATGCATGAAGCGTACCGAGAAAGAGCAGATTTGTTTACTATGAGGTACGCCGACTTGCTTTGTGCGGGGCTCCAACAGCGACGACCGCAATGATGACTCCGCTTTGTGCGACTTGTTCGTTTGTTTGTTTATATTTTTGTAAACATCATTCACAGTCACAGGAGATAAGATGAAAGCTGCTATAAGCATATTAAAAAAGCTTATATATGTAGCCTCCGATCTCTTTCGCCCTGTGGTGACGGGATAGCAGACAGATGATTGTAAGGAAATTTTCTCTCATTTCTCAACCTTATAGCAGATAACGGGGTGTTGCACTTGTCAGTGTCACTTCTTCCCGGTGCAGCGTAGTCCACCACTAACACACTGTGAGTGTACTACATCTGTGGGTGCACTTGCATAAAAATTCCGCAAGTACATTCGCATAGAAGAGTACAGCATCTCTCCCAAGTACCCCTGGGGCAGCCGGGCCTGAACCACACGAAAGTGAACTTACTCAGATAAGGCGTTTTCAAGGAGGCTGCTTACGTTATCCTTTACACGGCCTTCTTTCTACATTAAAAGCAATTGAGAAAGCTGTCTAGAGGCATTTCACGAAAACTGCATAGGTGGTGACTCCTTTTGAATTGTGCTTGAAAAGTTGGAACGGTTGCCACTGCATCTTTTGAGTTATACCGCTCGTGATGAGAACATGATTGCTAGAGTAATAATATTTCATATTGTGATGAGAATATCCTTTATTTTTTTTTTACTACAATACCACTCAGGAGCTTTCTGAGAAAATGGGAAATGCCAGAAGGGGGGTGGGGGAGGTGAAGTTGCTGTAACATTTTGCACTCTGCTCTCTATTGAGAGCCATTGCGAAGACTTGTCTGGCGAACAGTATAAACCATAGGAACTGTTTTTTTGAGAATTTCTTTTCTTGTAACTAGCACAGAACATGAGTACTGTTTTTATAGAGCATTTTCGTATTCCGGTAAGTCAACTTGTTTGAAGCTCTTACAGATGTCTAGGCAAGACAGCTCTGATTAAAATGATAGCGGTTGTCATAAAAACTACGCCGAAAATGCTCATTTATTGGAACCGCCCGTACTCTGAGGTTGAACGCAATGCAGACAGTTCAAATATAGGCAGGACACCGATTTTCAGCCAACTTGCAATGGGAAACGCATCCGGGCCAAGCTAAACAGAGGACCTTGTGCGTATCCACATAAGCAGTCCACAAATGCGACGCGAGAATGTCGACTGGAAGCATGATGAATGGTCAAGTTTGATACAACAAAAAAGCCGCCACGAACAACAGCGCAGTGGTCTGCTGCAGCAGACGATGTGCGGAGAGTAGCGCGAAATCTGACTGCAGCGCCGCTAGTCCTCAAGACTGCTGTTCGGCCCACCCTGCTCCGTTGGCGGAAATGTGGAGCTTTGAAACTGAGTTTATTCTAGAGTGGCAAGGTACAAAATAAATAAACCTACAATGCACAATTGAGAATCTCAAACGAAAACGGCTAACAAACAAGGCTAAGTCTGAAAGGATTAGAAAACAGTGAGGATGTAGTCGTGTATTGATTCAGGCGATTTCAGATGATAAAGAGGTATCAGGTTTCACTCTTTGATTGTTCAGGAAAAGAATGAATACCTAAAGAGTTCCGGCATGATAAGGAGAGAGTGTGATGCAGTAGGATCGACGATTTTTCCTAGTCTCAGAAAAAGTTATGTAAGGTCTAGTATTTTCGCAAAATTAATCGTTCAAGAAAGAATAAAGGGACTTCAGTAGGAAAATCTTACACCTCATTTGAAGAGTTTGCAATTCGTTGAAGTGTAAAAGTTCAGTAACAGAATCATTATGGCTTTTTTTAGAAAAAAATACCGTATTTACTCGCATAATAGGCGCACGTTTTTTTCAGAAAATCCAGCTCAAAGTTAGGGGTGCGCCAATTACGCGGGGTAAAATTTTCAAAAATTTTTTCAACTCGGTTCTCGGGCTTTAAATCTGCACACTTGTCAAGTAAAAGGCGACTTTACGTTTACCAATTAATTCAGCATAAAACAAACATACCTACGTACCTTTTAATGAACAAGCGAGAGCCGTCAACTGTACACACACACGTAAAATTTATTTACACAAAAGTCGTAGCTGTTCCTCCTTTTCCCTATTTGGAGTCCGAGTCGGAGATCACACATTCATCCTCGCCGAGCGGGGATTCGTTTTCGGTGTCCGAATCATCCGCACCCCACAATATGTCATCCTCACTCGCATCCAGTGCGTTTGAGATACCCGTCTTCTTGAAGCTTTTCCTGACGACTTCGTCAGAGATCGCCTGCCACGCTTCCACGATCCAAGCGCACAGCATTTCCACAGGCGGCCTCCTAATCTTACCACCTGGAGTCAGCTGATGTTGTCCTCCAGCCATTCAGGTGGTTTAAACTGCCTTCAGTTTAAACCCAGCCGTGTAGCTCGCCTACTTCCCCATGGTGGAACCAAAGTTCAATACACGACCACAACATACGCACACCGCTCGCAAAATGGCGTTTCTTTCTTTTTCTCTGATGGTGGTGATGGCGATCGAGCCCCCGGCGTTGTACACGTGACCTCCAAAAAGCGCGGCGATTTGGGGGGTATCAGTAATTGATGAAACAGCCGTTTTTTTTTTTCGCTCATGGACGCTTTTTTTTTTCATGTTTTATTTCGACAAACATGTTGGTTAGGTCGTTGCACTTCGAATTTTTTTTATTTGCTCGTCGATTTGCCTTCTTTTTTTCTTCAGGGTACGGGGACCGCGTTCCGACTGTACCGCTGGGGGGTAGAATCGTTTCTGATCACGGCCAAGTTCGGGGTGCGCCTATTATGCGCGGAATTAAAAAAAATCGAATTTTCCGCGACCAAACTAGGGGTGCGCCGATTATGCGAGTAAATACGGTAAATCGCAGGGCTTTTCTCTCTATTCTTTTGAGAGCCTCAATGCTGGTTTTGGTGAAGGTATCCGAAATAATTCAGGCATATTTTAATTCGGGTGTGAATTTGTATAGGCTAAAGTTTTCATGTAATGGGTGCATGCTTAAGCTTGTGGCAAACAAGACACAATTTTCAAAAAGCTGAAGAGGCAATGTTGGAAATGTGGGGGCTCTAAGTAATGTTGTTAGTAATGGTAACTCCAAGATATTTGTGCTAGTTAAGCTAAGTCAAAGAGTCCTGGTCAATAAAGCACGAAAACTTCAACGGCACTGTTTGTCTAGTTATACGTAGGAGCACAGATTCAGAAAAGTTCAGTTTCATGATGAATTCATTGCTCTACTTAAAAATACTGTTTAATGCTGAACTAAGCAACAAGTGATCTTCAATAACGAAGTCGTCTGTGAAAACACAAACATTTACAAGAGCTTGTATGGCATTTACTATGCTGTTAGAATAAATAAGAAATTATAAAGGGCCAAGCAAACTTCTTTTGGGGACACTAGAAGCCAACGAGGAAAAATCAGATTGCTGTCTGTGAATCACAGCATGCTGTTTCCGATGCATTAAGTAAGCGGTTATCTACGAGAGGATAAAGCCAGGAAATCCAAGGAGGTGCAATTTGCAGAATAATTTGTCGTGAGGGACTACATCAAAAGCCTTTTGAAATTCTAAAATTATGACGTTCATGTGGCCACCTCTGTCAAGGACAGAAGTGAACGAATGCATGACTGTATTCAATTGGGTAAATGTCGATAGACCCGTCCTGAAGCCATGTTGAAAGGGAGATGGAATTATATGCCCATTTAAGAAGTTATTCATGCAGTCTGCAATAATGTGCCCAATTTTTTTGCGAGATGATGATGAAATGGAAATCGGACGGTAGTATAAGACTGAAGAAGGGTCACTCTTATTCAATATTTGGACAATACGTGCATGCTTCCAATCAGGTGGAAGCATCATGGATTCTAGAGAGGCCTGAAAGATTGCTACAAGAAATTCGCTGAGTAGTTTAGCATAACACTGGAGGAATGAGTTAGGAGTGTTATCAGGACTCACGGATAATTTTGTTTTCAATCGCAGAAGCATGTTAAACGTTTGTTTGGTATGAACTGATCAATGCAGAACAAGCTCATGCCTTCAAACTTGTTTCAGAGCACAATGACGTCACTCTCGTGAAATTCACAAAAACAACAATGAATATAGTCTGCTATATCGTCAGCCTGTGCAAAATCTTTTACAGTCACTGGTGCACGCATGTGCTTAACATTCAGCGAAAAGTATACAGCAATGATATCTTGGTCATATAGGCCAGATTCTACAGATGTTTGATAAACAAGCTCAAGGACTACTTGTACAATGTTGTGGTCAAGCATCTTATGAAAACAAACAATTCCGGCAAGCACAAAACCGGCACCCAATTTAGTACGAACCGAGTCAATGCCTTCTAGGTTGAAATCACCTACCACTAATAGATTTTTCATTCAATTGTGAAGTATGCTCTCTAACTTTAAAGAAATAATTATAGGTAGAGTCAGACGGCCTGTAAATGGCTTATAAAACAAAGACATGACCATATATGTTTAGTTTAAGGCAGAGACTGCTGCGCCACACAGCGCACGAGCCACCTCACTCAGAAACGGCTGCGCACGAAAGTGACGCCATGCACTTTTCCGGTTAGGCGCTTGGTTTGAATAGTCAGAGTGTCTAGTGGTATTTCTAGACATAACGATAGAAGCTATTGAAGTTACGTAAAAATGTAAAAGTAAAAAAAAATGTTAGTTAGGTCCAGCGCCACAATACAAAACCGGCCTGTTAATACTACTCAATCGATCGGCAGTTGCGATGTAGTTGGTTCGTGCAACACATTAAGTATGAGTGAGGTCGGTGGTTCAAGCCCCATTGCAGTCGGGGAAATTTTCATTTTCTTTTTTTTTGTTTGTGAATGTATTGTTTTAACATTTGCGCCTCCTCACCGGCCTCCCGTCAGCCTGACTTGCTGCTGATGGTCCTGTCCACAGCTTACGCGAATTAATGGCGAGACGCAAAAGGGCACAAAAAATTCTAATGCAGCTGGCTGCATTGGTTTCTCTGGCACACACATCAGGAATATTGATTTCTGCAGTTTATAAAAGTTTTGATGACAGAAAGGTGTACTGTAACGTAGCCACAGAAAACTCTATGTCACTCTGTGTACCATCACCTGACGAGGTAACCGGCAGGCCGCTTCAAAATACTGACGTGTCACCGCAATGCTCTAGGCAATTAGCACTTGATAAACAATGCCAAAGGGCAAGTGCCGACGGCGTTAGCCCATCTACCTGCAAAACAGCTTGTGTGCCTTGCTAAATAACACGCACGGCCTGTGACAGCACGGGAGCATTTACGTAGCAATGGATTAGAACGGCCGTACGTGTTCGCACTTGACTAAACAGCCGGCAATGCAGTAGTTTTGGCCTTCGGAGATCACAGGCTTTGTAAGAACACTACAGTAAAGTTGTTTCCATCCATCGTAAGAAAACTTTGCAGACGCACTGGGGTTTCATGCATGTGCATCCGGTCAGTCACACGTGAATAGTGCAAAAGCATTTATTTCATCGTCGACCTTGCCCTTCACGACAAGCAAAACTCAGCAACAAGGGCACTTTCACCTTTGACAACACGAGGCTTGGCATTGCAATCTAGAAAATGCAGTACGTCCAAGAACAATAATGCACACTACACACTGAGAAACTTTATGGCGCACACACTCAGATGAAGCTGCGGCGCGATGGACGGCCGCGCTAGCTCCAACCTTTAGGTTCAACTCGGCATCCAGCAATCACATGAAGCAGCGATGACACAGGGTCTCGAGTCCTCCTTGGGGGCGGCCTAGGCCCAGGCTACGATTTTGCCAGAGTTTTCAATAAGGTTGTCATCACCAACACATATCGCAGGCAGCTAACATCTCACACTGCTTACCTTTCGCAGCCGCAGCACCCAATTACAAGCATTTTAAATACAGGGCGCCATGCCCCCTGTATTTAAAATGCTTGTGATATGTGTTTATGTAACAAATATAAGCTGATTGACTCCACAAACACCAGTTTAGTGACATTTTTTGTGGGTTTAACATATTATACAATAGTAGATTGTACATTTAAATAGCTTTAGGTAATAATTTTTAAAGTGACGTCACTTCCGTGCGGTGCAGGAGCCACTTCTGTGTGGGGCTGGCTGCTGGCTCGGGTGTTCTGTGGCTAGGTCGTGTGGCGCAGGAGACCCTGCCTTAGTTTAATGCAGAGGCTTTCAGTGTCCTTCAATTTAGTCAACGAAATGACTTCACAACAATGACCACACCACTGCTTCTAGGAGTTATATTTTGTCGAGTTATTTTGTAACCGGGTGGGATTAAGTCCATGATGAAACAAGCGCCAAAAGGTATGAACACTCAGAAAGGGCACAGGATGAGCACTTACTAGTAAATGAAAGTTTTTATTTCGAAATGGACACCTATATATGCATAACACACATGTAAGTCATCTGGAACCACCTCTATTATGATCAATGTGAAATAATGAAAAAATCACTCCCTTAATTGATATCAAATCTTTTTCTGGTGGCAGAAAAAGATTTCCCGGGAAAGTCTCATGATTAATGACAAGTCTCCCTCCACTGTCATTTGCAGCAAGCATTTTTTGTGAGTGACTATGTCAGCAGATGTAAAATTAACCTTTTATAGCTGGATCTGGCGAATTCGAGACATACTGAAAAACTTTGAGCAAGTAAGTCATGAAATGTGTGCTGCCATTTAATGCCAGCTGTCGAGTACTCACGGAGCATGTAGCATTCAGCATCGAAAATCTAGCGCTGTCTCCTCTAAGGTATTTTAAGCTAGAATGACTTGTTTTGGAGCTGATGGCAGATAGCGCAAAGCATGTGCACCAGCTCTCACTTCATTTTTTGTCTTGCCTTGGTGACATAAGTTTTGTATTTAATAATTTTGTTTATTTGGTGTATATGCACTCAAGAGGTGGCACACAACATGTTACGTAGTACTGAAGTACATTTTTAGTAGCAAGGACCTCGCTTCTATGGCATATGGAGAATTTGCGACATACACAAAAGTACTCATTATAGTTGCAATCATTTAAAGGTTGCTATTTAAAGCTGGAAAATTAAAACAATTTTTATTTTGCTTGGCTGTTTTGTAATTCAGGCATTAAAGGGTTAAAAAAAGAAAAATCCTACTTCAGCACAGTGCCAACGGTATTTCAAGGATACTCAAAGTACCTTTTGCCCCCCCTGCAAAGAAACCACGCAAAGAACCAACAGCTTGAAACTTGAGCAAGCGGACCTAATGAAAAGCAGATCCAGAAGATCCCGAGGATGCCGCTTTGATGTCGTTGGAAGGAGGAGCCGAACAAAAATTCAGTAAATGCACGCAAACTAACAATGCACAGTGAGTCCTCCGACACATTTCAGTGATCGTTTCGAAAAAAAAAAGACTATGTTGATGCTCTCCCGAGACCAGAGTTGTCACACATGCTTGCTGCCATGTTTCGATTGCATTGATACCCCCAAGAAATGCAATAGCAGGTTGGAAGCCGAGCATTCCTTGCGTGCGCTAGCCTTCACAACGGCAGGCGGCAAGTTGGCGCGAAGCGCCTCCTCGAGATTAGGGGTATAAGTATAAAACAGCTCCCCGTGCGTAGGCCGTAAAGGAAGCGAGAGTGTGCCTCTAGACCGGCCATGGCTATCTCTCTCTGCTTAACTTCCAGCGCTTTGGTCGAACGAGAGAAGAGAGAACGCGATTGCAGCTTGCGATAAATCTTTGTAACTCTGCTTGTACTGCACAGATTCTTACAATTATTATGGCATTGAGATCGTGAGGCATTAGGCTTTTTTAGTGATATGGTTACTTGAATAGGTGTTTCAGGGCCCCTTTAAGTGTCTTTACCCGATATTCCCTTTGTTTCCATAACGTCTCTGTATCTTCAGCAACAACAACAAAAAAAGTGGACTGAGACAATGGTTTCTGCAGGTGACAGCTTTCCCAGCAACCAAGTTCGGCCTTAAGAACATCGTAGGCAACGTATGGGAGTGGACTAGCGACTGGTGGAACACTCGTCATACGAGCGAACCGCAAAATAACCCGGTAAGACACTGCAGCCTATACTTTTCGAGTCAGTCTAGTGGACATCCTCTGTGCGTGAAATAACAGGTTATTTTTGTTCATGTGCAGTTACACAAAGAAAAAGAGGCTGGCGTGGTACCTAACAAATATTTTTAAGACTGGACATACCGGAGTCCTGGTAACTCCTTGTTTAAGAGGGTAGTCTGGTCTTTGGGACCAAAAAGTGACAAAAAAACTCATTTTTTAAAATTGACATATTTGGTTTTCGCAAGTATTTTTTTATCTCTGTTGAAATTTTCACACACCAAGAAGTGATAATTTTTTTGTAATGTAATTCTAACTGTACAGATTCTTGGTGCTGTTAACATGCAGAACCTGCAAAAAAATGGGGAACCGACTTCGAGGCTTCTTTATACAGTAAAATGTCGGGAGAACGAACCCCACATTAACGAACTTTTTCAGATCAACGAATCTTTGAAAAAATCCCACGCCAACTGCTTATAGTTCTAATGTAAAATTATTTCACTAGTGCTACGTACATAGGAATACCGAACTTTTCAGAATAACGAGCGTTGATTTAGTTCAGTGTTATATTAACAATTACTCAGTACTGTGAACTTATGTTCTGATATTCGTCGCGACCACCAAAGCGGTACGCAAACAGACGACAAAGGGAATGGACGCCTTGCTTCTCGGAAGACGCGCGACGGTGTGGAGAAAAAAAAAACGAGAGGGCGACTTTCTTTTCTTTCTTTTGTTGAAACGCCGTTGCTGCAGGATTACAAGCAAGCGCAGAGGTGAAGGCAACACGGGAGGGCAGGGTCAGCGAGGCAGAGTGGGAGTTGCGGAGTAGGAAGCATGGGCCCGAAAAACCTGAGACAGCGAGAGAGCAAAAAATGAAACGTGAGGAATTTTCTTTTTTAGCACTTTTTTTCTTTTTTTTTTTCAACTAGCGCATCTAGTTGTCAACTAGATGCGCTAGTTGACAACTAGCGCACCTAGTTGTCAACCAGCCCAAGACCCCGAAAACATTTCACGGAGCTGCTTTTGAAGATGCCGACGACTGGCTCGAGCATTTCGACCGGGTCACTGTCATCAACGATTGGACCCCAGAGCGTACGCTTCGCTATGTGTACTGTTTTCTCGAGGACTCCGCGAAAACGTGGTTTGAGAACCGTGAAGCAACGCTTACGTCATGGGATGAGTTTCGCCGGCAGTTCCTCAAGGCCTTTGCCTGAGAGGACAGGAAAGAGACAGCGGAGCGTGCTATAGAGGCAAGGGTTCAAGGCCCTAACGAAAGGGTGACGACTTACATAGAGGACATTGATCGGCTTTTCAGGCGTGCGGAGCCCTCTATGACTGAATCCAAGAAAGTCCGCCACTTAATGCGTGGTGTTAAAGAAGAGATTTTTGCCAGCCTGATCCGAAACCCGCCTGTGACACTTGCGGAGTTCCTTGAGAAAGCCACTGCCATGGAGAGGGCCCTTTAACAGCGTGCCAGGCAGTATAACCGGGGTGTACATCCAAGTGAGGTCACTTCTGTCACTCTCGGCAATGACATCAGCGCGTTGCGAGAGCTCATCAGAGCTCTCATCAAGGAGGAGCTACAAAAGATGCAGGTGACTGCATCACCTGTAGAGCAACTCTCCGTTGCGGAGATGGTACGCACCGAATTACGGCAAGCCCTTAACGCTCCCCCGGAGTCCGAGGCGCCGCAACAGAGGCAATGTGTCCAAATGAGTTACGCGGAAGCAGTGCGACGTCCTCCATCGTGCAGTTCAGCCAGCACGTTTTACCCCAATGAGCGACGCGCTCAACAAATGGAGGTAGGCTTCCATCCTCGCATCCCGCTGTTGATCACCGAAGCACGACCGAGGAAGAGTGACATCTGGCGTACACCCGACCGCCGGCCCCTTTGTTTTCACTGCGGTGAAGCCGGACACGTCCACCGAACATGTCCATACTGCCGTGTGGGTCTCCGTGGATTTTCGCCTAATCCGTGGATTTTCGCTAATCCGTGGATCTCCGTGGATTTTCGTCATAATTTTTGCATAATCGTCCACGACCTGGCGAGCGACCACTGGAAATAGAGAGTTTCATCTCGAATCGTTGCACTATCGAACATCGGTCGCATGAGCCCCGCTCGTCGTCGCCTGCTCGTTACAGGTCACCGAGTCCAGCCTACTCACGCGGCGCTCCGAGACGCTGTTCACCCAGCCCTGCAAGTTGGGAAAACTGAGTTCAGCAACCTCCGGAGGTGAGGTCGCTGAGGCTGACTTTACGGAAGATCCTCCACTACGACGACAGCGACGGCAGCAAAAAGATGTACAGACGCAGTCAAACGTGGTACGAAGAGTGGTGACATCAAACATTGTGGTAACCGTGGACGACGAAGAAGTAATGGCACAAAAGCAGGGTGTTTACTTTCGTGACCGAAGGCAAAAAGCGCGAACACCACAGCACGCGCTCACAGAGTACTTCGTTATCCTCCGCAAAGGCTGGCCACTATAGTTGCCAGCCTACTTTGCGTCAAGATGTTGGAACTTCGACTACGAATTTAGGAGCACCTTTATGAGGATCGCAAAACATGGGCACGCATAATTGTTGCTTTTTGAACAAGCTGTGTGTTTTCAGTTTTTTCATTTTTCTCAAAAAAGTAAATTTACGACTGTTCAATTTTGAGGCCTCATTATCTCTGCAGCTAGGGCATCTACAACAATAATTCTATTTACAATTGAAACTGGTATGTGTGTAGAGTGCAAGCATGGGAGTAGAATTTGAAGCACAAGCTTTTTAAATTAATTACTCATCAAAATTGTAATACAATTCCAGCTGCTTTTGAAAATGAATAGTTAATTTCGCTGTAAAATAACCAGGAAAGGCCTTAAAACAAGAAAACTCTTGCATACTTTCAATCTATAGTCATTAGTCTATGTTGGTATGTCTTAAAGATCTCTTTTAATTAAGCACTTTTTTCTATGGTAGCCTTAAACAAAAGGGAGTGAACATAAGTTATCTCAGGAACAAGATGAGTTACAGGAAAAATAAATAAATATTTGAGATCAGCAGAAAAAACTGCATAATTCTGTGCAGTTTGATCAAGATCACTCAAGAAATAAACAAAAAGATGTCTAAGACCAGTCTGCCCTCTTCAGGGTGAAGTCAACGATGACCTTCTATTTCATGTCCCCTCAGTGCAGATCGCATCTATTCTCAAAGCTGAGTAAACAAGGTTCAGTGCATCAGCGATAGTTGAGCTCCTTGAAGTAGGAATTCGTGATGTACAGCAGTACCTTACTTTATCCCGCTTGTGCCCATGTACCGTTCTAGTGGTAAATGTGCACACCTAAAACCTTAAATGTGTCCATAACACCGTGTGTCCGTCGATCCCTCTGAAACATAACACTAATCACCATCTGTATATTAATGTTCTACAAGACAGCAGCAGTGCTGTGGTCTTGACGATGTTTATTTTGTTGTCGCATAAAAAAAACATTCGATTGAAGGCGCTCACAGTGATGATGGTTATATACCAGCAAGGAAAATGAAAGACGAATGCTGTGAATAATAGCGCGATGGCGTTGAAGAGCTCGTTTTGCAGAAATTTGGACATCGGCATTGTGAGCGAAAAATTATCATCTTTGAGTGACCGAAAAATGTACAAAGATGCAAATAAAAACAGTAATAAAAAATTCTGGGTCTAAGTGGGGATCAAACTCTGGTCGTTTGCAAGGCAAGCAGATGTTCTACCACACAGCAACGTCTCTGCTTGAGAGTACAGTGAAAATAACTTGCTTTGCTTGGAGATGCAGTAAAAGTAACTTTCATCCTTCACAAACACACCCCTCCTGTATACATGCTCCACAATACAACATGAAATGTTGCCTTCATATTGCGCTGCAGAAGCGTACATTATCATCGGGCGTCAGAACATGTGATTATCATGACTTCGTAGTTTGAAGCCAATCACCCACTACAAAAGGCACACACACTACTGCACCCTTAGGGCCATGTAGTACGGTAAGTGCGTAGCAAGTTCAAAAATATTTCGCTCACTAAGTGTTCGAAGTACGAATTACTGAAACAGAATGTTGCTATCGCATTCATCTCTTGATGGCAAAGCTGAAGGGTCTCCCATTTTTTTGTGTTTACACTAATTTCCCCCTCGCACGCAAATGGCCAACCTGGCCACTGTTTATAGCAGTGCTGTACGTCGCACAAATGGTTTTAAGCATGTCACGTGAACAACATCCGTGCTATGGAAATGGTCATTGGTAGACATGACAGCAGGAGTTACCTGATAGTTCACAGGAGACATCTGCTCAACAATGGCGTTGGGGCCAATAAAACGCGACTGTAACTTATCAGTCAGGCCAGGAACTCGCGTTGGGGTCAACAACTATACTTCGTCGCCACCATCGAACTGAACAACGCGGTGAACGCCACAGTAGCGAGTCTTCTGCTCTTGTTGACTTTCATCTGTATAAAGGCGAGCACGGTGGCGACAAGCAACGATGCGAGAGATTAGGTTCACCCTCAATGACACCGATGAGTCTACAGCAACGTCGAAAAAGTAAACGTCGAGTGGAGATGTCGGTTGATGGCCGTAGACGAGAGAGAATGGGGCTAGTCTAGCGGGAGATGAAGTGGGTCGCTTGCGGCGCTGGCAGAGTGAGCATGACGCAACATATCATTTTACGCAGGTAGTATGTTCTGGCCAACCGAAAGGACTGCGAATGCATTCATTATTTTTGTGAAAAGCGAGATGTCTAGTCTTGGGGTCATCGTGAAATGCCTCTAAAATTTGTGCTCCTCGTGAGCGACAAGAATCCAGGGCTGTCGTTCAGGGTGGAAGACAAAACTGCAGAGGATTGAGTTTACAATCTTGAAGTTCTGTAGCTGTCGATGGGTGCGGGCATTAGGAGGACGAGCCGCGCCATGAAGGCAATGTAATATGGAGTGGCAGTACGTGTCGGTGTGTTGGTTCATTGCAAAAGGTTCCTTCCTTTTGCAATGAGACGCAAAGGTCTCATTGCAAAAGGAAGGAAGCACGTTTCGGCAAAGAGGAAATGAACTCACAAAGACGCATTGATGGGGTCGCTCACGGATCACAACAGCCCAGGTGTATTTGTCAAGGAAGTTGATAGACAACAGCTAAGAGCATCTGCATCATTGTGTTCTTTTCCCCATTTGTCAGCAACGTCGAAGTTGTATTCTTGAAGACGATGTATCCAGCAGCCGAGACATCCAGACAAATTCTTTAGCGTCAGAAACCAGCACAAAGCGTGGTGGTCAGTCGCAACGGTAAAGTGGCGACCGTGAAGGTAAGGTCAAAATTTCTGAATAGCCCAGACAAGAGTGAGACACTCCTGCTCATTGATGGTATTATTTTTCTCGGCTACTGTGAGGGTACGACTTGCATATGCGATCACGCATTCACCATAACACTCTTGTCGTGGCAAAAGCAAAGCGTCGAGTCTATGCCCGTTGGCAACAGTACGGAGGAGAGTGGGTGCGGTGTCATCAAAATAGCATGACAGGGTCAGACGTGAGGGCACGTTTCGAGGTGTCAAAAGCCATTTGGCACTGATCCGACCATAACTATAACTTTCCTGAAAAAAGGAGTTGGTGAAGTGGTGAAGAAATAGTGGCAAAGTCTCGTATAAAGCGCCAGAAGTACGAGGCGAGGCCAGGAAAGCTATGGAGCTCTTTGGAGCGGTGAGACGTAAGGAAACGAAGAACAGTGGTAATTTTATAAGGATCGGGCGGAATGCCATCATTGCTGATAAGATGTCTCAATGCTTCAATACTTTTGCTTGCAATGTGGCACTTTTTGGTATTCAGCTAGAGACCAGCATTTGTGGGACATGTCAACAGTTCATCGAGGTGCTGCAAGTGTTGTTTGAATGTTGAAGAAAGTATGACTATATCATCAAGGTAACATAAGCATGTCTTTCACTTAAGGCACTGTAGTACAGTGTCCATCATCCGTTCAAAGGTTGCTGGCGCATTGGAGACGCCGAAAGACATGATGTTAAATTCGTAAAGTTCGTCGGCTGTGGATAAGGCAGTTTTTTTCCTTGGCGTTTTCTTGCATCGGAATTCACCGGTGACTAGAGCGCAGGTCAAGGCAGGAAAAATATTCTGCTCCTTGTAAGGAATCCAAGGCATCATCAATGCAAGGTAAGGGATTGACATACGTCTTTTCTGGTTATTTTATTCAATGCTCTGTAGTCATCGCAGAATCCCGCCGAGCCGTCTTTCTTGCACACTATAGTGATAGGTGACGACGAAGGGCTTGCGAATGGGCAATGACATTTTGCTTAAGCATATGAGCAACGTGCTCATTAGTGATCTCGCGTTTGCTAGAAGAGACACGGTATGGTCTGCGGTAGACAATAGAACTTCCACCGGTGTTTATGTGATCAGATGCTGCCGAAGTCTACCCTAGAACAGGGGAATTTACGTAGATGGAAGATTTATGCTTCGACAACAACGCCAGTAGTTCGTCTGCTTGTGTCTGAGTCAGATCCGTGCTGATTGAATGGACAAGAGCCGTATTAGGTGTACTGAAGAGCAGTAGGCAGTGGGGATGTGGCTTAAAAAGAAGAGGCCAACAAGTTACTGATAAAGCTTTTGTTCGGGTGCATTCCTGTGTGTTACTTCTTGCTGTCCTACTCTACCATCTGATGACTCTGTCATCTAGAATGCCTTTTGACATTTGATGGAGGTGCTGGGCCATCTGTAGGTGAGCGTGATTGTACCACACTGGTATCCGTAGCCACTACTGACACAGGTTGTACGCCCATGCTATAAACTACAACAGTGCCTTTGGGAAGCAGAATCTGCTCAGCGGTGGCATTGAACTCATGTTAAGCAGCTGACAGTTGGGCGAGTTAATGTGGGTTTGTGGTAAAGAATAGAACAAGGACACAAGACACCAAATGAAGAAAACACAAGGGCGGGTGCCGGACTCGCAACTAATCTTTATCCACATCGACTCACACATATATACAGGCATGTGGTCGATGCTCTACCAAGCATTATTCAAAGTTCACACAAGTTATCTTTTCATCCGCTTTACTTTCATCATATATACATTACAGTTAAGTCTAATACCTTCGCTACCTTCTTTACATTATTGTCTGTTATATTTCATTAATATTGTGTCTAACAAGAAAGCACGAGCACTTAAATATACACTTCTTTCCTTCATTCATTAACAAACGTCTCGTTCTGGAAGACATGGTGCCTTTGGCTAGTATACGAAGGATTATTAGTCAGCTGCCAGCTCACAATAAGGTCACTTGCTACGTGACGCCAAACAGGCTCATATAAAGAGTGTGCCACACTCGCTGTTATAGCTGCTGGTGGCGCTATATATATATATATATGTTCGGATCCTGCCCACGGCAAGTTATCTTTTCACCCACTTTTCTTCATATTTAAATTACAATTTGGTCTAATATCTTTCCCTATACTTTCCTTGGCATTATTGTCTGTTAGATCTCATTAATATTGTGTAAAAACATGGAAAAACGAGCCCTTAGGTATACACTTCTTTCCTTATTCATTAACAGAGGTCTCGTACTGTCAGACTTAGTGCCTTTAGGTTGTATACGAAGGACTATTGGTCAGCTGTCCACTCGTAACAAGTTCACATGCTACGTGACTTCAAACAGGCTCAAAATAGTGTGCCAAACTCGCCGCCATGGCTACTGGTGGCGCTGACTGACACTCCCATGTTTAATTCACATATAAACCCTAGAAAGTGGCTGGGGGATAGCTGTCGTGGTAGCTCAGTGGTAGAGCATCTAACGCATCATTCGAAGGTCGCAGGTTCGGATCCTGCCCACAGCAAGTTATCTTTTCACCCACTTTTCTTCGTATCTACATTACAATTCGGTCTAATATCCTCTCCTATAGTTTTCTTGGCATTATTGTCTGTTAGATCTCATTAATATTGTGTAAAAACACGGAAAAAACGAGCCCTTAGATATGCACTTCTTTCCTTATATATATATATATATATATATATATATATATATATATATATATATATATATATATATATATATTGTAGCCAACAAATATGACGCCTTCAGTTAAAACAACTGTTTATTTAGGGTGAACCTGTGCCCGTTAACTGAAGTTGCTCAACTTGCGAAAGAAGTCCTACTCTCACTCGTCCAAACTTTGTCGACATTTTCTTCAGTCCTTTTTGTCTCGTGCTGGTCATTCTTTGAGCTTCCAGTCTTCTTCTAGTGTTTAAGTGCGTGCACTTTGTTTGCTGCGAGGCAGAATATACAAAAACAGGAACTGGCCTGTGAGTACAGAAGCTGCCAGACAACTTGTGGCATTATTCCCCTTCCTAAAATGCATCATCCCGATGCGTATGCAGGATCAACTGTTTCGAAGAGTAGGGCAAATGTAGAGCACATGTAGGAGCTCAGTATCTTTCGTAGTACAGTTTCATTTGTACTACCTGTACTACTTCTGTGTGATTCTTGCGTCACGTTGAGCACACTTGACCTTCAGGGAATAGTTCATAATTTAAGGTGCTAAGCCAATGAAGTACCTTGTTGGGGCCGAAATACCGCCACACAACTTTTCAGATAGGCCAGGAGCATGTACAGGTGTCCAGACCCACACTTTGTCTTCATGATTGTACTGTACGTCTCTTCGCCTCAGGTCATAGTGATATGCATTGATGCCCTGCTGGTGAATTATGCGTTGTCTTGCCAACTGCCGTGCCTCTTTTGCTCTTTCTATGTATTCACCGATGTCCTGGTCACTCTCATTCAAATCATCGACAGGTAACATCGTGTCTAGTGTTGTTATTATCATTCGACCGTAGACAAGTTGGATTGATGTGGAGTGGGTCGTCTCTTGCACTGCAGTGTTGTATACAAATGTATCATGAGGCAAAATATTGTCCCATCTACGATGTTCGACGTCGACATACATGGCGATCATGTCAGTGAGGGTTCTATGAAGCCTTTAAGTTAATCCGTTTGTTTGCGGATGATAGGCTGTAGTCGTCCTGTGATCTGTATGCGTGTGTTTCATTAGAGCCTTCATCAAACAGGCAGTGAATGCTGTTCCTTTGTCAGTTACGACCACTTATGGTGCACCATGTCAGAGTACGATTTTAATGACAAAAAACTGGGCTATTTCAGTCGCTGTTCCTTTTGCGAGGGACGACGTCTCAGCATATCGGGTCATGTAGTCTGTTGCTACAATAATCCAGCGGTTTGCAGATGATGATACAGGAAACGGACCAAGTAAATCCATTCCCACCTGCTGAAATGACCCCTTTGGTGGCTCTAACAAATGCGCTGGTTTCAATGATGGTATTTTGCATCTTTGACAATCTCGGCATGATTTGACATAGTGGTGCACAGAATTCAATTATTACAGTCAACAATATCTCTGGTGGATTCTTGCCAAAGTTCGACCGATACCCAAATAGCCAGCTGTCGGGTCATCGTGACAGGCTTCTAAAAGCTCAAAGTTACGCTTGTAGAGTATGCCATTCCAGAGGACATAAGAGGTTAATCCACGAACGAAAACTTATGGTACCTGAATCTGCTGACTCTCCAAGTACCAGATTAGCGAAAGAAACTTCGGGTTCATTCGCTGAAGACGAGCCACCTTGGACACGTTCAGAGCTCTGAGAAATGGGTAATCTAGTTCTTCATCAGACGATGAAGACTCTACGAGTGCACGTGATAGGCAATCTGCATCGTTATGCTTGTGGCTGGACTTGTAGACGACGGTGATATTTTTATTTATTTATTTCCAAATACTGTTGGCCGTTATGGCCGTAACAGGTTGGGTACAATAAACATAAAGCAAAAACAAGTACAATGTATTGTATAGAAGACAGAATTTTGCTTAAAATACACAAAAGAAAAATATTTAAATGTGGTTAATAAAAATGTACATACATATATTGTGATGGTGGTATAGTATGCAATATAAAGCAACTACACGATGTATTTTCAAATAACATGGCAATGTATGTACAATACTATAGCAACACTCAATGTTCACGACATATTTTCAATGCACTGTTCAAAGCTTTCTATGTTCTTCAAGTTCAGTACCGGTACTGGCAACTGATCCCACTCTTTTATCGTTCGTGGAAAAAAGGAATACGCATACACATCAAGATTGCATTCAGGAACCGAATACACAAATTGATTGCATGATCTGACATTGCTGGAAGGCCTGGGAACAAGATATTGTTTAGTTTCAATATTAAGGTGTCCTTTTGATAACAAAAAAAAAAATTACGTCGCCCGACTTTCCGGCGATGAGTCAGCGTAGGCAATTCAAGCAACTAAAGCATTTCAGAAATGGAGTCACTTCGTAAATAACGTGATAAAATTAGCCTTGCAGCTTTTCTTTGTATTTTTTCAATTCGATTTATTAACCCCGACTGGAAGGGGTCCCACACTGCACTGGCGTATTCCAGGGTTGGCCTTATAAAGGTCAAATGTGCAAACAGCTTAATGAATGTTGTTGCTAGCTTTAGTTTGCAACAGAGGAACCTTAACTTTTTTCTACAGCTGCACAGATGCTGTTCACGTGTGGTTTCCAACTTAAGTCATTTGAAATTATTAAAGCTAGGTATTTTATCGAGTCAGCTTCGTTAAGAGTTGTGGAGTTCATCTCATACTGACATTTAATTCCATGTTTTTTTTGTTCGTAACTCTGAGCATAACTGATTTGGATTCGATGATATTCATTTGCCCATCTTTCTACGGCTCTAAGAGCTTGCTTGAGTGACGCCTGATCATTCTCGTTATTGATTTCATGGTATATTAGGCTCTGATGGTTATGTCATCACTTACGTCATTAGCAATATCATTTATGTAAATAAAAAAAAAAAGCAAGCGTCCGAAAACAGATCCCTGTGGTACGCCTGAAGTTATGTTTAGCAGATTCGATTTGTTGCCATTTATTTTGACATATTGTGTCCGACCTGTGAGGTATGAGCGGATCCTTGCTACAACTTCATAATTTATATTCATTTCCATTATCTTATTTATTAAGTTGGTGTGCACAACCCAGTCAAAAGCCTTCGATAAATCTAAACATATAGCGTCGATCTGCTTTCTGTTATTTAGTGCAGTCGAAAAGTCATTAATTGTTTCTACGAATTGTGTAACAGTGGTTATGTTCAGTCAAAAGCCGTGCTGATAAGAAAAAAAACGCCCTCTTGTTTTCAATATAATCTTAGATTGATTTTGATGTTATGTGCTCCAAAAGCTTGCAGCACTTACACGTCAATGAAATGGGCCGGTAGTTTTCTATGTCTTGCTTCCTACCTGATTTGTGTACTGGAACAACTTTTGCAACTAGCCA
Organism: Rhipicephalus annulatus; assembly: GCA_013436015.1. Lineage (NCBI taxonomy): Eukaryota > Metazoa > Arthropoda > Arachnida > Ixodida > Ixodidae > Rhipicephalus > Rhipicephalus annulatus. Next base: position 133,835 of record WOVY01010833.1, read on the forward strand.
ATCATCTGGGATTCGTTTCTGTAGTAGCGATGCCTTAAATATATTCTCAAGATAGCCGCCTACCCACTCTGAATACCTGCGTAAAAACGCATTTGGTATACCATCAGGACCTATAGATTTCTTATCTTTAATATTAAGCAAAAGTGCTACAATACCTTCATATGTCACCTGTATCTCAGGCATTGTTGAAATGTATGGGGATTGTAGCGCAAAGGGTGAAAAATCATTTGCAGAACTATCAGTAAACACAATTTGGAAAAAGTCATTAAGACAAGTTGCAATACGAGAGAATTCCGTCATGAGTTCATCATTAAAGACAATGTCTCTAGGATCCCCGTTATCTTGTGACAAATGGCGCTAAAAACGGTGTGGGTCATCCTTCATAAAACCAGTCAATGTGACATAGAAGGTTTTTTTAGCAGCAGTCAGCTTCGTACGCAAAACAGTGCTTAGTGCGGACATTTTACTGTGATCTTTTTTCCAGCTTTTTTGGTTCACGGCTAATTTTTCGTTTTAAATGTACGATTTCATAGGTTATCCATGGATTCTGTTTATTTTTGTTTTTATTTTTTATTGGTATAAACCTACCAATGCAGCAAAATACTATATTTTTAAATTCAGCCCACATTGCATTGACGTCATTCGTCGGACTTAAGCTATCTAAACATAGAGAAAGGTGATCAACAATGCTTGTGTCGTCGGCTCTGACAAAATTTGCGACATGCGTATTTGTGCTGTCAGTCCTTGAGCACAAGGTAGTATGCTTTATTTCTAAATAAACTAACTTATGTTCTGAAATGCCAGCTTCTACTAATACCTCATATTCTTCAAAACGCTCATCCAGGAACACTAGATCCAAAATCGATCCCGATTTCCCAATTACGCGCGTGCACTCTTCACCTACCTGTTGTAAATCATGACTGAAGGCTATATCTAGGAGCAGTTCGCAATGATTTTTTTCGCGAGGCTCCGCGCCAAGCTCAGATCAGTCGATGCCTGGCAAGTTGAAGTCGCCAGAAATAATAATTCGAGAGCTGTGGATCTTCAGGCCTTCTAGATAAATCTGCATATTTTCGAGACACAAAATAGAGGAGCTAAGTGGTCTATATACTGCATCAAGAATTATCGTTGTTTTACCTACTTTAATTTGGCACCAAACACTTTGTGTGTTGGAATGCCAGCCATTTGTACACAGTATATATCAGCCTTGATCACTACAGCAACTCCACCCCCCCCCACACATCGCAGTCCCTGTGAATGATTTTATAGCTTGGTGGCACAAGCTCTTGGTTTTTTATTTCGGGCTGCAGCCACGTTTCGGTGATTGTGATGACGTGAAGATCATAGTTGGCCAGGGAGTATTCCATTCCGGGATGTATATCATGCTCCTGCAGACGCAGGCTCAACCTAGCTAGTCCTCCTGAATTGTCCTTGATGTTCGCTAGCCAAAACAACAAATGGTGATCACTGATTGCTCGAAACGGTCTCCCATACAAGTACGGGCGGAAGTTATTGATGGCCCATATGATTGCGAGACATTTTTTTTCCGTCGCGGAGTAATTAGACTCGGCCTCAGATAGCATGCAGCTTCCGTATGCGATAACTTTATCTTGCCAATTATGCCTCTTAATAAGGATGGTGCCGACCCCAACGCTACTCACGTTGGTATGGATGTCTGTGTCGGCATCCTCATCGAAATTTGCAAGTATAGGGCGAGACTGTAAATGGTGTCGCAACTCTGCGAAAGCTTCTTCTTGGTCTTCCCGCCATACAAATGGTAAACTTTCTTTTGTTAGCCAGGTCAACGGTTCAGCGATCTTGGCGAAGTTTTCGCCGAAGCGTCGGTAATGAGCACAGAGTCCCAGGAATCATCTCATGGCTTTTTTTTTCTTGTGGCTGCAGAAAATTTTCATCTACTGTAATCTTTTCTGGATCTGGGCAGATGCCTTCAGCACTAAGAATGTGCCCGAGAAACCGAAGCTCGCAAAATCCAAAGTGGCACTTTCCTGGTTGATAGTAAATGCTGCCACGTGGATGGCATCAAGTACTCTTCTCACTCGGTGCACGTGGTCATCAAAGGTAGAAGAAAAAGTTACTACATCATCAGATAGACAAGGCATGACTGCCATTTAAGGCCAGAGAGGACAGTGTCCATCATCATTTGGAAGGTAGCTGGAGCGGAGCACAAACCAAAAGGGAGCCTTTTAAAACTAGTAGAGTCTGTCAAGTGTCACGAAAGCCGCCTTTTGGCGATCTCGTTCAGACAGTTCGATTTGCCAGTATCCACTCTTCAAATCTAATGATGAAAAGAAATTAGCGTTGCGTAACTTATCCAAGGTGTCGTCGATTCTTGATAATGGATACACATCCCGCTTTGTGACGAGGTTCAGTTTTCTGTAGTCAACGCAGAATCTCAGGCTGTTGTCCTAATCAGTATCACAGTTGATACCCACGGTATACTGGATGGCTGTATTACATCGTCCTTCAGCATTTCCTGCATTCGTTTCTTAATCGCTTCTTATTCTTTTGGGCTCCTCGGTGTAGGCGCTGATGCACGGGTCTAGCGTTTTCTTCAACTACAATACAGTGCTTCACAATGGGAGTGCGTCCAACTTTCGGTGAAGTGAAAAAGCACTGCGCAAATTTTTCGATCAGGTTCTCAAGCTGCTCTCGTTGTGGTGTTGAAAACTCTCCGCAAATGTCTATTGATTAAAGGATGGTGTCGACTGTCGCAGAGGCTGGAGGGACTTCATCAAAAGCACAAACATCGGCTATTTGCACATATTCATACAGGCATGCAATGGCTGTCCCCTTCGCCACGTGTTGTACTTCACTGCCAAAGTTCGTCAACAGGACATCTGCATATTCTTCATGAAGGTTCATCAGACCTCGCGCCACGCATATTCCCTTTTCGATCAGCAGTCTAATGTTTCCATCTACTAACCCATCATAATTACGGAAAACGTCGCTTTTCACAAGGGCTGTCACACTGCAACGTGGCGGTACATACGTTCACACCTTCGTCAACAATAAGGAGAGGTGTAACGACTGGTTGTCCTGTATGGCACGTTGCGACTGCTTTTTCTGTAAAAAACAAAACTTTAGGTTCTTGTAAGTAAATTGTTGCGCTGTTTTCTTGCAAGGAAACAGCGCAATAATCTATACGTATAATCACTTCACGGGAAAACTTCGGGAGCACAATAAAACCGCCTGCGTGCACAAGTCCTTTTATTCCTATTTCAGCTGTACACAATCGCATTGGGCAGACTAAGTGCCCTCCGGCAGTGCGTATGTGAGGTGCAGTCTATTCTGTCAGCACCTTTTTCAACTTCTTTGCGGGGACGCTACTGACCACGGAGTAGTCTGAACCAGTTTCTATAGCGCACCAGCCTTGAAGTCGTCGATGGTGACTAACAGTTCGGAGGTAATGTCACCATTATTGCTCTTATCCATCCAAGGCCGTACCCAGGAATTTTTTTTTTGGGGGGGGGGGGGGGGGGTCGTGTGTAGAACGGCTGCCATTTTTTAAGATTTATACTGGCTTACTTTCATGAATAAAACAAGTACATCGCTTACTTGTAATAATTCGATGGTACTTTTCAATTATTTGTACCCAAATAAAGGAATTGGTATGTCAACCTCAAATTCTGGTTAAAGCAAGAAATAAGTTTGGACAATAGCACCACCAAAGCCGGGGACACTGCGACCAACGGCTCCTGATGAAGTAACAAATGTAACCACGGTACAAAAACGGTATGTATGTGTTACAAGCTGTCACTCTAGCGTCGCCAGCGCGAAGTCGGCGACGGGAATGGCAGCAGGTTACGTCGTTACGTTTGTAAGCAGAGACAGTGAAGAGATCAGAGACGTATGTGAGGAAAAACAAAACTCTAGTGATATTGCAGCACTGCAGAGGGATCTAGGAATATTGCAGAGGAATCTAGTATAACACTTAATATTAACTAACAAAATACATACAAAAACAATAAATCAGCTTACAAGAGAGAAGTATTGCAAACTACACAAAACTAACCAACAATAAAACTACAGATGAGAAAGTCCAAAGGTATAAACAGGTGAAGGGATACCTGTGATGACCGGCAGCGTTGAGTCCACGACGATCGGATGCGAGAAGTCAGAGAGAGTTCTGGCACAACTGCGATGTCGGCGGTGTTGCAGCGCTGTTGTTTCCGGAAGGCTAGTGCTTGAAGCCGATCTCGGGCAGGTTGAGCTTACTCGAGATTCAAGTACCGATGCCTACGTTACAGACGTTAATTTCGCGTCACAACTAGACGAATGGCTAAGTTTAGGTGGCCAGCCGACACGGAGCCACAACCACTTAAGGGATACTTCTTGATCTCCTTCTACACCATGTTGGTCAGCAACTAGACTGCTTAGCAAGGCGAAATTCTGCTCTTAAATCGACCTCCATGTCCCCTGATTCTCGTCCTGGGGGAAAAGAGACCTCTACATGGGTCCAATCATGCACGTTTCATTGTTAGAAACTCCACCATAAAAATATATTGATCACGTCCCTTTTTAATTAGGAGAGGGTCCTCAACTGAGCGAGAGTGACAACCTGTTGGGGTTCTCTCATACGGCTTGTCCACAAAGAGTTTTGCTCGTGGGAATGGTCAATTTTCTTGATTTCAGCCGGTGCGTCTTGCAGTCTACAGCTAGTTCGGGGTGCATCGCGGCCTTTGACGACCCTGCCGATGCTGCCGTAGGTACAAAGGATCAAACATCGGCGACTAACGTTTGAAGAAGAACACCCCATTCAGCACTTCCCTGCACTAAAGACCAGTCTTTTCATGAGCGAACGGTTCCACCGGTTAGCGGGGGAGTGCGGCGCCCGTTAATTTGCCGTTACGCCGGGTCGCAAAAATGGCAGTCCGTGACAGCATGTATGCAAGCAAGCAAACAAGTCGCCTGACATTCCGATCTTCTTGTTACTGTTCGCACATTCTGCTTGCTGGATAGTTTCCTCGTAATTGCGAAAGGATAGAAGGGTTGAAGCTTGGGCTAGCTGGGTTTAGCTTTTAATCGACTCTTGAAACATAGAGGAAAGTTTGAACGAGAAAGTTTTTCCTTCTCGGCAATTTGCGAAATTCTGTGAGGACTTGTTCTGGGGTCACTTGAAGTTCTCGATGGATGCTGAGCAGTGCTAGTCCGGTCAATCTGTCATTGTTCATATGATTTCGAAGGTAGCTCTTCAGCCTTCTCAGTGTGGAAAAAGTCCGTTCCGGGGTCGACCTCGACACGGGTAAAGTCGCCAGGATAGAAAGTAGGCTGTGGATGTTCGGAAAAAAGTCACGGTTGCACATCTCTAAGGCCTGTAAAACACAAGCTGGGCGATTCTTTTCTTCGATCTGGCAGCATTTGTTCACCCACAGTGTGAACTCTGCTTCGATGACATTAGCCGAAGGAATGTCGCCAAGGTAAAACTGCACTGCATCATCAATATCAGCTAGCCGATGCGCAGAATTTCGGCAGCAGCATGTTAAGGCCAATCACGACCTTCTTATGAGCATCGAACCGGTCTCTTAATTGATTTTTGAAGTCAGCCAGCAAAGGCAAATAGACATTCCTCCGGTAGTACTCTTCGTGAGTAGCAGAAGTTACGTTGCTTCTTTGCATCTGCCTTCCAACGATGCGTGGTAGGGCCATCTCAACATTTGTGATCTTCAGCAAAGAGAACGACTTCAGAAAAATCTTAATAAATTCCGTTTTCGCACTAGCCCTTTTTGTGGAAAGAACGTCTATAACATTCTTTACGTGATCGCACGCTTGAGCCAAGTCACTGTCAATTTTTTGAAGAAACTTGCAAAGTGGCAGTGTCAAAGAGAAGAGGTCGCTACAGATCTGAAGCGAAACGACAAACTCGGGCTTCGTAATGGCATTGAGCAGTTGAGAAGCTTTTGATGAAGTATCAGATGACGCGGCCTCTTCTTCCAAATATTCGAGGAATTGTACAAGAGGCACACACATTTCAAGGAAACGCTGAAGTGCATCGTGACTCTCTACCCACCTTGTTTGGCAAAAGGAGAGAACTGATTTTCTTTTTTCTTGTGTTAAATCTTCTACTTTGTCTCGCAGTTGGTTCGTCCTCTGTGGCAAAGCTCTCACAAACGTACAGGTTGAGGATACAGTTCCCAAACAGTTGCGGATGCTGGGGAGTTTGCATGCGTGAAGCAGAGCAAGGTTCAACGAGTGGGCGCTGCAATGCACGTACAATGCTTTAAGCGCTGTTTGACGAATGAAGGCTTGAACACCGTTAAGGTAGCCACTCATTGATGCCGCGCTGTCATATCCTTGCCCGAAAAGTAGCTTCAGGTCAAAGCCATGACCTCTAAGGCTGTTCAGGATTGTGCTCGCCAGTGCCTTGCCAGTGAGATCGTACACGGGAACGAAATCTACAAAATCTTCTTTAAGAATGGGCACTCCCGACGTGTCGTGTCTAACGTACCTTACACATAGGGAAATGTGGGCGGTGCGAGATATATCAGTGGCCTCATCAGCTAGAACTGAAAAACACAAACCTGAGTTGACGTTTTCTACTATCTTTCTTTGTATGATTTTACCACAGAGGGTGATCAACTCATTTTGAATTTTTGGGCTCGTGTACAGCGCATTCGCCAGAGATGTTTCCATGTGAGCTCTCAAGGCGGCATCTCCACATTTTGCTCTCATCCTAAGCAGTGCGCGGAAATTTCCATAATTTTTGAATGGCAGCACTTCAGACATATTTATCGGACCAGAGTCGTCTGTGCCACGAAGTGGTACTTCTTGCCTGCCACAGAAAAAGGATTGTTTCTATTATTGGCAGCACGTTCTTGCGGTTTTCTTCCGCCTGCTTTTTAAGGCCGTGGTCAAGTTGTGTTAAGATGTCATGCTGTGAGTGGGACCGGACTGCTAAAAAGTTCTCCGATAGCATTGTTGACATGGCGTGATAACTGCTGGATGCGTGGCTCTTAAAGGCGTCCATGGCTTTCTTGTAATTGGTGAACTCCTTAGTTACAAAACAACCCAAGCGCTGGTGCTCCCCTTTTCCTGCACACTCGCTTGCGAAGACTACGCAATATTTGCATAATGCTCCTTGAAGCTTCTCTGAATAAACAAGCCATGGGTAACGATCCACTCAGTGAGGTTGGAACTTCAAATTCCTTTTCCCTTAGCTGGATAATCATAGTTAGCCGGAGGGCTCCACGGATTGAGCAGCAGCTTCTCTATTGTCTCTGGATCATTTACATTATTGCTTTTCGAGACAAACAGTCCCAAGTCTAAAATATTCGCACTCGTCGCACAGAGGGGAGGCGAACCAGAATGTGTAGGTGCCATGCCACTCGCCTTCCTTGGGCATTGCCCAGTGGTAAAGGCGTTACTTTGCCCAGCGTTGACTGTAGAACAAAGATCACTTGGAGTTGCATTGCGGCCACCATCATTTCCCGGCGGCGCGTGGGTGTCCTGCTTGTGTTCGTTCTCAGGTGATTCATATAAACTGTTAATTCTCCTGAGTCGCTACAGAAGTTCGGACGCGCTTGGCTTTCCACCAGTGCTGAGGAGGGCGAAGTTTTATCCTTCGAAGGAGGCGGTTCTTCTCCGTCCGCTTCATCGATTCGAACTTTCTTGAAGTAAGACGCAAGACTCCTTTGCTTCGTTGTTGCAGAGTGTCTTTTCATTTTGCTGCCGCAATCCTGTGCACGCACACAGAAGTGGCCAGTGGCTCCAAAAAGACGCTTGCGACTGCTTCGACTGCCTGGCGTGAACGGCGGGCGATGTTTTCTTCCTTTATTATCCACTTTACAGTGGCTAGAATGTAGAAGTGTGATGAACGCGCCGGCTCCCGCATGGCGCATGTGTTTTCTCAACGCCGCTACAGCTGGTGTGCATGCAGGCCCGTTATTGTACTTCAGCTGCAGCAAACTGGATTAATGCTACTTAAAGACCTTTTCACAGAAGACTCCATGGGCACTGGATACTCCCCTTAATATACGTGAACCCCCAAGAATGTACTGCCGAGACATTTGCACTCTCGTGGTACAGTCCAGAAAGGAGGTGTTGCTCCGTTCCTGTGAAAAAGTCACCTTTTCACAGACGGCTCCCTGGGCGCCTGCATAATTCTCTCTGGGCTGCGCTAATTAAATAGCCGTGACCCCCCAAAAATGCACTTAGTAGGCTGTGACGTCAGCCTCTGTACTCCCGCGCGCAGCCCAGCTTGGCGGCGTTTTTTTTCTCCTGTGAAAGTTGACCGCTGGTGCCGGATTGTGTGCCGGCTGTATCCTCGCTTTGTGCGCTTTGTAGGGAGGCGCATATACCTTCTGTGTACAGAAGAGGTAGATTTCCTTGCGTGTGGTTAAGGTTGTTCGAAGTTGCTCGGATATGCCAGTCTTTCAGTAGATGTCATCTTCGATGATTCGTTTCGGTGGCGAGGACTTTAGTTTGAGAAAATTTGCCCTGCAGCCTGCGTCCTCGGAATGCGCCGCTGAGTTTTTCCGCTTAGGGGTTCCGTTCCCTGGCAAATTTGCGCACGTCGTGTTGGTGTTGCCGTTGCTGTCGAACTGTTTACCTTCACAGAAGTAGACGCGCTTTTCGTAGGAACCCAAAGCCGACACGTGCGGTCTGCAGAGACGGATAACTTCTCCAGCGGCAATGCACAAGGAAAGCATCTGGAATCAATAAAGGAGCTGCTACGGTGTGAAAGACGAAAAAAAAAAAGACTCGAAGGAACGCGAGGGCGAAGTTCAAAGCTGTACAAATAGGGCAGGTGCGCGTGCAGGGGAGGGAGCGCTGAGGTGTTCTGGTAAAAGGGTAGGTTTGAAGAAAGGAAGAAGAGGGAAGCAATGCCAGGAAAGTTGCAGTGTAACTTTGGCAGCTGGTGGTCGCTGTGAAGGCGTGTAAATATTTAAGTATCACCTGAAAAGTTAAAGCATCAAAAAAATTTCGGAGGGGGGGGGTCAGAACGTCCTCAACCCCCCCCCCTAGTTACGGGCCTGTATCCATCAATGCATGACTGCCGTCATCTGGTCGGGTTAGTGTTGGAGGGTCTTCCATCTTCCAAGTACCTAATAGCGACCTTGCCTCCATAGCTCGCTGGCTCTAGTTTTCCCGGCGCGGGCTAGGTGAACGACGTCTCAGGAGATCTGATGATGGATGAGGACTCGGCGACCAATAGTGCATTGGTGCTGAGGACCGTGATTCCCGTTGCTGAGTATCCTGTAGTGTATGGCGCGAAGACAGAAACTCTTCGATCTCATAAGGGCACTCACCGTTTCTGGGACAGGGTGTGTTGACCGGGAAGCCTCGCAGTCCCACTTGACGATACTGGCAAGGCCAATAAAGGTTGTGGGGGTGCTGACACCCCCTCTTCCTGTAAAGTTGTCTGCGCCGCGTGGCACACGTGTCTCGCCCCAAGGTTTTATTTTGGTGGTGACCACCGCCAGGCGATAGATGGCGTTGTGTTCGCTTTGAGTACCACTGTTGGTAGAGTGGTAGCGCCGGCGGTGGCCCCCTGGCGGAAGGCAGGCCTTGGTGGCGGGCGAGCGTTGCGCGAGTCTCTTATGCGCGTGGCGGCTGCCGCGAACGGTTGTCTGTCGCGTGGGCCCCCCGGTGCTCGGCACCGCAGGCTTCGCGCCGGGGTCCCACGTGGAAAGTCAGGCGTTGGCGACGCCGCCTTGGGTATGTGCTAGTGTGTTGGGTGTGTTAGTGTGCGTTTATCATGTTATTGTGTGTTTAGTGTGTCACTGCGTTATGTTGTTTTTATGGTAGCGTGTTAGTTGAAATTTATGTATCATTCGGCGGACGATATCGTCGTCTAAATTAGTTAATAAATGTATGTATGTTGTGTGCTTTATACCGACCGCGTCAACTGTGTCCGTTCGCTCCAAGAGCGTGGCGGGGCGAGGCGCTCCTTCGCCTCGCCGAGACCCCACACTGCTCATCAAAATAAAACAAAAATCACTTTTCCTAACTCGTGCTCACAAGAAAAAAAAGTGAGGGAAGCAGAGCGCAACACCTCAACGCCACGATCCACCTAGTTGTGCCACGTGCGACAGGCGGCTGCACTGAGCCTTAGGCCTAATGAGTCGCTCGGCAACAACCGGCATCCACCCAGCACCCAGCCTAGGCGAAGAAGAGGCAGCCGCGAGGAGACGTCCACTCTGTGAGGTGGCCCTATCGCTCGCCGCACACAGCAGCTTACCGAGCGATCGGCGTCCACCGCCCCGGGCGGTGTCACGACACCTCGGCGTCGAGCCGCAATACCAGACAGCAACGACGCCCGGCTCCCTGAGCCCAAAGATATAGAAGAAGCTATTTACAGAAAATCGGACCACCCACGAGGCTTCCGTACTCACTCGCTGCGGGCCTGGCCTACAAACCACGTGCTCTAGGCCTTGCTCACCCCAGGGTGCGGACCGCATGTCTCTCGTCCTAATCCAATAACGTTTTTGAAAACTAACAACAACGAAAGATAACAACACTTGCGAGCAAAAAAAAAATAGAAAGTCAACCTGCCGACAAATTGAAACACGTTACAAAACCAATCTCCTCGCTTCTCAACAAAGCACACCACCGACGCTAGCAAAGAAGTCCCCCCTAGGCCTACTCTACTCCGGCTCTAACAAAATCCCTGTACTGAACCGCAAAAACTGTCGTCCGATACTCCAAGAGCCCCACGTTGGGCGCCAGTGTGGGGTCTCGGCGAGGCGAAGGAGCGCCTCGCCCCGCCACGCTCTTGGAGTGAACGGACACAGTTGACGCGGTCGGTACAAAGCACACAACATACATACATTTATTAACTAATTTAGACGACGATATCGTCCGCCGAATGATACAACAATTTCAAATAACACTAAACCATACAAACAACATAACGCAGGGACACACTAAACACACAATAACATGATAAAAACACACTAACACACCCAACACACTAGCACATACCCAAGGCGGCGTCGCCAACGCCTGACCTTCCACGTGGGACCCCGGCGCGAAGCCCGCGGTGCCGAGCACCGGGGGGCCCACGCGACAGGCAACCATCCGCGGCAGCCGCCACGCGCAGGAGAGGCTCGCTCAACGCTCGCCCACCACCAAGGCCCGCCTCCCGCCAGGGGCCACCGCCGGCGCCACCACTCTACCAACAATGGTACTCAAAACGAACACAACGCCATCTATCGCCCGGCGGTGGTCACCGCCGAAACAAAGCCTTGGGGCGAGACACGTGCGCCACGCGGCGCAGACAACTTTACAGGGGGGTGTCAGCACCCCCACAAGGTGACCTGCCTCTCCACAGTGGTAACACAGGGGCCGTCCGTCTGCAGTGCGCCATACATCAATCTTACGTGGTCGTGCTTCCGGCATTGGTGGTGGCGTACTCGGGGAAAATGTCCGGTGCATGATGGCGCTCACTGCTGTACGGTTCTTGCGTCCTAAGTCCTGTCGTACAATTTGTGCGTACGATAACTGAGGCTGAGGTTCTGGTTGTATGTGCAGTAGTACCTGGGGCTGCAGCTGAAGAATTGCTTGCCGCACTTCTTCATGTACAACGTCCGCAAGTGAGGGCATCGCTATAGCGCCTTGAGTCTGTTGCATTTTCTGCAACTCCTCCCGGATGATACCCCTCACCACCTCCCGCAAGAGATAGATGTTGCTCGTGAGGCTTGCTGACGATGTGCTAACTGATGAAACACCTACGTCCCTGTTGTACTGACGCACACGCTGCTGCAGTGTCTTCTCTATCATAGTTGCCACAGATCTGAATTCAGCCACAGAGCGGGGCGAATTACACACCAGGCCTCCAAGAAGTTCCTCTTTTAGTCCACGCATGAGGTGTCGCAACTTCTTCTCCTCAGTCATATTTGGGTCAGCTCGGCCAAAAAGTCGGGACATGTCTGCAATGTACATGGCGACGTTCTCGTTGCTTCTTTGATTTCTCGTCTGTAGAGCAGCCTTTGCCCTTTCTCTGTGGTCTGTGTTTGGGTAGGTAGCAAGGAGCTCCCTCTGGAATCGTCATGACAGCAAGGACGCTTTGCGGTTTTCAAACCATGTACGCACGAAATGTTATGGTGCTACATAGAGATAACGCTGTTTCGTGGCTTCATTCCAATCACTCAGCCTCCCGATGCGTTCGGAACCCTTCAGCCAGCCCTCAGCATCTTCGGAGATGTCGCCATGAAAGACCTCTGATGTCCGGGGTGGATCCATCACGACGTGAAATGGAAATGTCATCGCTGAGGCGGCCAATGTACTCGCTTCTTGACTTACAGTCTCCACTGGTCTTGACGAATCGAAGAGAGGGCCAAACTTTGGTTACTTACCACGCAGGCGGTAGCTTGCGGTTGGTGGACAGGTGTTAATTCGACTGGCTCTAATCTCTGGGGATCTGGGTTAAGCCCCTAGCTTGAGGTGGGCTTGGAATCATTACCCGGCACCTCCTCCAGTTTGTAGCCAACAAATACAGCACCTTCAGTTAAAACAACTGTTTATTTAGGGCGAACCTGTGCCGGTTAACTCAAGCTACTCAACTTGCGAAAGAGGTCTACGCTCACTCGTCCAAACTTCGTCGACGTCCTCTTCAACTTTTTTTGTCTCATGCCGGTCATTCTTCGAGCTGCCAGTCTTCTCCAGCACGTGGTATGGTGACATGCGCAGTTTAGCGTTGAAGTGTGCCCTTTGCTTGCTTGCTGTGTGGCAGAATATACAAAACAGGAACCGGCCTGTCAGTACAGAAGGTGCCAGACAACTTGTGGCAATATATATATATTATGAAGTCTTGGTAGTCTTGGCTGCGTCAGCGTTTATTTGAGGAAAGACCTCGCAAAACGAACGAGCAGAGCCAGTATACAGACGATGACAATGATGATGACTCTGAGTGGCAATGAGGACAAAGAGACAAGCTGATGATAGTGATTGTGATCATGCAGAGATGATGACGATGTAAGTCATCGTCATCATCCCACACTAATTCCCCCCCACTTGGAAGCGGACATCCTGGCCGCCGTAAGTCAAAGTGACGAGGAACGTCGCGTGAAAGGTTTCATGGGCAAATGTGGACAATCTCTGTGATGCGGTAGCGGCGGTCTGTTGGGGTGACGAGTGGTGTGACACGATAATTAACTGGCGAAGTCTGTTCTAAAACAATGTATGGCCCGATGAAGCGTGGTTGGAATTTGTGACAAAGACCAGGAGTGCGAATAGGTGTCAAATGCAGCACCTCGTCACCAGGTTGGAAAGACACAACACAGTGGGATTCATCATGGATGATTCTCCGCTCGTGCTGCCTGGCTTCAGTATTGATGCGAGCCTGATGGCGAGACTGAGCCAGGCGGGAAATGTATTCTTCGCTAGAAGACTGACATGAATTCCGATGGCTGTTAAAGAAGGAGACGTCGAGAAAGGTAGTCAAGGTGCGTCCGTACACGAGGTAAAACGGTGAGTAGCAAGATTTTCACTGAACGGCGGTGTTGTAAGCGATTGTCAGGAATGGTAAAAGGGTATCCCAGTTTTTGTGGTCGGGTTGGACGTTAACGGCTATCATGTCAGCAAGGGTTCGGTAAAATCTTTCTGTGAGACCATTTGTCTGAGGGTGGTAGCTTGAAGCTGTCTTGTGAGTAGTTCCAGAAGCGCGCAGTACTTCATTTACTATTTGTGACAGGAACACTTTGCCGCGGTTACTAAGCAGTACACGAGGAGCCCCATGACGCAGTATTATTGCGTGAAGAATAAAGTCTGCAACTTCCACAGCTGCGCCTGTAATAACAGAGGAAGTCTCAGCGTAGCGTGTCAGGTGGTCCACGACAGTCACTATCCATCGTTTTCCAGCAGATGTGACGGGGAGAGGCCCTTAAAGGTCAACACCTGCAATCTCGAACGGCATTGAAGGGCACGGAAGTGGCTGTAGAGGTTCAGCAGGTGCAGACGTGGGGAGTTTACGACGCTGGCATGGGTAGCAGGAGCCGACATACCGCGCTACACTAGAAGAAAGGCAAGGTCAGTAATAACGACATCGAATGCAGTCAAGAGTTTTTTTAAAACCAAGATGACCAGCAGTCAAGTCGTCGTGGAAGACTTCGAACACCTGAAGTTGAAGAGAGCGTGGCAGTACAGGAACCCAGCGCTGACCGTTAGGGTGATAGACGTGGCGGTAGAGAACCCCATTGTCCAGTTTAAAGTGCAGGAGTTGTTGACGGAGTCGCACATTGGGTGGATGAGAAACTCCCGAAAGGTGGTCCATCATGCGTCTGCAGTATGAATCGGACTGCTGGTGGGAGATAAATGTTGGCTCGTCGTCCGAAGAGGGTTGCCTTATTGATGCGAGCGTATGAACTTTGGTAGATGTGGCGGTTGAGTTCTCACCAACGCTGATATGGGTAGTTGGAAGCGGGCAACGAGATAAAGCGTCGGCGTCTTGATGTTTTCTGCCTGACTTGTAAGTTATGTCAAAGTCGTACTCCTGCAAGCGTAGTATCCACCGACCCAAGCGTCCGGACAAGTTCTTCAGTGTAGAAAGCCAGCATAAGGCATGGTGGTCCGTAACGATTGTGAAGTGACGGCCGTGAAGATAGGGACGGAACTTCTGGACCGACCAAACCACAGCCAAACACTCTTACTCAGTTATAGTGTAGTTCTTTTCGGCAGGGGTGAGTACGCAACTGGCATATGCAACAACTTTCTCTAGGGAAGACTTGTCACGTGGTAGAAGAAAGGCTCCTATACCAAGGCCGCTAGCGTCGGTATGGAAGATAGTCGGTGCGGCTTCGTCAAAGTGGCAGAGCAGAGGTTCAGACGTGGGTGCCCGCTTCAAAAGGTCGAATGCCGTTTGACCTTCTTGAGACCACAGAAAGGGGACGTTGTAAGCAAGTAGTTGGTGTAATGGAGCAGCAATAAAAGCGAAGTTCTGTATAAACCGGCGAAAATAGGAGGCAAGGCCAAGGAAACTGCGAAGCTCCTTTGGTTTTTCAGGACGCGGAAAGTGAAGGACGGCAGAAATCTTGTCAGGGTCGGGCCGGATGCCATCTTTGCTAACGACGTGTCCTAAGACCTTGATAGATTTGCTAGCGAAAGAGCATTTCTTGGTGTTTATTTGAAGCCCGGCGCCGCTAGGCACGTCAAAACTTGATCCAATTGTTCTAGGTGCTCAGAAAATGTTGACGAAAAGATAATAATGTCGTCCAGGTAGCAAAGGCAACTTTTCCATTTCAGGCCGCGCAGCACAGTATCTATCAGGCGCTCAAAAGTCGCGGGTGCGTTGGAGAGCCCGAAAGGCATCACGTTGAATTCATATAGCCCGTCAAGGGTTGCAAATGCCGTTTTCTCCTTATCGTCTTCATGCATGGGAATCTGCCAGTACCCAGAACGCAAGTCGATGCTTGAAAAGAATTCCGCGCCTTGTAGAGATTCAAAGGCGTCGTCAATGCGTGGCATAGGGTACACGTCCTTGCGTGTGATCTTATTGAGCGCCCGGTAGTCCACGCGAAATCGCACAGAGCCATGCTTTTTATAGACCAAAACAATAGGAGACGACCAAGGGCTAGATGAGGGACGGATGACTTCCTGTTTGAGCATGTCCGCATTATCTTCTTCTATAATTTTTCTTTCAGTTAGAGACACGCGAAAGGGTCGGCGGTATACGATAGATGTCCCAACAGTTTGAATTCGATGTGCTGTAGTATTAGTGCAGCCCAGCTTAGACGAGCAAATATCGAAAGAATTTGCATGTTTCTGTAACAATGCGAACAGCTGCTGCCTCTGAATATGTCAATTTGCTGCTGATAGCGGTGGTAAAGGCGGAGGAAGAAACATGCTCACCGAGGTAAGGTTCTTTGGATGCGATGGCCTGAAGTGGCGTGACAAATACAGGCTCGAAGTCAGCAACACGGGCCACAGTAGTGCCCTGTGGCAGTAGATCTTTTCCGGTGTAGAGTTGACAGCGGTGACAAGTGCCGAGCCATTGCAAAAACGAACGACACCGGACGGAAGAACTATACCTTTGCGAACGCAAAGTAGTGACGGTGAGACCAATACATCCTTGTGATAGATGTCGTTGGACGTAATGCTGACAATTTGCTTTTGTAGTGGCGGCAGTTCGATGTTTTTCGCAGCGACCATACGAAGTGGCTTCTAATTGTCGGCGTCAAGCATGTAGTCGGTGTCAGCGAGGTAAACGACGCGTTGTCCACAACAAATCGCCGCGGAAGCAGATGATAGAAAATCCCACATAAAAAGGCACGTAACGCAGTTTGGCGGCCTTGTCCCACCTATTAGTGGCACTTATGCGGTCGTAGTCATCAAGCCAGTCTTCTACGTCTTCTCCCCGAAAACCAGCGAAGAGCGGGGGTTCCCGCTGATGTCCGTGTATGTAAGTAGGAGGGGCAGCTTGCGGCGGTGCATGGTTGATGACATCAGTGCCGGTAGGCTCGGTCTGGGACATGCTGCCTGACGGTGGGCTCAAGCGGCGGCCTGAACGAAGCTCCAGGGGGTATAGCGGGCTGCGGCAGGTCAGAGGACCGAAAATCCACCTCCACCACGTATGAAGTCTTGGGAGTCTTGGCAGCGTCAGCGTTTATTTGAGGAAAGACCTTGCAAAACGAACGGGCAGAGCCAGTACACAGACGATGACGATGATGATGACCCAGAGTGGTGAGGACAAAGAAACAACTTGATGATGGTGATTGTGATCATGCAGCGATGATGACAATGTAAGTAACAAACGCCCACACTATATATATATATATATATATATATATATATATATATATATATATATATATATTCGTATAGGAGAGAAGACGCACGTACAAAGTTATTTTATTGACGTTTCGGCCAGGGTCCGGCCTTCACCAAAATACAGTTTATGGCACGAGTGCTGTTTATATACATGTGCATATCAGTAAGATACAATATGAAAACTGGCATGAAAGGCGATATATGGGCATATATATATATGCAAGTCACACAATATGAAGGGCACCTAATCTACGAGTAAAAAGATATTGCTTCCATGCGCGAACACGTTCTTTACCAATAAAAGATAAAACGTATAAAAGATAAAGCACATAACATGAAGAGTAGTCCGACCGGTAAAAGCACGAGAAAAAAAAGAAAAAAACTTTAAAATACTAATAAAAATGACAAAGACGTTACAAAACTGCTACGTAATCAACGGATACAGACAATGTAGTGCGACTTGCTGAGCAAGGTTGAAAAAAGATGGACAGGGTGATACAGGTTACGTAGATAGGCAACTAAGTTTTCCTACGTTTTCATTCAGACCACATGCGACGGTGTTGAACTTATAGATGAGGAATGATTCACGGGCTTCTCTATCATAATTTGTGCGGAAACCAGATTCTAGTAATGTGACCTGTAGGTTTTCAAAAGAGTGGCCAGGGAGGTGCACGTGTCTTGAAATGGGCAAGTGGGACAAGGTGTTAGCATGAGATTTATGGTTGTTAAAACGCAGTCTAAAAGGCCCTTCTGTTTGACCAATGTATTGTATTTCACATAGCGCACATTCTATCATGTATATCACGTTCTTTGAATCGCAGTCAAGATTGCCTTTGATTTTTAAGGAAAAGTTGGAACCAGTACTTGTGACCTGTTGGCATGTGCGCATGTAAGGGCATACTTTGCATCGCGGTTTTTGGCGAGGATGGCACCCGATCGTGTCAGGACTGTCTGCTTTCGACGATGATGACGATGAGAGTATGTCTCGAATAGTTTTAGCTTTACGATACACTGCTTTAGGTGGTTCGGTGAAAATGTTTCTTAAGCGTTCACTTTGCATTAGAATATTGTGGTGCTTTCTCAGCACATTCGAAACACGCGGAACTGAGGCAGAATGGGTAAGGACTAAGTTTGTCTGCGGTGAGGGAGTCGAGTTTTTAGCAGCGCACAACAGTGTTCTACGATTATGCATGTTGGCACGTTTTATTGCGTCGTCAATTAATTGCGGCGGATATTTTTGTTTGACTAGAGCATCCTTTAGTGTTCTGCAATTTTTTTGAAACTCTGATTGCTCTGAGCAGATTCTTTTAAAGCGTAAGGCCTGACTGTAAGGGATGCTAGTTTTGCAATGTTTCACGTGGCTACTGTCAAAGTGCAAATACTGTTGCCGGTCTGTAGGCTTGCTGTATAGAGCAGTGGATAGCTGATCATTTACAATCGAAATGCTTACATCAAGAAAACGAAGCGTTGATGTGGAATAGGTATGAGAAAATGATATTGAGGGATAAGCATCATTAAAGTCAGATATGAAGGAAAGCAACTCCTGTTCACCATGCGGCCAAATAAGGAAAATGTCATCAATGTAATGTTTATAATAAAAAGGTTTCAGCGCGCGGGTTTGCAAAAATTCACTTTCAAGCTGGCCCATGAATATATTGGCGTAGTTGGGTCCAATACGCGTACCCATTGACGTGCCGCTAATTTGGACATAGTGTTGCCCTTGAAATTGAAAGTTATTTAGCTCTAAAATGAGCCTGAGCAATACTGATAATGTGTTGCTGTCGATAAATCTACCCGGTGATGCTGCTTCATAGGACCTGGCGACTGCCGCTATTCCGTCAACATGCGGAATGTTGGTGTATAAAGACGCTACGTCTAGCGTGACCAAAAAGGAACCTTGAGGAACAATCAGATCAATTATACCAGAAACAAAGTCGGTAGTGTCCCTTACGTAAGACGGAAGCGATGCCGGGATACTACTGATCAGAGAATCGACATAGCTGGACAATTTTTCTGTGACAGTACCGATACCTGAAATAATGGGACGGCCGGGGTTGTTTATCTTGTGTATTTCAGACAAAAGGTAAAAACGACCAGGAACAGGAATTAGGGGAATAAGAGAATGAATCGCATTGTCAGGTACCTTTTTGTTTTCCCGAAGCTCTAGCAAAGTGCTCTGGACAAGAGATTTAAATTGTTCAGTGGGGTCGTGATCCAGACGCTTGTAAAAACTCGTGTCTGCGAGCTGTCTTTGGGCCTCTGCTTCGTAATCAGACTTGTTCATTACGACAACAGCCCCACTTTTGTTCGCAGGCTTGATGACAATGTCATTGCGACAGGACAAGGCATTTAATGCTTTCATTTCACTGGTGGTTAGGTTACGGCGAAACGGCGTTTGCTTTCGATACGACTGTAGTACGTCTCGTTGTACAGCTTTGATATACATATCTAAGCATCTGTCTCGTTGTGAGGGAGGTACCCAACGTTTTCCAGAAGGTAATGCGCTGGTGGAATCATTTGTATTTGGCCGGTCATGAAAAAACTCGCGCAAGCGTAAGTTGCGGGCAAAATTATTCAAGTCTTTCAGTAATTGAAATTCACTGTGTCCGCCTGTGGCAGGACAGAAATGAAGACCGCGGCACAGAACACTGCACTCCTCAGCAGTTAGTACAATGTCCGAAATACTTACTATATTGTTCTGCTCCTTGAGGACATGTTTGTCAATGGAAGGTGACAAAGAAGTATCGGGGTAAGCTTGTACCGGATTCGCTTGCAAAGGGGCGTAATTGCATGCATTGTTCTGCCTAGGGCACCAAACACCGTCACGCGACGTTTTCTTGACTTTCAATGCGTAAATTTCACGATGCTTTTTATATGCGAATGCCTCTAGTGCGGCGGATTCATTTGACGAGAGGCTTAAATTTGCTGACATTTGATTTTGTTGGTGCAAGATTTTTTTGCTTGAAGAACGATAATGATCAAGGGTAACTCGGGTGAGTTGTAGCGAAGCATTTCTTAATATGTCGTCCCACCTATCTATATTTTGCTGAGACATGTTAGATTGGGCTGGTTTCACAATGATACGTAGACCCTTAGGTGCAACAGACGCGGTTAAGTAGGTGTTCAAAGTATTTACGTGTAGGTCGTTGCGAACACGTTATTCTACAACTTTCCGTAACCTTAAAAATTCTTTTGAACAGAGGCAAGAAGTGTTTTTACCGGGTGACAAAGTCTGTAGTCAATCAGCAGGTCCCTGCCGCATGGTTTGGTATGGCTGCGAAGTTTGTAGCGGTGACCACTGGCCGAGGATTCTGGAGGGTCCTTTGCTGAATGCGAAGGTCCAATTGACGAACCTCTCGTAGCGGAATCTGTCGGGCAACTTTTGGAAGCAACCTTGTTGCGATAGTCCTGCGTCACTCGCTCGTGGGGCGATGGTGGCTTCTGAGGGGAAGCACAACTTCTTGTTTGGCCAGTCACCAGTGCTGTGTCAGACGACTCGCGCACAACGGTAGGCCTCCTTGCGTGATGATGAGGTGGATCGGTGGGCACACTGTCCAACCAGGAGTGGGACATTGCGCTGGATGGCTTGTAACAAATGTGACGAATATGCCTCGCCATGAGCGAAACCCCTTCAAAATTAGGATGCAAGTCATCAGCGGCCAGTACGCGGTGCGAAGGCAACCATTCGAAGCCGTGATCCAGGAAAGAAACCAGTCGAGAGCGGCGACACAAATTCTTTAGCAGAGCGTTGAAATAACACACTTCAAGCCCGTGAATCATTCCTCATTTATAAGTTCAACACCGTCGCATGTGGTCTGAATGAAAACGTAGGAAAACTTAGTTGCCTATCTGCGTAACCTGTATCACCCTGTCCATCTTTTTTCAACCTTGCTCAGCAAGTCGCACTACATTGTCTGTATTCGTTGATTACGTAGCAGTTTTGTAACGTCTTTGTCATTTTTATTAGTATTTTAAAGTTTTTTCTTTTTTTTCTCTTGCTTTTACCGGTCGGACTACGGACTACTCTTCATGTTATGTGCCTTATCTTTTATGCGTTTTATCTTTTATTTGTAAACAACGTGCTCGCGCATGGAAGCAATATCTTTTTACTCGTAGATTAGGTGCCCTTCATATTGTGTGACTTGCGCATATATATATGCCCATATATCGCCTTTCATGCCAGTTTTCATATTGTATCTTACTGATATACACATGTATATAAACAGCACTCGTGCCATAAACTGTATTCTGATGAAGGCCGGACCCACGGCCGAAACGTCAATAAAATAACTTCGTACGTGTGTCTTCTCTCCTATACGAATAATCTTTCCCGGACCCAGCATCACTTTTGTTTTTGGTATATATATATATATATATATATATATATATATATATATATATTGTAGCGATGCTGAGGCAGACAGGCTAAAAAAACAAGCAACTTTATTAGGGCGAACTTGTGCCCACAAGCCTAGTGACTATGGTCGTGGAGTCCGAGTAGACGAGAGGCACAGATTCAACTAAGTTCCTCTTCCTCGTTGTTGGAGCGCCCGAACGCGTGACGCATGCCAGCCGGGTCTTGCTGCTGCTCTTTTCATGATGATTGCGGCGGCTACTTGGACGTGGCTAACCTTTCGCGGCATTATCCCCCTCCTCAGACGCATCGTCCCGATGCTTGAGAGAGTAAAATGATACATGCGCCCTCTCACTCGTTTTCCGACGATCTGTCATGATAGGGCTTCATGCGGACTACGTGTACCACTTCCGTGGTATTGCGGCGTCTTGAGCTCACGTGTCCCGCGGATCTAACTTCATAAGTGACGTCGCTTATACGGTTGAGTACTTCATAAGGGCCGAAGTATCGACAAAGAAGCTTTTCAGAGAGTCCGCGGCGGCGCACTGGGATCCATATCCACACTTTGTCACCGGGATGATAAAGTGCGTCACTGCGTCGCTTGTTGTACCGACTAGAGTCGACGCGCTGTTGACGGCGTATTCGGTATCTTGTCATTTGTCGTGCTTCTTCGGCTCGTTGCAAGAAGTCATCTAAGTCAGGTGGATAGCTGTTTTCGTCCTGTAGTGGTAACATGGCATCCAGTGGGGTGGTCACTCTTCGGCCGAATACTAGTTCGAAAGGGGCAACGTGGGTTGTTTCTTGAACGGCGGTATTATATGCGAATGTTACGTAGGGTAATATTTCATCCCACTGTTTATGTTCAACATCGACATACATTGATAGCATGTCGGTCAGAGTTCTGTTGAGGCGTTCGGTTAAGCCATTCGACTGAGGGTGATACGCCGTTGTTCTTCTGTGATCGGTATTTGTCATGCGCATCAGACATTGCATAAGGTCTGCAGTAAATGCTGTGCCCCGATCCGTAATAACGGCGATGGGCGCACCATGTCTGAGCACTATGTTGTTCACAAAGAACTTGGCGACTTCGGCAGCTGTCACACTGTACAGAGAGTCAGTCTCAGCATAACGGGTCAGATAGTCCGTAGCTACCACAATCCATTTCTTGCCTGCACATGATGTCGGGAAAGGTCCTAGGAAGTCCATGCCGACTTGTTGGAATGGGGCATCCGGAGGGTCTATTGGATGGAGAAGGCCGGCTGGTTTTACGGCTGGAGTTTTGCGCCGTTGACATTGACGACAAGTTTTCACATAGCGCTGCACTGATGCGAGCAACTTAGGCCAATAGTACTTCAGGCGAATCCTGGCGAATGTTCGGCTCGCACCCATGTGGCCGGATGTTGGCTCGTCGTGGCATGCATGCAGAATTTCCTGTCGCATGGCTGTGGGCACGACTAGTAAAAACGTTTCGCCATTAGGTTCAAAGTTCCTCCTGTAAAGGACACTTCCTCGAAGGCAGAACGTGGAGAGCCCTCTGGAGAATATGCGAGGTACTTGAACGTCGAGACCCTGGAGGTGTTGTATAAGCGCCAGCAAATCCGGGTCATCTCGTTGTTGTTGAGCAATTTCGGATGCGTCGACAACGCCTAGAAACGGGAAGTCTTCCTCTTCAGGTACACTTGGATCGACGGGAGAGCGTGACAGGCAGTCGGCATCACTGTGTTTCCTTCCAGATTTGTATACGACCGTAATGTCATACTCCTGCAGCCTAAGGCTCCATCTGGCTAGTCGACCTGACGGATCCTTGAGATTTGCTAGCCAGCATAGAGCATGGTGGTCACTGACAGCTCTGAACGGTCTACCATAAAGGTAGGGTCGAAACTTATTTATTGCCCAGATGACTGCGAGGCACTCTTTTTCAGTAGCAGAGTAGTTTGCTTCAGCTTTTGAGAGTTTGCGGCTGGCATAGGCTAACACTTTCTCTTGACCATTTTGCCACTGGACCAGGATGGCGCCGAGGCCGACATTGCTGGCATCGGTATGGACTTCAGTGTCAGCTGTCTCATCAAAATGGGCAAGTATTGGTGAACCCTGTAGCCGTTTTCTTAATTCATCAAAAGCTTTCTGTTGTTCGCTTTCCCATGTGAAGGGCACGTCGTTTTTCGTTAGTTTTGTAAGAGGTTCCGCAATCTTTGAGAAGTTTTCCACAAATCGCCTATAGTAGGCACATAAACCCAAAAATCGACGCACTGACTTTTTGTCTTTGGGTGTAGGGAACCTCTGAACAGCGGCTGTTTTTTCTGGATCAGGACGAACACCGTCAGAACTAATGACGGGAGAGAGAGAGAGATAAAGATGCAAGGAAAGGCAGGGAGGTTAACCAGACGCACATCCGGTTTGCTACCCTGCACTGAGGAAGGGATGGAGGGGAGCATAGAGGTTTCAGAGAGATGAGAGCAGAACTAATGACATGTCCAAGGAATCTGAGCTCTTCGAAGCAGAAGTGGCATTTTTCGGGTTTGATTGTCAAGTTTGCTGACCGGATGGCTTGTAATACAGTGCGCAGTCGCTCTAGATGTTTGTCGAACGTTGCAGAGAATACCACCACGTCATCCAAATACACTAGGCATGACTGCCATTTCAATCCCGCGAGGACAGTGTCCATCATTCGCTGGAACGTCGCTGGTGCGGAACAGAGGCCGAATGGAAGCGCTTTGAATTCGTAGAGGCCATCTGGTGTTACGAATGCCGTTTTTTCACGGTCCCGCTCGTCTACCTCTATTTGCCAATATCCGCTTTTCAGATCCAAGGAGGAGAAAAACTTTGCGGATCGCAGCCGATCTAGTGTATCGTCAATACGTGGCAAGGGGTAGACATCTCGTTTAGTTACACTGTTGAGTTTTCGATAGTCGACACAGAATCTAAGCGTGTTGTCTTTCTTTTTAACGAGCACTACGGGGGACGCCCATGGACTATTCGAAGGCTGGATGACATCATCCGAAAGCATTTCCTCCACTTGCTTAATGATTTCCCGTTCTTTCTGTGACACTCGATATGGATGCTGGCATATAGGCCTCGTGTCGTCTTGCGTTATAATTCTGTGTTTCGTAATTGACGTGCGCTGGACCTTCGAGGCAATTGAAAAGCAATCAGAGAATTCTTTTACTAAGGCGTAAATCTGTTTCTTTTGACTGTCCGGAAGGCTCTGGTTGACGGTCACGGATGTGTCGATGTTGCAGGCCACTGGTCGAGTGGTTGACGTGGTTAAGCTGCATAGTTCTGTCGCCATACAGAAGTCGTGTAAATAGGCAATAGCCGTGCCTTGAGCGATGTGTTGAAGTTCATTGGAGAAATTCGTAAGTAGGACATCTGCACGGCCATTCGTGAAGTGAACAAGACCCCGAGCTACGCAGACACCTTTCTTCAAAAACAGCCCTACATTTGTATCCGCTATGCCTTCGCGGTTGTAAGATGCGTCATTCTCTACGAGCACCATTATGCTGCAGCGTGGTGGCACAGTTACGTCATCATGAACAACGCGTAGAGCAGTTAGGCGTCCCTCAGATTCCTCTACAGGTATAGCTCGTTCAGTCGAAAACGACACGCTGGACCTACGCAGGTTAATTACGGCGCCATTAGCTCGCAAAAAATCCATTCCTATAATGAGGTCTCTTGAACATTCTGGTAGCACAATGAAATCGGCAACGTAAATAAAGCCCCGTATTTCAAGTCTTGCGGTGCATCTGCCAAGGGGCGTAATAATGTGACCACCTGCCGTGCGTATCTGCGATCCACTCCACTGTGTCAAAACTTTGTTTAGCTTCTTCACCATCTTGTGACTTATCACTGAATAATCAGCACCGGTGTCGACTAAGGCATTCAGCTCCCATCCTTCTATTCTCAACCGCAAATCTGAAGTAACGCTTTCGTGGTTGCACCGATTTACCGGAAATACACCGTCGTCGCCCTCAAGCCATATTGGAGGATCTTCGTAATTGATGTTATCAGCGGCCTCACCTCCACAGGTCGCTTTCTTCAGTTTTCCGGGAGTGGACTTGGAGAGCGATGACCAGGCTGCCTTGAAGGTGCACGTGGGCTGGATGACCGGTAGCGCATAGGCGATGGTGACCGTGACCGACGTTGGCGTAGAGGTGGCGAGTTCTGGCGCGTGGACAAGTACTCCTCAATCTCCGCTGGTCGTTCGCCGTTTCGGGGGCACGGTGCATACGACGGGAAGCCTCTTAATCCAGCCTGTCGGTAAGGGCAGAATCTGTACAAATGACCCGCTTCGCCACAATGGAAGCAAAGAGGCCTGCGCTCGTGATCACGCCAGACGTCACTTTTCCTGGGCCTAGGCTCCGCATAGCAATGCGTGCTACGTGCTCCTGCGGGCAGATAGGGAGCCGTTGGTTCCCGTGGACGAGGTGCGCTGCGTGCTGTAGATGGAAGAGGAGTCGCCGCCATCGCAACTGCTGCATTGTTGTGTACTGTGGGTTGTCGGAGAACTTCAGAGTACGTTCGGATAGGTCGAACTGGCTGCAGCTCACGCTCTGGTTCTCGTATGACCTGCCTCACTTCGTCACGAACAACGTCTGTAACGGATAGTGCAGTTGAAGTCTGGGGCATTTGCAGTCTGCTCAGTTCTTCCCGAATAACTGATCTAATGAGCTCTCGCAGGGCTTCAACGTCGTTTCGCACGCCTCCAGAGAATATCTGTGCGGATGCGCAGTTAACATTCCGGTTGTACTGCCGAGCGCGCTGTTCTAGTGTTCTTTCGATGGCCGTCGCTTCCGAATAAAACTCAGCAACAGTGCTTGGAGGGTTGCGGACGAGAACGGCGAACAGCTCTTGCTTCACTCCGCGCATTAGATGGCGCACCTTCTTATCTTCAGCCATGTTGTAATCCGCACGCTTGAACAGACGGACCATGTCCTCAATGTACATGGCAGCACTCTCGTTTGTGAGCTGGTTCCTGGATTGAAGAGCAGCTTCCGCTTTTTCTTTTCGGTCTACGTTCGCGAACGTAGCCACCGCTTGTCGTCGAAATACCTCCCAGGTAGACAACGAGGTTTCATGGTTTTCAAACCATGTCTTTGCGAAGTCTTCCAGGGCGAAGTATACGCGACGGAGCTTCTCTCTTTCGTCCCATCCATTCAAGCGCGCCACTCTCTCGAACAGGTCCAGCCAATCTTCAACATCCTCGTACGAGTCGCCGTGGAATACTGGCGGCTGGTGCGGTTGGCTAATGAACACTTGGGCTGGTGTTACCTGGGTAGTCATAGTGGTGGCATCCATAGTTTGAATTCCCCTTGGTGAGAAGTGAAGAGGACCGAACTCAGGTGAGTCACCTCGAAGACGGCGACTTGCCCTCTGGTGTACAGGAGTCACTTCCACGGGGTTGATAGGCTGGTCGTCGGGGCTACGCTGTCTTGAGCTCGCGGGGCTTCGATTCATACCCAGCACCTCCACCAGAAATGTAGCGATGCTGAGGCAGACAGGCTAAAAAAACAAGCAACTTTATTAGGGCGAACTTGTGCCCACAAGCCTAGTGACTATGGTCGTGGAGTCCGAGTAGACGAGAGGCACAGATTCAACTAACTTCCTCTTCCTCGTTGTTGGAGCGCCCGAACGCGTGACGCATGCCAGCCGGGTCTTGCTGCTGCTCTTTTCATGATGATTGCGGCGGCTACTTGGACGTGGCTAACCTTTCGCGGCAATATATATATATATATATATATATATATATATATATATATATATATATATATAAACACATATATTGCCCCGCCGCGGTGGTCAAGTGGCTAAAGTACTCGGCTGCTGGCCCGCAGGTCACGTGTTCGTATCCTGGCTGCAGAGGCTGCATTTCCGAAGGAGGCGGAAAGGTTTCAGGCCCGTGTTCTCAGATTTGGGTGGTCGTTAAAGAACCCCAGGTGGTCTAAATTCCGGAGCTCTCCACTACGGCGTCTCTCATAATCATATGGTGGTTTTGGGACACGTTAAACCCCACATATCAATCAATCAATCAAGTATATATATACATATATATATTTATATAAATAAAAGAGAGAGCGAGAGAGATGTGACACAATGTAATTTTATTTCCGATGGTTTCGACTGGTGGACCAGTCTTTGCCAGGGTTTGTGGACTAGTGATAAAGTGTCACTTGTTTGCAAACCCTGTCGAAGACCAGTCCACCGGTCTAAACTGTTGGAAACAACTTTAAGGCAGCCGCTAAGTTGGCTCTCTTCTCTGCCCCAGTGCGTTTAGCCCATTAATATATATATATATATATATATATATATATATATATATATATATATATATATATATATATATATATATATATATATATATATACTGAAGAAGTACACAAAGCAATTTATCTGACGTATCGGCTGCCGCCATGAAAACTCACATGAAAGGCGATATATAGGCAAAGATAAAACGCCTGTCACTTGCTTAGGTAAGGAACAAATACATTTCGTGAAGAACAGAAAGGAGATCATAGCTTTCTGTTCTTCTCAGAATGTACCTGTTCTCTACCTTTTTAGGGACCTGTACGGAAATTTTATACTGCTGACGCTTTTAAGCACCCACCACTTTTTTTCTCCTCACTCTGCTTCATGAGCAAACAAGGAGAAGGGAGCTGAACAGGTGAGAAGTAAAAATTAACTGTGCCATCGACTATCTACATAATTTTTCACCCAGTATCTCTTATTTTGTTTGTTTGTACCAGAAGAAATACATGTTTTGCGAATGTTCACGTATCTGCACGTTAACCTCTGGCTACTCACTTTCTTTTTTTTTTACATGAAGGTGCTTTATGTCGGGGTCCACCACAACTCTGCTGACATATTTCTGTCACGTATATGACGTTGTACAAAATATACACTAATAAATTTGCAAAGAAAAAAAAATTAGAAGGCAAGCATCGGTCATGCCCAATCAAACCAGCAATTTCTCGTTCTGCAACGTGCGGTGCTAGCCACTACGCCGTGAAGCGTACGCTGTTGGGATGCAGATGCAAGTCATTTTAAATGACTTGTCAAAGGGTGTATATGTATGATATATATACATCATATACACCGTTTTGCAGTCCTCAGAGCTTTGAAACCTTAGTGCGTTTTTGTTATCAGTAGCAAGATGGCGTGACAATCTCGCATTGGGTAGCGTTGGGCTCGCTCTAAAGATTGTCGCCTCCATGAAGCGTGGTCTCTTATGCAGGTGATGAGCTCGCCTGGTGAAGGGATGTCTTTTATGTCCAGATTACCCGTTCACGTTAAAATAAAGAACTAATGGCGGCGTGCCGCGATTCTTGCAAGCCGGCGTTGTCATTCTTGGGACTTCGTTGGCGGAGTGAGCAGCATGAGCAAGAAGGGGTGACGGCGGCACACAGCTCTATCACCGTAGGTGTACAGAGGTGTACCATCTAATGTGGTCGATTCAGTGTTGCCATCTCTTACCCGAGCATGTGTGTGCCATTAGTTTCATGGACAGCACATATTGAAATGAAGTAATATGCCCTATACAGTTCTCGATGTTTTATTTACATTGAAACTTTAGACGATTACTACTCGATTAAAAACCCAGCATATGTCTAACAAGTGTCAATCTGCAACTAAAATATGTGTTGTCAATATGGCGCCGTTTTATACTATATCTTACCTGAGACCTATAGTAGTGGCACAACTCTAGTGAAATAAGCATAACGATGCGAAGACATAATCACTAATCATTTCTTATCTTCTTTTGCAGAGAAATATCAATCAAAATGACTGAAGTGAGATGTAGGATGTGACATTCAACTGTACCTGTTTCTTATCTCTCGCAGAAAGGACCATCAAGTGGCACTGACAAAGTCAAGAAAGGCGGCTCCTTCATGTGCCACAAGGCAAGCTGCTTTCATTCAGTACCACACATACATATATATATATATTATTTTTTTAACATTTTTCATTAGTCGTATATTTGTGTACCCTTTTATATGCCACCTAGGAAGAACTGTCTGTAAATGTGTCAAATCACTACAACGTTACTTCGAGGCACTCAATATTCTATTGTAATAAGAATAATAACATAATTGTTGAATTTATGCATGTTATAGTAACTCATTGTAATTAAGTTGCATATAAATATCTCTTTATCCTGAAGTAGTTCATGCTTACTTTTGGCATAAACAGAATGAACTCTCTGGCATGGAATATAGTGCAAAGTCATATTTGTCTATGTCTACTTTAAGCAAAGAAAAATTCTGCTCTTCACATTGCTTGCAGGAACTGGCTTGTCACACGACTCGTCGAACGTGGTAGTACCTTCAGAAGAGTGATCATATGTATCAGTACACTACGTAATCAAGTTAAATGAAATCAACTTTATTATGAAATTCATCCAAATTACAATGTATCTTACTCTTTCTTAGCCTCTGCTTGAAGCGAAAATGAGTGATATACACAATCGTGTACATAACGTCTCAAAGAGTTGATAGCAGTAATAATGGTAGCAGTAAAATACCTGGTATCATATGTTATCTAAAATGTTTCTAAGAATATTTATCTAAAATGCAAATTTACTAAATGCTTTTGCTGCTCATTTTCCTTGTGTTGCACCTATTGTGACCACATGAAAGGGTACTTCGTTAAATTTTATCCTCGTCCCCATTTTCTTACTGGATTTGGCAGATTATGAAAATGCATTTGATTAAGTAGATTTGCCAGTGGCCATGGTGACATTGCTTAGTCGTCAAGGAAAACAGGATACAAATTTTATTGCCTTTGTAAATCATTATAATTATTCTAGAGCTCTTATTTACCCACAAAACATTGATAAAATGTTTTTCAAAATAAGGTCAGGTAAAAAGATGAAATGTCTAAAGTGCTGCCCACTGCACACTTAAAATATTCTAGCTCTTAGTTAGTGAAGAGTGATGAATAACGATTGTCAGTGAATGTTGTAGCAAACTTACATTTTAGAAAGGTGCTGTGCTCTGTGGGGTCTCAATATAGAGAGAGCCACGCTCTTGGAGTGAACGGACACCGTAGGTACAATTGGACCAAGCCCAACAACACATTTATTTATTTAACTGCTTTTATAAACAACGATATCACCAGCCGAATTATTGAACATGTTGCAATCCACACGCTAAACAACCTCACGCATTATTACACAAGACTCAACTACATGACAACAAGGTGGTGTCACTAACGCTTGACTCACCACAAGGGCCCTTGGCAGATGGCCCGCGGTTCCGTGCACCGGCGTCCCACTGCAAGAGACAACCGTTCATGCCAAACGCCACCAGCAAAAGAGGCTCACTCAACTCTCTCATGCCGCCACCAAGTCTTCCCGCTAGAGGTCACCGCTGGCGCTACTGGCCTAACCATGATGATGATAGTGATAAACGCTCGTGAACACAACGCCAGCTACCGCTCAATAGTTGCGACTCCGAAACATGGCTTCTGCGCAAGACAAGTGCGCCACACGGCACAAACAACTTTACAGGGGGTGTCACCACCCCCGCGTTTCTTCAATCTTAAAGGTATACTGAAGAGGTTTTGGATTCGCGATTTTATTGCAAATTTGTTATCCGCGACCTCTTATAACATGTCTACGAAGGTTTTTTTCGCGAGGTTCGAGGTGACATCACTGTCAGGGTCAAGCCGGCGTCTAGCGGGCAAATTTGCGCCGGGCCACCTGCATCGGCAGTCAGCTCAGCTTGTTTACTTGGTGATTGTGCTTTGTTTCTGCTGTGATCTGCTGCCTGGGAAAGCATAAGTTCTGCCTGTTCCTAGGGATTTCTCGCCATTGCACCATTCTCTCTCTTCCTCTAGAGATTTTCACCATCCGACATTCACTAGTTGTGCTTGTGCAAGGCTGAAATGAACTCGAGTTGCCGAGTTACTGCGTGGCATATATCTGCCGCAGCACTTACGGTTGCAATGAGGTCGCTTTTTAGTGTTTTCTCCAGATCAGAAGATAGCTACAAAATGGGTCGCTGCAGTTAAAAAAACTTCAAACCTACGAGATGAAGTGCACTGTGGTGGTCGCGGATTTGCCGAATTTCGAGGCAGTAGCAGCGTTCCTCCTCTTTCCCTAGTTGTGCGCAGTGCGTGCATGAGCATGTATGGCGAAAACACGTGTACAAAGATAGCAGCACACATAATAGAAATCAGCTACTCTACATGACAGTCGCATGCTTCTAGCGCAGCTAATATACCGTTTGCATTTTAACACACCATCACTGTAGTACTGGACAGAATTGAAAAAAAAAGCAACGATATTATAAAAAAAACAGAACTGTAATATATCAGCCAAACTATTCTACGCAATTTTCAGTACATTTCTAAGCAGATATCATCCCTGCGGCAAAAGCAGCACTCGTTTGACTCTTTGTTCTTTTTGCGGTAGCATACTGACTAATCGCGTGCGTCTTGCTCGCTGCGAAGTACAATACTGACTGCCTTAACGACGCTGCACTGCGAGCCGTGAAATTCATCAACAGCTGATGTTTCTGCATGCTGCCCGTGCCTAGCGCAAACCGTGCCAATACGAGTGTGGATGCTGCTGTTTCTTATTGAATTTCATATCCATTCATAAGCGTATCATTTGCAACAGTTTACTACTGTGAAATTAGGCATTGGCATGGATCTTATACCTACCTACCAGTCTGCTTCCGATGCAAGTGATGGTGGCTAGTTGGAACTCGCTTTTCTGTGCCACTTCAGTCGTGGCCCTTAAAGTAGCGACCAGCTTGAACACGTACGGATGTATAAAGCGAACTTGGTCTGACTTTCACAGTTTGTTATACTTACAGCAACTACCCGATCTCAACAGATAAACATGGCATTGACTGCCGGCGAGCGTAGTCAGCTGTCCTCACCTTCCTGACCGTGACGTCATGAAGCTTCGACCAATCACAGTGGGGGCGAGACTCGCGATGGTGGCCGTAGCGCTTGTTGCTTGTTTTGGGCAAAACAAAGTTATTTGCGTTGGTTACTGCAAATTTTCTACTTTATTTTCGAATTTGCTACACAAAATTACGTATCATGACACCATAACTTCATTTTTTGAGTGTTTTAGTGTTTCTTTAATTTATACCATATCCCGGAAAGAAAAACATGAAAAAAATCAGCTACACAAGCTCTAACAAAACATGACAACACATGTCTCTAAAGAATGTCCGTTCCCACAACACCGCCGGCGGTCAACACTGCTGCACTGTCTGGCTCGATGACTTCACCTCAGTACCAGTTCTGCAACAGCAACGTTGCCATCGGCGCAACGAACCGTCACTCACGCAGACACGTCTTCTGTTTGCGACCAGCTCTCACAAGGGCACCGGACTGCGCAGGTCCCAGGCATGTCCATCGTCTGATGTCACAACCGCATTTCTGGCCAGTGGCGCTGATGATGTGCAAAAGATAGCCAGCCACGGGCTACATCACTTTCGCTGGGTACATTCAAAACACTCGGCAGAACAATGGAGTGAAGTAGGGCCTAGGAAAGAGAGCTTCAAGTTTCTCACCCATGTGGTATGATGCTCAGTACTGCTGGCTGATCCATCAATGGCAGCAGAAAGACCAGCTAAAATAACAGGGTATCTACCAACCTGGAAAATCTAGGGAATTCAGACCCTTCTCGAAAAGTCATAGAAAAGTCGTGAAATTTCTGAAAAATCTTGCCAGGTCATGGAAACTGACAGCAGTTTCTTGTGGCCATCAAAAAATAAGCATTATCATTTATCAAAGCTTAAAAAGTCGCTCTTCCAACTGCAGCTACAGTGAGCATCTAGAAGGCGTGTGAAAAAAAAAAAAGAAGACAGTGCGTGTTGCTTCTTAGTGAAAACGTGAAAGGATACACCGACCCATAGAACACAGAGCTTACTGATGTTTCAGTACCTGATATGGGAGGGAGCCTTGTTTACAATAAAAGCCATAAGAAAGGCACAGCATACCTTAGTATGCCTAATTATGCGACGTAAGCAGTGAACAGCAATGTCCCATCTCTTCTGTTCAGTGTATGTACAGTCGTCTGTATTTGGATTCCAGGCCATAATGCAAGGTTCTTTTAAATGCAGAGCATTTTATAATCATACCTACTCGCAAATCTGATGTTAGCGGTGGTGCCTACACCCCACAGTGCATGCTTGCGTCTCGCGTCTCGAGCAGCATGCTCGCGCCTCGTGCCCACTGTTACTCACGCATTGCAAGGCTGACGCAGGCAATGTCTGCTAGTGAAAACCGACTGCTCACGCTGCACAACCATTCACTACTTATATGTCAGTACTGGATTGGGCATTATGAATTCAGTCAAAGGCGTCATTACTTGGCTTCCGCTTGACTTGACACTTTGCTTGACTCGAGTAGATGCGATGGAAGCAACAGTACAGTAACAGGGTGCTGGCACCCCTTGTTACAGGGGGTGTCAGCACCCTCACAGCTGTCAATAACGCTGGCAATGACTTGTGAGAAGCTATTGTGGACCTAGAGACCATCGTGGGGAAGGTGGAGCATTCAATGTTGTGGGTCGGTATGATTCCGTCTAGAAATCCAGTGCACAAAAAGACAACACTTGGGTGCATTTTTTGGTTGTTTGTTTTTTTGCTTCCGCATGTACACTGGTTTTAACAATAAGGGTGTAGGATTGAAAATTAATTCAAAACACACGAGGATAGTTTTTGAAAGCTTGGTTAGAATATGAGAGCTCATTACTGAAAGGCAGCCTCTGTAATTTGTGCAAATGTACGGTTAAGAATGCAGCAATTCAACTGGTAAAGACTTGAAATAGTGGCCGTCTGTTGGTGTGGAACAAAGGCTGCGATGTTCAGGTGCTGACCTGAAGGTCGCAGGTTTGATCCCTACCTTGGCAGTCGCGTTTCGATGGGAGCGAAATGCTAGAGGCTGGAGCATTGTGCAATCACAGCGATGAATGTGCACATTGCAGAATAGTGAATATTTTCAGAGCCATCCGCTGTGGCGTGCCTTACGTCAAGCCCAAAGAATTTTTATCAACTGACCAGGCGAGTTTGTGCCCTGCGAAGCAAAAAAACTGGTGGTACAAGTAAGCAACGTTCACAGCACAGCGAGAGTGGCTAGTACACTCGCCGATAATCTGTGAAATGCGCCAGCATTTGTACGTGCCTCATCGTGCATTCAAGAGGTATAGCTGGTACCCGTGTCACTTCCGGAGTAAGCCACTGGTGTCGTGCTCTTACTTGCAGTCTTATCGGAGCATTTAAGAAAACTATGGACCATCTTCCCGAAGGGAAGCCTAGTGGGATGCGAAGCAGCAGCAGTGCACACGGCACTGAAGCGGTTGAAAACGAGCGTCAACGTGGGTGCTGTAAAAACGGTTTGAAGCGAAACCCAGTGTAGCGTTTACTCGAGTAAATGTTTGTTTGAGACGCAAAGACACGGGAGGCCAGACGCATTGAAGATGCTTGCGCTCGGCTTCCTTGGCTCGCACCTTGTCGGCGTTACCCATGCCTCATCTGTATCCTCTAACACGATCGGTGTTCTTGACTAGCACCTCGTCAATGTCACTGGTCTTCCACTGCCGACACTTGCATTTGGCTTCCCTGGCTCGCGCCTCATCGGTGTTCACGTCGCCATTCACGAATGCGATGAGCTTTGTTACCCCTCGCAACACTGGTGACAGCCAGGAAAGGTACGCGAGCACTAGTGGGAAGCATGCCGCGACAGCATCCCACCCATTGGTGCAATCGCGCGACAAGCAGCGGCGCACTGTCCACATTGTCGGTGCCGCATGATTCTCAAGGCACGCGCACCTGCTGGCTCGCGGTTTCTTCTCTCTGACAGATGGAGAGAGGTGGCACGGGTGAGATGATGGGCACGTGAGGAGTGGGTTCAGGTGTTGCGAGCAGTGGAGAGGGTGAAGTGAGAGAGAGCTGACCCATGGCGAGTGCACGGCAGGCAAGGGAGAGAGACGTCATCGCGCATTGCTAGGAAGGTGTGAGCTACTTGGAGCCGCTCCAACACCTGCGGCTAGGGGAGCGGTGTGGACGGAGGGACAGTGTTACACGGGCTTGTCAAAGATCTGCTTCGCATGTAATAAGTGCGAAAGCTCCTGTGTACTCTGAGGTGGCCTGCCTTGGCTGGTAACACTTACTTTGGCCAGTGATAGGTAGTCGCAATGAAGAGAAAACAAGCACGTGCCAAGAAGGCCACCTTCAAGCACCGGTTGCAGACGGAACACGTGCGAGAGCAATGACATGAAGAAGTGCATGCATATAGGACACACACAAGAAGCATGTGAATAATGTTCCCAAAGTTCGTTAGCGCTAGTATAGAACGCCTTAGGGTGGTGCATGTATGGGTGACCTCGAATTTAGCAGAACATCTTCTTGGACTGTTTAGTCGTGACTTTTAACTGTGAAGCTGTTCCCGCTCGGCCCAAGGTGTCCTCTCTCAAAACAATCATTATCGTGAACATCAAAAAAGGACATCACTATTGCTTAGACTGACCGATGCTTGGCTAATGCAATCATTTTTTAATTTAGCAATGTTGAATGCCTCGATAACTTTTGTGGTCACCTGATCCCTGTGACTGGAAAGTATTTTATTTAGTCTCAGGGAATGAGACTATTGAGGCATTCAACATGTTAAAGGAAAATATCATTGCATTAGCCAAGCATCCATCAGTGTAAGCGATTGCAAAATCTCCTTTTGGCAATTATGCTTTAACTTGAACATTATTGTCACACCTGGTACACTATCATATTGTATATTAGCCATGTTTATCTGCAAAATAAACTAGTTGCAAATGCAGCGGTGTCTATTTCGTTCCTTTTGTGTCTAGTCTCTGTACGCTACTTCGTAAGCAAGCATGAACCGTCACCAACTCGCCAAAATTTCAACGTTACATGATTGGTTGACGTCGGGAGCTGGCTCAGAAACTCGGGGAGTCGGTACAGGTTCAGTAGAAACCGACAGGGCAAACGCACCCACAATTTCAGTCCCAGCTGGAAGTGCCAATCTGGTCATATGTCTGCGGCCAATTTGTCGGACCTTCACATGATTCACAGAAAATCAGAGCTGCCTCTTTGTCAATGTCATAGATGACACAGCGGCTGTCATCGTGGCTGTGGTCTTGTCAGGTAGGGGACCGTACTACGGTTGTGCCTGAGTAGTGATTCCAGGATGACCTCGGTGCCTCCTTCTATACGTGTTGGCTCCTGTGTTGTAGGGTGTGTCTGACACATGAATGAGAAACACTTCCACAACGTGCCACGATGCTACAGTTGTTACTGTAAAGAATGTGGCAATCAACCTGGTATAGACTGAACTTTTTATTTGGAAAACCTGTGCCTGGCAAAGCAATTAACACTCACAGTACAACAACAGAGGCAAACAGTCATTCATCATCAATAGTCTCTTTGGTTAAGCGCGCCGGCTTTTCACATCCATCCTCGTAAATCGTCATCATCGGCAGCCTATTTTACATCCTTACATCCACTGCAGTATGAATGCTTCTACATATATTGTAATAGTATGGAAAGTTAAGTGAGTTAATTTGACGACATTCTTGGAAACATTCGGCGCACACACAGCAAGTTCACGCATGAGATTGCGCATAATAACCTGTTGCAGTTTTTTTACTTAACACTGCACCCACAATTGGGACACCTTTGTTCGTCGTATAATCCTTGGACCGTAAAATCTCTTTTCAACTTTATCTCAGGCCATTCGAGAATTGTAAAATTAGAATTTCAGTGTCTTGTCTAAGGAGTGCCTTGTCACAGTTCGAAGTCATGCATTCATACCATGAATCTAGCATTTTCATGTCAAATCAACAGTCTAGAAATGGCTGCATACCCAGAAAATGTTGTGAGCATAGCCATGGAAAAGATTACTAAGATTTTGAAGGTTAGACCAAAGCACAGTTCTGCGAAAAAAGACTCGCAACGAAAATACTTTGCTATTTTACCTTACATTCATCGATTTTCACATGAGCTCAAGCACATAGCCAATCGTTTTAGTGTAGAGGTTTTTAGTGCACCTAATAAGGTTATTGGATGCACGGACACAAGGACATGCTTGCAGGTTTCGGCGTTTCGAGCAGCACAGGTTGCTAATGCTAACGCAATGGTACCTTTGTGCCCTGCGAGAAGACGTCAACGGTTCGAACGAGTTCACCCTTGCTCTTCTCAACGTGCGGCTCCTCAATGCACACATTGATGACATTGAATATGGTCCCGTCCTGACTTCAGTCGATGTGCTTTGCGTCACGGAGATGTGGAACAATGAAAACATGCTCATCAATAATGGATTCATTGCATTCTTCTGCACCGAAGAAGTGGAGCGTTCTGCGGACGGTGTAATTTGTAAAATAACATCTGTAAAATGTGTAAAAGGAAATGAGTTTTTGAACTCATCGAGTACTTTTCAAAAGAACATGTCCTGGGTATATGTAATGTATATCAGGATGTATAAAATGCATCCAAGTTTGAATTATTTAATATTCTGTATGCAGTGTATATATATAACAACGTTGTCACGTCTGTACATCATGGTTCGAGATCTGTATGGACGACTTGCGGGTTACCTAATCATATTAGTAAGCTCCTCCAACATTATTCACTTTGTGAATATGGCGGTGATTTATTTTATTCATGGTGGCTGCTTGAAAAGTGAACTGAAGAGTGGTCATATTACTCATTTTTTAATGCTATGACCCTCACTGACCTTATTGGGTGATAGCGCACTTTAATTCATACTACAAAGGTACAATGAAAATGTTCTTTTACTGATTTTTGCAGGCATACTGCTACCGTTACCGCTGTGCTGCGAGAAGCCAGAACACTCCTGACACCAGTGCCTACAACGTGGGGATTCGCTGTGGAGCTGATAAAATGCCCAAAGACGAGCTTTGACACTTAAGAACCACTCCTGGAAATGACGACTTTTAGTGTTTGCACGCATTTCAAAAGCCTGTTAAGCACACATTTGTTTTTCTGCTTATTGTTACTCTTCGCTTGAATATTTTTTTAACAAGAAGCAAATGTAGAAGTTTTTGTGCATGTAAAACAGATGCCCAAGTTAAAAAATGAGGGTATTTTGCTTCATATAAATTATATTTCTGCATGAAAGTTTTCGGACTTGCATAAATGTACCAGCTCGAAATTCTGTATGGCACAAACTGCAGCTGCTGCCCAGTTAAAGACTTCGGTGCCCTTCCATTTTTGGGGATGCTTATTATTGAGAAGCATTTTCTTATAGACCTCCAAACATGTATGCACAGTCTTAAGTAATCGGAGTTTCTTAACTGACGTGGTTTTACAACAGTGAAACGATGCAAATTTAGCAGCTTTGAAGCATCCTCCATGTCTCTTGACCTGTGTTCTTGTGTCGTCAATTTATCACAGTTAGCTACAGCGTTAGCTTCAGGATTGCCATTTTATTATCAGTGAGCAACATTCCAACATATTTACGAAAGAATTCTTTTGTGTAAAGAAAAAATGTTGATGCTGTTATACCATTCAAAGTACCTCATCCTCTGCCTGTACTTATTTTTAGGCTGTGATAAAAATAACTGCTACATAATATTGTGCAGGTATTTCATTCAGCTGTATGTTGTTTAACTTATCGAATCATTTTGCTGTAAAGTACGAATAGGTAAAACAAATATTTTACATTACAAATACGGGAATCACCGTACTTTGGTGATGCTAACCTTCTGATATTTGTTCTGATATTTGTGATATTTGTTATTGATAAAAGTCTGTATCAAAGCTTACATGAGAATGTTTTGGTGACTTTCTGGGATCCTTGAGCATCATTTTATCCTGGGTTACACAGATACCGCAGAAACGAAAACGAGGCTGCAGTGCTGATTCTATGCTGCATTCAGCCACTTTACTTGGCTGATATATTGCTGTCGGCTTAGTTAAAGTGCGTCATCTCATGTACGGTATGTCTTCGTCGTCAATAGGAAAAAGTTGCTCATAACCCCTCTCAAGAACTACCCATTATGAGTACCCTCACCGCCGCTTTTCTGCGACCTGCAGTGCACTCAAGAAGGTGGATGAGATAATTTTCTGACAATTCACTATTACACAGGATGTATATTAACCCGGAAAAACTGGGAAATCTCGAAATTTTGGTTAGTCTTGAAAATCTCAGGGAAAACTCTAGGAATTCGGTCTTCTCTCAGAAAAAATCTGCTGTATTTTTATTGACAGAACGAAAGTCATGATAATGCTAGCTCTATCTATGCACCTTGTAAACGAAGGCCACCAGAGCGCTGCTAAAATCCCATTTCTGTTGATACCGTATGTCGCTAAATGAGCGCTCCATAAGATGTGCGCGCCACCTAGGAACGACGGAAGGCAGCCGCACTGCCAGCGGGCCCCCCTTCAAAATGCGCGCAATGAAAAAAATTCCTCCATCTCCTTAAAGGGATTCGTGAGGAAATGTGACTGCATTGCGCAGCGTCCATTAGGGCGTTTTGTTTATGGAAGCTAGCGTTAGAAGAATAGTAATGTTTTCTTCTTTTTCTTGCACCGTGCAGCCAATAGCACCGTTCTCTGCACGTGGAATTTTTTTGTTGCGAGAAATGCGGGATGCATATCCAGCTCTAGTAGCTAGCGTGCACAGTTAAAAAATACTATGAAATGAACAAAACAAGCAGTGTTCTCGGCTCGGCCTTGGTGTTTCACAAGGGCGCCTCGAGCACACATTTCGGAATGTGTCTGAGAGGCGCCCAGCCAACGAATTGTCAGGAGTGAGGCGCGAGCGAATGGGGAAGTGGGGCGCAGGTAGGAAATAGAGTGAACGGCAAGAAAAGGAGTGGCGAAGCACTGCACCTACCCTCTCCTACACTCTCTTGCACCACATGCTCCGGTTGCTGAAGGGTGAAGGATAAGCGCACGCGCCCGCAGCTGTTGCTATGAGAGAGGGAGTGAGAGCGTAGAGATAACACCTGCGGGCGTGAGGACACCGCCGCGGATGCTTGAACAACGCTGTATGTCTGACATAGTCTACTCAGAAATGGATTTGCATTGAAAAGAACAATTAAACATGGCGGGACAACGCATCAGACACTGAGTGGGGGCGCGTCCACCTCTTTAGCACCTGGAAACAGCCACCGGCTTTGCCTAGAAAGAAGGAGCAGGACGAGAGAGAAGGAATGACACCGCGGCTTGGGACACCTTTGTAGGTGGAAAGTACCAGAGAAAAGTGGAAGCCTTCGTAGCTGCCCCTGTACTGCACGCAAGCGAAAGCTCCAGAACCATCTTGAATCCAAGCGCGAGGCTATAAAAGCATGCAGCGTCGAGGAGCAGTCAGTCTCAGTCGGATGCTTCGATTTCGTGCAGCACAGTGGAAGCTACGGACGCTTCCAGTCTTCTCTGGAACATACCACCGACGGTGGCAATGAAGCCGCGAAGTCATGAAGCCCCTTGATTTAGGAAAGTAACGACACTCTCCTCCGCACGCGTGTTTCCTTCTCGATTCTTTTTTCCTGGATTCGGTGCGCTCTGCACCCAACGCCATTTTTCGCCAGGGCTCCCGCGGACGGGCCACCAAATTCGAAGGAGGCACGTGATGTCGTGCTACTTGGGTACCCCGGTAGTGTAGCGAATTCCGAAAAATGGTGATCATATGATAGAAAACAATGAACGTTTATTAGGAGATTATTTTCTTCCGAAAGCCATGTAAATGTTGCAAGCTACATTAAAAGGAGCTTCATGGAGAGTTCTATGATACAGGCTTTCTATTTCAGATGATAACATGCTTTATGTTTGCATCATATATAGTTTTGCTTGTAGCAACTACTATAGACGAGAAAAGGAGCAGGTAGCAGCAAGCACTCACTAGTATCAGGTCGAGGTTGATGTCTCTGTCAAGAGGGCTTTCTGTGCTTCACGGGAGGGTGGTGGGAAAATAATGTTTGAACTGCGTCGGGTTTCAAGTTTTTCTTCCCCAAATCGTTGCAAAATATGCGGCCCTAATTGGTCTTTTATGGAATATAGCAACAACGTATAGAAAGCAGCTGATCACTGAGACACGGTGTATAATTTCGTTAACAAAATGACAAGTGACTAACACGCTACAGTGCTAAAAATTATAGGTACAGAACTTCCTTGAACTATTACTGAACAATCATAATCGTAACTGACTGCTAAATCTTCGTAGCCAAACTCATTGATGCTATGGGGCTCGTGTTACATCAATAAAAAGATCCCCCAAAACCGCAGAAAAGTGATCTTAAAGTGCTCACTGAGCGAGCGAAGATTTTAGGTGTCTGCCTAAAGCGAGTGAGATCCTGTGAACACCCCTTCCACGTCACACGTATGCGCAAGAAAAGCAAATAGTAGTTGGCACTCAGTCATGCACGCACTGACATCCAAATTCAAAAGTAAATTAATGAACTAAAAAAAATGCAATTTTGGCCAACTGACGCTGCTCATCAGCGATATCAAAGGCGTGCTTATCGTTTAGAGGAAAACCTTAGATGCCTTATCAAACGTGAAATATGACTGTTGGAACAGCTGATGCAAAAAAAAATCATCACGAGATGACGTGCCGTATATGACGGAAATTCATTGCATGCCGCAAAACTTGTGGTGTCATCATGACATCACAGTGTCATCACATAACGTACCTTATGTGACATAACGGCTCATTTTTGCTAACAGGAAATTCATTTTTATTTATATATTTTTCATTTATTTACAACACACTCCAGGTCCACAGGGCTCGGGCAGGAGGGGTGAAATTACAAAACGAAATTAAGTAAAAATTAGGAGCTTCTTGTATTGCATTGAGTCACATTTCATCAGTATGAGAAATGTAAAATGTAAAAGAAAAAGAACAAACACTAACAAATAAATTCAAAGTTTACATATTAGTGATTGTGTCGACCAACTCAACTTATTTTAGGAATAATAATTGTGGTGCATTCTATTCTTTAATCTTTCATCTTAAATGAATATTAGCACGACGAAAGCGGGGACGGGAAAGAAAAGACAACCTACAGCCCTGTAGTTTGTCTTTTCTTTCCCGTCCCTGTTTTCGTCGTGCTAATATTCGTTTAAGATAGAAGTGCACCAACTCGTCCAATTGTCCCTTCTGATCCATTTTTTAATAGTGCGAAAGAAAAAAAAATTTAAAGGTGCTAGTTCTTGTTTGATAAGGAGTTAAGGTTTCAGAATTATGATATCTGGTTTGTCTTGTTCACGGACGTAGATATGGACCGGGATGAAGGACAACTTGTTATTTTTCAGGAAAAAAAGAAATTTAAGCCTGAGTATTTCCTGTTGTTATATCAAGGTCTGTGTTCCATTATTACGCATAATTGCTATTGGTGAGTCGGTGTTACGGAATTTAGAAAAAATTAATTTGACAGCCTTGCGCTGAACCATCTCAAGCGCTGCAATATTGTGGTTGGTGTGTGGATCCCACACGGTGGAGGCGTATTTCAACTTTGGCCTAATTAGTGCTTTGTATGCATGAAGTTTGGTTTCTGAGGGTGCCTGTTTCAGTTTGTGTCGCAGAACACAAAGTTTGCGAAAAGAAGAAGCACAAATGTTAGCAATATGAGAATTACAACTGAGGTTGTTAGCTATGGTCACTCCCAAATATTTATATTCATTTGCCTCAACTAGGGGATCAGCTGGAAGACTAAAAAAACAACTGTTTATTTTTTTTTTTTTGTAATATACATATATACTGTTTTTGTTTCACTCAACTTCATGTCCCATTTGTGACACCAAGAATGAACGTTATGAAGGTTAGCGTTCAGAAATTCCTGATCCTTTTGACAACCTCATACTACAATATGCAATCATCTGCCAATAAGTCTATTTGAACTGGCT
Organism: Rhipicephalus annulatus; assembly: GCA_013436015.1. Lineage (NCBI taxonomy): Eukaryota > Metazoa > Arthropoda > Arachnida > Ixodida > Ixodidae > Rhipicephalus > Rhipicephalus annulatus. Next base: position 176,747 of record WOVY01010833.1, read on the forward strand.
CTGTTACTATATTAATGATGTTGTTAATAAAGATTAAGAGCACGAGTGGTCCCAGTACGCTATCCTGTGGTACGCCTGAGGTACTACAGGCAGATGACGCGAGTAGTGGCCATTAACAGAAACCGATTGGGTGTGTTTGTCTAAGTAAGCAGAGGTAAAATTAATTATGAAAGAGGGGAGGCCAATGTATTTTAGTTTGCAAAGTAACTTTTCACGTGAAACGAAGTGGGATGCTTTCTGGAAATCTAAAAAGATTACATCAGTTTGTCCAGGCTTGTTGAGAACGCTTGCAAAATTCGGAATTGCAGTAGTTAGTTGCGTAACCACTGAAAAACCATTTCTGAAGCCATGCTGAAATGAAGAAAGAATGTTGTCTGTCGAAAAATTTAATTGTGTATGTTGCAACAATATGTTTAAAAATCTTGCAGCAAGAAGTAGTGAGCGAGATTGGATGATATTTCGTAATCAGCGTAGTGTCCCCTTGCTTGTGTATGGGCACAACACGTGCCGTTCACTAATAAACGGTAGCTCTGAAAATGAGAACGATGTACGAAAAAAGTTTGCGAGGAATGGGGTGAGTGCTTCAGCATAGCGACGAAAGAAGGCATATGGAAGGCCATCAGGACCAGGTGATGCTTTTGTATTTAGGTCAAGAAGCACAGCGACAAAACGTGGTTGCGATACAATATCCTCGTAGTCTGGGTAATATACAGGGTCAAAACCAAATGTTTTTGATGAAACAGAGAACAGACTAAGAAAATAGATATTAAAATGTTCTGCAATGGCATCCTTGTTATCAGTTCGAACACCATCAACTTGAATCTTCCTAACAGACTTTTTTTTCGATTCAAGAAGTCCGAAAACTTATCAGGGGATTCCTTTAGAAAATTTGGCTAGCTATGCTGAAAGTAGTGTCATTTAGAATGTTTTAATGTTTTACTAAGGGCAATTCTAGCAGCATCAACTACGTTTGTAGAAGCTCTTCTTTTTTTTATGCTTTTGCTTTAAGTGCAAAACTTCTCTGGTAATTTAGGAATTCGATTTTTTAGTTTTTCTTTAGCTTTATCAGGTATGAATTTATCGACACAATAAGTACAGATCTGTTTGAATTGAATCCAGCGATTCCTAACATCCGAACCATGAAAATTGCTAAACATTATTGCAAGATGAAGGGAGGCGCTGCGGTCACCGAGGTGAATGGACGCTCTTCACGTCGGCTCCGTTCTCATAGAATGATTTCGCAGCGAATACAGCCAGGCTCCGCTCGGATTCATATACCATCTAATTCTTCTCGCCACCGAGAATCCAAAGAGACCATATTCTAAGGTGGGTGATCATTTTTCGAGATTTTACGACCGAAAACCAGCCCCCACCAAGCAGCATCTACTATTCCTACGACCGGCGCTCCACAACGACTGCGGTGGCCTCACGATAGCCAGGCCTCGGCGTTCGCCCCATACAGGCCGTAATCATCAATAATGGAGGTATCGCAGCAGAATGAAGACGCCACTCAACAGGAAGACGAAGACGTCACCCAACAGGAAGATGACACAGGCAACGGGTGGACAGAAGTTCGAAACAGAAAACGTGCGAAAAAAGGTAGCCAGGAAGGCCGTGGTAGCCCTAGCCCTACCCGAACGCCTAGAACGCGCGGTAAAAATCTGATATCCCAGATAAAATGCCAAGCAAAATGCCAGATGCCAAGAGGAGGACTGCAGCTATCCAAGCTCAGCTTAACGGAGCTAGACAAAGCTGTGTATGAAGCGGCTGAGATCCCTTATGAAGAAAAAGAAACGGACACGATTTGTCCGAATAATTTTCAGAACATCTTGGTCGTTAGCACCCCAAACCAAGACCATGCAGACAAGTACCAAGGCATCAAGCACATTAAAGCCAACGACAAGTTGTATGAGGTGGGAGCATACGAGACGGCCCCGGAACTCACTGCCAAAGGTGTAATCAAAGGAGTTCCTTTGAATGAAACCCCACGGGACATCGCCGCAGCTATTATTACAGCCCGAAATCCTACGGCGATTGCAGCCAAACGTCTTGGCAACACCACGACAGTGATAGTCCTTTTCGACGGCAGCAGAGTCCCGACACACGTTATGTACAGAGGAGTGCTCACACGCTGTTCACTATACAGGAAACAAGTTGACTTTTGCAAACAATGCAACAGACTTGGGCACAGGAGTGACGTGTGTTGGAGGCCAAACGACAAGGTATGTGCGGGTTGTGGAATGCCTGATCCGAGCGAGGATCACCACTGTCAGCCACGATGTCAGCTGTGCGGCAAGGATCATCCCACGACTGACAAACTCGGCAAGGCCAAGTTCAAGACACCCTACATCGTAAAACAACGCCAGTGGTTCTGACAACTTCAAGAGACGCACGAGGAGAACTACCCCCTACTACTAAGCCAACCGAACGCGGGAGGTCCAAATTCCGGACGAGGGCAACGCCTGAGTCCAGATCAAGGTCCTGGTCCTGCGCAACACCCCGCGGCCACACCGCCCAGTCTCCGGGACCGAGAAGGCGCACTACATCCCGTTCCAGATCCCGATCTAAGCCAAAGGGCGGCAATGGCCATCAAGGGAACCCGGCATTCACGGTGAGCTGGTCAGACGTGGCTAAAGGGACGCGCCCTGAGCCTTCAGGGGAGACTGCGCATAATATCAGTGATATAGCGGAGCTGAAAAAGAAAACGCTGAGCTTAGAGAATTGATATCACAACTTACTTGGGAAGTTCAAAGTCTTAAAAACTGCACAAATAGAATTTCTAGTCAAATGCGTTCCGCGGCCCAAGAGCGCCTCGAAGAAAAGCCAGATAACCGAATGGACGAGGACAGTATCCCGCCACCTCTTAAAAGAAAAGCTCAGGTGTCTAATGACAAAACTACGGCACAAACCTCGAACATTAATCAAACATTGTCCGAAAAACAGAAAGCAGTTAAGGAACAGACAGAGGCAACCAACAACCTCTCGCTTGCAATATCCATGATCATGAATAGACTAGATAAACTCGAAGCTAACGTAGCCAATCTCAACCCTAGGACACCTCCGGTACTTCCAGCTACCAACCTTCCGATGAGCACTGAAGGCAATTCACAGTTATCTCAGGGCACCACATCAGTGGCTATATCAACTAATTTCATGAGGTCTGTCTCCTTTCACCCTCCTCCCTCTTCGATAGATAAGTCAAAATAGGGAAGCCAAGAAAAAGGGACTTAATCATTTGGCAGTGGAATTGCAGGAGCTATGAGGGGAAGAGAGCAGTCTTGCAACAACACCTTAGAGACAGGACCAAACCGAATGTTCTAATTTAGCAGGAAACCCATGGTTTAGCTAAGCTACCGGAATATCAGGCGATCGGTCCCTCAACAGGGGATATTAGAACACTAACCACTCTAGTAAGGAAGGGACTCGTAGCAATCTGCCACGACACCCACATCACAGAAATTGAGCATATACTCGTACAACTTGCCCCTACAAGAAAAAAATCTCCGAGCATATTTATTCTGAATTTGTACAGCAATCCCACACGCATACGACAATGCTTCCTTCTTCTCTTTAAGAAGGCCGTAGATATAGCGGGACCCAATCCACTCGTCATAGGGGGAGACTTTAACGCTCCACACAGTGCTTGGGGATGCGGATACACAAGTGCCAAAGAAAAAACGCTATGGTAGAATATTCAAGAAACAGGCTTAACTCTCATCACTGACCCCGACTCCCCTACGGGTATGGGAACTGGGCTTGCAAGAGACACCACTCCAGACTTAACGTTAGTTCGTAATGCGGGGACCGCTAAATGGAAAAACACATTCAATGATCTGGGGAGTGATCATCGAATATTAAAAATCAGAATAGAAACCATGGCTGCCGCAAAAATTCAGAGACAGATTAGATGGACTGACTGGGATAAGTTTCCGAAAGTCTGAAACGCGAAAAAACAAGACCCTATCAGCAATATTGAAGATTGGATCAAAGATGTCAATAACGACGTCAGCGAGGCAACTAGAAGTATCATTTCAAGTCCACCCCTAGAGCAGATTGATAGCCGTCTCGCACACATGTGGGAGGCCAAGCAATCACTGCAGAATAGATGGCGGGGACAGAGGCACAACAGGCCCTTGTGCAAGCGCATACTCAAGCTGAACAAACAGATCGAAGAACATTGTAAGCAGCTAAGCAAACAGCAATGGGACCAAGTTTGTAATAGTCTCGATGGCCAAATGAATGCTGGTCAGACATGGGGCATGCTCAAACACCTGCTAGACCCAGATAACACCAAATCAGCACACAAGCATACCTTGCGTAAACTAGTGCACCGGTATAACGGCAGTGAGGAGGACTTTATCACTGAGGCCAGCAACACGTACATTCCCGCCATGCCTGTCATAGAGCACGGACCATATTTCGGAAACCCGAACGAGCTCTTAGATCAGGAGTTTACTGTGGCTGAAATCAGGGCTGCGCTACAGAAGCTAAACACCAAATCTGCACAAAGACTACACGGATCCACTAAGAGAACTCTACGGAACCTTGACGACCAAGCCATAGAGAACATCATGCAATATATTAACGAGTGCTGTACCGAGGGCACTATACCAAAACGGTGGAAAAAAGCTAAAGTAATCCTCATCCCCAAGCCCGGAAAACCCCCCGATCTATTGAATTTGCGCCCCATATCACTAATGTCTTGTGCTGGGAAGCTGATGGAACACGCTTTTCTAGACAGTATCAACACTTATCTTGAGGAGAACCATATCTACCCAGATTCCATGTTGGGATTTCGCACACGGCTCTCCACACAAGACGCCATGCTGCAAATTAAGCAGCAGATTCTAGACAACAAAACAAGAGCTATCCGGGCGATCTTAGGATTAGATCTTAAAAAAGCCTTCGACAAAGCATCGCATACGGCTATCTTACATCAGATCTGCCAATTAAGCTTAGGATCAAGAGCATATAACTATGTTAAGGACTTCCTAACGGACAGAACGGCATTCATCGTAATGGGAGAACTGAGATCTGAGGAAAGGCTTATGGGCAGTGCTGGTACCCCGCAGGGTTCGGTCATATCGCCAATGCTGTTTATTCTCATAATGATAGGACTCCCGGTGCGGCTGAACTCAATATACGGAATACATCATCCTATATATGCAGATGATATCACCATCTGGGCGTGTGAAGGTAGTGACGGAGAGATAGAGCAGAGACTACAGGAAGCCGTCACCACTATTGAGGAGTATCTTGAAGGTACTGACCTCGAGTGCTCGCCAGATAAATTCGAACTCCTCCTCTATTGCCCCACGCTTAAAGGCAGACCACCTAAGGGTTATAACCGGGACCGTGCTTACGAAGAGATCCAAATTCACACCAGAAACAGCAGGACTATTCCTATAGTGTAACAAATCAGAGTCCTTGGACTCATCATCGAGTCTAAGGGTACAAACGGTGAAACCGACAAGAGGTTAGTAACCAAAGTCACCAACGCAATACGGCTAATCAAGAGAGTCACCAACAAACACCAAGGCATGAAAGAGGCTAACGTCATCAGGCTTATTTATTCATTCGCCATAAGTCACATTATATACGTAGCAGCATATCTAAACTGGTATACAGCCAAAAAACTCAAAATCAACGCACTCATACGAAAGGCGTACAAACAAGCTTTGGGCCTTCCAGATAGCACCAGCAACGAAAAACTGTTTCAACTGGGCTTACATAACACTTTAGAGGAGCTGATAGAAGCGCAACAGATTGCCCAGTTGGAGAGACTAGCCAGAACGCGCACAGGACGGTGTATCCTTGACAAGTTGGGGATAAATTACCATAGGCAACAAGGGAGTAAAGTGTCGGCTCTAAAGGTGGTCAGGGAAAAGATCCAGGTTCCCAATCTGCCCAAAAACATGCGCCCCAAATTTAATCAGGGCAGAAGAAAAAGCCGCGCTAGAACTCTACTTAAGGCCTACGGCAGAGACAAGGAGGCGTTGTTCGTAGACGCAGCGGAGTACCCTAGTCACAAATCCTATGTTGCGGCAGTAATAAACACCGACCGCAATTGCGTAAACGCGTGCTCCATACGCTCGGATAATTCAGAAATCACGGAAGAGGTGGCTATTGCACAGGCCATAATTTCCCCAAGGTGTAGGTATGTCATCAGCGACTCGCAGTCGGCAATCCGTAATTATGCACGAGGAAGAATATCTCCCGAGGCAGCCAACATACTCCTCTGCAAGGCAAATCTGATATCATCTGAGGAATTCGAAGAAAGGTATATTATATGGTTCCCAGCCCACACCCCGTGTGCGTCCCTCATTCCCAACCTCAACGAGGAGGCTCACCGCGTAGCACGATGTCTCACTTACCGCACTCGCAATGGAGCTTCACATGAGGTACTGAGAGGAGATGAGTGGTGGGAGAGGGACAGAATGTTTAGGTTATGCGACATTATCCAATTTTACCAAAAGTCGAGGTGCAAATTTCTACCACCTAGCTCCACATTAGACAGATCTCAGGAGGTTGACTGGAGGAGATTTCAAACTAGAACATTTCCCAACCCGAAACACCTAAATCGCATCTGCCCCGAACTATACCCAGATGACTCGTGTAAACTATGTAGCATAAGACGCACCACCCTAGAGCATATTTTTGCTAGGTGAAAATAATAGAATACAGGACGACGGTGCGACCAGAAGAAACGAGGTCTGTATTAACAGAACAAAAGAGCAGCCGCTTCGACTTCTTCTTCCTCGGAGGAACCGTGGGTGCTGTCCACGCTCATCACTTCATCGTCTTCTGTCTTCTTTCCCGGCCTTTAGCCGTGACATTAGCCTCCCATTCAAGAAAGCATCGTCCCGATGCTTTATAATCAAAGCGGTTTGTACTCGTTGGAAACGCATGAGTTCATTCGGAGAAATAAGGCTTCATGCGTACCACGTGCACAACTTCTGGAGCATACCTTCGACGCCTTGAAGAGTGCGCAGTATCAGGAACAACCTCATAATTAATGTCACTGAGACGTCGCAGAACTTTATAGGGACCGAAGTACCGTCTTAACAGTTTTTCTGAGAGGCCACGGCGCCGAATAGGTGTCCATATCTAAACTTTCTCTCCTGGCTCGTAGAAGACTGGTCGGTGACGAAGGTTGTACCGTCTTGAATCGTAGTCCTGCTGGCGACTAATACGTAGGCGTGCAAGTTGTCGGGCTTCCTCGGCCAGCTGAGTGATATAATCAGCATCCGTTTCAGCGTCTTTGCACTCATACAGCAGCATAGCATCCAGCATAGTGGTGACTTCACGACCATGAAGAAGGCGGAATGGCGTTGTTCTTGTTGTTTCTTGATGAGCCGTGTTATAGGCGAATGTGACATACGGCAAGATCTCATCCCAGTTTTTATGCTCCACATCGACGTACATGCAGAGCATATCCGCTAGTGTCTTGTTGAGACGCTCGGTAAGACCATTCGCTTGCGGATGATACGCCGTTGTTCGCCGGTGGGATGTGCCACTAAGTTTTAAAACTGTCTGTAATAGTTCGGCTGCGAATGCAGTTCCCCTGTCAGTTATTACCACTGATGGAGCACCGTGCCTCAGCACCACATTCTCTACGAAAAATCGGGCTGCTTCACTTGCCGTGCCCCTCTCCAAAGCCTTGGTTTCGGCGTAACGAGTGAGGTAGTCGGTGGCTACTATAATCCATCTGCGACCTACTGATGAGGTTGGAAATGGGCCCAAAAGATCCATTGCGACTTGAGCAAATGGAGTAACAGGCACGTCAATAGGATGGAGGAGGCCTGCTGGTTTGACGAGTGGAACTTTTCTGCACTGGCAATCAAGGCACGTCCGAACATAGTGTTGAACGGTCGCCATCAGTCTTGGCCAGTAGTATTTCTGCCTCACTCTGCACAACGTACGCGTGTAACCCATGTGGCCGGATGTTGGTTCATCGTGGCATGCCTGTAATACTTCGCTCCTTAGAGATGTTGGGACGACGAGTAAGTAGTCGTTTCCGTGTGGCGTGAAGTTCATCTTATACAGGACGTCGTTGCACAAGCAAAATGACGACAGCCCTCTCGCAAACAGTCTAGGTACAGCTGAAGTGCGACCCTCTAAAAAACGTATTATGGGTTCTAGTTCGGGGTCGTCTCGCTGCAGCTGTGCGACAGTTGCCGTGTTTATCCGTGCCGTGTTTAACTCCGACAAAGGCTATATCGTCATCTTCTGCCGTCGCAGGTTCGTATGGTGCACGAGAAAGGCAATCAGCGTCTGAATGTGGCTTCCCCGATCTGTAGACCACCGTCATGTCGAATTCTTGAAGCTTCAGGCTCCAGTGCGCCAACCGTCCTGAAGGGTCTCTTAAATTTGTCAGCCAGCAGAGGGAGTGATGGTCGCTGACAACATTAAAAGGACGACCATACAGGTAAGGCGGAATTTTGTAACCACCCACACCACCGCAAGGCACTCTTTTTCCGCAGTGGAATAATTTTCTTCCGCACGTGAAAGAGTTCTGCTCGCGTAAGCAATTACTCAATCGGCGCCATCCTGCCACTGCACGAGTACAGCTCCTAAGCCGAGATTGCTAGCGTCGGTGTGCACTGTTGTCGGTGCGTCATCATCAAAGTGTGCGAGGACTGGTGGCTTCTGAAGGCGTTGCCGCAGCTCGTCGAATGATTTTTGCTGCTCTTCATTCCATACAAATGCGACGTCTTCTCTGGTAAGGCGGGTCAACGGCGCGGCAATGCGCGAGAAGTTCTCAATGAAGAGTCGGTAGTAAGCACACAGTCCTAAAAACCGTCTGACCGCCTTTTTGTCAGTTGGCGCTGAAAAATTCGTAACGGCAGCTATTTTTTCAGGGTCAGGCCGCACACCTTCACAACTGACAAGATGCCCCAGGAACAGAAGCTCTTCGAAGCCGAAATGGCATTTTTCCGGCTTAAGTGTTAGTCCGACGGAACGGATAGCTTGAAATACTGAGTGCAGTCACCTGACGTGTTCGTCGAATGTGGCAGAAAATACGATGACATCATCTAAATACACTAAGCACGTCTGCCACTTGAGGCCTGATAGTACGGTGTCCATTAGCCGCTGAAACGTAGCGGGTGCTGAGCACAAGCCAAATGGAAGTACCTTAAATTCAAAAAGGCCATCAAGTGTCACGAAAGCTGTTTTCTCCCGGTCTCTTTGATCGACTTCTATCTGCCAATACCCACTCCTTAGATCCATCGACGAGAAATAACGCGCGTGGCGTAGTCGATCAAGTGAATCGTCGATACGTGGAAGTGGGTAGACGTCTTTTTTTGTCACCTGATTCAGCTTGCGGTAATTTACGCAGAAACGTAAGGTGCCGTCTTTTTTCTTCACTAATACAACCGGCGAAGCCCAAGGGCTTTTCGACGGCTGAATAACGTCGTCTTCAAGCATCTGTCGCTCCTGCTTTTCGATGGCTTCACGTTCTCGCGGAGCTACCCGGTACGGGTTTTGTCTGATGGGTCTAGTCATGTCCGTTATAATTCGATGTTTCGTCAGCGGCATTTGACGGACCCTGGAAATCGAAGAGAAACAATCTTCAAACTTGTTAATAAGCTGCATGATACTTTGCTTCTGCGCCGGCAGCAAACTTGGGCCAATATCAACAGATAGAGGTGCGGAGGTCAGATCAGTTGAATTATCTTTTTCAAGAGTTAGGCAGTCTGTCATCTCGTCGAGCTCTTCCACGTACGCGACTGCCATGCCCCTCGTTAGATGTCGGCGTTCAGAGCTGAAAATCGTAACAAGGACGTGCGTGTGTCCGCATTTTATGCTTACGACGCCTCTTGCGATAGATAAACCATGGCTGAATAGCAGTGTTGTAATTTGCTCGGCGATGTTTTCAGAATCGCTCGACGTGTCACATGTCACAGCCACGAGTGCACTCGACCGCGGTGGGATGGTCACGTCATCTTCGAAGACGCGCAAAGGCTGACGTCGCTGGTCTGTACAGAGCACATCCGAAACTTGATCTGGGGCCGTCCAAAACGTAACCGATCTCTCAGGAATGTTGATAATGGCACCGTATTCACACAAGAAGTCCATGTCCAAGATCAGGTCTTTGCAGCACTCCGGTAAAATTACGAACGTAGCGACGAAATATGAACTGCCGATATTAATTCGAGCTGTACATTTGCCCAACGGCGTCACCAATTGACCTCCTGCAGTTCTTATGTTTGGGCCCGTCCATATTGTTCTTACTTTTTTTAGGCAGTCGGCGAGTTTACGGCTGATAATAGAGAAGTCCACACCAGTATCTACCAGTGCTGTTAATGGGCGTCCGTCTATACAAATGTCTAGATTGGCGCTTGTGATTTCCATTGATGTCAGTGACGTCGTATCGTCCTTGGTATCGTGCGTCGTACGATCCGTGGTATCATTCGTCGTATCGCCTCGTAGAGAAGATGTTGGGGGTGTGATAGCATCTCGACGGGCGGCAACCTTCCCCCCAAAGGTCGCAGCTGTTAGTTTCCCCGGCGAAGACTAGGAGATCTGCCCCGGACCACCTCAGAGTAACTGCGCTGCGGCGGCGAGTTCGGTGCAGGTGAAGGAGAGCGGGGTCGACGATACGGCACTTCGGGTTGCTGTGCTTGCGTGCCTGCACTGCTGTCACGGCGGTTATCGAAATAGGCACGAGGGGAGGTTTGTAGAAAGTTATGATGTGTACGGTCACGGTACGGGCAATTGCGGAAAATATGGCCGGCTTCTCCGCAATGAAAGCAAAGTGGTCGACGGTGCGCCACAAGTCCGTCTTACGGATGAATGGTCAACTGGTCGGCATACCTTGCGACCAAGATGCAGATGTCGGCGGAGTGTACATCGGGGCCGTTTGCATAGGCACGTTGGACTGTGGATACGGCTGCGGCGGATTGGGAGCTAGGGCCCAAGGCTCGTTGTAAGGCCCTTGGCTCACGTCACGATAAGCCAATGGTGACGAGTTGTACGACACTGGAGTGGGTCGACGGACAGCTGATGCGTAGCTTACAGACCGCTGGTCTGAGAGCGATTCGGGCAACGAAAATGCCTGGCAGAGTTCTTGCCGCACAACTTCTGCAACGCAAGCCATGGTATTTTCTTGCGGAGTCACAAGGAGGTTTCGGATCTCCTCCCGAACAACCTCACGAATAAGTTCGCGCAGAGAACACTCACTACCAGCACTGAAAGCAGAGAGGCTGGGAGATGCTTTGTTTGGTTGGTCATGATATCGGCGCCGTTGCAGTAGTGCTCGCTCGATTGTTGTAGCCTCTTTGACGAATTCCACTACGCTTGTCGGTGGGTTGCGTAGGAGACCGGCAAACAGCTCTTCCTTGACGCCCCTCAGCAGATGTCGGAGTTTTTTACCTTCAGGCATCTCGGAGTCGGCCCGCTGAAATAGGCGGGCCATGTCTTCCGCAAACATGGCGACGCTCTCGTTTGGTTTCTGTATGCGTGCCTCGATGAGCTGCAGAGCAGAATCACGGCGGTCGATGTTTGCGAATGTCCCGAGAATTTGCTGCCGAAATTCCTCCCACGAAGACAGCGTTGACTCGTGGTTCTCGTACCACGTACGAGCGCTGTCTGCCAAAGCAAAGTAGACGCGCGATAGCTTTTGTTCAGTGGGCCAGCGGTTGGCTTTGGCGACTCGCTCATACTGGGCTAACCAGTCCTCGACGTCTTCATAAGCCTCACCGTGGAAGGTCACAGAAATTAGAGGCTGATCAACAGTAAGCTGTGAAGGCCCTCCGGTAGCCATTTCTCCTGGTACGGTGTGTTGCTGGAGAAGTTCGAGCGGGATCGCCTCGGGACTAAGGCCTCGCTGTCGACGACTGTAGCGGTGGACAGGAGTATCCACTGCAGGAACGGATTGCGGTGGTGGACTCGATGTGCTAGGGTGCGGAGTTGTCCCAAGCATCAGTTGGAGAAGTCCAGCACCTCCACCAATGTCGCTAGGTGAAAATAACAGAATACAGGACGACGTTGCGACCAGACGAAACGAGGTCTGTATTAACAGAACAAAAGAGCAGCCGCTTCGACTTCTTCTTTCTCAGAGGAACCGTGGGTGCTGTCCACGCTCATCACTTCATCGTCTTCTGTCTTCTTTCCCTGCCTTTAGCCGTGACAATATGTTATGGGAATGCACACAGATACAGGACGCCAATGCAGTCTCCCCAGAACAGCTTGGGGCACGGTGGAGAGCCGCGCTGATCAGCTCAGATCGGACAGATCAAATATGGGCCATCCAGTGAGCACGGGAGGCAGCTGAGAGACAGGGTCTCTTCACCGCCCCTGGCGCGGCTTAGGCCCACGCCTCAATCCGCTGGTTAAATAAAGTTTGCTCACTCACTCACTCACTCACTCACTCAGTGCAAGATGATTCAAAACGCTTTCATCTCTGGCATGAAAAAGTCTTTTACGAAAGAAATTTTGGGAGTTTCATTACAGAGTTTGTCAATGCTAAACAATAACACCATAGAATGATCAAACATACTGGGATTCACAGATACTGTAAACTCTTCGATAGACTAGAAACAAAAAACTAGATCTAGGACCGAAGAGGACGCATCACAAACTCGTGAGGCTCTGTTACTACTTGTTGCACATGAAGGTTTAGTACAGTAATTACAATAATCAAAGACCCAACATCCGCACATCGATCGGTATTTGAAAAGGAGCAGTGCCAGTCAACAAAGGGTAAGTTAAAGTCACCTGTAATTATTACTTCATTACAGAAAAATTACTGTAAGTGGTCACATAAATCATGCAAAAAACAAGCTGGTGCATTGGGAGGTCGGTAAACTGCACACAACAAGAAAGTGCGCTTAGGGCAGAAGATGTTCAAAGTAACACTATCATGGTTATCTATCTGACGTACCAGTGATGCTCAAACTCCATATTTTATTGAAACAGTCACACCACGACCTCTGGTATGGTGTCACGGTGATAAACTTGATATGAGGGCAGAAAAACATCAGTATCATTGATGTGATCCCGAGGCTAGGTCTCTTGGATAATGACAATATTGGGATCATAGCATAACACGATAGCTTCCAGTTCCGTTGATTTGTTGACGATGCAACGTGCATTTATGTTAATCAGCCTGAGATGCTTTGCAAAAGTCTGCGTCGGTCAATCATTGATAGAATTACGATGAACTGTAAGAACTTTTATTCTGTCCTGAACATTTTCATCCCTGATGAAAAAACTGCCCATCGACACACAGTTTGTCATTATTAAGTGAAACATTTTTTTCCTGTTGTCTTTCATCCTTAGCACTTGCCCATAATAGCTTTCTTTCCTGCAGTGTATCGTGAGAGTAATCATTTTGAATGGATATTTTCGTACCCTTAAGTTTGTGTGCATTCTTGAATGCCATTTGTTTCTCATAAAATCTTAAAAATTAACAATAATTGGTCTGAGATTGCCGCTTTTGCCTAAACAGTGAATTTTACCAACATAGGCAAGATACCTGCAGCTTCAACATAGGCAAGATACCTGCAGCTTAACTGAAAAAAAGATCGTCCAGAACTTTTTGTTTTAGGTCGAGCCTCTTTCAGTTGGCTTTTCCTGTACTTCAAGATAACTAAATTCGACTGCCTACTGCGGTCTTCTAGGCTAGTTAATTTCAATTTCAGATCGTTTATTGATTTTTCTAGCTAAACAGGGGCTGTTCGTTGTTTTTATTTCAAGAAAGTGCACTGTAAGATCAGACATCAATTTTTCCAGGATATTTTGCTGATCTCTAAAATCAGACATTTTCTCGGCTAGTTTACTTTGCCCTGCCAGAAGCTCCTTCAGCCTATTTGTGTTTTTTAGGGCTTGGATTAGTCTCAATATTGCCACACAAAAGAAGCTTACACACAGTAAATGCATCATAGGCAATCATAACGGCAGGACCAGAAGGCCACGATAGCCACTACAAATGCTGCTGTAGACAGCACTAACCTCCAGGAAGCAAAAAAACGGGTTTTGTTACCACATGCCGCTGCCCAGCCCCCCGCACCCACTGAAGCTGAAGCTCTACAGGGGATCTTCTATAGGCAGTTCCGATGACACAGACACAGTAGATGGCGCCGATGTTCGCTTTTTCACGAAGAAAAGAAGGATTTACATTTTTTCTCGAAAATTTTTCTAAGTAGTGCTTGTTTTTGTTTTTTTCTAGCGTCAAATCGAACTTGTATCGTTATTTTGCGTGTGAGTATACCCACTCCCCTCTATAAAAAAATAACCTCATTTGATGACCTTCGGCAGTGCCAAATCGATATATTCGTTCATTCACTTAATTTTTCCGCATTAATTTTCGACAGATTCCAACGATCACGATAGGTGCAGTAGAGAAGTTGTATCATATAGCAGGTAACTGTTCGCCGTGGAAAGCAGTTTCCGCTAGTTCGTTTCAGACTGAATAACAGTTGCTGATGTGTGATTTGGTGGAGTCTCTGCAGAATATTCACCATATTTAGGAGAATCTTACTTTCATGCAATGCACAGTTAGCTGCGAAAAAAATGTTTATCATGCAGGAAGAATACTCAAATGCATACAGCATTCAGTGATGCTTTCGTACGAGCAAAAAGAAAAGTGCCATAACTCGTGAAGAACGTATTCTTTCACAGAAATACATTCTTTCAGCTGATGTAGTGCAGCGACTGCTTGTTACAAAAGCTATCGCGTTTACCTAGATATCGTAAAAAAGGCATATCCATTTGTATTCTAGTTGCGACAGTTATAGGCGCAACCACAAGGCATAGCGCCAGCAAACAACGCAGAAAACAAAGTGCGCGCAATGTTCGCCACACGAGCTTCACACAGCCCCGGCAAAAAATGGCGCGAGTGAAAAAAAAGTTTATCAACACAGCACATGGGTTGCGTGTCTCCACGGGCAACCGTGAAGGACCAATCATCGCACAGAAACAGTGGCGGAGAAGAGGAGAAACTCGGAAGGGGCAAAAAGGAAGGGAGGAGGTCGCGCGCGCAGTGGCGAGTACAGTGGATGGCGGTGCTTTCCCAAGATCAAGGGGCTTTATGTTGAATAGCAAGGCAACGCCTCCTAACACATGTATTAAACTGGAACAAAAACCACTATAAAACAGTTTTGGTCAAGGATTTAGTGCTTTTTGTTTTATAGAGCTTTGATTGTTCGTTATAGTGCAATAGTTGGCTGATAAGTGTTTTTGTGCAGTTCAGACCAGGCATGATGCCCTTTTTTTTGCCGGTACCAGGGAATGTCTCTTGGTCTGCTTCTATTCCTCCGCAGGAGTTGCCAGTGGGTGTTTTCTTGCACAACAACATATAATCTGTCGCTGTGGCTTTAGTCCCTACCAATGATGGCCTCGTTCGGATGAAAAATTCGAAGGGGATTCATACGAAATAGCTATCAGCAATGGCCCATTTCCAGTTCATCACCGAGGTCCGCCAGTTTGGCAAAGGGGGTATACTTAGTTTTTCATCAAACCATGCATGCAGAATCTTCTGAAGTGCTCGATGTTCGGGTCTAATCTAATGAGCGCATTCATACCTCCGCATTTAGCATGCTCCAGAGGTCTAGTCCCTGGCGTCTACGCCAGCATGATGCTAGAATTGTTTTCGCCAGCAGGTGTTATGTCAGTTTATCGGTGCGGACATTGTTTTGACAAGAAGAGACCAACAGAGTCCGTCATAGTGACATTTACGAGGTCAGTCCGGCCATCAGAAATTAAGGCACGGCCTCTTATTTACTGAGTCGAACCTTTCTCCCCTCGCCCTCTTCAATGTGTTAAGTGCTGGCGTTATGGACACACCATAAAAGTTGCAGGTCTGTTGTCAGGTGTAGAGTATGCGGAGAAGGGCACCATTCTAGCAAGTGTCAAAGTAACAATGAAAAGTGTTTCCTATGTAATGAAGCTCATGCTGCAGACTTTTCAAGCTGTTCTGCAAAGGCTCGTGAACTGCAAGCTCTTTAAATAGCAGAACGAAGGCGATGTTCTCGTAGGGAAGCACTAGCTGAAATTCAAACACAAAATCTAGGTTATACTAATCTTACAGCCCACCATATACCAGCAATGAAAGTGTCACTTTCTGCCTCTATTGTGCAAGCAATCGACAAGGCAATGAAAAGGGCAATGGGACGCCTAAGTGGGAGTTTTTTTGAGGCATTTGCCCGTATTCTCGCGAATGAGATGGCCTACTTGTTGAGCACAGCAGAAAATCTCAGCCCGCCTCTTCTAAATAGTGACATTGAAGGGCCTTCAAAGGAGTTCGTCTCAGATATCTCGTCACAGGGTGCACAGTTTGCTGATGCATCTGCTGAACTCAGACCATGTCAAAGCGAAGTTACTAGGGAGGACGTGCATTAATCAGCCGAAATGGAGGCAGGTCCCCGATCATTAAAGCATTCAAGATACCCTCTGAGCAAGAAAGGTACTACACCCATCCAGTCAAAAACCAAGAAGTACGAAAGAATAGCCTATCTAAATCAGATTTTCTAAAAAAAAACATCTTAAGCAAGGCAGTCACTGAGTCTATTTTAGCAAAACCATAGGGTCACTTAAAATTTTTTACTGGAATTGCCAATCAATTTACTCAGCAGTAATAAATTTGACATGCTTAGCATCAAAATTGAATCCAGACATAATCGCATTACAAGAAACCTGGCTTTTAATGCATCAGTCATTTCGATTAAATAGATTTAGATATTTCCGTCTAGACCGTCCATTGTAAGGTGGAGGTCCAATACTTTTTATCCATATTAGAATAAGTCCAAAGGCTAAAATTGTGCATAAGCATGTCATCTCAAAAAGAAATTTTCACCTTAAAGGGGCCCTAAAACGCTTTTCCAAGTAACCATGGAATGAATTCTCTAAAAAAGCTTGTTGCCTCACGAATTCAACGCCGCAAAACTTTCAGGAATTCGCCCAGTGCGAGTGGAGTTACAAAGATTTGTTGCATGCTGAAATCGCATTCTCTCTTCTCTCATCCTGACAAAAGCACTGGAAGCTAAACAGGGAGGGATGGCAAGGTCACAGAAAAGCATCGTACGGGCCTCGTGGCTTTGAGCACGTTTTTTTTTTCTTTTTTTTTTGTCTTCGGATGCGTCGCTTTTTCGGTGTGATCGCGCGCGCACTCGTGGACAAGTCGCTGCCTCCCGCGGCCTCTCTGTAAGGAGTGAGCACACCATGTTCAAACCAGCCAATGGGTGATAGATGGGTGATTCACGTGTGATTTTTGGGCATATTCCGCCATTCGTTGAGAGAAGAGAAAGCAGTTTTTAGCTGAATTTGTTAATTTATTGTGAATTCCAGGCCGCGTGCTGTGCTATATTATTTGGCTCGCATGTTGTCCGAAGCCTCTACTACTGATCGGCAGCGTTTTCTGACCATGCTCAAAAAGTGTTGCAGGGCCCCTTTCAAAATCACTTGGCAGGTTACCTGTCTTTCTTACTAGTCAGTGCACACTTTCCTACAGGAGTAGTAGATACACAATGTTTGGATGTTGCACTGACATATTGTTGATTGATATGATAGTTATGGGGGATTTAACATCCCAAAACTACCATATGATTATGAGAGATGCCGTACTGGAGGGCTCCAAAAATTTCGACAATCTGGGGTTTAACATGCACCCAAACCAGGCTGAGCCTACAGCATTTTTGCCTCCATAAAAAATGCAGTTACTACAGCCGAGATTCGATCCCATGACCTGCGTGCAGGTCATCAGCCGAGTGCCTTAGCCACTAGAGTCTGCCATGTATTTTATTCGCACTGTTGACCTTAAGTATGCACAACCAACTAGCCCAGTCAGCCACTTAGCCACTACTAGACCACCGCGAAGGGGACTGACATCTCGTTGTACAGATAAAATTTTGATGGGAGATGTCAACTCGCACCATACCTATAGGGGTTTCGGAACCGCTTGATGTGGTAAACAATTGTGGGAGTGGACACTAGATAACGATTTATTTTGCCTGAATTCCCGAACACCTACTTTTACTAGTGTTATGTCTCACTCTCCATTGGATTCAAGTTTTGTTATTTCTTCCCTCACTTGTTGGTCATGAGTCGCATTGGAGTGTGCCACCAACGGCGATCACTTGCCAATAATATTTTTGATATTGTTTGTCCTATAACACCGTCATGCAATCAGAATCGAGCTTTTATAAATTACAACAAAATTAAAAAAAGATCTAGATTGTGACTTGACCATTCACTCTGAAGAGGCAGAAGACACAAAGCCCTGATACTATGTGCATTAGTCAAAATAAAGTACAAAAAAGCTGAATTCGTACATAGTTGAATATGCAAAAAGTGCAAATCACAGTCTGTGGTGGAATTCAGATTGTGCACAGGATTTCCAACGGTGACAGGCCGCGTGGAAAAAACTTCTGCATGATCAGTGTCCCCGAAATTGGTCTTATTACAAGCTTTATGCTGTAAACTTAAAGCGCACAGTTTCTTTAGCTAAAGAGGAATATAATAGAAAACATGACTATTTTTTGAACCCTAAGAACAAGAGTGCCCTGTTTAGGTTCCTCAGATCGCGTGAAATTCTGCCATCTTAAACTAATGTAGCTTGTGAAATGATGTTGCCTGATGAGATGAGAAAATCTTTGTAAATCTTACCAAAAGGCCTAGAGTGTCGATTTACATCAAGTAAGTTGTACGATTTGAGACCTCCAATGGTAACAACCGATTTTACTAGACTTAAGGCTGGAGCACACCGGCGACTAGCAGCAGTCGCGCGACCATTTGCGACTGGTCGCAAATAGTCGTGAACGGTCGCAAACAGTCGCAAAGCGACTGCTTTGGCTAGTCGCTGCCCGACCGATTTTTCAGTCGCACGACTGCTGTCACACAGCTTCTGGAACAAATCAGCAATGTTAAATTTTTGTTTGTTTTTTAATTGCTCTGGCGAGAACGGATAATAACAAAAAATGCGGCGCGCTCGGTTTGCTCTGATCACTCAACTAGCGGCAGTCAGCTGACTGGCGCCGGTCTCCAGAGTTTTCGCTGATAACGAGATCCGGACGTGACTCTCCGGTATTGCGACATTCGGTCGCTCGCATGCAGCCTCTGCCGGCGTGAACATCAGTCGCTTTTTGGTCGCCAGTCGCAAATGGTCGCACGACTGCTACTAGTCCCCGGTGTGCACCAGCCTTTACCTTGGAAGAATTAGTTCAGGTTGTTCAGAATTTACCCTCATCAGCTCCCAGTTCAGACGAAATAACAGCTGCCATGATAAAATTATAATTATTTAAATTATCACCAGGTGACCTCTTGAATGCTGTAAATTATTCGTTAAGACACACCTGGATTCCATACACTTGGAAATCAGCAAAATCAATTCCGATATGGAAGAAACAAGGGTTAGGCTATAAAATAAAAAAATAGACGACCAATTTCTCTTACTTCTAATACGGTAATGCTTGTTGAGAGGGCATTTCGTAAGAGAATAACAAGCTGGACAGTGGAAATGAACTATTAAATCCTAATCAAATTGGCTTCAGAGAACACTGTTCTTTATGGTGTGCTCACGCAGATTTAGAAAGCCACATTCAGCTTGCTCGCAAAAGAAGGCAACATGCTGCTCTAGTGACTTTAGACTTAGCCAAAGCATATGACAGTGTGGACTTCATGTTATCGGAGATCTCTCTGAGCCACGATTTCCCAAAGTACATTATCATGTGGTTGAGGGAATTTTTTAAGACAAGAGAATTTTATTGCTTTCAGAATGGCTGCGCTTGGTCAAAGTTTGGACAAACTCACGGAGTCTTCCAAGGGGCTGTCTTGTTCACAATTTTATTTAACATCTTAACGAGTTTAATCCCCCACTGCCAGGATGTGCAAGTATACATGTATGCTGATAACATTGCCTTTTTTGCAGCAGACAGCGACATTCATTCTTTATATAAAAAACTGCAGTGATATATGAATTTGATGGACATGTGGCTAGATACAATATGCATGTCATTAAACTTAAACAAAAGGGCACTCCTAATATTTCCATTAACAGAGCGTATCTCAATTACAATTTGTTATACTAAACAAGAGTTGATTCCACAGGTTGAGACGCTCAAAATTTGTGAATGATTTATAATGACAAATTAAGCTAAAATCCTCACATAGAGAGTATGGCACGTGCCTCAGGCATTGTTGTGCAGATTGACCAGCAGACGCTATGGTTTACGTAGGAACAACACGCTGGTGATGATTTATAAAATCTACATGGGTCGAATACTACAATTTGGGTGCGTATTGTTCTCGAGTGGCCCTGCTCACAAACTTAAGCCTTTGATTGTGCTGGAGTGTGAAACCCTGCGACTATGTCTAGGACTCCCCCAGTTTGTAGTGAACAATGTTCTGTATTGGGAAGTGCGCTTGCATAAATTGACTAGTCGATTCCGTATCCTGATGGTGCAGACATTTCTAGAATTTAATGGCTATTTGTTAAGACAATCAGAACGTGTATTCATCAAAGACCTAGACACCATTCCCTTGCTGATTGCCCACGGTTTCATATACCACAAATTATTTTTGTTCAGAAGCAACTAGACAAGATAAACGTAAAGATTCGAAATGTGTCAGCAGCAAATGTGTCAAATAAAAATTTTATCATCGAATACAACGAGATTTCCCCCTATAAGCCTAAATTTCAACACACAGAATCGTAAATAGCCTGTTGCAAGATTACTTTGCACACATGGAAACAAGTAATGTTGCAGCCACAGATGCTTCAGTTAGTGACGAAAAGGTAGGAGTAGGTATTTACTCGTTTTCACTTGGCTGGTCGTTTTAACCAAGACTACCAGACTTCAACTCGTGTTCTTGAAGTTGAACTCTAGGCAATTATTCCAGCACTACACAAACTAAATTTGAACACCCATACTGCTATAATAATTATACATTCTCAGCCAGTATGTATGTCACAGCATCATCTAAATCAAATGCCTTAAAGACGTTGCTTATGCTAGTTCTTCCATAGCTGAAGCTCTTAATGTTATTACGGTAGATTTGAATTAAATGAAATAGCAAACTCATTAGCTCGAGCGGCATTGAATGGACCAATACTTTCTGTCGTTCTGGTAGTGGTAAGTTTAACTGCGATAAGATATAGAAAATTTTCACTCTGTGCAGATGCCATAAAATAAGTAACATCATGGACAGAATTGAGACATTTGCAATTTCAATGGAAAGTTGAGTGGTGTCACTTTAGACAATTGGAAGTCATGATAACTAGATTACGATGTCGTGTGCCTCCGCTAAACCTATAGTATTCGCACAGGGCTGGTCTGGTGATATCCCTTTGTGTAGCTTTTGATCAGACATAGAATCAGTAGAGCACTATTTTTTGTATGTCATCATTGCAGGTTGATAAGAAAACATCTCCTTGTCATACCATTCGCTAACCTAGGACCGACCTTCACCATTGACTGTATACTTACCTTTGGTGCTTTGGCCCTGGGCTTCAGCCACAGGAATACCTTTGATGCTGTTTGCAGTGATCTTTATGAAACCAAATGAATGTGCCTCTAAATTCCTATTTGTATATGTATTATTAGAGCATTAATAAACAAATTCAAAACAAATTTTGAGTGTGTTTGATATTACTATAATTTATATTCAAGATATAGATTTACTGTCTAGTCGAAATGGCAAAAAGCAGTTATTGCACTCTATATTTAAGCATGTTCTTTCCTCCTTTTGTTAGGATTATTTATTACTTGAAAGGCCTAAGAGCTCATATAACCAATTCTTGCCAATCCCCCACGAGTGGCATTAGCCACAGGGGAGGCATCATCATCATCATATATGGTGGACGACACCCGTCTGTCCTAAATCATTTGATAGTGCTGTTTAGTATTTAACCTAGGACCGCTACAGCACAAAAAAAAATGTAACCACAGCCGCCCAATCGTAGGCGCAAAGAGGAGGGGCAAGGGTAGATGAGTAGAAGGCAGTATTTTTCTAAAGTTGACACTGATATCCTCAAGAAATATAACAAAAGCAGAGTTTGCCGCAGTAAAAGGGTCAACAGTGGTGGCTACCAGTGTTGTCCCTGAAAGCATTGGGATCAAAATGACCATTCTGAAAAGTTTCTGGGCACCTATGTAAGCTAGAAAATGAAGCAGAAGTTGTAGAGCGAGACTTCAGGGTTGGAGCGTTTCAACCCTCACCCTTGTCAGGAATGGGTAATTGAATGTGCCCCTGTCTGCAGAGGCAAAATGTGGAGATACTATCAATATGGTATAGTATCATATTTACCCGATTGTAGGTCGCCTCTATTTGAAATCCGAAGTTGTGAGGTCGACCGAGAACGGAAAACTAGTTTCGGTAGTAAAGTCTCTAAAAATATTCTCTGCGCCATTTCGACGAAGCTAGCTTTTCCACATAGCTTTAAAGCACTGCCCCGAAGCCACTTTAACACACTGGAATTCGATCGCTTTTTTTTTCCTGTTTTTCTTGTTTCGGAGACCTCTAAATAATTTTTTAAAATGTGCTAGTATTTTTTTTTCAGGAGCCGACCTACATTTGAGTTGACAATCGTGTCAATACAGTATTTATGCATAATGAACCACAGGTAATCTAGGCACATAGAAGCAAATAAAAAACTTATAGTAGATTTTGCGATATACATAGTCATTCATTAAATTAAGTGTCGTGCAATAACATAAGGAGCGCCATCTTTCAGTTAATACTATGAGTTCGTCTTTCCATGTACAACAGGAAAACAATATATACTGAAGCTATGTGTGTATCCATCCTAGGTTATACCTCGTGGAACTTGGGTTTGACATTTTCATGCACAACTGAGCAGAAAAATTGGCGAAGACAATGAGGTACTTAAATACAGCTTGTGTTTATTCAAAACACAGATACGATGACAAATGCATTCCATAGAGTACAAAAATGCATTTTGTTGCAAGCCAAATAGACCGATTTTGACACAGTAGAACATTGTCAAAGGCAGTTCCTCCAGCTCCGAGCAACCTTCCATACCTGCAATGTGTGATAGAAGTTTAGACGCAGCAAGGGACATTATCATGGCAAACATTGTGGCACTCACTTGATGCTTTATTTCTATTCCACATCGCAAAGGTGTGGCATATGATGGAAAGCCCATATCACAAGATTATTAAAGAGCACTGTGCACTATCTCAGCATTCTAGGTCATTGTCATATAAAAAAAACAAGACACAGTGCCACAAGAATGCAGTGTCTGATAATGCCAGCAGCCTCCTAACAAAGTTACGAGTCGGCATTTTTAGTAATGAACAAACATAAATGCATAAGTCAAGTCAACCCTATATCACCAAACACAGCAATAATATTATGACTTATAGGATTTAATGTCCCTAAACCACCAAACGATTATGAGACACCATAGTATAGGGTTCCAAAAATTTCAACTAGCTAAGGTTCTTTAATGTCAAACATGGCAAATCAACAGTTGATCATTAAATCAATAAATAAGTTAACCAAGTTATTTATTTTAGTTACTCACACTTGCAAAAACCTCAATTTCATTTCCTCATTCAGTGACAATTAGTGATCTACAAACATATTCATGCTGTTACACAGCAAACTACATTGTGTTTTGTAAAATCTACCCACAATCCAATTTAGGTAGCCTAATTGAGTCGATCATTCGATGCCCTAAATTGTGGATTCAGTTAAGAGTAAAACAAATTGCAGCATATCCACGGAGTGAATGAATATAAGTGACTCAAAGCTTTGGAAGGTTTTATCGGTAAATAGTGAATCAGTCCGTCCATCTGTCTGTCACTCACACTAGCGCCACTACGCGAGTCATCCGTAAACTAGGCGGTCATAAACAGGTCACAGTAGAAGGACAAACCAACGACTTTAGGAGCTTCACCCCTAAAAGTAATGATGCAACATTTTATTCTGCTGCAATGAGTGGGCACGTTAGCTGGTCATCTTGCCGCACGTTGTTCAAGCTCCTTCGTTACTATGTGCAGGGAACAAAGTATCATCTGTTAAAACTAGCAATCTTTATTTTGTCCCGCTGACATGCCTACACAATTTATATGCCCTGTATTGTAATATTCAAGTAATGGTTTTTGTCACAACTGATGTTATGTGAGGACATTGAATTCAATCTAGGGCCTTCCAATGCGGCATTATTGGCACAGCTGATTCAAGGTTGAAACAACATTCAGAAAAGGATCATATCGAGCTGAAATTGAAAACCATGAAGGGAACTTCTAGTATAATTAATGAATTTAGTGATAAACTTGATCTCCTTAAAAAATGGTTCAAGTCTTGGAACACAAGCTTGTTGATCTAGAAGATAGAAGCAGAAGTAAAAACCTTGCCGTGCTCGGCATACCGGAAAACAATCACTCCTCTGATGACCTCATGGATAGCCTAGTTAATGATGTGTTCAGGCTCACTTTAGACATGAACGTAAACCCAGTCGAGCAAATTCATAGGCTAGGCTTATGGGCAGGATGGCAAAAGGCGAGTGATTGTTTTTTTCGACCACAGGGAAAAAAAGTCAGCATTCTAAAGAGCTGCTTCAAATTGAAAGAGAAAGGAACTTCAATGTCAGGAGATTTTCCTGCATATACTAGACATGTTATAAATCAAACATGAAACAATACTTCTGATAGTAGGAAATCGGAAACAAATGTAAAGCTTGCGCATGAAAAATGCCCTCACCTCCCTGAAAGAAATCGTAAGGAAATGCAAATACATTTCTTGCGCCGAGAGTAGAAGGCGTAGTAATTTTAATGGCAGAAATTATTGACGAGACAAGGATTTGTACCGTAACCATTTATTTACACATTCATCAGCACGTGTTGGTGCTGTCATTCTATCTGAGGGCCATAATCTCAGCCTTATGGTCGCTAAAGTGTACAGTCAAAGGGTCTTTGAAAAGCACGCGCACGTCACAGTTTCGTGCAAAGGCAAGATAAATGCAACTTCCATGAATGATAGCCGGACACTTGTCGGGCAGGGCGGAGGCACACTGCATAGCGTTTCTTGATGTTCCTGATTACGCTCAGATTGTTGTTTAACCACAACTGATCGCAAACGTTGCAGCTGTGACCAAAGCTGTGGTCCTCGAAGTTGTGCTTGAAACGCGTGTCCGACTGCCTTAACTGCCAAGTGGGCACCACCGCTTGCGTGGCGCCATCGAGAACGCAAGTGACAGGGAGCCTGCCGTCGTTGCCGCTTGGACTCCTGCCTCTCGCCGCTTCACACGAGGATCTGCGGCTCGCCGTTAACGTTTCTCCGTCGTGTCTCGGACACGAACTTCGGCATTCTCGGTTCGTTGATGTTTCACAGCGGTGTATCGAGCACACATTTCCGGATACTCGGCTCGGCATTGGCGTTTCGCAGCGGCTAACCGAGCACGGAGTTCGGTATCGGCAGCACGCTTAGCTCGCTTTCGTTCGGCATCACGCGCTTTTTTTGCTGAGCACAGAGTTTGGTATCGGCCGCTCGCTTAACTCGCTTGCGTTCGACATCACGAGCTCTTTGCTTCGCAACATTGTCTTCTGCTTCTTCACCTCCGGTTGATGATGACGTTGAAGCTAATGCAGTGACGCCACCTCTAGCAAGAGGTGTTTGGATTGTGTGACACTTCTTACTACGGGTACCACTGCTGTCAGACATTCGCATTCACTGACTTCTGCAATTGCCTTGAGAGGCACCCAGCCAGCCAAAGGACAACAGTGAGGCCCGCGCTTCAGTCATTCGGACGGGAAAGTGGGGTGCAGGCAGGAGAGAGCGAACGTTGAGAGAAGGAGTGGTGAAACATTGCACCTGTCATTGTACCTGCTGGTTATAATGTCAGCGTATTATCAACACAAATGCTACACAAATGCTGGCAACACAAACGCTACAAACGTGTTTCAAATGCACTGCATTGATTGAGGCGGTGGCAAGTCACGTTCAAGTCAAAGAGGTGGGGGGCTCCGGTTGCTAGGAGCAAGGATAAGCACGCGCGTCCGCAGCTGTTGCTGACAGCTGCCGACGCCGAAGCATGACACGGTGGGGGCGCTGGTTGCGAGGGTCGTGCACCTGCAGCTGTTGCTATAGAAGAGGGCTGTGGACGGATCCGGACGAACGCCTCAAATAGCCCGACTAAGAAATGCATTCGCATTTAAAAGTTAAGATTGAGAATCCATTACTTACATTAGATGAAGTACAGCTTGAAACGGTCTCTGCGTGCGCACCGCTTGCCAGTATTAAATGAAACGCAAAAAATGAAACGATAAGAACAATAGGAAACGTTTTGTATGCTTCAGTATCAATGCCCCTAGTGCTATATAAAAAAATACGAGTTGGGTTAGACAGCATTATGTCAACATATCACCGTCATCTTTTGAAAATTACCGAAACCTGGCTATGCATTGGCATTCGTTATCTCGTCACATCTCAGGGCTACCGTGTCTGCTATAAACAGGGCTACCGTGTCTGCTATAAAGACAGGAGTACTCGAGGCAGTGGAGTAGCAATCATGTTTAAAGAAATGTTACAAGTTGAAAGATTAGCCAATACACCAGATTTTCAATTAGTTATAATGTGGGTAGATACCGTTGATCTGAAGTTCATAGTCAGCTGATTTTACCACTTTCCAGGCACTGACGAAGCATTCTTTGATAAGCTTATTGAATTTCTTTGCACATTCCACGGTTACTCGAGCCTTATAATACCAAGTGGCGACTTAACGTCCCCTCAGTAACATAGGATCCCGATTTTCCTGTACAGTCTTTCAATGAAGCTAAACACCTATATATATAGTCTTTTTTCATGATTTAACCTAACCAGTTAAGCAACCCACCCACATACAGAATACCGCTGCTTCAACTCTGGATCTTTTTTTCAGACAACAGCATGCTGCGTCGTGTGCTTGATGGAATATCTAGGCTTGTGCGAATAGTCAATTTTAAGTTCAAAGCGAATAGTATTTTTGTCAAATAATTTCGAATTGAGTAGTATATATAACATATAAAGAAAAATGGGCATCTTTATCATGACCTAACAAACCTGCACAATATTTAAAAAAAAATTAAAATAGGGCTTCTATGCAAATGTCATTTCTTTTTTCATTCAAAGGAAGTCGAAAAAAATTTTAGTACGTAGTAGCAGAATTCGACTTTTAGCAGGATGTGAGCCATAACCATTAAAATACATATCATTTTGAAATTTATTATACTTGGAGCATATAAGCCGTCATAACATGCTTTTAAGCTTAATAAAATCAATTGATTTGAGCGTAATATATTAATTTAAAGGGGTTTTGCGACACTTCTTCAAGTTGCCATGGAATGAATGCACTAAAGAAACTTATTGCCTCATAAATTCACCACCACGAAAATTCTTAGAATCCGTCCAGTTGCGAAAAATTCTCGCATGCTGCAAGTTCGTTCTCTCTTCTTGTCCTGTGGAAAGCGCCGGAAGCTAAGCAGAGAAGAATGGCACAGGAAAAGCAACTACATCACGCGTGCTTTTTATGCTTGAGGAGTCATTTGCCGAGATAAGAGAGCAATTTTTAGCTGACCTTGAGAATTTATTGTAAATCACACACCGCGTGCTGCGCTATAATATGTGGCTTGCGTGTCCTCAGTAACCTTGACAACCAATCGGCAGCGCTTTCTAACAATGCTCAAAAAGTGTTGCAGGGCCCCTTTAAATATGAAAGGGGGCTTCGCGGCAGAGCGGATTTCTCCTGGATAGGTGCTTTGGCAGTTCAGCACCTATATACTGTAGTGAATACACTTCTACAGTCAGTACATTTAGACTAATATGCACTTATTCGTTCCTTGCGAATACTTCAAAATTTTTAATAATTTAAATTCGAATCAAAGCAGATTCGAATACTCTACTATTCGTTTGAATATTCGCATAAGCCTAGGAATATTCGATCACAAAATGGTGTACATGAGCGTTAACCTTAACGAACTGCCCATGGGCAAGAGGAAAGAACGAGTGGTCTTCCCTCTTGGATTTATTTTACTTGCTGAATGTTGTATGTTTACTATCAATGACTTTTGATGTTTTTTTTTTTCAAGAACCTGTATTACAGTGCATCCATGCTTTTTGATGCGCAAAACTGAAAATAATAATGAATGTTAGCACAAGGGGAGGGGGTGCTTGCTCGGTCACTGGTGCATCATTCAAACCTCCCAAAAAGGTAAAGGGGTGCTTGCTTTAGATTTTATTGTAGGTGAGAATGTTTTTGTTTTTATAAACCAAAAAACTACAGCAGAGTTGCAAATGTACATTGAACATGAACTGTGAGAAACTAATGTTGAAAGGAAAAAGAAAAACTGGCTGCATGCTTTGCCGGAAATGTTGTCGAAAGATGATAGTCTTCTGGTCGTGTTACATGAGTCCTAGTTTCGTACGCAGCCATCTGTGATGCTGTTCTGGTACCCTTTCTGTCCTGGCATGATAAATACAATGGAGGTTTGTTTGAACAGATTTCATTTTATCACGTTATCACTTCTGGCATGCCATGTGTTTGCACCTCTACGTGTCAGCAGTGTTATGGTTGCGTGTGGTACTGTATAGCAAGATACTTTGCAAAAAATCATTTGTGAGACACGAACGTGTTTTATTGCGCGAAAGGGTGAATGGCTATGCCGATGTACTACTAGTGTACAGAAGCAGACGCCTGCTGAAGTAGGCAGCACCACATCATTTATAGAGGGCTTTTTCATGTACAGCGTTGCATTTTCAGCGCAGCCTAAGAAACACTAGGATGTTTAGAGTTACTTATTTAGGTATGCTCTAGTAAAAAAACACAGCACCTAATAGTTAGGCATTGATCTTGCACCTCAGATATGCGCAATATCTGCATTTTAATCGACAATGTTCACAAGTATAAATGCCGCCACTAGTTCAAGATGGCTGGGAATTCAGCTTAAACTTTCACCGGATGGCTGAATTGAGTGACAGACAGAGACAGGCAGACCGAAATTTCTGCATTTAAGTATTCCAAAAAAGAGTATTGTCTTTAAAACCAAGTATCTACTGCATATTGACCCGTGTCAGCAAGTGAACGACAACGATGATGATTAACTACTTGGATGGCAGATCTCAGAAGGCGCCAAGAGTTTTCGCAAGAGTGTTGTCGTCGTTTTGTTTATGGGACGGAGCACTCTACAAAAGAAACTTTTCGCCAACAGGATCTGCCTATCTGCTCGCCATCCCAGCAGCCCTTCGTAGCGAAGTACTCAAAGCATGCCACAACGTACTCAAAGCATGCCACAACGAGGTGAGCTCTGGCCATTTGGGTTACACGAGAACGTTGGCCAGAATACAGCAAAGGTATTACTGGCCGAGACTAATCACAGCCGTGAAGCACCACGTCCATACCTGTCTCGACTGCCAGCGACGCAAGTCACCACTGACTAAACCAGCTAACCTCCTGCAACCCGTGCAGGTCCCAACAGCTCCATTCTACCAGATCGGCATGAACATTTAGGGCCCACTACCTACTTCTACTGCAGGGAACCGCTGGGTTATCGTCGCGACAGATTATCTGACCCGTTATGCCGAGACAAAGGCTATCCAGAGAGGTACGGCAGCAGAGGTGGCAAGATTTTTCATCGAGAATATTGCACTGAGGCATGGTGCACCAACCGTCATGATCACAGACAGAGGAGCCGCATTTATGGCAGCTCTTCTGGATCACGTCCTCATGCTGAGCGGAACAGCGAATCGTAAGACCTCCGCCTACCACCCACAAACGAACGGGCTGACAGAGCGTCTAAACAAAATCATTGAAGACATGGTTTTGATGTACGTAGACGTTGAACACAAAAATTGGGATGAAATCTTGCTATACATAACGTTTGCGTACAACACGGCCAAGCAAGAAACGACCCGCCTGACCCCGTTCAGCCTCGTTCAAGGATGAGAGTACGGACTATGTTAGATGCGATGCTACCGCACGAAAATGACGACATCGACCCATACGCCAACACGTTTACAGAACGCGCGGAAGAAGCTAGGCAACTTGCACGTTTACTGATCCGCCAGCAGCAAGAGTATGATGCAGGCTGCTACAATGCTAATCGCAGAACAGTCGTCTATCAAACTGGCAACAAAGTATGGGTTTGGACATTCGTACGGAAAGGAGGACTTTCCGAAAAGCTTTTAAGAAGATACTTTGGGCCATACCGAGTGCTGCGACAACTTAGTGAGGTCACTTACGAAGTTGTTCCCGACAGTTCGTATAGTACCAAGCGTCGCCAGCACCATCCTGAACTCGTTCACGTAGTGCGCATGAAGCATTACGTCAGCGAGTGATTGCGTGAGACTTTTCTTTAGAAAAAAAAAACTGCATTATTGACTTCGCATCGGGTCGATGCTCTTTGAGAGGGAGGCAAATGACCCGTGTCTGCATGTGAACGACAACGATGATGTGGGGATTTAGCGGACACCAGGTAGTGGGCCTCTGGCTTGACTCGAGAACAAAAAAGACAATCTTGCGGCTAAGCTGTTCAGAACACGCTGCTTTCGCTGCCTCAAGGCGTACTTGTGCTTTGTTCGCGTTGTACTGCGACAATATCATCTTCATTTTTCATATAATTATAAAGAGAAAAGCTATATACTGAACTAATAGATTCTGAAATAATGAACAGGAAAAGCAAAAATCAGCAGTACCATTGTTCATTGGCATATGCTCTAGTTCTAGTGCCAGCAAAAAAAGTGATCATAAATCAGGAAAAACTGCAAAATGTTTTTACTTTGCCAACCACAAAGATAAGGTACTACTTTTAAATCTGCACAGCATAAACGAAATTTCCTATTGGAATATTACCCTAACAGGATTGCAATAATATGAATGCAAGCATATTTATAAAATAGCACTACCATGAAATTCCTAGCAACCCTACCGTACAATAAGGTAAAGCTCTGTAAGGGCGCACCAGTCATCAGCGAACACATGAACGATGCACTCTTCGAGTACCTTGAGTGCAAAAGAAGTGCAAGACGCGTTGTCAGCAACCGAATTCGTTCCAAATAGGCCATTGAAATTGCCAACAGCATGCAGTTAAGAAACTTCGTAGCCTCCAGCCAATACCTAAATTGCTGGAAACAGCGGTGAGGCATTGCAATGTGCTACACTGCGAACGAGAGCCAGAAAACGCCTGAGGAACTTTCGGAACAAGTGCCTTTCAGTCTTTCGTGAACTCGCTGCGACGGCGCAATGGCTACACCTTATATAACAAGGCCAAAATGGATGATGGCGCAAAGCGACAACCTTGCCAACAGGACGAACAACCTGCCTTCATTATTTTCAAGGAGCAAGCCGGAAAAATTCCAGCCAGGGCCATTGCATATCAGGTGAGCATAATGCAATTTTTTTTGATGGGGGCAAGTGGTCACATTGTCGCCTACTTCGTTTGACCAAAACGCCAACTTTTTTCCCCATTCGTAGCAAACGATCATTTTACTGCTATGAGAAATGGCCATAAGACATCGGAGAAATGCAAGAATGGCTGTCAAGAGCCTGGCACCCAATCCTCAACGACGCGCGACACTTACTGGTGTTGGACCAGGCACCAATCTTTGAGACCTAAGCCACCACAAATGCTCTACCTTGGAGGAGTTTGACATCGGCGTGCTTTACGTGTCTACGAAGCGCACAAGCATTTGCAGCCTGTTGACATGTATTGAAATAAACCGTTCAAGTCTACCTTTTGACGTTTGTGGGAGCAGTATACGCGTGAGGAAGCACGAACGCTGAAGAAAACATGAAGAAGCCATCGCGGCAACATGTGCTCGATTTTGTTGCCTAGAAACGGGTCGTTGTACCTGAGGAGACAATGGCACGATCATTCAAGAGATGCGACATTAGTAATGCATTTGATGGCTCGGAGGATGCTGACCTGCATGGCGGACAGGCCGATGTTGGAGCTGTGGTGCCAGAAGGCCGCAGCCGACTTTGAGCGAATTGTCGGGATTTGTTTTTCGCAACTGACTCGGAAGATTATTTCGACAGTTTGAAAGCAAATGCTACAACAAATTCTCGGACTAAAAGAAGTTCACTCTAATAAAATTTTGACTCATGCGCGCAGCCATGGCCTCCTCTATACCTTCTGTGCCCGCCGAATGCTCCCTCGGCGACCGTCGTCCTTCCCTCTCACCCACCGTGATTTTACGCTGGATTCCACAGCGGCGCCGCGCTGCTTACTTAGGGGTTCTTTTGTGGCTTGTGGAGCTCTTGCCACTGTATTGCATGCTGGCGCGCTTAAGCAATCGCGTGTCGCGACGTTTCCTTGCTGCTGTGATTGTTTGCCGATATACCTGTAAGCGCTTATAGCCATCGCATGAAGCAAAAGATAGCGTTGTCAACGTACGACAGCCGATCAAAAAGTTTTATGCGACCTCCTTGCGCCCGATGGCGTACTGCTGTGTGCCACATTGCTGGTCGGATGGGAAACAAAGGATTCCTGGTGTTTCTTCTCACGAAATTTCTGCTGAGGAGACAGCACGGCAGCAGTGGATAAAGGCTATATGAAGAGACGACTGGGTGCCCAATACGACATCGAAATACTCCAGTGTGTGCAGCAAACACTTAGGGAGACAGACTTTGCAAAGGATAAACGGCGTCGCCTGAAGAAAGGAGTTATCCCCACAGTGTTTCCCGACTACCCATCGTACCTCAGACCACAACCGTTGAAGGAGAGGACTACTGAAAGCATCCAGAAACGATCCGCTTCACAAAGCGAAGATAAAGAAAGCGAGCCAAATAGAAAACGGAATAGGCACCGAGAAGATACTCACGGTGAAGGTCAACTTCGAATGGCACTAACTTAGAACTGCAAACACCAAAGCGCATCAACGAGATTTTCCCGGATGGGCAGCACCAAACAATGCACAGTGAAACGATCTTGGATGAGGCAACACCTTGTGCTCATAAAACAGTCGCAGACCAAGCAACGCAAGTTGACGTAGGACTGTCCAGCCTCTTAGCAGTTGAAAGAGCGAAATGGATAAGAAAGGAGAGGGACTTCAAATCAGGCGGAAAGGTTTCGCCAAACAGCTGACCAATACAAAGAGGAGCCTAAGAAATTAAGGAATGACTGCCATTTTGCTGACTTGGAGTACATCTATGAGCAAGCGAAAGAGAAGGACCTTTCTGCTGTATTCCTGTTGAACCAGATTACTAACATCAGGCGCAAGAAACCAACCTGGACGGAGGATGTGGCGTGACATTGCGTAATACTCAAGCACCTGTCGACCAAAGCGTATCAGCACGAGAAAAGAAAGGCTGCTTTCTTTTCTCGTATTCTCATAAGAAAGAAAGAAATCAGAACGGACCTAGCCGTGCTGGTTTGCACAAGGTTTATCAGGCCACTCCTTGTCAACCATGCATCTACAGCCACGGATAAGAACAACATTTATAAAACATTATTCCAGAAGCCACTGTCACAAAAATATGTGAAATTGTGAGTCCGCAGTCTCTCTGGGAATAAATTCAGTTCGTGCCCTCATTAGCTCACACTTTCAAAAGCCTCTGAATCATTATTTTGCATGTGCGCTGTAATTTATATGAACGGTGTACTACATTTGCCCAGTTAAATACAGTATAGAAATCGCATAACAGTATGCCGGTTTTGCCAATACTCAAATAAGTGTGAGGTGCGGTTGCGAATCAACTTTTAGGTATAGTTCAGGCTAGGTTCGCAGTAAGCATTCTTAGAACACGTACGTCTAGTAGTACTTTAGACTGAAACACTCAATAAATGCAGAAAAAACCACACAATACACGCACCGCGATGCTCCCAAGGCCGTAC
Source organism: Rhipicephalus annulatus (assembly GCA_013436015.1). Classification (NCBI taxonomy): domain Eukaryota; kingdom Metazoa; phylum Arthropoda; class Arachnida; order Ixodida; family Ixodidae; genus Rhipicephalus; species Rhipicephalus annulatus. Next base: position 210,517 of record WOVY01010833.1, read on the forward strand.
TTGCCGCACTTCCAGCTGCCGTACACACCCGCCCACCCGCCATACGTGAGCAGCGCCACCAGAGAATTTAGCGGCGGAGCTATGCAACTCTGTCGACGGCGCTCTCCTATTGTTATGCCGATGGCTTGACGAGCACAGATAGTATGGAGGAGGCACAGTGTTTCTTTTTTCCGGAGCGAAAATTTTGCTGCCACCTTGAATTTTGGTGCTGTTCCGAAACAGCGCCAGCCCCCCCCACCCCCACCCCCCCTTTTGACAGCAATTTCAACTTCATTGGAAGAGGAAGGCTTGCTTGGAATTTTATGGCACTGATTTTCTCTATTGCATTATATATAAGAGGGGACCCGGCCTTTGAAAACGAAAAAATCGCGAAAAAGTTGATTTTTGTGAAACCGGGCAGTAAGTGTCATAAACTACCTTTTGTGTAAATATCAACGCCTAACACATTGCGAAACTGTTTAAAATAAAGTTTACCACAAGCCGCCGCAGCGCTCGAGCAGCACAAGAGCGCTCAAAATAGCGGAACTTGGCGCGATCGCAGTTTCTCGACCGCTTGACGGAGCTCTGTCATTTTGGTGTTGTTTTGTTTGCGAATTCTGGCACTTTCTTTTCCGGCCACCCGCGGTGATGGCGGCAGCACAGGAGAGGAGCAAGCTGCTCATGATTGGAGGGCTTGCGAGAGCTTTGAAGTTTCCTGTGGCAGAGATGCGCGACCAGGTTTGGGCGATGTGCGTGCGATGACATAGTATTCTTGCACATAATGCGGCTCTCCGTCATCTGCTGCTCCTCCGTCCCCAGAATTTTCTTAATGTTCCATTCGCTATTGTTGCAGTCGTTCGCATACTCTGCGCGTTTGAACCGTTTTTATGAAACAATGTTCAAAGGTCTTCACGAGAGGATTTTCAACTGTCTTTTAGGCCACTATACAGCTAGTCATCATACCCATTGCCCACATCTTTTGTCTCATGTACTGGCGCTCTTTGGCTGTAGGCCCGTGTACTCAGATTTGGGTGCACGTTAAAGAACGCCAGGTGGTCTAAATTTCCGGAGCCCTCCACTACGCGTCTCTCATAATCATATGGTGGTTTTGGGACGTTAAACCCCACAAATCTAATCTGGTGCTCTTTGGCCATCACATGGCCCTTGTGCCAATAAACACCATATATGAAACTCTCTTTACGAGACCGTTGTTGCATTCACTTACACTGCGTCCAACGAAAAGGAAGACGCAACAAGTGTTCGGTGCAAGGAAGCGATCTATGAAGGTTGTCTGCATGATGAGGCTCTCCGCTCGCACGTGCCCCGGCAGTGATCCCGCCAACAGTACACGTGGAACAACAACTTCATCTACGAAAGAGTGTGGTTGCATTGACTTGCCTAGACACGGTACTCCTGCTCCACCGGTGCACACATTTAATGTTTCAAGTGCGCCTGATGTTTCGTGCTCATCGACAGAGGCTTCCACATCCTCTCTTTCATGGGACTCCGAGAGTTCAATTGCGTCGTCAATTGCTCACTCGCGAAAGCGTTTTCTGTCGTTCGAAGAGAAAGAGACGGAAGATCAACAATGCGCTGCTGTTCAAAAAAAACTCGGCTCTATGCCAGCGACAGAGCGGAAATTTCAGGCAATGGAGAGCGATCAACATTCAAAGGGCAGCCAAAAAGATTAATTGCACTTGAAAAAAAGCTAAGAAGAAATCCTTAGAGAAGATGAAAAGGTGGCGAAGAAGGAGGGTGCCAAAGGACACCTCCACTTATGCTGCAGGGTTGTTTTAGATTTGCATATGTGCCCAAGGCTTTCAAATTTCTTTTTCTCAAAATGAAATTTTTGGCTAGTGAGGCGGCTTGTTCGAGCCATATCTGGGGAACCACTCATCCTCTTTTCATAAGTATTTTTTTTTATTATGTACGTGAATAAATTTCTGAGGGGGAGACAAGCCTATTTTCTCAATATATTGCGTCTGTTATTTATGGTACCTAGGCAAAATTTGATTAATAATATCTCAATCACCAACACTAAATTTGATGGTCCGCTAAAGCTTTTCCAAAAGGAAATTAAAAAAAAAAAGAGCTCTGTTACCCCATAAGGTATCAATCTGAGAATCATCATTGTTAATTTCACAGTTCCAGCATCTTTTAAAAGTTCTCCAGACCTGGAATAAGTGAACCATGTGCATAATTCTGACATACTACTGTAACTGGAGAACTAGGGAACATAACTTCATGAAGTTTTGTAGTATTTCTATTGCTTTTGCTATTAATTTATCCTGATAATTTAATTGAGATATCTCAATAAACAAAACAATCTGATGGCAGCCTCCCCCCTTGATGAAATACGTGTAAGAAAGCTTCAAATAAAGAAAAAAAAGAAAGAAAATTGGCAGATCCCACGTACAGTGAGAATCAATGATATGCGAAGCACGAATGAGAGATGTTGATATGTCACTATAAAACCAGCACAACGTTACGAGGTGGAGGTAAATGATGCCGTACATCACTTCCGTATTATGATTATCATGTTTAAATGTGTCAATTACCTTCGCCCTCTATTTACGTCACGTGATACCAAGTTTGGGATATTTGAAGCTAGCAAAACGGCCGCGAGCACGCTATGAGCGTGGTATGTCGTTATCTTCCTACATGACACGCGTGCCAGGATTATCATGTTTGCACCAGTCGAATATTTCGTCATCCATTGACATCACATAACACCAAATTTGGTACATATGGAGCTTGCAAAACGACCGCGAGCGCGTCATGAAGGGCCCAATATACTTCAACATATAGCGTTGACGCGCGCACGCTGGGCACAGCGACCCTACGTTAGCAAAACGCGAGCACTTATAGGCCAGGCGCGACCAGCATCCGTCAGCACGGCCCATCGGCAACCGGCGCGAAATGGGACATGCTGCATTTCGCGCCGGTGCGTTACCCAGACAACACAGCGTCTCCCTGTTTTCGTGATGGAGAGACGCCGGACGCGCTGAAACGCGCATGCATCAAAGCAACGCAGTGCGGCGCATGCCTGTAAGTATATGGCAGGACCGGCGCTTGGCGTGGCAACGCTGGCATGACGCGACGAAATGAATGCCGGCGAGCACACACATCGCGTCACGTTGAAATGAATTGGCGTCGTGACTGTGGCAGGTAGTCATGTTCTCACATGAAACACATCTCATGATTACATGTTTGCACCAGTCACATACCTTCATCATCCATTGGCGTCGCGTAATACCGAGTTTGGTACATGTGAAGCTAGCAAAATGGCATGAGCACATCATGAGCGTAGCATGTAGTCATGTTGTTACCTGACACATATCTCATGTTTATCATGTTTGCACGAGTCACATACCTTTGTCATACATTCACGAAATAATACCAAATTCGGTATATGTGACGCTAGCGAACCGGCCGCGAGCGTATCATGAGCGTGTACCGTAGTCTTCTTGTTAGGTGACACGCATGTCATGATTTTCATGTTAGGGTCTGTTGTGTCATATATGCAATCACGTCATACCATACCAGTTTTGCAATATGCTATGTGAACGAAACCACTCCAAGAGCTGTAGGACCATGGAATTTAAATCATGACATTTATGACATACATGTCATGAGATTTTCATGTTATGACTAGTCAAATATGTTCTTCATACAGTCATGTTGGGCCATACGAAGTTTGGTATAGATACGATTATCGAAATGGCCAGAAGAGCTAGAAGTCCTAGGCGGACGGATGGACGGACAGATAGATAGATACACTCAAAGTCACCGAAGTTCTCTAAGAAATGCTTCGCATTTAAAAGGACCACGGCACGCTGTGCGGGCTTGCCGAGTGAAGAAGGAGGGGTGCTTGCCTAGGTGTCGATAAGCCTTTGCACCGACGTGAATATTCTGACCACTTGACAGTTGCGCACGGTTCACGTGCGATGCCGGCCTCATCAACTGTGCTTAGAGCTTTTCGTCAAGAGAAGGGTCCTCTTTGTCAATCTTGCTACATATATCTCATACGCATCTTCGTCTGTGAATTTAAAAGTTGTGCATAAGGCCTCGTGACATGAGCTTTCACCTTTGCTGCCAGTGCGCAGTCTTACATAAGCTTGGCGGGCTTTTGTCATCTCTGTATTCCCGGCCACATATGCAAACTTCCTGTCACGCACGCTGTTCTTGTTTCAGTGTTCAAGTGCGATCTTTTCGATGCCCAATCTACATGTCTTGAACAAACTGCCCGTAATATGCCAAATGCCAGTCTAGGCCTAATCATTGTTGGTTGCATTTTGGTAGTGGTGACGTGCAATTTAAGCTGCGGTTGGGTACAGAATCTACACAACTCTTTGCAGTGGCTGCACTTGAAAGAAAGATTGAAGGGAAGAGATCATAATGGAAGCGGTCTGAGAATTCTGAATTTCCGCGATGGTGCTGTCTTTTGTTAGCACCCCTGCCCCTGTCACGTTCATTTCATTGGCAACATGGATCTCTAGACCTTAAATTGTTTTATATTTTCAGAAATTTAGGCAGTTATAAGCTTTATGCATCACATGCTTAGATTCCTGGACATTCGAAGCTGCATGCTCAACGCATTTTGCGCAACTTCGGCCCTTAAAAAATTCTGTCCTGTTCATAGTGCAGTACCAATATAGAGCAGATATTCGAAACTGCCGTGACTTGCCTTATAAACAGTCTATACTATGTTACACCAAGCAATGTTCGAGACATGTGAAACCTTTATCTTGGCATTTGTACGATGTCCATCACCATGTACATCGGTTTCCTTCGACGTGCTTTATTCATCTGTCTCTAACATTCAAGGTTTATAAAATTTCTTGGGAGAAAAACCAATTAGCATCTTTGTGCACATAAATTCTGCCTGAAAAGAAAGAACCATTCATGTCTGCCTACCTGGCAGCCAGATGTGCTGAGAAGGGCGGGATGCATCCGCCCCAGCTAGTGTCAGACATCAGTCTGCACTCCCTGGGTGTGTGACTGCAGCTGCTCTCTGAGGCCGATTGTCAAGGTAAAACCTAAGTTTGATGTCACTTAAGCAAGAAAGAACCAGGACAACCGGCGGCAGAAATAAAGTGTCTTTTACCACTCAAGGAGCTACTTACCATGCAGAAGTATTAGCTGTGTTAATATCATAACTTCATGACACTTTAATACATCTTTTAAGGGGGACACTAAAGTGAAACAAACGAGTTTAGACCGATTACAATGTTGAGAAATTTAATGTCAATTGCACCACCACAGGATCACCAATACCAGAAAAAATCAATGTCAAAAGTTTCACATTTACATTGTCACTCAAATTTTTGAAGCAACATAACACATTTCAATTTTTTTTTCTATTTTGGCTACACTGGCTCAATGATATTTTCTTAAACTTGGTAACTCAAGTCTTATTTATTCAGAGGACAATGCTCTTCATTTTTACCAATAAGGAGCTACATAGGCCCTAGTAGATGCGTCACGGCAACTGGGGTGGGAACATTATGGTGGTGTCGCCACCTGCATTTTCTTTGAGTTTTCTTTCTTACCATGCGTCTTCTCACAACAAGCAAAGCAATTCCGGTACAGGGAAAGAGTAATTTACTCATGCGATAAATATCGGTTTTCTTTATTGTCACTGTAAGAATTAGCTGGGTACATGTGTCAGATCTGAAAGTGACATGGTTCATTATAAATTTATAGACATATTATCTTTTACCCAGACATTGCAATGCCCAGCCTGAAAACAGTGCCAGAAAGCATCATAAAAACCACACATACTTTGGTCTTCAATCCCATGCTCTCTGCTTTGCATGCTAATCTGGGTCTGGAATGTGCGAACTGCATTTCCATTTTTCAAACTACCGCATTGGTTATACTAAACTGGTGCAACAACTATTCACACAAATGTCAGAGGAGCTTTGCACCATGCAGTAGTACACTAACGCAACATTCAAAAGCACCTTCACAAATGCAGTAGACTCTCATTAAAGGAAACTGCTGCTTAAATGAAACTTCCTCTAGCATGATTGGTTCCTTACTTGAATTCTTTAGACATGCTTATCTCAGTAAACGAAAGTCCTATTAAATGGAACACATTTCCCTGGTCCCTTCAGGTTCTGTTGAATGAGCGTCTACTGTACTCTCTTTGCAGGCTCTTAGAGAAAAGCGTATAAACTATACTCACGGACAACTTTTTGGGTAATGCAGGGAAAACTACAAAGGTGGAGCTACTTCACATGCACTCCTTCATAAAGTGATCTAGTTCAAAACGCATTTCAAATGACAACTGTATTCGAATAATAGCACTGGATAACATTTGCTTCATCAGCTAATACCGGGCACACTGGAGGCATTAATGTCATTAGGTTCAAATGTCATTCTGAGTCATAAATGCTGTTCTATATGTGGTGGTACCACACTGTGAAAAGTAGTTTTATTTGTTCACGATGTCAATGTTGACGATTAAGAAAAAAAAAGGCCGGCAAATTTACAGGAAGGGATATGTAGAGTGATAAACTAAAAATTCAGTTTTGCCGCAAGAGTAACACAATGAATGCAGTAGCAACAACTTGAAATGTAGTAATACTGAGAACAGCAAGCAGATCGAAACGTGCAGCACGCTGCTTACATACAAATTACGCACGAAAACAACACACACACAAGATGAGAGAGAACTGACAATGTTTACAACTCGACACTAAACGGGCTGTTTAAACAAAAAACGACTCACAAAACGTAATTACCAGTACAGACCAGTGCGAATGAACGAGTGTCTCAGTTGTTACTTCAAGGTATCTGAAAAGCGCACTCTTTTTGCAAACAGGACCTCTGCAGCGTGCGAAGTGACCTTTGTGCACCTGGGAACTACCGCGCAATCGTTCCAGTGAAAGCCCGAGGCATACGATTCAACCGCATTGCGAGATAAGCGCACGCACGCACAAACGTCTACCCCCTCCTCTATGGGGCAAAGTACGCGAGGGAGATGAGCGCGCATTGCAACGAGCGGGGCATTGAGTACGCTTCTTGCGCCATCTCGCTGATTATGCTGAAAGCACCTTGATGTTCTCCCCCTCCCGCCCCGAGATCAGAGCGCCGAAGAATAAGAAATCGGACGTTCGTTTTCTAGATTATTTTTCTTTCTTGCCTTTCTTCATACATAGATATATGTATACACACATGGTGAATGATAGCGGCCACAAACGCCGACGTCATAAACCAGACGAGAGTGTCCACTTCATTGCTATCGCAATAAAAGTGAAGTTATTCCTTTTAGAAACATGTGTTAAGTTACATTACTAAACAAACATGCATAAAATTTTATATTGTAAAATATATGGCCATCATAAGCCAAGACGATTCGCTTAGCCGGTAGCCACAGCCGATAAAATGAACACACCACAACATGCGAGATGCTGGGAAAAAAATTAAAAATACCGCCCACAGAACATCAGTGGTCAAGACACTCCTGAATTCTGCAGGAGCCATTTGCAGCTCAAAAGAAATGCGGAGAAAACAAGAAGCGATCATTGCCGACCTGCTGGACAATGGATACCCAAAAAGTTTCATTCGCCGAGTACGCCAGCAACGTGACGGCCAGGACAGTGCCCCTCACTTGCCTATCCCAAACAGTCTACCTCATCCGGGTCCAATACGTTCAGGAATTCAGCGGGCAACTGTCCATGGTGCTGGAGAAGAAGGGCATCCAGGTGGCGTACAAACCCGTTTCAACAATCAAACGATTCGTGCCGCGAACAAAAGACCAGCTGCCAAAAGAAACGTGCCCCGGGCTAGTCTACGAGGTTCCACGCACGGACTGTCATGCCACTTACATCGGTGAGACAAAAAACTTCCCGAAAAGGTTACGACAACCTCGAAACAACATGCGTAGCTTAAACGCCACATGAAGCGAGCTCGCAAAACACAGCGAAAAGATGGACTATCACATCAATTTCAATGACCCCCGGACCATTAAAACGGAAGGTAGCCCCACAAAAGGATAGTTCTTAGAGTCCCGACATATCCGAACAACACCTGAAAATAATAACAACTCAACTGGTACTTTGCAGAGTGTATATGTGCACGGTCTACAAAACCCGTTGAGAAAACACCGCAGCAACAACAACGGCGGAAAGAAGGAAGATGGAGAGGGCGACACTACCAAGAAAACACGCTAGCTTCCACTAACAGTCACCCATGAAGAAGGGACCAAATCGGCCCCAGAACGTTGGGTCAGTTTGCAGTTCTTAAATTTTATATTTAAAAACTTTGAACTATAGGTTGGCTGGAGATTTTACGTTATTCGGTAAAAATAAACATGTTGCATCTATTTATGTTTTATGGATCGCGAAGTTATAGATGCACACGTGGTATAGTTCTCAGTGTGAGCGCACACTAAACAAAAACTCTGAGCGTTTCACGTTTGTTCACTTTGAAAATTGGTTTAACACACGCCCATGCAGGCAAGCAGCTTGCAATGAAACTCATGTGGCCTTAAGAGAGCAAATGACTACATTAGGTGCATTGCGCTCACGCAGCTGATGTCATCACTGCAGGTACATGTATACATGGGTACAGAGGCATCTGCGTGTTTACATCACCACAGACAGCGCTAACGACCAGGTGCCACTGAGGTGGAGAGTGAAGATATTCTGCAATAGCCTTCTGTGCTCCTATCCTTGTTAAAGTGACAGATGCCCTAAAAAGCAACATTAATAGCACACTTGCATGGATGCAGGTCAAATCGATAGTGAAGAATGCCACCTGTCACGTGTAAATATTGCAAAAACGTCGACACAGACCACTAAGGGACAAAAAAGAAGAGTGCGGTGGCACGAGGCGCACTCGCAGTGTTCGGGCCAGTGCGTGCCATTCTGAGCTCGGACGAGCGAAACGTTCTGCCGGGCGAGACGCGTGCGTGTGCACGGAGGACCACTGAACTGGGCAAGGTCCAGGGTGGCCGAGGATCCAGGTGCCAGGGGAGTTGCTGGCTGAATCGAGGATCGCCGAGCGGTGCCGAGCCGTACCGAGCGACGCGCCAGACTCGGACGTGGGCCGCGAGCTCATGAGCTGTGCACCTGAGGGTATCTGGCGGTGCCCTGGCCAAGGCGAGGAACACCGGTGACCGAGCTGCTGCACTGCAGCTGTGGCGAGCAGCATTTCAGCACGGCACAGACGGTGCTGTGCTGGCCAGAACCCGCACGTAGAAACGCTACTCCCGGGCAGTGATCAAGAGCTCGGAAACGAGGTCCGAGGTCGCGCTGGTCCAGGCATCTCCTAGACGACGGCACCGCTGCTCGAGAGTCGTGAGACCACGGGACTCTTTTTCCTCATGTGCCGTGGTGGTTGTCCCGATGGCGCCCACATCACCGACTTTTCATATTCTTTCTTTTGTATATAAACGTTTGAACACGTCTCCCCGTCTGTTTCCTGCGCCGCTGCACAATAGTGGAAGTGCTCGAACCGTCCTAAACATCACAATATTCTGGCATCCGCGATGTAGGACCAAGCTCTAGCTCCAACTTTCAGAGCCGCACTTCTCTTTTGTGCAGTGGGCAGAAATGAATTGAAAGAAGTATATTCCGATTGGCAAGGAACTTGGCTTGTCGGGTAACGAACTGAAGGAGTGGATTGAGAAGCAGTAGTAAAAAGAGCGTGACAGACGAGCTGAGGATAGGGACGCGTCCCGAATAGCGCATGAACAGGAGATTCCTCGTCTGGCGGCAGAACAAAGTCTGTTGGAGGCTAAGCGTCGTCTTGCTGAGCGCACGGCTGGGACGGCTAAAAACAGTGGAGAGAGCGTGGAAGCCAGCAGCGAAGCCTTCAGGAGCCCCCACAAGCTTATTCCTCCCTACAATGAGGGCCGTGACGAACTCGTCGTGTACATTCAGCGCTTCGAGCGGGTAGCCACAAGCCAGAGATGGCCAGGCGACAGGTGGGCGCGCCCATTAAGCTCATGCCTCTCAGGTGAAGCCTTGAGTATTGTAGGACGAATGGCTGCGGAGGATGCCACAGACTACGAAAAGCTGAAGCAAACCTTGTTGCTAAGATTTCGGTACACCGAAGAGGGATATCGGCAAAAGTTTTGCGAAGCTAAGCCGGAGAATTCTGAGACAGGGCGACGATATGCTGGTCGGCTTCTCGGTTACTTCGATCATTGGCAGCAGATGGCGAAAACAGAAAAAACGTATGACACATTGAGAGAAAGCACTGTGTCCATACAGTTTTTCCTAAGATGCAATGAGAAACTCGCCATCTTCTTAAAAGAGCGAGGATGCTGAACGCTCGATCATCTAGCCGAAATTGCTGACCATTATCTGGAGGTGCAAGGCCTGACAAGTATCGCGAAAGGGAAACAGGAAAGACCAAGCGAAAAAGCAGAAATGGTGAGCAAGAGCCGCCATAAAGAGGCCGGAAAAGCAAAAGTGTAATGCTTTTTATGTGGCAAGCGAGGTCATCACGCTGCAGACTGTTGGACCTGGTCAAAAGGCCCGAAGCCCTCGTCTTGCTGGAAGTGCAGGAAACACGGCCATCAAGCGGACGAGTGTCCAAATGTAAAGAGCAGCAACAAGGAGGCGTCAAGTGCTGTTGCCGACTATGACCGTGCACCTTTTGCTCGAAACGAGGAGAACTTGGATTGTACCCCTTAATCAGCACAGGAAAATGCACCATCGGAAAAAAGAGATATTTGTCTTGCTCTGCTAAGACAAGAGATGCCAACGGCAACCGGCTATCTCGAGGGACAGCCTGTGACGATGCTAAGGGACTCGGGATGCAATACTGTGGTGGTCAAGCGTTCGCTGGTACCGGAAAAGAATTTCACCGGTATCACACATACTGTACACTTTTTCGACGGTTCGTCAAGACAGCTTCCCGAGGCAAAGGTATACATCGACTCTCCGTTCTTCCGAGGACCAACACTGACACTCTGCATAGAAAATCCACTCTATGACGTCATTCTCGGCAACATCGACAGGGTGATCTTCCTTTCTGGTTCTGCCACGTCACATCACCTGTCGGATGTCGCCAGACTGCATAAGGAGTCGGCACCAGCAGGGGAGCCTGCTCCATATCCAAGCGTGTCACCGGACTTACCGACTTTGAGTACAGCGACAACAAGAGGCACCAGGATCATGAAGTTACCTGTGGCAACATCTAACAAACTAGATGTGACCCCACACGTTTTTGAAAAGTTGCAGAGAAAAGATCGCACCTTGGAGAGCTGTTTTTTGGCGATTGGGAAAGGATGGCGAAGCGATCAGGAAACATGGGGTATGTTTTGTTTAAGAGAATACTTCACCGACACTACAGATGGCTAACGAGGAAAGAAGTTGACCAACTGGTTGTTTTGCAAAGCCTCCGCCAGTTTGTCCTTAGAATGGCGCATGAGCAAGTTATGGCAGGTCACGAAGGTATTAAACGAACAACAGATAGGATTCTAGAAGAATTCTATTGGCCGGGCGTGCAGGCTGAGGCGACACGATTTGTGCGCTCTTGTGACATCTGCCAGCGCACTGTGCCAAAGCATTTAGTCGGACGTGTCCCCCTCGGAAAAATGCCGGTGGTTGACGTGCCCTTGCAACGTGTGGCGATTGACATAATCGGTCCACTATCACCGACATTGGCCAAAGAAAACCGTTTCGTTCTAACAATGGTCGACTGCCAACGCGATATCCTGACGCTGTTGCAATACCAAGCATAGAAACTGAGACGATAGCAGAAGCGTTGGTGGAAATGTTCTCACACGTTGGAATACCACGAGAAATCGTGAGCGACAGCGGAAGGTAATTCACATCACGCTTAATGCAGGAAGTGAGCAGACTACTGTCTTTCTGACAGTTGCCAACTACCCCCATAGCACCCTATGGCAAATGTTCTTGTGGAGCGCTTCAATGGTACATTAAAGCAAATGATACGGCGCATGTGCCACGAAAGTCCAAAGAACTGGGACAGATACATGGCACCATTATTATTTGCATACAGAGAGGTGCCTCAGTCGAGTATTGGCTTTTCGCCGTTCGACCTCCTGTATGGTCGATACATTAGAGGCCCAATGTCCATACTGAAGAAATTATGACCGCGAAAAACTTTGGATCCCCAAACGAAGACTACATACGGCTACGTCATGGAGCTTCGAGATCGTTGTATGAGACGTGTCAAATTGCGCAAGAGCTGCAGAAAGCCAAGCTGACACAAAAGAAATACTACGATCGCAAAGCGAAGCCTTGTCAGCTCTGCGTCGGAGAACGGTATTACTACTACTACATTCCGACACCAACAAACCGATTCTCACTTGGAAAGGCCCCTTCACTGTGCTAGAGAAGCGGAGCAAGATCGACTATGTCAAGGTCTAGGAACCTGAACCAGTTTGTTCCAGATCAACCTCCATAAGAAGTACGAGGAGAGACCACCTCTGACAGACACGGTGGACCGTGTGTGGCTGTCACGGTACGAACGGAACAACCGGAAGAACCGGAACTACTGTTGCTGGCGCTTCACCAGATTCAGACCTATCATGACGTCAAGGCGCTGACAACTTGGACGTGAACCAGAAGGCAGAGATAGAGAAGATTCTATCAGACTACCAGGATATGTTCTCAGACGTTCCGGGAAAGACTAACTTGGTAGAGTGCAAGATCACCACAAACTCTACTGTGCTGGTGAACGTACGCCAATACCCAATACCCTTTGCTGTTCAACAGGCGGTAGAGGAAGAAGTACAGCAGATGCTGGCGCAGGGAATCATCGAGTCGTCAGACTCACCTTACCAGTCGCCAATCGTCATAGTGAAAAAGAAAGACGGCAGCATGCCCTTATGCATTGATTTCCGACAGTTGAATAGAGTCGTCGTAATGGATAATGAGCCTATTCCACGAGTGGACATGATGAACGCAAACTTGGGAAAGGCTCGCTATTTCTCTAAATTTGATTTTACAAAGGGGTACTGGCAGGTCCCTATGCACAAAGATTCGAAACGCAAGACAGCTTTCCTGTCAATGTCGGGCCTTTACCAGTTCTGCTTTATGCCTTTCGGCATCAAAACAGTGCTAGCAGTGTTCATGAGACTCATGAGAAAAGTTGTGGCTGTTATTTCGCACGTACATCATTACTTTGATGATGTTCTTATAGCCACAGACACATAGGAGATGCACCTTACCACGCTCAAAAGGTTTTTCTGACAAGTACAGCGTGGACATCTCACAATCAAGCCATCCAAGAGTGAAGTTGGTTCAACGATGGAAGTTCTTGGGCCACATCGTGAGACATGGGGTCTTACGGTCGCAGCTTGAAAGGCTTGAAAAGATACAACCTGCAAAAAGACCTCATACAAAGAAAGAAGTCCGTTCCTTTCTTGATCTCACGAGGTACTACCAAGACTTCACACCCAACTATTCCCATGTGTCTCATCCCTTAACAGAGCTCACTCGGAAGCGTGCTCCAAACAAGGTCATATGGGAACAACGTCACCAGGAGGCATTTGACGAGCTTCAAAGATTGCTGTCCACTGGTCCAACCTTGAGGTCTCCTGACTTGCAGAAGACATCTGTTCTGCGCACAGACACATCTTCTACCAGTGTGGAAGCCGTGCTCATGCAGTACTATGACAGTGTTCTCCATCCCGTCGCGTACGCAAGCAGGAAGCTCCCTCCACGGAAGGCACGGTACTCAACTGTAGAGCGAGAAGGGCTTGCGCTCATGTGGGCTGTCCAAAAATTGCACATTTATCTCTTCGGCAAGCAGTTTGTACTGCAGAGCAATCACCAGCCGCTGGCCTACATCAACTCGGCCAAGCACACAAATAGGCGAATTCTGCGTTAGAGTCTGACACTTATGGAATAGGACTTCATTGTGGAATATATCGAAGAAAGTGACGTCGGAGCTGACTACATGAGCCAAGTGTAGACTTCAAGCGTTACACACATGTAGGCTTTCATTTCTTTCTGAACACTCTGTGAACTCCATGTAAACTCCGTGAACTGTGTGTGAACCAACCGGTAAATGCATATGAAAAAAAAAAAACTGTTGAGATGCGCACACTTTCCGCCTTTAAGCCTGTGAACATTCTCTATCTTCATGCTTAGAAAAGTTGTTAAAGAGAAACAACTTTCTAAAGTGGGGGGTAAAATGTCACGTATAAATATCGAAAAAACGTCGACGCGGACCACCGAGCACTGAGGGGAAAAAAGAAGAGCGCTGTGGCACGGTGGCACGAGGCGCGCTCTTAGTGTTTGGGCCAGTACGTGAAATTCTGAGCTCGGACGAGCGAGACGTTCTGCCGGGCGAGAAGCATGCGTGTGCAGGAGAACCACGCAGCTGGGCAAGGTCCAGGGTAGCCGAGGATCCAGGTGCCAGGGGAGTTGCTGGCTGAATCGAGGATCGCCGAGCGGTGCCGAGCCATACCGAGCGACGTGCCAGACACGAACATGGGCCGCGAGCTCAATGAGCTGTGCACCTGAGGGTACCCGGCGGTGCCCTGGCCAAGGTGAGCAATGCCGGTGACTGAGCTGCCGCACCGCAGCTGTGGCGAGCAGCGTTTCAGCACGGCACAGACGGTGCGGTGCTCGCCAGAACCCGCACGTAGAAACGCTACTCCCGGGCAGTGATCAAGAGCTCGGAAACGAGGTCCGAGGTCGCGCTGGTCCAGGCATCTCCTAGACGACGGCACCGCTGCTCGAGAGTCGTGAGACCACGGGACTCTTCTCCCTCATGTGCCATGGTGGTCGTCCCGACGGCGCCCACATCACTGACTTTTCATGTCCTTTCTTTTGTATATAAACGTTTGAACATGTCTGCCTATCTGTTTACTGTGCGGCTGCACAGTACTGAAAGTGCTCGAACAGTCCTAAACATCACACCACCTTTTAAGCAGCCTCTGGGGTAAAAGTCATACATTCGGTTCGACTGCGATGGTGAATCTTTCTTTCGAACTTATTCGATTGTCTAAGATATTGGATTCTAATGGTATATATTTGCATAGCAGCCGTATAATGTCATAACAATTGAATGTCTTTACATTCTAATGACATTAATAAATCCAGTGAGACAGGAGTATTAGACAGCCATTTGCAAGTGAAATTCACCACCAGCTCCTTCGGCGAGTTGTCAAAATAACTAGAGGGCGGCGAGAGCTCAGCTGAAGACGCCATTTTTACTGGGCACAAAACGTGCATGGTTTTCACACATGCAGAAGTGTGAAATGACACTGCATTAAGCATAACAAATATGAATATCTCCTTGGTGCATGCTGTGTTTCTGTAAACAGCATCCCGTTGAAAATAGAGCTATGTTATTTTTTTTTTGCAATTTCCATGCGGAAAATGCAAGCAATTGTGGAACCATATTCTTCAGGGGTAGTCTACACTAAGTGTGGCTCCGTAACCTTTCCTTCATTGCCAAGAAAAATTGTCAGAGAATGTAAAAACTATCCAGATTCTTCAAACTTTGCAACAACTTATCTTGACATATTGAAGTGAAGAAAGGGGGGTGGGGAGGCAGAGCTAGAATGAATGCAAGGGTGACAATAGGACAGGACATGCGCGGTACTCACAACGACAGAATAACTGGAGTTGTGTGTACAGTGCATGTCCAGTCTTATTCTCATCCATTGTATTCGTTCTAGCTCTGCCCCCTCCCCACTTTGCCCTTCAATACGAACCAAAACCACCTCCCCCACCTATTTGCTATTCTGCAACGCTTATCTTGACATTCGAGCAATGGCTATGGAGAGAGAACTCCTGCATGATCGTGTTGCTCTGCAAGTAGTATGGCAGCTTTTGGATGATTTTGATTTTTCCTGCTTACATCGTTAACAAATTTACAATATTACCACGTTCCATTTCTCAAGTTTTGTTATCGACCTAAAACACTACACGATTCTCAGTGAAAAACGCGCGTGAAGTTTTCGAGAAGCTTCTGGACTTTAGTAGATCATTTCGATAAGATCACGCCCACTCTGCGAACTGTACAGATTATTCTGGAACCTACGCTACCGCCAGCGATAACGCTAGAGCCATGAAGAGACAAGTTGATGAAATGCTGCGGGATGACATTATCCAGCCCTCCAAGAGTTCATGGGCATCCCCCGTGGTGTTAGTGAAGAAAAAGGATGGGACCCTATGTTTCTGCGTCGATTATCGCCGTCTGAACAAAATCACAAAAAATGACGTGTATCCTCTCCCACGAATAGACGACGCACTTGATCGGCTCCATAACACCAAGTACTTTTCGTCAATGGACCTCAAGACTGGCTATTGGCAAATCGAAGTCGACGAAAGAGACCGAGAGAAGACTGCGTTTATAACACCAGACGGCCTCTTCGAGTTTAAGGTGATGCCCTTCGGTCTTTACTCAGCGCCTTCAACTTTTCAACGCGTTATGAATACAGTACTGGCAGGATTGAAGTGGCAGACTTGCCTTGTGTACTTGGACGTCGTCGTCGTGTTTTCTTCGAGTTTCGAAGAGCATCTTCGGCGCCTTGAAGCTGTACTTCAAGCCATCAAGACGTCCGGACTCACACTGAAGTCAGAAAAGTGCAGGTTTGCGTAGGAGGAGCTCTTGTTTCTGGGGCACGTCATTAGCAAGTCTGGTGTTCATCCCGATCCACGGAAAACAGCCGCCATCGCCGACTTCCCGCCGCCCACTGACAAGAAGGCGGTGCGCCGATTTCTGGGTCTGTGCGCCTATTATAGGCAGTTCGTGACAAACTTCACCCGCATCGCCGGTCCTCTCACTAACCTTATCAAGGCCGACGTGGAGTTCAATTGGGAAACGCCGCAGGAACACGCTTTCCAGGAGCTTAAACATCGCCTACAGACGCCTCCGTTACTTGCCCATTTCGACGAATTCGCCGAGACAGAAATACACACTGACGCAAGCAGCGTAGGTCTTGGTGCCGTTCTTGTGCAGAGGGCTCACGGACTTGGAAGGGTTATTATATACGCCAGCCGATTTCTATCCAAAGCAGAAGACAATTATTCCACAACAGAAAAGGAGTGCCTCGCCATCATTTGGGCTACGTCGAAACTTCGCCCCTACCTCTACGGCAGCCCCTTCAAAGTTGTGAGCGGCCACCACGCCTTGTGTTGGCTAGCCACCTTGAAGGACCCTTCAGGTCGCCCCGCACGATGGAGCCCGAGACTTCAAGAATATGACATTATTGTCCTTGACAAGTCTGGCAAGAAACACTCCGACACCGACTGTCTCTCTCGTGCGCCTGTCGACCAACCACCTACCGACGACCCGGATGACGACTACTTCTTGGGAACGATAACTACCAACGACTTCGGTGAACGACAGCGGGTCGACCCGGAACTTAAGGC
Source organism: Rhipicephalus annulatus (assembly GCA_013436015.1). Lineage (NCBI taxonomy): Eukaryota > Metazoa > Arthropoda > Arachnida > Ixodida > Ixodidae > Rhipicephalus > Rhipicephalus annulatus. The sequence goes on from WOVY01010833.1 coordinate 227,817, forward strand.
CCTAATAGAATACCTCGAAGGCAGGACCGTCGAAGTCCCGAAGGTATTCAAGCGCGCACTTGCGTCGTCCTTCCTGTGAAACGGTCTTCTCCAAAAGAAAAACTTTTCACCGCTCCGAGCCAAGTACCTCCTTGTGGTGCCTTCAGCTCTGCGATCAGAACTCCTGCAGGCCCTGCACGACGATCCGATGGCAGGGCACCTCGGTGTTTCTGGCACGCTCGCGAGGGTACAAGAAAGGTACTACTGGCCACGTCTTACCACCGACGTCACTCGTTACGTGAGGACATGCCGGGACTGTCAGCGACGCAAGACACCGCCGACAAGGCCAGCGGGACTTCTGCAGCCAATTGAACTACCTTGCCGACCTTTCCAGCAGATTGATATGGACCAACTGGGGCCGTTCCCGACGTCGTCTTTCGGAAACAAGTGGATCGTGGTAGCTACCGACTACCTCACCCGCTACGCCCAGACAAAAGCCCTTCCCGAAGGCAGTGCCTCCGAGGTAGCTAAGTTCTTCGTCGAAAATATCGTCCTACGTCACAGCGCCCCGGAGGTCCTTATCACCGACAGAGGAACTGCATTTACAGCCGACTTAACTCAAGCGATCTTGGCATACAGCCAGACAAACCACCGCCGGACGACAGCATACCACCCACAGACCAACGGCCTCACCGAGCGGCTTAACAAGACGATCGCCGACATGCTGGCAATGTACGTCGATGCCGAACACAAGACGTAGGACGCCATTCTTCCGTACGTGACCTTCGCATACAACATGGCAGTGCAAGAGACGACGCAGATATCTCCATACAAATTGGTCTACGGAAGGAGCCCGGCAACGACACTCGATGCCATGTTACCCAACGTCACCGACGAAGAAAACCTCGATGTGAGTGAGTACCTTCAACGCGCCGAAGAAACCCGACAACTGGCGCATCTCCGTATCAAGAATCAACAGACGACCGACAGCTGCTGTTACAATCTTCGACAGCGCTTCGTGGAATACCAGCCCGGTGAACGTGTTTAGGTATGGACGCCGATACGCCGACGTGGGCTAAGTGAAAAGCTTCCGCGACGGTACTTCGGACCGTACAGGGTGGTTCGACGTCTCGGCCCATTTGATTACGAGGTTGTCCCCAACAGCATCATGAACTCTCAACTACGCCGATTGCGACCTGAAGTCGTCCATGTAGCGCGCCTCAAGCCGTTTCATGCGCGTTAACAAACTGAAACAATGTTTTTTTGTATTATTATTGTATCGTAATTTATTCATTGTACTTTCTTGCATTATTGTTGCACCTTAATCTTTAGTTAAAGCATCAGGACGATTTCTTTTTCAGAGGGGGGCAATGACCCGTTCCATTTCTCAAGTTTTGTTATCGCCCCAAAACACTACACAATTCTCAGCGCAAAAGGCGCGTGCAGTTTAGTAGATCATTTACTTTAGTAGATTTACTTTAGTAGACTTTAGTAGATCATTTCGATAAGATCACAGCCACTCTGCGAACTGTACAGATTATTCTGGAACCTACGCCACCGCCAGCGATAACGCTAGAACATTCGATGACAAGAGTATAAATGCCGACGCACTTCGCCGCTTGTCAGTAGTTGATCGACGGCCAAAGCTCCGTTCGCCGCTATCAGTCCAAGACGGCTACTGCAATCGGACTTTCTGTTTACCAGGCACAGGTTCGCCCAAATAAACAGTTAAATTCCAACACAAGGTCTCCTGTCTTCGGCCACGTCGCGACCCCGTGACAATATTATATACACGAAATTGTGGTTGAGAGAGACACTTTCATAGCTCAATGTGCACTTCTATGCCATATTACGAGTAATTTTTCTTTGAGACTTAAACAGCGTCCTTCTGTTCCATAGGTTCCTCAGTGCTGTCAAGAAAAATTGTCACTGAGAATAGCAATTTGTCATTTGTGCCGACATGCTACATTTGTACAACACGCATACCTGCCAACCTAGGTACTTAAAGATTTGAACATTTGCCACATGGTGGGACAGACGCACACATGCACGTACTCCCTAGCACAATGCTGTTTGTCCATTAGGCAGCCCTACTCGATTACAAAGAATTAATTCATCCCCATGTGTACATTATGCTCAAGTTGTTACAATCATAAATAAAGTTACAGAATTAGAATATCTTTTATTGGCACATAGTCCCCGTGTTGTATTACTAACAGAAACATGGCTACGCGATGAAATACGCAGTGATTGCATTGTTCCTCCAGGGTGCAAGCTTTTTAGGTGGGACAGAGATTCATGAGGTGGCAGTGCTGCTATCATTGTTAAAAGTTCCATCCCAACTTGCATGATACAATGTGATGTTCGCGAAACTGTATGGTGTAAGATTACATTCAACAATAGAGTATACATTAGAGGCTCAGATTACAGACCACCTGCGTGTGAGCCTCATTTTCTGGATTTGTTAAGTGATCTTTTGTGTGACCATGTAACGGGAGCACGAGGTTAATAATGGCCGCAGACTTCAACTTGTCTCACATTGATTGGCAAAATGTTTTGCCGGGTGAGTCTGAAACAATTAGCTGCTAAAAGCTTTTGGAAATTAAATTCTGTCAAGGCCTGGAACAAATTGTGCATGAACCAACGAGGGTTACGTATCTTTGAAGTCATTGTTAGACATTGTGTTTTTGTCTCAAAACATAAAAGACTATGTTTTAAGTATTTTAGATGGCATGTCCGACCACAACATGTTGTCTTTAGTCATTAAAACTAGTGCATGCAGTTTAGAGAAACCGTTTCTTCCGGTAAAAGTAAAGGACTTTAAAAAGGCACATGACACTTTCCTCATAGATTTTCTTAAGCTCCACTTTAATGATTTCGAGCGAGCGTCACATTTCGAATCTGTGGAGCAGTTGTGGCAGAGGTTCAAGGCCAACATCGGAAGTTGCGTTGATCGCTTTGTCTTTACTCGTATTAAGAAAACACGTAAACGAAATCTCTGGATAACACACAGCATTATACATATGAAACAACAAATTAAGAGATTAAGGAAAAGTAAAAAAAGAGTGACAGAACTTGCAGCTATAAAAATCAAGTTGAAAAAAGCCCTTGTGAATTCCAAAAAAAATTTCTTTGGCCGAACGCTTATGAACTTCCTTAAATGTTTGCCATCTAAATTCTGGCGTTACATCAGTGACAGAAAAGAAAGAATTGAGCAGATCGAACATGAGGGTTGTATCCTGACAAAAGTTGAGGACTTAGCAGATACTTTTAATCGCTTCTTTCAGTCCGTTTTCACAATAGACCAGGGCGATAAGATAGGAGCATCCATCAGTAACAATGCAACAACCGCAATGGAACCTGTTATCAACCGTGAAGGTGTTTTTCAGTTACTGCTTGAGCTAGATGCGAAGAAAGAAATGGTTCGAATAACCTACCAACAGAGTTTCTCAAGAGATACGCAGAATGGGTCTCGTTTTATTTAGAAATAATGTTTGTGAAATCGGTTGAGACACGATAACTTCCACAAGACTGGCGCAATGCAGTTGTAATTCCGTTTTTTAAAAAACGGTAACCGCTCGTTAGTAAACAATTACCGGCCCGCATCCTTGACGTCGGTCTGCTGTAAAGTTTTGGAACATATATTAGCAAAACATATTCTTAGTTTTCTTTATTCTAACCAGTTACTTTGCGCAAGCCAACATGGGTTTCGGCATGGTCTTTCTACTGTGACACAATTAGCTGAACCGCTGATTTCAATAAAAACAACATGATTTCAATAAAAACAGCAATGCCCTTCTGCAGACTGATGTAATTTGTGTTATAAAGTCTCTCATCGTAAATTACTTTTCAAGCTTGAAAGATCAAGAATAAGCCAAGAAGTATTAAAATGGATAGAGGCCTATCCACACGTCAACAGGCTGTAAAAATTGAAAATTACACTTTAAGACCACTGGCCGTGTACTCGGGCGTTCCCCAAGGATCTGTTTTAGGACCAATTCTTTTTCTGATACAGTAAAAGCTCGTTAATTTGGAAATACGCATAATTTGAATTGGTCCCGGCCAAAGTGCATGTTAATCTATGGGACCAAACCTTCGTTATTTCGTCGGAATTCGGCTCCGCACCGCTTAATTCGGACAAATGCTGACGGCTGCTGCTACACAGAAGTGTGATAAAGCAGCGCTGGCACCACTGGAGTGAAACCGAAACCTGAGTGGCATCGCCATCATCATCAACTAGTGGGGGCGATCGCAGCGTCACCGAACGTCGACGTCTTCTTTCTTCTCCACTCAGCGCCTCCGACGCCATTTTCCCTTGTGTTGTCGTGTCAGAACCATCTCTTCTTGCGGAGTTCTCGTTTTCTTCCATTGTGACTGTATTTGCATGCCACCACCATCGTCCGCTACAGTGATGGCAACGCCGAAAAAACGGCAGAACTACGACGCGAAGAACTTGGCGACTAAACTGGAAATTTTGGAAGCACTGAAGAACGGCGAATCGCGACAGCAGGTTATGACAAAGTACAACGTGACGCGGAGCACGTTGGGAACGTACGTGAAAAATGAACAACAGATTCGACGAGCCTTCGAAAGCGAGAAGTTTCATGCCTCTAGAAAGCGGTTGCGAACCGCAGCTCATCCCCAGCTCGAGGGAGGAGGAGGAAAAAACCTTTATTGATGCTGGCTGTGCCAGATAGACCTTATCCCCACCGGGCTGGTTGACATCCCTAGTCCGGGACGTCATTAGTCGAGGCCGCCACCCGAGCCCGCTGGACTAGAGTTCGCTGTTCCTCTAGTGTGGAGCTGTTGAGTAGGGTCGTCTACCAGTCCTCTTTGGTGGGGTTGGGAAAGGCGGTTAATTTTGGGTTCATTTGGCAGGTCCAGACCATATGGTAAGTGTTGGCCACTTCCCCACAGTACTGGCACTGACCACTTATTTTTGGGTCGTAATGTTTGAGTATGGCTGGACAGAGCAGCGTATTTGTCTGTAGGCGCCGCAGGACGCGCTCCTCCGTTTTCGTGAGTCCCTTCGCTGGTGCGGAATACAAGCGGCGTTGCTCAATGTAGTATTCTTTGATTTCTCGAAACCGTGTTAAAGGTGTGGGACGTTCAGGTCTATCAGGGGAACGGGGAGTTTCCCGGGAAGTAAGCACGCGGGCCGCTGCATGTGCAGCTTCGTTACCCTGTAGACCCTGATGTCCCGGAGTCCATATAAGACGTTTTGGGGTAGGATCGTGGTTCCCGATGCTGAATTTTAAAAGTCTATTAGCCAATGGAGAGATTTCTCCTGCAAGATAGCTCTCGCAGGCTCTTCGAGAGTCTGTAACTATTTGTTTTGAGTTTGGATGGGATGCTGCCAGTGCAATGGCCACCTCCTCCGCCTTACTTCAGCTTGTGGTTTTGAAAGTGAGGCCGTCCACCTGCGTTCCTTGATGTATTACCGCCGCCATGTAGTATCCCCTAAGTGACGGCCCGGCCACATCGACGACGCTATTACCTGAGCCAAGCCGTTGTTCAAGTGCCTCAGCGCGTGCTTGCCTTCTACCCTGGTGCGCCTCTTCGGTCATATTGCGGGGAAGCGGGGACACCCAGAGTTTTGTTCTCCAAAGTTCAGTAATACATTCCACGTTTTTGATTTCGCATTCGTGCCGGATCAAGAGGCGGTCCAGTAGGCGCCGCCCGGGGGGCGTCTGCGTAAGACGCTTATATTGATTTGTGAGGTGGGCTTCTTGGAGCTCTTGTATAGAGTTAAAGACTCCCAATGCAGAGAGTTTCTGATTTGAAGTGCTGATGGGTAAATCAAGTGCGCACTTAATTACTTTCCTAAGAATAGCATCGGCTCTGTTCTCTTCGTGTTTAGTCATTCGTAAGTATGATATTGAATATAGAATCCTGCTAGTTACAAAAGCATTGGCGAGCCGAATGGCATCCCTTCCTCGTAGCCCCCCGCGCTTGTTTGACACTCGGCGGATCATGTGCCCTACCTGTTCTCCAATTTTCCGTAGCTTATCTAGCGTGGTGCTGTTTTTTGTTCTGTTGTGAATCAGAAGGCCAAGGATTCGTAGTTCTGAAACCTCTCGTATTGTTGATCATGATACCATCAAGTTCAGGGTCGTCCTATCATTAATGTTTTCTCTGATATGCAGGAATTCAGCTTTGGTTGGAGCGCGCTGCAACCCACACTGGGCCACATAGTCCTCCACAATGGAGGCGGCCTGCTGCAGGCGGTCTTCAATTTCTCCTAAACTGCCCCAATTCGTCCAGATTATTATATCATCGGCGTATATTGCATGATATATTCCTTGCACTACTGCGCTTGCGGGAGCTTCATGTCCCCATTTTGAATGGTCCATGTTCCTCGTTATCTATGCGAATGAATGCCAGTCTCTCAGAGAGGAAGTCTCTGATGTAGGCAAATATTTTCTTACTACAATGGACACTACTCAAGTTCTTCAGGATGCTTTCATGTTTAACGTTGTCGAATGCGCCTTTAAGGTCGAGTGCAAGGATTGCTCTGTCGTTGTGCGTCGAGGGAATGGGTTGGATAATGTCTTGTTTTAGTTGCAAGAGGATATCTTGCGCAGACAGGTGTGGCCTAAAGCCAAACATGGTATCTGCGAAATGCCCCTCGCTCTCGAGGTACGTGGCAAGACGGTCTCTAACCATTGTTTCCATTAATTTGCCGGCACATGAAGTTAATGATATAGGTCTGAGGTTGTCCGTGCTGATTTGCTTGCCTGGTTTGGGGATGAATGTGACAACTGCTGTTTTCCATTCAGTTGGCAGTGGTTGGCCATCCCAGATTGCGTTAATGTACTGCAATAGATGCCGATAACAATCGTCTGACAGATTTGCTAACAGTTTTACCGTGATCAGGTCTCGGCCCGGGGCAGTGCCCCTGCGCATTTTTTTCAGTGCTGCTTTCAGATCGCACATTTCAAAAAGGGCATCGAGCTGACTGTTTTCTCTACCTGCGTATTCATATGCGTTCCTGTTGGGATCCGTGGTGCGACATAGGTATCTAGCACACAAATCATCAGCCAGCTGGGAGTTGGTTTCCTGAAAACTGTGCAGGGCTCGACGGAGCTGCTTTTGCGCTTCTCCTCGGGTTTGAACGGGGTCCACGAGAGTTCGAAAAAGACGCCATGCTTTCCTTGTATTCATTTTTTTAGCTACAACATTGCACCGTTCTATCCAATTGGATTCGTTCAGTTGTGCAGCATATTCATCCGCTTGCTTACTCAACTCGGCTATTCTAAGTTTAAGCTTGCGGTTGAATTTGTTTTTCCGCCATCGTTTAGTTAAGCTTCTGCGGGCGTCCCAAAGGTGGAGCAAGTACTTATCGACGGCGGGGGTGTCTTCAGTTGTCTTTATAGTTTTAAGACACTTGGAATTGGCTGCAAGGAGCTGTTTTGCCCATCCCGTATATCCTCCCGCCCCTGGCACAGAGGGGATCACCTGTGAGCGGAAGGCTGTCCAATCTGTCAGCTTAGCTTCGCTCCATGTTCTACGGCCTATGTTGCCGGAGAGTGTGATTCCGAAGAGACAGTGATCACTGCCGAGCGTTTCTTCTAAGTTTTCCCATGTTGCGTAGGAAATGTTCTTAAAGATAGATACGGGCAAGTATCTCGGTTTACAGAATTCCCAATTCTAGTGGGTTTCATTGGATCTGTGAGAAGCGATAGACGAAGAGTGGATACGAGTTCTGCCAATTTCCGTCCCTTGGGGACTTCGCGGGTGTAACTCCAATGATAGGTTGGGGCGTTAAAGTCACCCAAAATCCCCAGTGGGTTTTTATCTGCTTCCTTAATCACTTTATAGAACATTTCGTTGAAGACACATTGCCTAGATTTTGGAGAACTGTATACATTTAGAATGTACAAGCTAGGATATAGTCTTTTATTGGGAAGGACTTTGACCATTGTGTATTGATGCGCCTCTGACAGATCAAGGTCTATCTGACAAGCGGTATGCTCCTTGTGTACGAGAACACAAGTGGACGCACTTCCCTGAAATAAGTTGTAACCAGGAAATTTCGCCTGTAAGCCGGTTTCTTGTAGAACCAAAACTGCAGGGATAAAATGTTGATTCTGCAGGAAAAGGTTAAGAGTGGCCCTCTTTTTCCTATCTTTAAACCCCCAGCAGTTTCACTGGAAAATATCGAGTTGCTGCTGTTTGGAGCTTTTATTATTATGTTTAGAACTGCCTGCCACCATGGATTTATTATTGAGGAGGTGTCATTTTCGCCACTGCAGCCAGCGTGGGAGCCTGGAGAGGCGTGGGGGACTCAGTTTGGTTTGTTAATGACTGGGCTATGTTGCTCTCGAATTCAGAATTTGCCAGGTTACGATGAACAATTTTTCGTCGGGGTTGTTCTGTTGTCTTAATGCTAGTTTTGAGTTGGTCCAATTGGGGTGTGAGCCAATTTTGAATGGTTTGTAGTACACTGGCTGTGAGAATTGGCAAAACGCTCTGCTTGATGTCTTGCATAGCGGCTTGAACTGATAGGTTCAGCTGCTGCAGAATAATGTCTTGTACTGTAAGCTTGGTTTGTTCTAGGATCATTTTGCTCTGCTCCTCAAGTTTAGCCTCTAGTCTGCTTAGTCGACCTTCTATGTCGTTCGAAGCACCTACTACAGTTTTAGACACTTCAGTGTTACCCGATACGTCTGACTGAGTGTCCTGCTCATCGTCCGAGCAGTCGGAGGTGTGCATAGCCACCGGTTCCGACGGTGGTGGAGGAGTAGCAGCCTGCGACACCTTCAGCGCCAGATTTTCGCGTTCCAGAGTTTCAATGCGTTTTTCATGGCTTCCAATTGTTTTAAAATTTCAGGATTGGAGGGGAGGCAGTGGTGATGGTGGGAGACTGAGAAAAGACCCCTACCCAATTGCTCACCTGTTTGGGCGGGTTTGCCAGTGACGAGAAATCCTTGGCGCCGAAGGTAGACGGCCTCGACTTCTGTCTGGCTGGGGCTTTGATCAGCTTGGGGTTGTTATGCATGGGCTTCACTTTTTCGTCAGTCCTGAGAGGTGCTGGGGGCTCTTCTTGCTTGTTTTTTAGTCCATGTTGCCGCTGTGGTAGAGCAGGCTTCCATGCCTTCCGGAATTTTCCGACGCACTGCGCAGAGCCGGTGAAATGGTTTTCACCGCATATAAGGCACTCGGGTTGACAGTCGTGCTTCGCTGGGCCCTCCAGAGTGAGTTTCACCTTCGCGCCACAGCGAATGCACTGCTGATTGTCCGGACTGGGGCACACATCCGGTCTGTGGACCACCGTTCCACACCGGTAACATGCCGGAACCGTTTTCTTGTAGTAGCGCACTGGCACGTTCTCACAGCAGTAGTGAATGAATCTTGGAACGCGGCGTCCTTTGAAGGTCACCACTGCAACGTTGAATGTTCCGAGTTTCCGCGCATACAAAATTTCGCCGTCGATCCACTCGAGCTTGCATCGAAGGGATTCCGAAGTTTCATTGTCTGCGACAGTGACGAAACCCTTGCAGGTCTCTCCGGCCGATTTCAAATGTCCTTGAAACGGTACCTGGCGGTCCCCGATCGTCAGCGTGATGTCCCCGATGAGCTTCGAGGCCACGCTTTCAGTTTTCACACCTACAACAACGATGTTGTGGTCCCACACCGGCCACATGGAGATACCAGCGTTTGTGGTGCTGCCGGTGAAGCGTTGCACTGCTGTGCCAATCCCGCCTGGGCCGAACGCAGCGTGCATATCCATGGTTATTTTTGGTTTAAGCACAATAACCAACTCGTCCGACTGGATTCGAGGCGTGTGTGTTGGCTTCCACGTCGCCAGCTGCAGCGGGGACTCAACGCAAGCTGCGGGTGTTGATCCTGTTTTGCGAGCCTGTGGCTGGGCGGCGGCCGTCGAGCCTAGGGGCTTCATTTTAGCGAGCTTCTCTTGCAGTTGGCGAACCATGATATGGAGATATTTATCTTCACCTGGTATGGGGTCTTCCCGTGTTTCTGCCATCTCGATGTCAACCCACTGCATCGTACGGGGTCGTAGCCTGTCTTCGTGGACGCTGCCATGGCTGGGGAGCCCGGGTGTAAGCCTCGTCGGCGTTAGGCTTAGCTGGGCTCAGGTGTCGTGTGATGTTCAAGCAGTCGTAGATTGGCGGAAAATGGGCCTACCTGGATAAAATAGGTATCCAGAGGTTCTTGATGGCTTCGCCGAAACGCTGAAACTAGTTTCTGGTGGATATTTGCCAAAAGTCCACAACATTCGTCGATTTCCGACGGAGCCGACGTGACATGCGTCTCAAGCGCGCGCTGGAACGCCGCGTCTCTTCCAGCTCGAAGAAGCTTTGCTCCGGTGGATTACTAACTGTCGCAACGCGCATCTGCCTTTGAGCAAACCTCTCATCATGGCGCAAGGTGAGAAGTACGCTGCAATGATGAACATTGAATCGTTCAAAGCGTCAGAAGGGTGGTTTGCGAGGTTTCGAGAGAGACACGAACTTGTCTTCAGGAGTGTGTGCGGCGAAAAGGCCAGTGTTGACGAAAGCGTGACCACCGAGTGGAGAAATGTGAAGCTGCTGGAGCACATCGCCGCATATGAACCACGTGACGTGTTCAATGCAGATGAAACTGCTCCATTTTTCAGAGCTCTGGCCGACAATACGGTGACTTTCAAAGGGGACATGTGCAATGGTGGCAAGAAGTGCAAGCAAAAGATAACTGTGCTTTTTGCCGCCAATATGACTGGCACGGAGCGCTTGCCACTACTTGTCGTCGGGAAGGCGCTTAAGCCACGTTGTTTTAAGAATGTCAAAAGCCTTCCTGTCGAGTACACAGCGAACAGGAAGGCATGGATAACATCGGACATTTTTCGAGGCTGGCTGCAGCAGTTGGACCGGCACTTCACGTCGAAGGACCGCAAGATAATTATGGTTGTTGACAACTGCAGTGCCCATAACTGTACAGTCGAACTGAAGAGCATCAAAGTAGTTTTTTTTGCCGCCCAACACTACGTCTGCTCTTCAGCCGATGGGCCAGGGTATCATTCACTACGTGAAGTCGAAGTACCGCAAGCACCTGCTAGAGCGAATGATCCTATGCTCAGAAGCTGGAAAGTTGTATCAAGTGGACTTACTCGGCGCAGTGCACATCATCGCCCACGTGTGGAAAAACACTCCGCCGCAAGTCATCGCCAACTGTTTTCGGCGCAGCGGTTTTGTGAGGCCCCAGCATGCAGCAGTAGCTGACGATGGCATCGAGGAGGTGTCAGCAGAGTCCACCGACGATGACTGCCCGACTTTCGATGCTGTCCTTCCCACAGATGTGACCTTTCAGGACTACATCGCGATTGATCATGGTGTCGCCACGAGTGGTCTCCTGACCGATCAAGAGATTATTAATGATGTCACGGGCGCCCATGAAGACCACGATTCCGACGAAGAATCATGCGAGGAGATACAGCCGCGACCTCATCGCACCTCACGGCAAGTCTCGGAGGCGCTGTTAATATTAGAGGACGCTTGCCTGAACACTCCCCACAGCTTGCGTGCTGTTGGCCATTTGGAACAGTTAAGAAAAATTGTGATGTCAGCCAGAATCTGCGCAAAAATGCAGACGACAATTACAAAATACTTCAACAAGTAAAGGTATGCTTCTGCAGCTTGATTTTAAATGTTGTTTTCCCTGTTCATTCGTTAATTCGATTAATTCGGACAGTTTTTCCGGTCCCGTTGAAATCCAAATTAACGAGCTTTTACTGCATTTGTTAATGAACTATGTTCAATAGTTGAGGCTATGTTTAATAGTTGAGGCTACCATTAAAATGAAACTTTTTGCAGATGACTGTTTGATTCATTCCCCAGTTACTTGCGAAGGTGACCAAATTAGTCTGAACAGGTTCTTACAGGCATTAGATCAGTGGTGTATAATATGGGACATGGAAATAAACTATAGCAAGACGACATTCACGCATATTCACTCTAGTGGGCGGGAATCGTTATTCATGTATCACATCGTAAGTCACCCTTTAAATAATGCCGATTGTTTCAAATACCTAGGAGTTAGTATTATGCACACATTGAACTGGCACTCGCATATCGATAACATCTGTTCTAAGGCAAACAAAAAACTGTATTTCCTAAAAAAAAAACGAACATGCCACACCAGATGTAAAACTAACTGCTTACAAAACATTCATACGTCCTGTCTTAGAGTACGCTAGTATTGTATGGTCGCCTCACGAGAAGGTGTTGTGGACAAAAATTGGAAGAATACAAAAATTGGCAGTCTGTTTCATATGCGGTAGATACTGACGCACACACTCAGTCACAGCTTTGTTAAAGTCCCGTGAGCTTGAGTCTTTGGAATATCGCAGGCGAAAACATCGCCTCCAATTTCTTTTTAGGATTATAAGCGGGCAAACAAAAATAAATAAGGATTTGTATATTCAGCCCCCTGGAAGGCGATGTGATCGTCTTAATAATAGTAGAGCAACTCAACCTTATTTCACACGCATGAATGCTTTCCGCCACTCATTCTTTCCAAACAATAGATATGTGGAATAGTTTACCCAATGCGGTTGTGCAACAAACAACATCAGTGGATTTTGAAAATGCATTGGACAGTTTTCTTTGTAGTGATGCTTGCTAAATTCTGTTGTCAGCATTTATTCGTTGATTTTTATGAGTGTAGTCACTGTTGTTTGTTTCTTTTTTTTATTATTGTTGGTATTTATATTTTATTGTTGGTATCTCGTATTTATATGTGCTTTTGAATTTTTCTTTTTTGTGCAAACGTTATGTACTTTGTAACACCTTCCATGTAATGACCCCAAGCACAGGGTTGACAGTATCAAATAAATAAAATATTCTGAACCCATGCCTGACCTCTAAATTAGATGCAGAAAAACTTTTGAACGGAGGTTAAGTGTGAGTGGCATGCTACTTTAAAGCATGAATCAATGTAGAGTACACGATTTGAGACATCAATCTGTTAAGCCAATGCGAAATGTCTTGAGGCAAGACATGCACAAAGTGCTCAGTACAGACTCGAATAGGTGGCAAAAAGCAGGCTTGGTAGCTTCTATGACAGTTTGATATTCTATTTCACTAACTTACGTTAAAATGTGGAATACTCATTGAAAAGGATACATGGACTGGCTGAGATGTTGCAGCTGTAACAAAAGACATCACTACGTGAACAACGAATTCATAAAAAAAATAACAGCACAGCAGTGAGACAACTCAAGTGAATTTATACAGTATACGTGCTATAATGTCACATGGCTAGGAGCACATTCTTCGTACTTCTACCAGAAATGACGGCCAAGTTCATAAACTAGTCAAGATGTGGCAGATTGTGTTTTTCTGTATCACTTTATATGTTACGAGAAATTCGACAAAATTATCTGGCACACGAGATCATGGTTTGAATTATCGAGGTCTTACATTAGTGGCTTGTGAAAACTCGCGTCTAACACGAGAATGTATTTAGAAGGGCCAGAACCTTGAAAATTGAGACGAAATCACTGTATTGGATATGTAGTAGGAAATTAGAAGAGGGAGAGAACTCACATTTTCAATCAGCTTTGTCAGGTTGTCCTTTGCCAGCTGCCGTCCCTCCTCAGATTCGGGACTGGTAGGAAAGAAAGATGTGAACACACTTTCTTGTACTACTCATATGCCTTATCAGTGTTATAAGCACTGCTAAGCAGGAGCTTATTTGCTACAGATACAGACGAGCCCCCTTAATACGAACCTCAGCGTGACGCGGCATATGTACGCTGTATACTGAAGTTCTTAGTAAACGAAACAGAGCTTCAAAAAAGTTGCAAGTGAGAACACAAAATTTCGTTTAGCAAAAAAGTTTGTAATGCACGTGCTTTGAAGAGCAGAAGCAATAAGGATGGTCTCAAGTTTATTTAATGTGGCAGCATGCTTTTTGCCGAGACCCTTGGCATATACAAGCTGCCTGAGGCTCTTAATGTAGCCAAGACGGGTACCCTTGTGGGCATTGGCTCCAAAGTTTCGTCGTTGTCATCATCCAATTCCTCCAAATCGCTCTTGCCGCGCACTTCACTGACCATGCTCTCATCCGTGCACAGTTCTGCAATGTCTGCATCATCACTGGCCCTAATGAAATAATCCCAGCAGATGTCTCGCCCTCCCATGGAGCCGACAAGCGCTGCCACAAATCTCTGTTGGATTCTTCCAGTGCAGAAGCTTCAGGCTCGGCATCTGGTGCGAAGTCGACAAAGTCCGCCTCATGAGAACAATTTCGCACACATTTACCTTTCGCTTCCGCCCACGAAGCCTTCATTATCTCCTCAGCTGAATGAAAGGACTGCCAAAGCGGCAAGTTGGCTGCCCTGCAGTCAACACCTACGAGCAAGTGCTCCACTACGCGGCACATGTAATAAGCACCTACGTGCTGGTTACGGCCCAGCCAAGCAGACCCACTTTCAACGTTTTCCTGAACGGAAAAGGTGCGGAGGAACTCCTGTCCACCATCTTCACCCCCCCCACACACACACAGAGAGAGAGAGAGGGTGGGCAAGACGTGCAAGCACAAGCCAGGATGCGTGGAACTGCTCTGGGCCCATTTGTAGCTAGAAAAAAACTTAATTAGAGCCAATGTGGCTAGCGTCCCAAAGTGGTGTAGACGGGCGAAGAAAGCATGACTAAGGGGGGACACCCCCTTAAGCAGATTTGCGAAGGACAGGTGAAGTTGTGAGAGAGTGAAGAGAGGAGATACAACTGACCGCCTCAAGCCGGCCCTTCCCTCCGCATGTTCTTGCTGCAAGACAATGTTTTGCATTACCGTAATGTACACCCAGAGGGCGCAGAACATTTACTCGTCGTCCCATATCATCTGCGCAAAGTCGTCCTTCAAAAGCTTTACGACGCCCCAACTTCAGGACACTTAGGCGTGTTAGACAGTTTTTCTGGAAAGGCCTACATCGCTCCGTTCGTCGCTAAGTTGCGACCTCTGCCAATGTCGAAAGAAACAACTCCCCCTGCCTGCTGCCTTCTCCTGCCAGTCGCCTTCATCCTATTGAAGTCCCAGCTCAGCCTTTTCATCGACTGGGATTGGACTTGCTTGGTCCTTTTCCAACTTCGACAAATGGAAATAAATAGTAGCCACGGATTATGCCACTCAGTACGCAATGATCTGAACCCGACCGACCAGTTGCACCACTGATGTTGCCAATTTCCTCCTATACGACGTCATTCTTTAGCATGGTGCTCCTTATCAACTTTACCACGTCTTATCATCTCCCGACCAATGGACTGACCGAACGCCTCAACCGTACACTGGCAGACACGCTTTCAATGTACGTTTCCGACGACCACATTGATTGGGACATTGCTTTCCCGTTCTCCACCTTCGCTTATAATTCATTGCGCCACGAAACTGCCGGCTACTCACCCTTTTATCTTCTCTTTGGGCGGGATTCTTTGTTACCATTTGATACTCTGCTTCCATGTGATCCAACATCAACGATTTCATACACTCAAGATGCTATCACCTGAACTCTCATCGCACGCACGATAGCCCGCACTCGGCTCACACTGTTCCAGGCAACACAAAAGACCCTGCATGATAGTCAACACAAGCACGGTGATTTTCCTCTGGGCTCTCTTGTTCTACTGTGGCTCCCATCTCGTGTTGGCCTCAGCGAGAAGCTTCTATCGCGATACGTCGGGCCCTACCAAGTAGTGCGCCAGATGACACCTGTCACCTATGAGATTTCTCTGACAACCAAATCATCCAACTACTACTCTCAAAACTGACATACTGCACGTCTCTCCCTGAAGGCCTACAATGGTGACACGCCCATTTAGTCATAGCTGGCACCAAGACGGTGGCTTTACAGGCCGGGGTAATGTCACGGTTGCGGGAACACCTCCCCAGTAGAGCAGCTCAAATGACCCTCAATGAAAGAACATGGCGACATTGGTCTTGTGGGGCTCAGTATGGGTTGCCCTGTTGTCTGGAATTCTGTACGCCCTGTGCACTGTGATCCCCCTCTCCTACAGATGCACGATCCCTAAATAAATGCTCCCCGTAACAGCATAATCAATTTTAGCATCATTGATTCAGAACAATTTTGCATCAGTTCGAAATGCCCGCCAAAACGAAACCCGTGAAATTTGTTGTAGACATAATAGCGCCAATTCTTGCCCACATATTTGATACCTGCATAACTACATTACCTGTCCCAGGAAAATGAAAATAGCCAAAGTGACAGTGTTCTTCAAAAAGGGAAATCGGAATGAATTAGGAATTACCGCTCTGTATCTATCATACCTATTTTTTCAAAACCTCTCGAGGAACTTGTTCATTCAGGCTCTCCAATTTTTTTTAAAGCTCCACATCAATTTGGAGTCCGGACAAACAGATCAACAGGATTAGCACTGATTCACAAGAAAGAATACATCTCAAAGAAATGTGAAAGCAAGAAAATAGTAATTGGCTTATTTGTGGGTTTTTCCTAGGCTTTTGACTAGGTGAATCACGAGGTCTTGTTAAGCAAGTTAGATATTATAGTTGTGGGTTAAATTTGCTGAAGCAGAATCATGAGTTGGGCAAGTTGGTGGATGTTCATCATAAAATACTTTACAGCGCAATGGGTTAGATATGGATAGAGTGCTGTCCCTTCTCTGCCCGTATCTAACTCGTTGAGCAGTGAAACATTCTACAATAGGTTGAATTTAGTGCAGTCAAACCTGTCCCATCGGCGACAAGTTGTTCAAATGAATAACTTGCGATCACAAATTCTGCCACTGGTTTGTGGTGTTCCACAGGGTAGCATTCTGGGACCTTTACTCTTCAATCTTCACATTATTGACATTGCTAACATTACAAATAATGACATGTTTATCATATATGCAGATGACACAACCATATTTTTTGCAGAAAACAGCATTGCCTACCTCATCTCAAATTGTAATAACGCTTTGCTTCAAACTGCAGCAATTGTCTTTATCCAACTCAATGAAGATCGGTTATATTTCGAGCCAAGAATAAGCCAATCCATCATCATGCAAGCATTTTCGATTCCTGTGCAGTTGATATTGTCAACCATTTTAAGTGTCTTGGTGTTGTATATAGTGCCCACATGTGGTCTTGGGAATCTCGCGTGAACTTGGTGTTAACAAAATTAGCTCGAATAACTGAAATATTCAGTCGGCTCAAACACATTCTCTCTCCAAAAGCTAAAATACGAGTTTACGATCCTCTTTTCTATTCACATATTATTTATTGCCAGCTTGTCTGGGGCACGACTTCATTCTCTAAGCTACAAAAGGTTACATTATGCAGAAATGATATCTGTGCAATGTTTACAATGATAAGTAAATTGCGACAACCATGGGCTTTTTTCCCATAAAACTGGTATTATAACAGCTCACAAATTATATTATTGGCCGAGTTCTAGATGTAAATATCAAGTAAAACATCCTAGTACATTTGGAAAGAAATGATCACTACTATAAAATGAGGCATAGAGATTATTGGGAAAGTTGTGATATCTTCGTTTGATACTGGTATAGTATTATTCTTTACCATTGTTGTTACATCATCTTCAGTTAATATATTTTTATTTGTTTTGTTGTTGCTCAGCTGCACTCAGATCTATGTTTTTGTGGGAAAACATTTTATTGATTTTCGCGTTGTATTCTTGTGTGCTTTCTTTTTTAAAGGCTATTGTACACTCTTTCATATAACTGCCTCGCGGGCCACTGGTTGCCGACCCCTGGTTTAGTCCATGCAACAAGCAAGTGCACTTACCCACAGTGTTCTTGCTGCGCGTTGAGTTCGAAATGGAGGCGGGCCAGTCGCTCTTGCTGCTCCCGCACATGCTCCATTTTCTCAAAAGTACAGTCCTTACCTGCAAGGTAGTTTCAAATGTGCTCACAGCTAGCAGTTTCTAAAAGCAAATCTGAAGGTAAAAACTTGACAAGCAGACTAATTTAATTAAATGCAGTTTTTAAAACAATGAATTTGAGCTGTCCGAATAACCAAAACTGGGAAGCAAAGAGAATAAAGTATTTTTTGAATATTTTGAAGGTAAATTGCGGTGAAATAAATTGGAGAGGATTCCTAAGCATATGGGGATGTGATAATGCAACATAAACCTGTACATGAAGGTCAGCAGCACGTCAGACTGGTCCAATCAGGGGCAAAGCGATCTCATCGTCCTTTTTCACGTGCTGATATTCGTCATTTTCATAGTGGCACATGCAATGCCGCCAGCAACAATACCGCATAATAAAAACTACTATGCTCATGGCGATATTTTTACGATATAGCAACATGAAATTGTTTCTTTTGGCTAGGTTGAAGTGCTGGCTGGGTGGTGTTTCTTGGTTTTCTGCTAAAGAATAAGGCAATGCAACTGGCAGACAATATTTATGTACACGTTTTGGTGTAACCAAAGTGTTGCCAACAACACCATGACAGGCAAAGATGCTATTTTCTCGGCCTCTCCCTCTCTTTCAATTTTTGAGTAGGCTCAAATGGCACAAAAGGGTGTGCTCACTTTCAAATCTGCCTTGCACACGTCAATGTATAAGAATACCTGAAATTATGGATGCTAAAAATCTTTAGCGTCCTATTTTTCAGTTGCCCTGCCTAAATTCGGTTCACACTGGCATTGAGTTCCCACATCTGTTACATATATCTTCTCCTTGTTGGAACCAATGTTTGGTTGAGCCACATATATAGGATTTCCAGAATGTGTAGCAGCCCACGCACTTGAAGCATCAAGTAATACGATTACCGTTTACCGTTAAATGAGATTAACAGAAACCTTGTGACAATACTTCGGCATATATGGTCTAGTTAGAGTATGTTAGTAAAATGCATGCTGTAAGCACCGAGACGGAATGCCAGTCCTGATGTGTGTGATTAGGACAGTTAACGAACACACTGATACAATGCAAAAAAGATTCTCTTTACAATGAAAAACAGATCGCAGTACTGATCACCTAGGAGACATATTAAACAAGAAGAAGAGCCAGAACAGTCTCTACTAATAGGAGCCAACAAGTTTTCTCACCGAACGCCTGCAGCTTTCCCGAGTGGAAGTCATGCAGCAGCTGCAACAGGCCCTGCTCCATCTGTCGCACATCCGTAACGTCTGTCAGGAACGAGTGCTGCTCACAGGTGGCATTGCCTGAACGCCCTTCACTCTCGGCTGCTGTGCAGAGCATTTGATAAAAGAAAAGCTCTGAACATTGGCTTGGCAACATCGATGAACAAGAGACACGATTACGTCACACCGACATGCCTCAGCCGGCATGAGTTCTGAGGAATGACAATACAGTCTTCTACAACCCCTTTCCATGAAACTAGAGAAATAACTCAACGATCTTGAACAATTCATAAATATACAATTCAATATCACTTGATGAACATAAAAAAAATAACTAAAAATATCATGTTCAATTCATACATTTACGCTCGATAACAACAATCTTCTTTTTGGACCCATCACTCTTATTGAACAGAACCTGAAGGAATCGGGAAAATGTGTTCCCTTTTAGAGGAGTTCCATTTACTGAGAGTCTACTGTTTAGCTGCCACAACTGTAAATGTTAAGCTCAGCATTGCAATCGCAACACTAGAGGTACCACACTAGGAGACACCTCATCATGCCACTTTGAGTCCTTTCACTAAATAGGGAGCTCATGAAAGAAAGAAGGGGGTCATCAATACTTAATCGAGAAATGGTCTGCCAGCAGTTTCTCCTAAACGTGAAGGCATCCAACCAATTATTTCTAGCTGTTTCACTTCTTTGAGGATGGCAGAGACCTGTTGGCCTCGGAACCAAGCAAGAGGAAAAAAAACATAGTTGCTTGCTCCGTAATTGGGAAAGTGTCATTCCATCCCCTTGGCACCACATGAGCAGCTCCCTCCACCACACAAACATCACCTTGAGCCTTGTGAATGTATGAGCCGATAATTTTGTCACTGGTTTTAAGTGAGCAGCTTCTGCAGGGTAACAGCAGTGCAAGGTGACCATTGTGTGTTATGCGGTTTCTGTAAGATTAAATAAGTTGACAGGTACTTCGAATTGAGTCGCTTAGCACGAAGCTACATGTGAGTGGTGTTGTAGATCCCCGCGCTGTTCACCAGTAGTCGCTCCTAATCCCAGCGCTGAGCACCCGTTGCTGCCAAGTGGGGTCTACCCAGTCTTTTGTGGTAGCGTGGCGTATCTTCGGGTTGAGGAAACGAACGCTGACAAGATGAGTATACGAAAAACAAACAGGTTTATGGCACTATTTACACTTATTTACAGCATAGAAAGGTTAGGGGTTTCACAAACCACGAGCATGGTGGTTGAACCGTTACATGGTTCAGAGCCACATCCAGCACTATGGGGCGTCGTTTTAAGCCCTGTCCGGCTCCTCCTCCTTGAGTAGAACAATCACAAACACAAAACACCGCCCACCGGCCATCAGTCAGTAACACACGGTCCGCCGAATTGTTATTGCACCTCTTGACGCAATGCTCTGAGGAGAGGGGAAATGGGGTTCTCTCTATGAACAATTTGGTGGTTGGGTTGCTTTTTCCGTCTTTCCCTGGAAGGGCAGCCAAGAGTAGACACTTGAATCGAGGAGACACGACCTGTGCGATCGGTCTGTTTCGCCGTCTCGCTAAACAAGCCGGCCCGGAGGAATTGCTTGTAGGGACATTGGCTCACGGACAGTCTTCTAATCCCTTTATCGCTCCCCGCCGCTAGACGCTGGTTCTGAGAGAACTGGGGTTCCGGGCGTGGGAGCGCTGCCCGGCTACGTTTCTCAGCGACAGCATGGCGCCTACTGACGACGGTCATAACAATAGTCATGCACACAGTGTGAAAGAATTGCACAGTCTTCCAACAACGTCGGTTAACATGCAGTACAAATGAGAACCGTGTGCGACGATGTACGGCAGGAGGTAAGCTTTTATTTTTCACTGTGCTAGTAAACACAAGAAATTATGTCAGTATGTATGTTGGGTGCGAAGCTATGGAATTTGTTTTGTTCAAAATGACGTGGATATTGTGAATGAGAATCCAATTTTACCTAATGGCCACTGCTTGCCATTTCGGTTGGCAGGGCTAAATGAATTCCTCATGTATGACTGCGAAAAGTGAGAACAAGCACATGAACGTTAGGATACTTATAGAGGAAGTGCGTGGCGTTGTGTATCCTGTATGCCACACAACCGTGACCCAACTCTTGTTTCATGATTGAGCGATTTCCATGCAAGCAATTTCACAGCCAGTTCGTTTCTAAAGGTGTTTTGGCTGTGGCACCTATACACACAACAGTTCGGTGGAGTGCTGGAGTTCGGCAACTTACACACGTCCTTCCAGCGAGGTGCCATTCTAGTCTGCAAATAATATTACACACCAGCAAACAACCAGTCCCGCTGAATTCAAAAAAGCAGTCAACTAACCTGATATTATGTTGAGCAATAGAATTGAGAGTAAGCGCTTGTATTCTTTCCAATAAACACTTCCCAAATATCGTTTCGGATGGCCGAATGCGCTATCCTAAACTACGAAGGTGTCCATGGGTGTGCGACTGCACTTGGTCCTTTGAAAAAATACAGGTTAGCTTTATCATACAACTCGCAAAAACAAATTTATGCAGAACAATGGCGCAGTGCCGGTGAACCACCAGTACTGCAGTAGGCCACCACCGCATCGTCAACACGACTTTACTATATTTTGCTAGAGAATTGTAACTCACACAAAGCTCACGCGCGCAGACAGGCCGACGCGTGTCATTCCAGCTTTGAGAATGCAGGAATTCAAAATTTCACCTCGCAACTTATCTAGATAAAAATTTCGCCAGCACTTGGCAGTCAAAGTGCGCACAGATTGCGAGTCCAAAAGGTGCTCGGTACCTTTGCCATTCCTGCGTCGTGGTGTCGGTTTGAACTCCATTTTGGGTCTCTCCGACTCTAACATGACTCGAGCGAGCGGCGACTTGGAGAGATGCCGCTCGCTCTCGGCCCTGGCTGGCTCGCTGCTCGAACTGGGATGCAGGAAAGCAGGCGCAGGTGCCGCCGCCGTCGATGTACTCGGCACCTCATCTGACTCCGCGCCGGCAGCCGCCGCGTTGCTGTCCATAGCCAGACGGAGGTAACCGGCCTTACTGGTGCTTTCCTTCAGGCGCAACATTTATGCTCTCTCTCTCCCAAACAGACAGGAATGTCATTACACAGGTGGACCAGACTGACAGCCCGTCATATGTTGGCATCGGCGGGCGTAATGTCTTGTTGGTCTCCTGTATGCTCACTCGCACCGCTTGAGATAAGCCACAGCCTCCTCTACATGACCTACTACACTCCTGACCTGTTCAGATAGCGGGGTTCCTATGGGAGCGCGTGTCCCCGCTCTCGTTCAATCGCTCGCCGTAGGTGGCGCTACCTATAACCTGTTCGTCTGTTTCTTTACGGTTGTTTTGTAGGCGCTGGTATAAGAATGCCTGCATTCTGTAGTGAACTGGCGGCATATATGTGACTATTTCTTCCCATACATTGCTGGTTAAGCAAGGTGTTCAGAGCGCTTGAGTATTTATAGCACACTGGTTGACAAACGTGGGAACCCGTAGATTTACACGATGTAGGGCAGCCTATGCGTGGTAGCGTGCATTTTATTGCAAAAAAATTCTGAATGTCTTTTAGTATTATTATTTCTGAATAATTCTAAATTTTGGATCATAAATACGCACTACGAGTGCTTTGTTGGTCAAAATTTGACCACAAAGAGTGAAGATGACGTCAGCGAGCAGGTGCTGACTAGCGCCACGCCGCTCGTAGGTGACGGCCCTAGCGGCAGAAGGTATGAACTAGAACGTGGGCGCTGGAAGAGGTGCTCTCTGGGCAGGTCAGGAGCATGACCTACTACACTCCTGACCTGCCCAGAGAGCACCTCTTCCAGCGCCCACGTTCTAGTTCATACCTTCTGCCGCTAGGGCCGTAACCTACGAGCGGCGTGGCGCTAGGCAGCACCTGCTCGCTGACGTCATCTTCACTCTTTGTGGTCAAATTTTGACCAACAAAGCACTCGTAGTGCGTATTTATGATCCAAAATTTAGAATTATTCAGAAATAATAATACTAAAAGACATTCAGAATTTTTTTGCAATAAAATGCACGCGACCACGCATAGGCTGCCCTACATCGTGTAAATCTACGGGTTCCCACGTTTGTCAACCAGTGTGCTATAAATACTCAAGCGCTCTGAACACCTTGCTTAACCAGCAATGTATGGGAAGAAATAGTCACATATATGCCGCCAGTTCACTGCAGAATGCAGGCATTCTTATACCAGCGCCTACAAAACAACCGTAAAGAAACAGACGAACAGGTTATAGGTAGCGCCACCTACGGCGAGCGATTGAACGAGAGCGGGGACACGCGCTCCCATAGGAACCCCGCTATCTGAACAGGTCAGGAGTGTAGTAGGTCATGGTCAGGAGTGTAGTAGGTCATGCTCCTCTATATAGGAGGCTATGGATAAGCTTCAGGTGCGCTTTTAAACAGCCTCCGAGACCAAACAGCAAAACGCGCAACATAAATCACAGAGGCCGCGCGTATCGCCAACAGGCGGCAAGAGCAGCGTTTGGCTAATACGTTTGGCAGGTTTCTGCATGCTGACATGCGTCAGAGCTCCATCTATCTAATAGGTGTGCTTTTTTTACTTCATGGTGCTCTGTGGTCTTTGATATTTTGTACAATCCAGGCTGACAGTACTCTCGATTCCTCCGCGAACGTCGCATTACGGACACTGGTGCGGAGGTCCGTCGCGGCGATTAGATTGTGCAGTGTAGATCACTACTTTTGGATGGTGCCGTGTTGAAACGACGTTGTCGCTCATGTCCCAGCTGTCCAAGGAGTCGGGCGTTGACCTGAACTTCGACGAAATAATGGCCTCATCGTTGACACTGGAGGACCCGACCACGCCGTACAGCTTCTACGAGGTGAAGGATCGCACCGTCGTGCCGTCGCTGCCTCCACAGTGCGCGAGGTAAGGCGAGATAAGCCTAACACGCGCGCGCGTGCGCTGCTTCGTATTGCAAGCGTGTCCGTCAGTTGCGAGTGGCGCACCCCTGGACAGCTAGTGCGTGTCATGCTTCTCTATTGCGCCTGCGGCAAGGAGAAACTCTGCGACGTCGTCGGTCGAGCAGTGTTGCGCAAGCCACCCGTCGTCGATGGTGCACTCTGTTTTGTTTACGATCGAGCACTTCACAGCTGACTGCTGCTGTAGGACTGCCGCTCAGCGAAATGACTCATAGCCGATCTCGGTGCGTTTTTACGCGTCGGGCCCATGGCTCTCTTTTTTTTTTTTCGGTTGACGCTCGAGTTTGTGCGATAGCTGAGCGGCAGCAAAAGCCACGTCGTCGTTTGTGCACTGCGCGGGTCTCACTTTACCGAGGTGAAAGCGAAAGTGACCTTTCATCGATGCCTTTCGCGATAGTGAGCCGTCGCTTTGGTTGCCTATTGCAAGCTGGAAGGTGCGTTGAACATCGGCAGGGCGCACTTGATGTAATTTCCGCGAGCCAGCGCAGTTTTTAACGACTGTTGCCTCAGGCGCGGCAACATCGAGTTCAATGAGCTCTATTCCTCGTTCGAGAACTTCCGAAAATGGCGACGCAGTTGGGTTTGTGACTAAACATTCCTTGTCTTCGCCTTGTCTAATATAACCAGAAGAGCGCGAGAGGGGTTAGACCGAAGAACCGTCTCCTTTTCTTTGATGTTTTCTTTTTGTTGTTGTTTGACACAGCCAAGCAAGGAAGGATTGCTGCTTAGTCGAGTAATTGGGAGACGAATGAATGAAAGTTGACGTCCAAACAACCTGCCGCCCGTCGCGTTCTATGAACAGACCTACGGCGATGGTCGTTTTCCCGGTTACAGCCTAACCGTGGCAGTTAGTGTGGGACATTCGTTTTGACACATTGCGCTGCAACTGATCCGCATGACGTTGCAGCTGGTCAGTAAACGCTTTTGTGAAACCTGTTAGCGTCATAACTGCCAGTCTTCAGCTGGCGACTAAGAAATAGATGGAAAGTTCCCATTTACACTGTACTAAAGATGAATGAATAAATAAGGCCCTTTTGGTAGGGTGGTGGCCTGTGCCACCTAGCTGGGAATATGTATTGTGCTTACTACAGGATTAAATTTCACTCCTGTAACTTTAGCCACCAATGAGGTAACTTTCATTTGGTTATTTCTCCCTGTCTAAGGTCTCTTTTGCCTTCACTGTAAACCCAAATGCTTTCTTAATATTGAGCCCTGTTGCAGGAGAGGCCCATTACTGAAAAGTATCATGTGTTCAGCCGTTTCCTCTTCTCCACACATGCTGCATAATGTGTGTATCCCATCATACTTGGCTAGGTATGGTCTCAAGCTACAGTCCACAATGCTTCTGCCTTGGCTTCAAATGACAGTGAGCAACTCCTCGAACAATGCGTGGAAGTTTGGCATTGTTTCGGTTCTGTATATTTCCATGCTACACAGGTCCACACGAGAAATGAATGTTCCACATTCATGGTCATGGCCACATGTGGTGCTAGATAACACACCTTGGCATACACAGAGTTCTCCATCAGATGGTGGGTATCATTGCAGTGCCTACACCCCCCCCCCCCCAATAAGTCAAAGTATTGTCTTTTGACTTTGCACTCTCCGCTCCCCTTAGGTGTCAGTGGGGGGCTTCCCCTTGTACGTCTGGCTGTGCTTGCACTTCTGTCATGTAACACATGTAAGATCATTCTCAGCAAATGGGCTTCTTCGTGAGCTCACCTAATGATATCCACTTGTGAATTCATTTTCCGAAATTGATTGATTGATATGTGGGGTTTAACGTCCCAAAACCACTATATGATTATGAGAGATGCCGTAGTGGAGGGTTCCGGAAATTTAGACCACCTGGGGTTCTTTAACATTTCCCGAAATTGTGCAAGGGTGACATGTAAAATCTGGATGACGGGAGCTCACTAAAGAAGCTTAGTAACGTAGTGTTTTGGGTGCGTTGGTACGTCGTCATGATGATTGAGAAGTGATGTTGCCTGAATTTATGGTTGCAATTTTCTGGAATAAACATTGATGCCACTTAACTCTTGTCCCGTCTTTATCTGTGCGTGTTTTTTTGTGCTCTAGAAAAGTACAATATCGCTGAAAAATTTACAAAATTTCTAAATCACAGTTGAATGTACTGCATTCCTAAGTTAGTGTTTTTTTTCTTGGCCTCAGAAAAGCATTTGACCAGGTAGACCATGTCATTTTACTTGAAAGATTAGGTTAAAATGATTTTCAAAATACTATGTAGTGTTTTTTTCAGAATTACTTTTATGGGTCTCCAGCAGATTGCAAATATCAGTAACATTGTCATAATTCTAATTCATACAAACAGCTGTGCCACAAGATTCCTTATTAGGACCATTGTTATAGCTGTTACACATAAGTGACTTGCCCCTAGTACTAATTGCCAATATGCTTATGTATGCTGATGACACCAACAATATTATTACTGGTAAAAATACTTCATCAGGCATATAACAAATGAATACTAAATGTGCCAAACTTGCCGATTGGTTTGCAGCTATCAAGATTATAAAAAAATACCGTTAAAAATCCAGCTCCACATGATATACTACTACATGCCAGTACTACATGCCAATCGCTCCCTTAAACGTACAGACTCTTTTGCGTTCCTTAGTGCTGTCCTAGGCTTAAATTTGCAGTTTCAGCTAAACACAGTCTATTCGAAACTAGCTTCCATTTGTTACTTCTTGCTAGCTTGGAAATATTTTGATGTTCGATTTCTGCACATTTTGTATTTTACTTTGGTGAACTAACTAGAATTCTCGGGTTTGGCGTATAACTTTAATTTGAGCCAGTATGACAATTGCAAAAACAAGCTGTACGTTTGATAACTCTGTCATGTAACAATCAACAGAGCAGCGCACTGTTTGCTAGGCTGAAAGTCATGTCTTTTGACCTTGTGCGAGAAGTAAGATTAGCTGTATTTTATACACCTAATCGTACTTAGTATTAACAGTACAACAATTTCTGAAGTTTTCCATTGGCGGCTATCTTTCCATGTGGTCATACGACAGCTGCCACCTTGAAATTTCTCATTGCTGTCAATGAGAAAGTTCAACAAATATTTTTTCCTTAAAGCAAAAATTTCAATATGATTTGCCGTATAAAAAAAGTGTTTATTTGACGATTTTGCAAAATTTCCCAAATGACGATATTGCGAAATTTGTGATTTTGTCTTGGAAGGTTTAGCAGCTTTAGCGGTCTAAAGATATTTTTCTCAAAATATACCTTCTATGGAATAAGTATTCACTGCAGAGATATTCATACAAAGGGCCATATTGCCACAGAAGAAATTCAAACATAACACATTGTGGCTAAATTGTTGGCATATGCAGTATAAAAATAGCACTAATATTACCGAGCTTCAAATTCCTTCCACAAGCCCATTTACTTATCATGTAGACTAAATTTGGTATAGAAAGAAGGAGCGGTGCCTTTAAAATAAATTTTTCCACAAACAACACCTGGAAGACATTCTGGGAAGTTCAGAAGGCAGCCACGTGGCCCAAAAATTTTTTCTCTGAAATATTCTAGCAGTTAACTGTTTTCAATGGAGTAAATCAACACAATTTTTTTTTTCAAGTGCATTTGCGATGATTACAAAAATGGTTGGGATGTTTGGCATGGAATGACCCAATTCTGTGTGCCGACGTCGTTGAGCGTTGCACACACTAGGGGGTGATAGCATCACCGGACAGCTTGTTATTTTTGTAGCTCTCTCACATTGAAACTGAGGCTAGTGGGTAGTGAGGAGCCTGTAATTAATTGTCTATTGTTCATGGCAACAAACACTGTGCCATGTTATGACTAACAGGCCCCCAGCAAGACATTATAGCAAAAAAAAAAAAAGCATGAAGCCATAATTCTTGTGTCAGTACCCCTTTAAAATGTATATGTACCAACTAGCCCAATTTTCGGGGCATTAGCAGCATCATTAGCCTGCCCACTTTACTTTTTGTCTCCCCCCTTACCCACTAGATTTCTCTGGGAACCCAGTCAGTTACCCTTAGTGACCAGCGGTTATCCTGCCTACGCACTACGTGCCCGGCCCATGTTCATTTCAACTATGATAGATTTAACACCAGTTTGTTCCCTGACCTACTCTGCTTTCTCTTTGTCTCTTAAGGTTACACCTATCATTTTTCTTTCTATCACTCACTGCGTCGTCCTCATTTTTAAGTTGAACCCTCTTTGTAAGCCCCCAGTTACTGCTCCGCAAGCAAGCACTGGTAAGGGATATTGGTCTACTTTCATTCATAATTAAAAATACCTATCAAATGTGCGCCACCACATTCGTACTCTTCTAGTTAGTGCTTCAATCTCGTGGTTTGGCTCCGCAGTTACTACCTGTCTTAAAAGGCCCCTGCAACACTTTTGAGCATGGTTAGAAAGCTCTGCCGATCGGTAGTAGAGGTTCCCGACAATACGCAAGCCAATTAATATAGCGCAGCACGCGGCCTGGAGTTCACAATAAATTATCAAAGCCAGCTTCAAATTGCTTTCTCTTCTCTCGACAAATCACGGAAGACGCTCAAAAATCACTCCTAAAAAGCCCATCTATCAGCCATTGACTGATTTAAACATGGCGCGCCCCTTCTTTGCAGAGATTGCCGCAAGAGGCCGTGACTTGTCCACGCGTGCTCGTGCAATCACACCAAGAAAGCCACGCATTTGAAGGGAAAAAAAAGAAAAAAAGTGCTCAAGGTCACGAGGCTCACGTGACATCTTTTCTTTGCCCTTGCCATCCCTCCCTGCTTAGCTTCCAGCGCTTTAGTTGTGACGAGAGAAGAGAGAATGCAATTGTAGCTTGCAACAAATTTTTGTAACTCCACTCACACTGAATGGATTCTTAAAATTTTTGCAGCATTGAATTCGTGAAGCAATAAGCTCTTCCAGAGCATTTATTCTATGGTTACTTGAAAAAGTGTTTCAGTGCCCCTTCAAGTAGACACATTCTCTTACAACTTCTAGCGTCTCTCTACCTATCTCAAAGTGCTGCTTTCTCCCGAGACTATTTCACATTACTTAGTTTTATGCATATTGATTTTCAGACCTATTCTTCCGCTTTTAGTGCACAGTTCAGCAATCACCAATTGCAATTCGCCTTCTGAGTTGCTCAGCAATGCAATGTCATCAACGAAGCACAAGTTACCATGGTGCTCTCTATTAACTCTTATTCCTAATTCTTCCGAATCTAGGGCCCTGAAATCCTCCTGTTAGGACGTGGTAAATAACATCGGGCACATCGTATTCCTTTGTCTTACACTCTTCTTGATTAATATTCTGTCGCTCTCTTTATGGATCACTATGGTGGCAGTTGATCCTCTGTAGTTTTCTTCGAGGATGTTTGTATATGTTTTGTCAAAGCTCTGATTCTGCAGTGTCTGTATGACTGCTGATATCTTTATTGAATCAAATGCCTTCTCATAATGTATGAAGGCTGTGTATAGTGGTTGGATGTATTCTGAGCATTTCTCCTATCACCTGATTGATAGTATGAATGTAGGCTATCGTTTAGTAGCCCATTCAAAATCCAGCTTGTTCCTTTGGGTAATTGAATTCTAATGTTGTCTCACATTTCGAACACTTCGTGTACGAAATGTTTTGGGCAGGCACTGGAGAGGGGTGCGGAAATTGTTTTTGTAAACATCACGGTGCTGCACTCTGTGCACCAGCAACTGCATGGCACAGAGCACTGTGGTATTCACAAGATATGATCGCCTTGGCCTTCTCCATGAATCAGCTTGTTTGATAGGTGTAAGAAAGAGTCGGAGCCTGTTTGTTGGCACTTTAACCCTTTGAGGTTCAATGATGTACATGTAAGTCATTGCCTGTGTGTTTAAGATGTGTGTCTTTTCAAATGATTCTTTCTGGAGGTGTGCTGCCACATTGCAGAAATACATAGAATTATCTTCTAGCACTGATGAATCTCAGTTTCCTTTCTGCTAGTTTCAATTTCATCCTTGAGCTGCTCCTTACTTATTCCACCCACAAAGCTGATGGCCTTATGGTTTAGAATCTTTTAGAAAGGTGACGGATTTGTCTTATGTAGTGCTCCCCATTATGCAATCTCGCCTGTTTCTATCCAGGTGCTGACTGACATAACATATGCCACTGTCGTTGCGTTTTCTCTTTCGGGGGCTCTCAAAATCTGTTTCCCTTTCTTTGGAAATAAAACAAATTATTGTTAGCAGTCTCAGACTCTTTTTGTTAGTGTCTGGTCACGTCCACAACTACAAAATGTGCGTCACCTGCATATTTGCTTGCTCTGTTGAAGTGCACGCCGGTAATCTCAGCTGCAAAAGTCGATATTCCTCTGAATCCCTGCTTGTCTGGCCAATGAGAATCTGATTCAATTAAACGTCAGCCCACCATACAAGGAGTTACTTACAAGCTAATATTCAGATGTTGATGAACGACCGATATCTCAAAGGCATGAGCGATGGGACAATGCTGACTGGATTACAAGTGGTTTTTCTCCCGCTGCATTTTCCTTTGACACCACTTCAAGCACTCATTTTTGTTTGTCTATGAACTACAAATGTTTATTGAGATGCATAATTTTTAAATAGTTCTGTGTCTTTTTATTCATCTCGCTGTTACTCATGGCAAAACCATGCGCATGTAACCATACTAATAATTTTTTCATCACGTTTCTCTCACACAAAGAAATTTTAGACAGTATTTGTCTGAAATAAATTAGGCTGAAGAATTTAATTGAACAGTAGACTACATGAACATCGGATTTATTTCGAAAGTAATATCGACCCTCAAAGAGTCATGAAACGCAGACACGATGTCACTTATTATTTCACAGATGGGTTGCTATCTTTGGTAGTATATATGTAAAAGGTCAACAGCCTAATAACAGTTGGCAGCGGCCGCATGTCCTTTCTTCTGATGGTCTTAGTAGGCTCTCATTATTTTGGAGCTTCAAAAAATGCCAGGCCTGTGGGAAACATGCAGCACTGTCACTGCAAAAGCTAGAAGGGCACCCTTTTAGAGCTTTTTCTGAACACGTTTTGAGTAAATGCTGCAAACACACTTGCTGTGTGCCCACTACTCCATAAATAATCATAGTTTTTGTGTAATAGGCTGGCATTTACTATGCTATCCACCATCATTCTTCAGAGAAGCGTGGTATCCGCTACACACTTGCTAGGAATATTGTGCAATATTTTTATGTAGTGGCCTATGTTGAATAAGAATTATGCCTGAAGTGGGTATGAGCCACAGTTAATAGGTGAACAAGAACAAGCTTTTGTAATGGGTTGAATCATTGGATGACTCACTCTTTACGCTATTAGCATTGTGTGACGCGTTGTTCCTTTGATGCTCTAAAATGCTTTATTACTCATGCTAGCGCAATTTCTTTCCCGACATCAAGCCTGCTTAAGGCAAGTTTTCAAATGAGTTTTATGCGCCAGTGTGACTCAGTGGTAGAATACTGGGCAGCGGACTCAGGTTCGAATCCCATTCTGTTTTCAGTGTTTTTATTTAGTACATTTTTTTCTTATTTTTTGCGTTATAAGTTATGGACACCGCTGGTGGCGAACGGCTACGGCGCCGCACTTGACTTGCGTGCTCATCTCATGACAGCTTTCGCTGTAAAAAGTCACATTTCTACAGCAAGGGCGAAGCAGTGAATGCATTAGTAAGAAATTGGAATATCAGACAAAGAAGAACAAGCAGCTCGATACTGGCAGCATGCCGTCAAAGCAAAAAAAAAAGATACTTGAGGAGAACGCACGGGTATAGACAGGACAAGTGGGAACTTAGAACTATCACAGTTTTTACTCCTTAGTGTTTGAGCAACAGGCTGCAAGGGGTAAATGATTTATATAAATAACTCGCTCTT
Organism: Rhipicephalus annulatus; assembly: GCA_013436015.1. Classification (NCBI taxonomy): domain Eukaryota; kingdom Metazoa; phylum Arthropoda; class Arachnida; order Ixodida; family Ixodidae; genus Rhipicephalus; species Rhipicephalus annulatus. Next base: position 259,734 of record WOVY01010833.1, read on the forward strand.
ATTACACCGGCACGTGCCTGGCACGTGGTTTAGATGTCTAACGGAACGCACCGCGGAGTGCTGGTTTAAATCTCCAGTCGTGTGCCTCAGGATTTGTTTTTAATTTAGTTTTCTCTGCACCTTTTTTATCTTTGCACACACACACACACCAGGGACAATGCAGGAATAGCAATGAAAAAAATGTACTGAGAGCATCCTTATAATTGCTGTCATGACGACTGTCTACATGCTTCGTGTGCGTGTGAGCTGTGCAAAGTGAGCATAGACGTAGGACCAGCACAGACTTCTTGTATTGCGCAGAGCAAAAGGAGAGGCTTGCTGTGTTGAACGTTTGCTTCTCCAACGATGTAGCCAATAGTATGCATGTGCAAACTTAGAGCAGCAAGTTGTGACAGGATGTCCCCTTTTGCAGTGGCGATGGCCGCGGCAGTGGTGGGGCAGGGAGCATGATGCACTCGCGTCCTCCAGTGAGCCGCACCAATTTGAAGCAGCAACTGCAGCGTCACCAGGCAGAGCAGGAGGAGCGGCGTCTGCGCGAGCTGTTGGGGGCCCCTCGGCAACCCTCGTCGGCCATCTGCGTCCCCGGCATGCCTGACACCATCCCCGACAACATACAGGTGCCCACACAAGTGTTGCAGGTGTGTTGCTCATTGTGTTCGTAGCAGCTGCAATCTGTCCAAAAAAAAAAAATTCGGGCAGGTTCGCACTAGGGGTGCAAACCCTGAAGGAAGTGCGAAGCTGGGCAGCTGTTTTCTCTCTTTTTCTTTCCTTTCTTTATCTTTCTGGTTCTTCCTGTTTTTTCCTTCCCTATTCCTATTTTTCCTTTCCTATTCCTTCCCTCTTTCCTTCGCTCTCTCGCTTGTTTCCTTTTTTTTATTTCTATACGTAGTTGTACCTGCATTACGCCAAGCTACCACAGCATTCGATGGCTGCATACAACTGAATACGACAGCCCGAGCCCCTTAAGTGCTGCTCTGCACTATAAATTGACAGAATATGCGGGTCTGACATGTGCAATGTGAAAAGCATCGAGGAGATGATTAGCTCTGTCCCCAGGGAGTATCACTTTGATTGTATAGACAACTGGTAAGGAACACTTTAAGAGTGTCAATACACGCAGTGTAAAAAAAATCCTTCATATCCACAAAGTAAATAAGTGGGCAAAGCAGTGAGATCGTTCGGTGTTACCATAAATCACCCATGATGTTGAGTACTCGTGCATGTAAATTAGTGACAAAGCAGTGTACAGTTATATACAATGTTTGTTGGTCACATGTGGTATATTGTATTGCATTGTGAATTTGCTTTGGCTTCATTATTACTGCTTTGTAGTATCGGGTCTAGCTTGGGAAGTTTGCAAAAATGGGGTCTGCGCACGTTTTCATGGTGGTTGTTTCCAGTCATACGGAACGCATATGCATGTCGAGAAGTCATATACTGCACAAACTAGGCGCTGTCCGTGATCATCGTTGTCATTATCATCATCATTGTCATGGTGTATATTGTGTACTTTGCACATGCTAAGCCATGATGGCAGAAAGGGAATGTGTGGTGTAGAACACGTTTGTTCTTTGTCATTAGCGTCATTATCAGCATTCAGCAGCTGGCTACGGTGATGGACCATATGGAGCTTCACGCCTAAAAATTCTGGACAGACCACTACATATTATGATCATCCTCGATCTACTCTACGTCCACTGCGAAACGAAGGCTCCTCCCAATAATCTACAGTTTACCCTTTCTTCTGTGAGATGATTGCATTTTATTCCTCAGACCTGCTTGAATTTCTCCCTTCACTTCGCACTCTACTGCTCTCAGGGGTATTTCGCGTCCTTTGGAACCCATTTCATTGGTCTTCACGAACACCGCTCGTCTTTTCATTGTATTACTTGGCGTATTCAGGTCAGTTTTTACAGCTTTCTTTTCAATTGGAATATTGCCTACCATGTTCCTTCTTCAGTGTCCTGCGATCTCTTACAGCTTGACTGAGAAAAAGTATCAATAGTTTAAAGCCAATGTTTCAGTAAGTAGACATGAATGCAAGCACTTTAATCCATAAGTTGTCTTCGATGACACCTAATTCGGTGATACTTCTCATCGCTTCAAGCTCTAGTCCTATGACTGTTTGAAAAAAGAGTGCCCTACCATCAGCTGAGCAAACCATGAATAACTCTTTCTGATAAGGAGCCAGCGTTTTTGTACAGTCGCAGATGCCATAGGCGCTGACTTATTGCTCTATGGCACTGTGGTCGTTGGTAAGGGGGGGCTAACATACATAGATATTTTATCGGTTTTGTTATTTTGGTTTGCAATTTGGTGTTATCGTATGTGCAACGATACTGTTTCTTCTGCCAGTATATATTTCACAGCTTTCCGAATAAATTTTCAGTTGGTAGTAAGTGCTTTTTCCTGTCTATTCTGTCCGCGTCCAAGTAATACGCTGTTATTTCAAACAGTCATGTATCACCAACTCGCCCAATCAACCATATTGACAAGTTATATGTCTAGTCCAATCTTATTTAGTGCCGTCTATGTCTTTCTTGGTTTCTTTCTGGCTTCCTTTTCATCTGCTGCACAGCAAAGAACCAGCAAATCCCACTCTCATGGCTTTTCACTTGCTGAATGTCACTTGTGGCTGCTCTGCAGTTCCTCCTAGTACCTCACACTGCATGACATCACATGAGCACAAATCAGTGCAGCATTCCAGCAGAGCATGGCCACTGTTGAAGAATTTGCTTTATTGAAGACTGAATAATTTAGACCGTTATAATTCATACCCTCTTTTAAATCAAAGAAATTTAATGTTTTTATTTGGCAAGCTCTACTTTTAAAGTATTGCATTGCTGCTCAATCAAAATCAATTTCATAGATTCTGTTAATTTATATTTTTCGCCGGCCCATGTCTGAAAATACCTTTGTCGCTTTTAACTGAATAATTTTCTATCTCCCTAACAGTTGCAACTCAAGCTGATAGGGGCTGCTATGCATTCAGACCTCTTAGATCACATGTGGCAAAAATGGCATGTTGACTGAGGAAGAAATGAAGAAAAAAGAAATGGCCGTCTCTCCTGTCATTGAGGGTATACTAAAGCAGTAGATGAAAATGTTTACCGGCAAAGCAGACTCGTTCTAGATAGCCACACCCTTGATAAGGGTATAGTACATGTTCTCAAGGGCATAAATCTCGGCCTTTGCTTGGCATATGTGGCCACAATGCGATACAGACCTGAAAGCTGACTTAGCTGAAGTGAACCTGTTTTTAGCTGAACCTCATTGCAAGTCTTGTCTTGGCCAAGCACTGTTTGCGCAGCGCGTTCATTCAGTGTTACATCATCAGAAGCGGTGGAAAACTTACGAACACGAAGCTTACAAACGCACAAACAACCCTATCTGAGCGCCAAATAATGAGAGTCGAATGTACGGGGCCGTGTATCTGCATATGGAATTTTGCGATTGGCTACGATAGATGAAGCTTGAGTTTACCAGGAGTTCATCATCGTCCCTGTCAGCCGGTGTCAATCCACTGTAGGATGAAGGCCTCTATCAAAGATTTTCAGTTTAACCTATTCTGTGCAAGCTGATTCTTTTTTATATTGTCACGGGGTCGTGACATGGCCGAAGACAGGAGACTTTGCATTAGAATTTAACTATTTATTTGGGCAAACCTGTGCCTGGTAAACGGAAAGTCCGATTACAGTAGCAGTCTTGGACTGATAGCGGCGAACGGAGCGTCAGCCGTGGATCAACTACTGACAAGCGGCGAAGGGCGTTGGCATTTATACCCTTGCCGTCGAATGTTCTAGAGTTATCGCTGGCGGTGACGTAGGTTCCAGAATAATCTGTACAGTTCGCAGAGTAGGCGTGATCTTATCGAAATGATCTACTACAGTTCGTAAGCTTCTCAAAAACTGCAGGCGCGGTTTGCGCTGAGAATTGTGTAGTGTTTTTGGACAATAATAAAACCTGGGAAATGGAATGTGGCATTGCCCCCCTCAGAAAAAGGCATCGTCCCGATGCTTTAACTAAAGGTGAAGGTACAATAATACTGCAAGAAAGTACAATGTATAAATTACGATACAAAAATAATACAAAAATAACACTGTTTCAGTTAACGCGCATGAAACGGCCTGAGGCGCACCACATGGACGACTTCAGGTCGCGATCGGCGTCGTTGAGAGTTCGTGATGCCGTCGGGGACAACCTCGTAATCAAGTGGGCAGAGACATCGAACCACCCTGTACGGTCCGAAGCACCGTCGCAGAAGCTTTTCACTTAATCCACGTCGACGTATCGGTGTCCACACCCAAACATGTTCACCGGGCTGGTATTCCACAAAGCATCGTCGAAGATTGTAACGGCGGCTGTTGGTCCTCTGTTGATTCTTGATACGGAGACGTGCCAGTTGTCGGGTTTCTTCGGCGCGTTGAAGGTACTCACTCACATCGAGGTTTTCTTCGTCGGTGACGTTGGTAACATGGCATCGAGTGTCGTTGCCGGGCTCCTTCCGTAGACCAATTTGTATGGAGATATCTGCGTCGTCTTCTGCACCGCCGTGTTGTATGCGAAGGTCACGTACGAAAGAACGGCGTCCCACGTCTTGTGTTCGACATCGACGTACATTGCCAGCATGTCGGTGATCGTCTTGTTAAGCCGCTCGGTGAGGCCGTTGGTCTGTGGGTGGTACGCTGTCGACCGGCGGTGGTTTGTCTGCCTGTATGCCAAGAGCGCTTGAGTTAAGTCGGCAGTAAATGCCGTTCCTCTGTCGGGGATAAGGACCTCCATGACGCCGTGACGTAGGACGATATTTTCGACACAGAACTTAGCTACCTCGGATGCACTGCCTTTTGGAAGGGCTTTTGTCTTGGCGTAGCGGGTGAGATAGTCGGTAGCTACCACGATCCACTTGTTTCCGAAAGCCGACGTCGGGCACGGCCCCAGTAAGTCCATACCAATCTGCTGGAAAGGTCGGCGAGGTGGTTCAATCGGCTGCAGAAATCCCGCTGGCCTTGTCGGCGGTGCCTTGCGTCGCTGACAGTCCCGGCATGTCCTCGCATAATGAGTGACGTCGTTGTTAAGACGTGCCCAGAAGTACCTTTCTTGTATTCCCTACCGTCGGATCGTCGTGCAGGGTCTGCAAGAGTTCTGGTCGCAGAGGTGAAGGCACCACAAGGAGGTACTTAGCTCGAAGCGGTGAAAAGTTTTTCTTTTGTAGAAGACTGTTTCGCAGGAAGAACGACGCAAGTGCGCGCTTGAATACCTTCGGGACTTTGGCGGTCCTGCCTTCGAAGTATTCTATTAGGGCCTTAAGTTCCGGGTCTCCCCGTTGTCGTTCAGCGAAGTCGTCGGTAGTTATCGTTCCCCAGAAGTCTGACGTCCGCGATGGATTCCACGTGAGGCTGCACTAAAGGAAGTAATTTTCGCAGCTCTTCTTGCACGATCGCTCGGATCGTCTCACGCAAGTCAGGGTTTCCAAGCGCTTGAATGTCGGTGTAACTTGTAGACGAAAAGCTACGGTTATATTGCCGCGTGCGCATCTCGGGCATCTTCTCTATCGTAGATGCTTCTGAAATGAATTAGGCGACCATCTTTGGCAGGTTTCTGATCAGCCGGGCGAAGAGTTCCTTTTCCTGCAATACGAAGATTGCTTTTCGACGTCATCGAAAATTCGGCAGACCCCAATCACGAAACATCGCATCATGACCGAAGAAAATGCCAGACCACTCCGTCAGTGTCCGTCCAGCGTTTCGATGCGAGAACGTGAGGCTATGAAGAGACAAGTTGATGAAATGCTGCGGGATGACATTATCCAGCCGTTCAAGAGTCCATGGGCATCCCCCGTGGTGTTAGTGAAGAAAAAGGATGGGACCCTACGTTACTGTGTCGATTATCGCCGCCTGAACAAAATCACAAGAAAGGACGTGTATCCTCTCTCACGAATAGACGACGCACTTGATCGGCTCCATAACGCCAAGTACTTTTCGTCAATGGACCTCAAGACTGGCTATTAGCAAATCGAAGTCGATGAAAGAGACTGAGAGAAGACGGCGTTTATAACACCGGACGGCCTCTTCGAGTTTAAGGTGATGCCCTTCGGTCTTTGCTCTGCGCCTGCAACTTATCAACGCGTTATGGATACAGTACTGGCAAGACTGAAGTGACAGACTTGCCTTGTGTACTTGGACGATGTCGTCGTGTTTTTCTCGAGTTTCGAATAGCATTTTCGGCGCCTTGAAGCTGTACTTCAAACCATCAAGACGTCCAGACTCACACTGAAGCCAGAAAAGTGCAGATTTGCGTACGAGGAGATCTTGTTTCTGGGGCACGTTATTAGCAAGTCTGGAGTTCGTCCCGATCCACGGAAAACAACCGCCATCGCCGACTTCCCGCCGCCCACTGACGAGAAGGCGGTGCGCCGATTTCTGGGCCTGTGCGAGAGGTACTGGGATTGATACCCAGCACCTCCACCAGATGTCACGGGGTCGTGACATGGCCGAAGACAGGAGACTTTGCGTTGGAATTTAACTGTTTATTTGGGTGAACCTGTGCCCGGTAAATAGAAAGTCTGATTACAGTAGCAGTCTTGGACTGATAGTGGCGAACGAAGCGTCGGCCGTCGATCAACTACTGACAAGCGGCGAAGCGCGTCGGAATTTATACTCTTGCCGTCGAATGTTCTAGCGTTATCGCTGGAGGTTCCAGAATGATTTGTACGGTTCGCAGAGTAGGCGTGATCTTATCGAAATAATCTACTACAGTCCGGAAGCTTCTCGAAAACTGCAGGCGCGGTATGCGCTGAGAATTGTGTAGTGTTTTGGGACGATAACAAAACTTGGGAAATGAAACGTGGCAATATTTGCGAGCTTCCTAATTTTGTCATTTCATCGCCTTCCTCAACTGCATTTTTCATCCCTTGGTAATCATTCTGCTGCTCTTACTTTACACCGGTTGTCTGTTCTACGCATTGCATGACTAGCCCAGGTTCATTTTTCTCGTATAATGTCAGCTAGGATATATTACACTCCAGTCTGTTTTCTTACCCATGCCGCCATCGTCTGATCTTTCAATGCGATTTCCATCATTCTGTGTTTGTTGTACACTATGTGATCTTCAGCTTTTGTTCTAGTTGTTTTCTTAATCTCCGTGTTTCAGCCCCATGCGTCAGAACTGGCAGTATGCAGTGGTTGCTTGAATAATGGTGACAGATTTTCTGACAATATTTGGGAGTGCCTGTCAAATATGCTCCAACCCACTCGTATTTTTCGGTGAATTTTGTTGTGATTCAGTTTTAATGTAAATTATTATTGAATGATTATATGGGACGATCTTAGTTCACTTTTATTATTTTTAAGATGTGGAAGCAATATTTTTGTAACTTGTTTGGGCAGTAACTAGTGGGTGTGATGGCGTTTCATGGAAACGGTTAGGGGGCGCAGACTGAATTTTTAAAAACTTTTCACACATTGCCCACATGTTCTTGTTTTGTCTGAGTGCCTGGACAACAGCTCTGGCTTTTGACTCGAGTATAATTGAAGGTCACCGACAAAGAGAGCTTAAAGTGCTGTTTGAACAACTGAGACAGTTTGGTTTTTGTTCGTATATGTGGAATGCTTCTTAGCTCACTTTCTTTCCATCTTTCCAGTACACTGGTGTCATGAGGAAAAGTGTACAAAGATTGGGAAGGGGCCATGAGCTGTTGGGAAACTCTGCACATTTTGTCCTTTAATTATATACGGGTGCATGTGCTCTCTGATAATGAGTACCACTCTGATAGCCAACATCTAAATGCTTTACTGGCCATCATGTGGAGCTGTCTATGACTTTACTGTGGTACCGAGAAACATTTAACATTATGACACTAGTTGGCCCGAGTCATTATTTGTGAAAACTTCTGATAATTCAATCTTTTGGTAATTCAGGTGAAATACTGTGGTCCAGTTGGTGTTCACACATTTGTTCACACAGGTCAACAATTGAACCTGTGTGAACAAATGATGGTCCGCTTTGAACCAGCATTGCTCCTGGTGCACGCACCCTTCACAACTCTAAAAATGCAGTGAAGTGTTGGATTGGGGACACAGTTTCCTGAGAAAGCCATAGACACTATTTCAGAGGAGTAGCAGCATCGAACACATGGCAGTGATGTAAGTGCAGATGTTGCACAATGGCCTCACAATGCAGCTCCGTACGTGCACTGCCCGATTGTTGGGCTGTATGCTACTAGACAGGCTGCTGAGGGCTGTTGGCATAGCTCCAGAATGAACTAAGCTTCGGAGAGGGTCCTCTCATGGTAACACTTTCGAGTTTTTTGCCCAGCTGGTGGAGCTCAGGTTACATGCATGCCAGCATGTCAATGTACCTAGTTACCTTTTGCATCTCGGAATCGGACTCCTGGAGCATTTCTGTAAATTGTGCAATATTCCAATAGATGCTGGCCAGGACAGTGCCACATATCTTGCAAACAAACTCCCCATATAAGTCAAGATCACAAAATGCGATTCTTTGGCTTCACAATGCCAGAAAAGTGAACAGACATCTTTATTCTGACCTTTAAGTCACATATTTATGCAGTGTGGGTACTTGGTTTGATCCTACTCTGTTCTCTTGACGCATGACCTGCTTGTTTCTTTTTTTTTTAACAGTTGCTCTCAATGTTACACCAAGCTGATATCCTGGCTAAGCGTTTTTATGGTTTGCTTTGTAGTTCCTTATCCTGAACGATGAGTTGACAAATGTCATGTTGATGATGCAGGTGCAGTCACGACTGGAGAACCCAACCCGCTACCATGTGGAACAGAGCAAGCGTCGCCAAGTGAAACAGTACCTGAGTGGCAGTCAACTGCTGTCACGACCACAGCTCCAGCACGTTGCTTCCTCCGCCCCTGGCGAAGCATTTAGCCCTGACAGCCCTGCTTCGCTGCCTCGTAGCGGTTCTGCAGCAACCAGCAATTCAGAGGTAACCATTTTAAGCTCCCAAGCGGTGAACTTACTGAGTAGTGCCATTTGCGAGTACAGGGGCTTCTTGTGGGCGGAAATTAATCCAAACGTTTACTTTGAGAGTTCCATGTTCCCAACACTAGCGGGGACCGCCGCTCAGTAGAAGCTAGTCACTTCGAATTTCACAGGGATGCCTGCACAGTTCAAGATTTAATGAAAGTAATTTATTAACGTATGAATATGTTGAAATTGGAGGCAACATTATAGTTTCGTCCACCAAAGGACCAAGCAGTATTTCATACAGGCTACTCGATAATAAAACATATTCATACTATCAATCAGGTAATAGAGAAATGCATGGAATACAACCAACTCTTATACATATAGCCTTCGTAGATTAGAAAAAGGCGTTTAAGTCAGTCTAGACACCAGCGGTAATGCAGGCACTACAGAATCAGGGAATCGACAAACCCTATATAAATAAACTGGAAGAAATCGGCAGCGGATCCGCAGCCACCAGTGCTCAGTAAAGACAGTGGCAGAATACCAATAAAGGAGGGTGTAAGGCAGGGAAACAAGATCTCTTCAATGTCATGCACGGCATGTTTATAGCAGGTTTTCAGGGCCCTGGATTGGGAAAAGTTAGAGGTAAGAGTTAATGAAGACTATCTTAGTAACCTGTGATTCGCTGATGACATTGCCTTGATGAGTAACTCAGGGGACGGATTACAGCTCATGATTTCTGAGCTGGACACAGAAAGCAGAAAAGTAGGTCTGAAAATTAATATGCCTAAAACTAAAGTAATGTGCAATATTCTCGGTAGAAAACAGTGCTTTGCGATAGGTGGAGAGATGCTGGAAGTTGTTAGGGAATGTGTCTACTGGAAGTTGTAGAGAAATGGGTCTACTTAGGACAGGTAGTAACCGCGTAGCCAAACCATGACAGTGAAATAACTAGAAGAATACGTATGGGGTGGATCATATTCGGCAAGCATTCTCGAATCATGAATGATAATCTACCACCATCACGTTTTATTTAAGAAGGAAATTCGTAATGTGTTTTCTGTGATTGTTTTTCAAAAAGTGATCATGATCTTTGCCTGGGTTGTTTGGTAATGGAAATTCCAGCGACAGGCACTGAATAACGCACAGCTGCTGTCAAGCTGTTTCCACACAATCAAATAAAGAAAAAAAGCTTTTTTTCAATATGGCAGTCAGAATTTATACAATTTTTGTTGTTTTGTCTTATCTTGTGGATGAGATACTCTATGGGACAAGGCTGTGGTAGTACAGTAGACTCCTTTTAGGACAACCTCCAAGGGACCACAATCATTTGTTCGTCTTATCAGAAGTGCCCCTAAAAACGAAATGCTAACATGCCAAGTGCGCCTAAATGTGTCGTTTGAAAACACTGAATGAAGTATGCTTACAACAGGGAGCAAAGGAACAAGAAAAACCGTTTATTTGGCTCAGCTTCATAAAAACTCTGCTTTCAGGTACATTATTTAGACCACTCTAACGATTGCTCAATTTAGAGAATTTATAATTAATATGCTAATGAATAAATTGCTACCACATTAGCAAATAACATTGTAGCCTGACCCTATTTTGATAATTGCAAAAAGATAAAAAGGTAAAGATAAGCACAATTTTTCCTTTAAAGAATGGAAAGCTTATTCATTTGGCTTTTCAGCTTCTGAGAGGCTGTTTTACTGGCTCTGCTATCACTTTTTGATACATCTCCATTGCGTACCGCTACCTTGTCAAAGTCAATACAGTCGAGCCCGCTTATAACGAACCTGAGTGTAACGCGGCATCCGTTCGCTGTATCCCGAAGTTCGTAGTAAATGAAACACAGCTTTTAAAAAAGTTGCGAATGAAAACACAAACTTTTTTTGCCCCAGAAAGTCTGTGATACGCGTGTTTCAAAGAGCAAAAGCGATATGGGCAGTCTCGAGTTCATGTAAACAGCAGGGTGCTCGTTCGCCGAGGCCCGTGGCATAAGCTGCATGAGGCGCTGACTCCAAAGTTTAGTCGTTCTCGCAATCAGATTCCTCCTAATCGCTCGCCCCATGTACTTCATTCACAATGCCCCAATCCGTGCACGGTTCCGCAGTGTCGGGATCATCATCGGCCATAATTAAACCATCGCAACAAATGTCCCACCCGCTCTCCCTGGTTGGAGTCGACGACGCGCTGCCACAAATCGCCGCCGCATTCCGGAAGCTGCAGACTCAGGATCAGGCCCGAGGTCGACGAAGTCGGTCTCGCGAAAACAGTTTCACGCGCATGTAGCCGTCACCGCCGCCCACGAAATATTCACCATCTCCAAAGTTGAATACCGGGACGCCTGAAGCAGCAAGTTGGCTGCCAGGTGGTCAACGGCTATGAGTAAACGCTCCGCAACGCGGCACCTAATGCACGGATTACGCTCAAACCAAGCGATTACACTTTTGACGTTTTGTTGAGCGACAGGAAAAAGCGTGCTAGTCCTCCCGTCGGCCATCATGACCACACACGCACACCAAGAGCGAGCAAGATGTGCACACGCGACACATATTCCAGGACGCGTGGAACAGCTCAGGGCCCGTTTCCAGTCAGAAAACGAAACTGATTCGGCGAAGGGGTTGTGATCAAGAGAGGAGAGCAGACTGGTAAAAGAAGGGCAAGGAGTTGTGATAAAGAAAGTAGAGGATGCGGTGGGCGGGCGACTTTGAAAACCAAAACACATGGGAAGGAGGCAGGCTGGGTAGCTTGCTTGAAAGGTCCGTGAAACTCGCACATAGAAAAACTTGGAAAAAGTGCCTGTGCGCGCAGAAGTGAAAGCATGGCCGCCTGAATCGGTGCCCACGGCGGTGTTCAAAGAATCGGCGGCCGTGGTCAAAAAATCGTTTTGTTGCGCCGGCGTGTCTGCGTGGCCTCACGAACTTTGATATTTCGCGATTCGTTCCGCATAAAAGAACAGCCATTTTCGCGCTTCTGCACGCGCACGGAAGGCATGCTGAGTCGAGTGGGAAGTGAGCGAGAACAAGTCCTAAACACGAAACGAATCTCAGATTATCGGAGTCGGTGCGGTAGCGTACGCACGTGCGCTAGACACAGACTATCGGATACAGTCAGTGGCCGACGATGTTGGCAAATGGTCTGGTCACTCCAGCCCGGTGACACCAACGACGGTACAAAACAGGGTAGATGGCCGACCGGCCTTCGGAAGATCGGTGGCAGTGTGAAAACACGGGCCTCGTCTGGCAATGCGGGGTGCTCAGAGTAGCGGGGGGACGGAGGGGTGCGGAACAAAAAGCAGTCGAGGCATGGAGGAAGGAAACAGCTTTCCTTCCTCCATGGGTTGGGGAGAGCGGTCGCAGAGGCAAGTTTGGAGTTTAACAATAAGAATGTATGGGCGCCTTGCCGATGCCTGATCCGTGGTCGAAATTGGTTTCTCGGGAAGTCGGCAGACTGCTGACTCTGTTTGCTGTAACCGATCAGCGGCGCTCGGAGACGTTCGTTGTAAGTGCGATTTTGTTCTGTTGAGCGAATGTATATTTTCACGGTCACGCGGATATTGTTCTTTCCAAGTGAAAGTTCGCTTTAAGTGGGGCCATTATATGTGGGCTCGACTGTATGCGCCTAGTTGCTTATCAAAGTAGGCATGTTTTTTCTTTGACGTTTGGATATTTTCATGACTTTCAGCCCCCAGTAACTTTTCCTGAACGACATGCGGATGAATATATACATTTACACTACTCTCGATCACAAGCCTTGGACACACAAAAAGACACGACACAGCTATATTTAGTGGGCACAATGACCTTCAGTTGCCGTGGAATTTCATAATGAAAACGGCGATTCACAATTTGGTACATTCCTCTGGGAACAGCAGAGGAGCTTTGCCAAACAATGCAAGCTGACCACAGCATATGCTCAGGGGCCATTGTGAGATGGTGATCACAGTGCATGTGATTCCTGTGATAGGAATGCTAGTGCCGCATTTGTGGTTTCAGTTCCATGGGATTATAATGCACCAACAGTCTTCGTTCCCGTTTTCACTTCCACTCTATTTTTTCGCCCCCCCCTCCTCCCTTACATTTTATCCTCTAGACAAGCTCTTGTGTTCTTCTGTTCTCCACTGTACTCTAGTTGGAGAACTGATGAACATGAGGGGAATTCGAAAGGACGAACGTTTCTGTTGTTTTCTTTGCTCATAAATCCAGTGCTTTCTCGACCTACAGGCTAGGAGTAAGGAAAACACCAGCTTTATGCGCTGACTTTTCTTTTCCACTTATCTCGCTTTCTTCCTCCACATCGCTATTCGCTTTCGATTTGCTTTGAGTCTGCACCAGGAAGTATCTTTTTTTTTTCATTTTTATTCTTCTTGCTCACCTAAATGCCTCATCAAGACTATAATGTTCGTTGCGCAGAATCCCCGTCATCATCGGTCGCTGCAACAGTTCTACTTAACAGCGGTATGCCTTATGCAGATTTTTTTTGCATTGAGTCTGTGGGAAACCGAACACTCCCGTGTTGTTCATCTTAAGCAAAAAAGGCACTTGGGAACATGGACGATCACTTCAGTGCATACCATATTTACTCGCATAATTTATGCACCTTTTCTCGCGATATTGGAGTTCGAAAAGGGAGTGCACAAGTTACGCAGCAATTCTGAGAATGCATCTGAGATAATGTTACCGTAATTACTCGAATCTAACGCGCACCTTTTTTCCGGTTAAGCGGGTTCATAAATCGCATGCGCGTTAGAATCGAGTACGAACAAAAAAATTACGGTCAATCTATTGCCATCGGCAAATCCAAAATGGCCGCCCCCTACGTGCGTCGGCATGACGCATCGGCCATTTCTGCCTATGTGTTTCCCATGTGCGGCACTTCGTACGTGTGCTGCTGAGCAGTTCGTTATCTAGTAGTGCATTAGCATCGACGGCGTGGAAGGGCTGACTCCAAAAACTCGAGTGCACCACGATGCCGCTTTTAAAAGAAAAGTCATCGCGTGTGCAGAAACGGGCGGAAATCGGGGCGCATCGCGGTCGTTCGGAGTTCCCGAAACGTGCGTGCGGGACCGGCGGAAACAAAAGCAGAAGATTGTCGACAGCAAAGCTTCACGCAAAGGCTTCAGTGGACCACAGCAGGGTCGGTTTCCGCAAATTAAAGAGCTGCTCGGCGAGTATGTGCTTGAGCAGCGAGCGGCACAGCGGCCCATGACGACAGAACTGCTCCAAGTGCGGGCTATGCAATTAGTCTTAGAAAAAAGTCTAATGCGGAGCCAGTTTAAAGCGAGCAGGTGCTGGCTAACTAACTTTATGAAGAGGAAATGCTTTTTCCTCCGAAGGGGAATATGCATATGCGAAAAGTTTTGCAGAGGAATACGATGAAAAGCTTCACAGTTTTCAGAGGTTCGTCCTAAACTTGCGGCGCAACAACGGCTACCTGCTTGAGCAAATCGGGAATGCCGATCAGACACCTCTTTACTTCGACATGCCTGGCACCACAACCGTCGAGAAGAAAGGGACGAAGCAAGTTCATGTGCTGACATCGGTCCACGGTAAAACTACAGTGACGGCAATGCTCTGTTACACGTCAGATGAGCACAAGCTTCGCCCGTACCTCATATTTAAATGGAAGACGCTCACGAAAGGAGTCGTTTTTTCGAGTGGTGTGATCGTGCGGGCCAGCGAGAAAATTGGGTGCGCGTTGCAATCGATGTCTTACGCTTTTTTTTTTTTTTCGCGGTGGAAATCGGGTGCGCGTTACAATCGAGGGCGCGGTAGAATCGAGTAAATACGGTATTTGCCCGACACGCTTTAGCACCGCCCTCTTGAACTGACAACACTACAGTTTTGTATTCGTTTCAAATAAATGAATAGGGCTATGGTGAACTCTCATTTCATGACCCAAGAACATTTCATAATGTAACATAGACTACCAACAAAGCTATCTGCCAAAGGGGGTGGCACCCATGAGCTGAAAACTAGCGAACACAGTATGTACATTAAAAGAAATAATTTTAAAAAGCGTGATAGTCTTTCATAGTGTTTCATGCTGATGCGGCGCATCGAGGGGCAGCGTCGCAGCAGCTATCGCCACCTGCACAGCCCGCACACAGCTAGCTGTCGCTTGTGGCAACTGCCCCCCCCCTCTTGGGGTGGCAGTAGTGAAGTCTGCTGCACTTAAACAGCACCAAAGTCTGGTTACCCCAGGGTTGCCGGCTAAAAGCCAGCCATCGATGGCAGCCTGCACTACGCACAGCGAAAGTGCAGGGTTGTCCAAAATTCCTGCGGGGGCTGCAGTCCAGACTGCCCCAGCCATTCCAGCCCCTGCTAGTGCTGGAAACAGCCGGCAGAGTCTGGACTCTAAGAAAGCGCCATCAGCCCCCAATCCGAAGTGCGCAAAAGTCTCGTCTTCTGAGGGGAGACTTTCAGAAACATTGTCTCAGCGCGTGTCTTGTACCTCAGTAGAGGCAATGGACTCTTCAGTTATTTCGACAGCGCATCAAGCGCCTAAGGAACGGCGAGGCCTTGTCGACCGCTCCTAAAAGGACAACTTGTGCGTTACGGGGCCTGGAAAGATCCCTAAGTGAATGCCTTTCTTTTGCACATACAGCACTAGTTTGTTTTCAATATGAGTGCTAAAATTATGCAATGGAACATCAGAAGCCTTTTTAGGAACCTTGATGACGTCCAAGAGCTTCTCCACAAACACACCGAAAGTGCTGTGTGTACAGGAAGCTCACTTAAAACCAACACACACTAACTCTCTCCGACAATATGTCATCTTCCGCAAAGACCGCCAAGATGTTCTCGCATCCTCTAGCCACGTTGCTATCATAATAGACAAAACCGTACCTTGTCAAGCTCTGCAGCTGCAAACGCCCCTGGAGGCAGTGGCTGTGCCAGCCATCCTCTTCGACAAGCTCATAACCTTTTGTTCACTTTACATACCCCCCCACAGCCAGTTAAAAAAACATGAATTTTAGTCATTTTTTGATGAGTTGCCAGAGCCATCCCTTGTCCTTGGCGATTTCAATGCACACAGCGGCCTGTGGGGAGATCCTCGCTCTGATGCTCAAGGCCGTATGATTGAGCAGTTTCTGTTGTCTGCTGGTGCATGTCTGCTCAATAAGAAGGAGCCAACATTTTTTAGCCTTGTTAACAAAAGTTATTTATTAATAGATCTCAGCATTGTTTCAGCCACTCTTTTACCCTATTTTAACAGAGACGTTATAAAAGACCCCTACAGTAGCAACCACTTCCCCATACTCTTAAGTACAACATTAGAAAATGAATCTCCCCTGTTTGCTCCCAAGTGGAAAATTGAAGCAGCAGATTGGGAGCAGTTTAGAATAACGAGTGTCTTGTGGGATGAAATGCTCTTTTTAGAAATTGATGCTGATGTTCAGTTTTTTACTGCTTTTATTATTGACGCTGCTTCGAAATATATTACTCAGTCAAGTGGTATTTCTGCGAAACGTCGTGTGCTGTGGTGGAATGAGGATTGTCGGAAAGCTCAGAAAAAACATAAAACTAAGCGTGGGGACTACTGCGTGACTCTCTGGTGAGAATCTTATCAACTTTAAACAGATTAAGTCCCAAGGTCGACGAATACGCCGACAGGCAAGAAGGGACAGCTGACGCAATTTTTTATTGGGCATTAATTCTTATACAGATAAGGCCTGGAACAAGGTAAATAGGATACGAGGCCGAACAGCACACTCTCTTCCTTTAGTAAACACTTGTGGCAACAGCCTGGAAGATCCAACAAACTTTCTGGGTGCACATTTTCAACGTATTTCCAGCTGTGCACACTACTTCGATGCGTTTCAACGTCACAAAGCAACTGTAGACAGCAAGAAATTAGATAGAAAATGCACCAAAAATGAGGCATTCAACTATTCATTCAACATGGCTGAGGTGCAAGGAGCACTATACTGCTGCAATGAATCTGCATCAGGTTTGGCCGTGTTATGTACCAAATGCTGAAGAACTTGCCACATGACCCACAGAACACCCTCCTCCATCTTTATAACGCTGTATGGACTTCCGCCGAGATTCTGTCTGCGTGGAAAGAGGCCATTATAATCACAATCTTGAAACGGGGAAAGGATCCATCTAGTGTACCTAGTTACAGAACCATCGCACTAACAAGTTGCCTATGTAAAGTCTTGGAAAAAATTATAAGCTGCCGTTTAATACATTGCCTCGAAAAAAAAAAAATAACAATTTACTGGATCTGAACCAGTGCAGATTTTGAGAAGCCCGATCCACAACCAACCATCTAATCCGCATAGAGTCACAGATTCGCGATGCATTTGTCCACAGAAAATTTTTCTTCTCGGTATTCCTAGATATGGAAAAAGCTTATGACACCACGTGGCGGTTCGGAATACTTAAGAGACCTGTCGCACTTAGGCATACAAGGTCGGATGTTAAATGTAATAGAAATTTATCTGATCGCAGGTTCTGGGTTCGGGTGGAAAATGCCGTGTCACGATCATTTATACAGGAAACCGGGGTACCACAAGGTGGCGTACTTAGCTGCACACTTTTCATTATTACTCGCTGCACCTTTGCATCCCACGAAATATGTTCTACAGTCGAACGCTGCTACAACGAAACTAAAGGGGCACGGAAAACTTTCGTTGTAGAGAAATCGAAAAATTATAGCCGATCTGAACTAGCAAAACAAAGGAACGTTTATTCTCAAAATTGAAAAAGTGTCCGCTGCTTTTTATTCTATTCCAGCAGCGTCACGACGCGATTCTCACCCATGCATAGCGAGGCCCTGTAGAAAAGCCTGCTGAAACAATGACTACAACCGCTTTCGTGAACGTACCAAACAGTTACATAATACGTTAACACCAGCAGCTGTCTCCCGTTAAAACGCCGAGATGGCAGCAGGGTATCGTGGAGTGGTGACTTTTACTTTATTTTATGCCATTCTTATCATCCATCACGCGTGGCTATCTGATTTTGTTGATAATGCGAAAGAACAGCTGCTCTGATTAGTTATCACACTGGCCAAGCGCGAACAAAATGATATTGATGATACAAATGGTGCAACAAATGGGGTATGATTGTAAATACAGAAAAAACAGTTTCCATGTGTATAACTCGAAAAAAATATCCCCTTCACTATGCTTACTCCCTTGGTTCATCTACACTTAAACAGGTCAATAACTACAAATATCTAGGTGTTACGTTCACTACTAACCTGTCTTGGAATTCACACATTGAAAACATTTGTGCATCTGCTTTCAGAAAATTATGCTTCCTGAGACACAAGCTCCGCAATTCGCCATCAAGTGTAAAACTTCTGTGTTATCAATCCTACATTCGACCAAAATTGGAGTACGCATGCGTAGTGTGGGATCCCTACACCAAATGTAACATAGATAAATTGGAAAGAATTCAGAGAAAAGCAGTTCGCTTTATATATTCTAAATTTCGTCACACGGATTCTCCATCTGAACTAATGTCAGCTAACAACATTCCACTACTTCAGTCTAGAAGAAGGCAACTGCGCTTAGACTTCCTGAGTTCCTTGCTTAACCATAGAGTTGCGATTGACCCTTCATTGTATTTAACCCCTTTGTCAACCAGATATACACGACATCACCAACCAAACTCTTTTACACCATATTTTGCTAGAACAGATACATATAAATTTTCCTTTTTTCCGCGAACAGTGTCTGAGTGGAACACCTTGTCTGAGTGTGACCGCCTTGTATAGTATGTATGTTTGTCTCATAGTGTATATTTGTTGATGTAGCGCTGTATATATTTCCTCATCTTACTCACTTTGTTATTTATTACGTTCGTGATCAATCTTAGTCCTCTGTTTTTGTGATTCCTGATTGCCCGTCCTGCTTGGACCACGTTTTGTAGTCTGCAGTATGAATAAATAAATAAATAAATAAAAATAAGCACAGGAATCTAAAAAGGCATCGTTCCGCAGATGCACCCAGCAGCTGCACGAAGGAAATCATGAACTAAGTAACTGAGCTTCAGATTCGGATCGTCTGCGACTTTACAGTAAACAATCTTTAACATTTTGATGCATATTTAGAACCCGAAAATACGTCGACGAAATCTAAAGCACCCGTTGGCATCATCAGAAACCACCGCTGTTCTGCAAGCATGGGCGCCGCCATTGCTCGATAGTGATGGCAATGAGACTGCCCTGCTTTTGCCAGTAACAAAATTAGTGACATGATTAGGTTTACTGTATAGCAATAAATATATGAGCCCGGAATGGCACCGTGAAATTTCATTGAAGCGGGAGGGGCTGAAGAAGAAAGTGTTTGTTGTGGCGACAACATTTATGCATTGACTCCTAGGAATGGACTGCTGTCGGGGAACCGTGAATTTTTTTGTTGAAGCGGCGTTCGTTGTAGCGGGGTTCGACTGTATTGCACATATGTGGACGACATCCAGATTGGATTTTAAATCTTGCAATTTAGCAATTTGTGAGCGGCAGGTCCAGCTTGGATTGAACAATGTGGCTAAATGGGCATATAATAACGGGTTCAGGATAAACCCTCAAAAGAGCACCTGTATTTTTTTTTTTTTTTTGTTGGACTATAGGCCTCCACCTAAATCCTGAAATTGAGCTCCTTTGGCAACGAATAGCTGTAGAGGCTGAGCATAAATTTCTTGGTTTAATTTTGGACTCGAAGCTCACATTTACAACGCACATCAAGTCCAAAAAACACAAGTGCCTGAAAACAATGAACATCCTTAAAGTGCGGTCACGCACAACATAGGGAAGCGACAAAAAGTGCCTGATGATTGTATATAAAAGCCTTATACGCACATGCCTAAACTACGGAGCCATAGTCTACCAGTCTGCTATACCGAGCGCATTGAAGATTCTATATCCTGCCCATAATCTTGGCATACGCCTTTCTGCGGGTGCTTTTCGCACCAGCCCTGTTGAAAGCCTCTATGTAGAGTCCAGTGAGTGGTCGCTCCACCTTCAAAGATCCTATATGTCCTTTTGGTATTATTTGAAAGTAAACTCGGATAAGGCACACCCCACACACACCACAATTAATGATTTGTCCAGTTCTGTTCTTTTTGACAACCGTCCCTCAAAGAGACGACCCTTCTCACTTCGCCGGAGGGGTCTAGCTGAAGAAACCGGTGTACAGCTTTTTCAAAACTGTCTAATCGCTCCCGCAACTTATCCGCCGCTGTGGCAGTGGCAGCTCATAGACTGTGATTCATTCTTTGTTGAAGTAACCAAACACGTTTCTTTTGCACATATATATGCATACTTTTTTCAAATTGCAGCTGAAATACTCTTGTCCTGAATATTTCACAGATGCTTCAAAGTCGTGTATTGGTGTGTCTATGCTGCCGTTGGTCCATCTTTTTGCGATTCTGGTGTTCTGCACCCTAACTTAAGCATCTTCATTGCAGAAGCTTATGCGACACTTATGGCTGTTAAGCAGGTTCAGGAATCGAAATTACAATGCCTAGTTAAATACACGGATTCCTTGAGCATCGTAAAAGCTTTAAAATCTCTGCAAAAACATAAAAACCCTGTCCTTGTGTCGCTTTACAGTCTTTTGTGCACGATCTACACACTCAAACAACATGTCGTAGTGTGCTGGGTGCCAGGACACCATGATATTGGGGGAAATGTCTTGGCAGATCAACTTGCTGCATCTGCCAAAAACAACGCCGCTACCAATGCATCCATAGCTGTTCCTGTGCTTGACCTGAAGCCCTTCCTTCAACAAGTGCTCACTCCTGGGCGCAGAAGTTTAGGCCTCTTTACAGCCACGAAACAGTATCATAGTTCATATCCTGTACGTGTTGCATCAAATCATGCACCATTGCCATTTTGTCAACATTTTCCTTAGCGCTCTTTGGCCAAGTATGGCCCTTGCGCCATTAAAAGCCATATATCATCAATGTCCGTTTCTTCTTCTTGATTTCAGCTATAATGTCCTTAATCCAGGTTTGTTCCCTGACCCACTGTGCCCTCTTCTTGCCTCCTAAGGTTACCCCTATCATTTCTTTTTCATCGCTCGCCGCGTCGTCTTCCGTTTAGCCTGAACCCTCTTTGTAAGCCTCCAGGTTTCTGCTCCGTAGGCAAGTACCAGCAAGATGCCGCTGTTATATACCTTCCTCTTGAGGGATAGTGGCAATCCACTGTTCATCATTTGAGAGTGCTTGCCAAATGTGCCCCACCCCATTCTTATTTTTCTAGTTACTTTCATTTCGTGGTTCGGTGCCACGATTATTATCTGTCCTAAGTAGACCTAGTCTTTTACAAATTCAAGTGCACTATTATTTATCTGGGAGATCTCTTTTCTTCCGAGCTTGTTGTACATTACATTTTGTTTTCTGCAGATTAATTTTAATACCTACGTTTCTGCTCTCCTTGTCTACTAGATATAGGGATAGACATATAGCTGCGAGAGCACAGGATTTCGATACGTACTACAGTTAAACCTCCATATAACGAATTCCTCAATATTACGAAGTTTTTCTATTCCCCACTGTTGCTCCACAGAAGCACGTCTATTTGTGACCTCTATGTAACAAAGTAACAGAGGGAGACAACCTTGATATAACGAATTTTCCTTACAAATAACCTAAGAATTCGGCCCCGAATTTCTGTACGAGTATGCATCTTTCGTGGGTGCCCCGTCGCCAGCAAAGCGTGAAGCACTGGCGACTCACACGGCGCAGCAGGTGAGAGTGAGCGCTCGTGATTGGGCACGGGTGAGCGCGGGGCAAGTAGGCAGGCCTGCTCCACACAAGACTGTGTTGCCGCTGCTCTTGCTCCTGCGGATGCATGCGCGCATGTGCCCCTTCACCCTTTAAACAAAAAAAATAATAATAAAAGATAGGAAGCTTTTTTTTTTTTTTGCATTGGCAGTGCCACATTATTAGTTAGCGTCACACATGTGGAACCGCCCTGCATAACTTGACTGAATGGTTTTCCGTGGTATCCGTGTCTGTGTCCATGTCATTCGCTTTTCTTTTTGACGCCAAGGGATGTCAGATTAGGCGCTGATGTAAACTGCGAGACCACGGTGACGACATATTTTAGAAGGTCGACTCGTCACGCGCTTCCGCATTTCGCCGTGCCGAGAATGGAGAGTTCGCAGTTTTTCGCAATCAGCTGATTACTTCTGGCAACAACATGATGGCGCATTGAATGCGATGCAATGAACGCTATAAAAAAAATTTGTAATGTTATATGAGCTAAAACTGGCAGCTAACTCTTTTGGATCCGATATCGCGGAACTCCTTTGAAATGCTGGTTTGAGCAACGACGGCCGATCCTGGGAGAAGTGCTCTTTTCACGCAGTCTGTTCGCATTGGAAGTGCACTGATTCTTGCCGAGATAGCAAGTGTGCAAGCGATCGCCCTTAAAATCAGTGCATTGTTACCACTTGAGCGATTTTTCCCCACCCACCACCCGCATTTTTTCATGCTCGTTCAAGCTGGGTGGTTTCCTTTCCGTTTGAGCATTTGACAGCAGGTTGAACACGCGGGGGATGTTATATTGTGCCTTCGAGACGATATAAATCGGTCGACTCATTTGATGTCTGTTTCAGCAGACTCTTTGAGCAACAAAGGCTCTGGTTCAGTGCTTTGCACCGCAACCCACTGCCCGCTTGGTGCGAAAAACGAAACCGAAACTCTAGAAAAAGATCTGTAGGCAGTTCACTAGCTAATACAATCCTATCTAAAGCCTGTACTTTCCACAATTCCCATGGGGGTACCCGATCGCAGCGCCAGATTCCTCTCAAGGTATTATTGTATGAAACTCTATGGTCTGAAGCGAAGCTTTGACATGCCATTTTGCAGCAGTCAGCTTCGCCGTCTCTTATGCACAGACAGACGGCTGCACGAAAATCTCTTTTGCGGACGATCGCTCCACTACCTGTTTGGCTGTGAAGTGCATACAGATGGTGGGCGGAGCCAGTAGATGGACGCGCCGAAAAAAAGAATACATTGCCAATGTATGAAGCATGAATGGTCTGAAGTGAGAGTGGTCTGCTTCGAACCTTTAAGATCTTCATCACACATGGCATGGGCTATTAGTCCCAAACTGACGCTTGTACTTGCTTTAGGTTTCCATCCGAAAACTTCGCAAGCATTGTATTCGTAGCGATTTGGCGCTGTTTCCGAGAGCCGTACACGTTTTCCCAGAGCTGTAGGCTCAACGAGTGCTTGTGTTGCTGAAACATGACCTTGAAGATTTGCCGTAGCTTGAGTGCTAACAAGTCTTACGGCCGTATTCATGAACCGACCTTAACTTTTGGCGTTAAGGCTAGTTACGAAAGGCCAAGAAAAGTATAAGTACAAGAGGCGTTTCAGAAACCTCTCTTATCTTGTCATAAGGGCGCCTTATAAAAGGCGTCCTTAACTTGTCAAATATAGGGGCTGGGTGCGAGGGTAGGTAAATTTTTGCTACAAAATCATTACGTTGAGCAGGAATAAATTAGCCTAACTGCAAGAATCCAACAGTGTGCACAGTAGTAGCCAAACTTAAACAGTAGCAATATTTGTTAAGGCACCGGCAGCTCTCTGTAAAATACACGTTTTTCATCT
The DNA here is from genome assembly GCA_013436015.1 of Rhipicephalus annulatus. Classification (NCBI taxonomy): domain Eukaryota; kingdom Metazoa; phylum Arthropoda; class Arachnida; order Ixodida; family Ixodidae; genus Rhipicephalus; species Rhipicephalus annulatus. The sequence continues at coordinate 283,253 of WOVY01010833.1, forward strand.
GGCCACTTTTGCGCAAGTCTCACCGACGCAGGTATTTTTGTTATTTCAGCGTTTTGTATGTTTTTGCTGTGTTCGGTGGTGTTATTGTGCTTGATTCAGCGTTCGGTGTTTTCTTTCACTTTCTTTTAACTCAAGAGATTTTTAGGATAGTTTGAGCAGTTTTACAGCATTTCTTTTTTACGAAGTTGCATTTATTGTGGAACAGTGCACTGAAGTGAACTTCACTGACGAAGTGGACGCCATGACGGATTTTTTGAACGAGTACTAAGTCGGGCGCTATTTAAAAACGAAAAACATGTAAGCAGCTAGCGATAGAATTCAATAATCGACACACTGTGCATCCGTGAACGGCTGATCAAACAACTAGAAAAGTGTTGGCACCACTTCGAGAAGTTTTACTGGTACGTGAAAAAGTGTTTTTGCAACCATAGCAGGTATCTCTCGATTGTACACTCCTGACACGGTCGGCTACGAGACATTGACAAGGCCGTCACTTCCAAGTTGCATTGAATTGAGCAGCTGCATGAGACGGGGCACAAGGAACCCACAACCATGGATATTTTTCTGCAGAAACAGCACAGCGAGCCGATACCTTACTGCACTTCTTGCATAGGGGGCAGCAGAAAAATTTTTGCTAGTCAAAGGTCTCAGCCAGGTTCCGTTCATCGTTGAGGACTCGCCGCGACGGTGACGTGTACGCGTACGCTGGGCCTTTTCTTATTTGCAGTCCACAGAGTACACAAAGTTGTCTTTCCCTGCTATGTTTAAGGAAGCCTTAAGGTAGGTCAAAGGCTACCTTAACCGAGCCCTACTTAAGTACAAGAAAACTTCTGCGATAAGTACAAAATAGGTTCTTGAAACTTGTTAAAGGCGGGCTTATGGCTAAGGTTGACTTAAGTCATAAGGTTAAGTTAGGTTTGCGGATACGGGTGTTATAGAGGCTGTGCCATAGCCCCTACTTTCCTATAAGTACATTAGAGGGAACTCTGGCACTAGTGTGTATGGGAGCTGCAATGTATGGCTCTTCAGCGAGCGTGGGAATGATGGGCAGTGCATGGATTTGTCGGAACTTTCGTACTTTTATTCCTGGTTTGCTTCGAATGGGTTGAAGTTGCTTTGTCACAAAACCACAGTCACCAAATGTTCTGCAGTGGCTATTCATCACCTTAACCGTTTAGGCTCACCAATTGAAATTGGGTCAGAAAGTTCAAAATGGTTTGTTATTTTATTTGACACAAAAACAAAACTCTGCAATAAACAAAGCCACAGGTGCGTTCGAAGCTCGCAAGCACGAAGACTTGGCGAGTCCATGTACTACCCAGAATTTCCAGGGTCGCTGAACGATTCCAGTGCCAGAGTCCCCTCTCCTTAATTTTAACAAACTCTATGCGATAGCCGTGTGAAAAAAAAAAAAACAAGTGAAAAAATGCTGTGCTTGTTATGGCCAGACCTACAAAGGCACACTTGGCTAAATCTGCTGTGTTTGTCCACACGGATCCGCTTACGAAAAAGAGCTTGGCATTTTGTATCCTCTAGGTTCGCAGACTCGGCACGTGGCGTGATGCGCCATTCACTGTGGTAAAGACGGATTTAGTCTGTCATGTGAATGCACCCTTGCTGGTCTGTTGCATGTGTCCCAGAAGCCGACTTCCTGTTGACGGAAAGAAATGTTTTGTGCATATATCATGCTTTGGAAAGCGATTTCGCTTTTATTAATGTTATCAATGTTACACAAAGTTTCAGGTTAAAGGATATTTTTGATCTTGTGTTTAACACCCCCTCCGTAAAATTATGTTGGTGCATATCCCTGAAAAAACAAATAGTAGGGGGGGGAGTGCAGGCATGTTGCGGTAATCTCCCAGATTCAGAATCCTTGAACTTGGCTAGTATGTATCATTGTATCTGGTCGCTTTGTCTTTCCACTCCCACTCGTCTACTGTGCAGTCATCATGCTGGGGCAGCACTTAAGATAGCAGCTTCGTTGGTAAGCCCTCAAGCTGCCTCATGTACAGCCCTGTTGTTGCTATTCTCTGTGAGGGTGGGAGCAGATGTCCATGTTCTAAATGTATTTCTTTTCTGCACTTGATAACTGGCAAGTGGAATGCCTAGTGCTTCTGGGTGAGCTGCGGCCATTGCCAAAGTTTGTCACTGCTGTTTGAGAGCCACTGACTATCACGGTTGTCTGAGCTACTGTAAGTGTTATTATGGCTGCCTCTTCTGCTGTCTTGGTACTTGTAGTGCATATCGTCACACGTAGCACATGTTACAGCGTTTGTTGCTATCGAGAACAGCTGCCGGAAACTCCCGTCAGTGCTTGTATCGAGCAGAGTCTACGAACATTGCATCCTTTTCATTACTGGGCTTTTTCTGTATTTCCTTTGCTCTGGCCTCTAGTGTGTCTTTATTGCATTATGGGTGCATGTCTTTTGGTAGGGTGGGTATTATTATTGTTTCCCCGGTCTCTCTTGGGATGTACACCTCGACGCTGTGCTGGGTGTGACAGGTTATGCCTAGTCACTTGAGGACATGTCTTCCAGCTTTGGTTTTGGAGAGACTTCTATATTGTGCTGTACGTTGCACTGAAATGAGCTCATCTATGGTATTGTGCAGGCCTAATTGTACCAATTTGTTCATACTGGTGCTAATCAGTAGCCCTATAGCTACTTTGAATATTTCGCAAATGAGGCAGTCTAGCTTAATCTCTTTTGGGATTTTTCACTTCAAGTACGACGCTATTTATGCTTATGACGAAGGTCTGTAGTGGTGTAACCATGTTTCTTTCTCTCATTCCACTATTTATTTGCTGTCCTTCTTATGAACCTCAATAGTTGAGCTACAGTAGTGCCCAGTTGTCTGAGGATTTCTCTGTTGTTGCCCTTGGCTTCGATGAGCAGACCCAGCACCCTGATCCTGTCAACCATGAGTATGGGTTTTCCATCAGCTGTTGTTAACTGTATTTTTTCTGTATGAGCAAGATCTTGTCGATAGTTGCCTGGTTTGTGGTCTCTACGAGTCGATCTGTACAGCAACAGCTCTGATTTTTCTGCCGAGCAAGCTAGCCCTGTCCCCTCAAATATCACATGGCTGTTTTGACTGCTGTTTGAAGTGTTTACTCCATTAGACCATCACTTTCCCACCTATAGGGTAATGTGTGCATATATTGCATAATTGAGTCCTTTGATTTCTTGGAGCTTGGCCGGCAGTCCAATTAGGGCTGGATTGAAATAACATAGGTGATAGCACCGAGCCTTTCAGCGTAGCTGCACTGCCCATCTTGATGTCCTCTGAAATTAGGCCCCTATTATGATTTTTGCTTTTGTTCCTGTCAGGAAATTGGACATGTGATTGTACGTACATTTTTACAGTCCTAGTTCTTTAACTCTCTCTTGTACAGTTACATGTGCTACGCTATCAAATGCTTTCTTTAGGTCCAACCCTAGAATGGCCTTTGTTGATGTTCCTGGATCTTCTATAATGTGATGTTCTAACTTTAATATTGTGTCCTGCATTGAGACTTCTCTGTGCATCACATCATTGTAAGTGAAAGTACGTCCCGACCCTCTTAAGTGGGTGGTTATATTCCCGTAGCTATGTGTTTCATGAGTTTCTCCATGCAAGACGTGATAGATATGGGTCTCAAGTTTGCGATCTGTAGTCGCTCGCCTGAATTTAGTATTAACACAATTTTTGCCATCTTCCATTGCTGTAGAATCTGCCTTGCCTCGCAAGATTTGTTAATGAATTCAGTTACCTTAGTTACGAACTCATCGTCTAAATTCTGTAGCATTTTGTTCGTTATACCGTCAAGTCCAGGTGCTCATGTAGTATTGAGTTTCTGCGGGGCTGCTCAGACTTCTGCATCATCGATTGTATTGTCTAAATAGTCATTTGCCAGCCCTGTGTAATCAAGGTACGTTTTCTATATTTCTTTGAGGGAATGCGGTTCTGTTCCTTGCTACGTTTGTATTAACTGTATAATATTGTGCTTTTCTACTGACTGTGTCCCATCCAGGTTTAACAAACGGTTAAGGATGTCCCACGCTTTTGCCATTCCTATCTGATTGTCCATGTCGTTGCATTTTTTTCTCCCACTGTTGTTGCATAACCGCTGGTCGTACTGCTTATATCTCTGTTGAGTTTAGCTATCTTTCTATGATGTGTCCGGTTGTGTCTTGTTTTTCGACCTCTGTTGTAACCCTTTCTTATTGTCTACACTCTCCAGCTGCGCTTCCAGTGGCACCGTTTGCCTGGCTGCCACCACATTTCTTTATCATTTTTCAGTCTATTCCTCAACACCCTGAGCCATTTTCTCGGCCTCTTCATATACATTCCTGAATTAGCCCCAGTTTACAATTTCAGGTTCTGTACCTTTTGTCTTGCGCGGTCTTGCCCTCATCGTTATTTCAAGTATAGAACGGTCGCTTTCCTCGTGGTGTCGCGTGTTGGTCCACTGCATGCCCATTATGTTGTTGGTGAATGTCAAATCTGGCGTAGTATCCACGCAAACGCTGGCGCCTGTTCTCGTAGGAATCAATGGGCCGGTCACGAGTGTCAGGTCTCCTTGTTGCGTGTCCGATCAGAGGTTGTTGTGTTTATGGTTTTCGATTCTGTATTCTCATGTGCTGTGTGGAGCGTTGAAATCGCCTCCGATCACCTTGAAGTCTTGGAGTGGTGCCCTCTCGCATGTGACATCACAGCCGGACTCCGCTCTCAAATGTGCTACCGTAACCGCTGCTCCTGTACGCTGATCGTCTGCTTCAGGCGAGAACTTTTTCGAACGAACAGCTTGAGAAGGGTCCACTAATGTGTGCAACGAACGTTTTCAAGTGCACTTATGAACTTGTTTTTGATTCAGTCTATACGACTGGGATAAGAAATATGCCAGATGGTTGACGAACATGTTAATGCCACTGGCAGCATTACTGGTAAGAATGTGAAACTATGTGTGAGTGTTCTTGCGCATAATCTGCAGTTTCTGCCATTCGATACTAAATAAATCGGGTGTTTCTTTCAATATATTGATAAGCCTGCTTTGTTCCAGCATCAGCAAATATGTATTTACAGCTTGCAAAATGTCGCGAGGTCTCATCGGCGGCTCGATGTTTGGCACAGGCCACGTTGTTGAATGCGCAGTCAGGGCCGTCAATTGAAATCGCATCACTGTCGTGGCTCTGGACCTGCAAAAAAGTTGACTTGGGAACCCGCCAGGCAATGTCTTCATGGTGATTGAGTTTTTGACGAATAATCCTCATTCAGTTTCTCTGGACACAGCGTGTTACAAACAAATATATTTCTTCTCTGCGATGATTAAGTGCTGCGCACTGGTGTAGTACTGCTCAGTTCCTGTGTGCTTCGTCTGCCCGTAGAGAGGATGTTAGCTTTCACAACTATCCTAAAGAGAAGGGCACACCTGCCGTTCTCCTTGGAATATTTTTTTCTGCAGTGCTACACTAGTGACAGTGAACATGAAGAAAAGTGTTATAGTCGCTGATTTCTGCCATCATGGCCTCTGCACACAATACATGAAATTGTTATTGTGCGGCATCTGTTTAAAATTGCTGCTTTGCAGTCAACTAAAAGCCACATGCGACCCTTTCGCGTAAAGAAATAAGGAAGGAAGGGTTCAAGGGGAGCCCAATAGTCAATTGACCATTCATAGCATCTACTAGAAATGTGAAGCACCAAATTACCAAGTTTGTGATAACATGCTCAGATTGCAGTCATGGGCATCGGCCGAGTCTTGTATTGATGGCCCAAGCCAGTGTTGTATCACAGTAAAGAAGGTCTTAAGGGGTAGGTGCTGGTGTGAGAGCAATATCGCGTAGTTCATATTAATACCGTACAGGGGTGTTGCTTGGGTATCCACATATAACAAATAGTTACCGCTGATTATATATACAATGCACAGGGCTACAGAGATTAACATGGCGTAATGAGAAGCTTAAAGGTGAACTCCGGCGCATTTTTTACCATACTGAGATAATACTGTTTTCACATAGTATTGACAGTCCTGCAACAGCTAGGGTGGTTCATTATGACCAGGTAGTCGTCAGCAGTTTTAAATAAGCAATGAACGATGATTCCAAACAGAACCCGGAAGAGGGAAATGCTCCATCCTCCATGGTGGGTATCGGATGATGTCACGAAAACCTGTCTCCGATGACGTCACGAGATCTGCTACACCCCGCCACCGGCCAACGTTACCAGCTAGTCAGGGTGTAAACATAGCTTGTGTGCCTCTTCTCACCGCAGAAAGCAAATTGGCGATTTCATCTGACGCAGAATCAAGCTGTACCAGCTCGTCTGAACTTACCAGTGACAAGTTCAGCGATGATTACGGCTTCTATCTGAACGTGGAAGCATCGCTTTTTGATTTCGACCCACCGGCACATGAAGCATCTGACGAGCCTTGAATCAGTTTCCTCGTTGCTCAATATTGTCAAACTCGATGTCAACGACGGCAAACACGCTGTATGCAGCCGAAAAAACTGAACTGTGCTCGCGCCGTCGTCGCCTCATAGAAGGAATCGCATGCTGCATCCGTCTGCTGGGAAAGCCGGGGTTTTTGAACAAGAGTAGGCACTTGCGTCACATACACAGGTTGGCCCGCATTTACAAGTGTGGTTGCCAAATCAGCTACCAATTTTGAAATTTGTTTTCTAAAAAGCTAATTGACCTACAGTTGTATATTCTGGCACATGTCACCACGGTACCGACGAGAACACATGTTCAAACATTTATTGAAATTGCTGAATATTGAAAAAATGTCGAGGTGGACTCCTGTGAATATTCGTATATCATCTGCAAAATATCAGCGAATATATAGCTTGGGGAAGGTATTTTAAATTGATTGTGAAGTTTCAGTGAGGGCTCGACTCCATCGCGCCATTGACACCTTCGAAGGGGACCTTTGGGGTACCCCTATTTCTTCACGTTATCTCGCTGCAGTCAATAAACCAAGTTATGATGACGTCATAGCCACCATTTTATTATGATGATTATTATTAATATTATTTTGTTTTGCTGCTTTTCTTCCTACTCAACAGCTATTAGCGAGTGCGTGGCTGTGGTACACGCTTTGAAAGTGTTGTGCTGGGGGACACTGCAGTTCCGCTTGCTTCCCTAAAATAATTTTTGTTGTGGACCGTGTGGAAGTGTTCACAGTTCTGTGTGCTGACGTGGTCGAGAGCTGCACATGCTAGGTGGCGATAGTTGTACCCAGCGGCTTCTCGTTTTTAGAGCCTTCAACTGGTCGATAATGAGTGGCCTGTAATTAATTAATTAATTATCTGCAGCGTGCTCCAGCAAACCATGTGTCGTGTTATGACTAGCGGGGCTCCCGCAACACATAGCATCATAAAAACCAACGCCAAAGTTTTTTGGTCAGTACCTCTCTAAGGAGCTCCACTTTAGGTGTCTGCGCAGCCTCAGGCTAAAACCCTTACAGAAAGTTCACTAAACAGTGACAGCAGCTTTCGCTTATAATTTATGATAAGCAGTGTGCTAGTTGTGCGCTTGTCTTGATCACTAAGCTACATAAATATGTGCGGCAATAAAGCCATAGTCTCGGATATTCTGCACCGCTCAGCTGTGCTCACGAGGTGCACTTACATGAGGCAATTCAGAGACTGCGTCATCGGCTGCTCGCCTTCGATGTAGGTTTTGTGACAGCAGCTGAGATTGCGGCTCAAAATTTAAACATGAAATTTTGACCTTGATTATCTCCTCAAATAGTGAACATATGTTCTCGGAGTACTATTTATAAATCTAAGTTGACTCATTGTTTCATTTTAGTGTATCTTTAATGTGCAAGTTACTTCTGGTTCGTCTTGTTCTGCATATACATGCCTTCCATGCCGCTGCGGTTTTAGGCAATGTAGTCATAAGTACTCTTCTCGTGTGAACGAAATGTTGTATTTGGAATAGTTTGTTTCAGTTTTTAGAATGTCATTGTTGCCCATCATGGGGGTTATATAGGTAAACTTTACTGTAGTACGTGAGTGCCGTGCAAGTTACAGCAACAAAACTTACCAAGAGGGGAAGGGGCCGCCAGGTGTCTCATGATGTGGCACATTTTATGCTCGCTTTGTTGCTATCCGGTGACATGAATGCTGAGCTATTGAAAGTTTTACGCCTTTAAAATGTTCCACCGATTCGGTGACAATGCATCTCAGATGCTGCTCAGTTATTGTAGAAACGAAAGGAAGCACTGTTTCATGATCAGTATATAGTTTATTTTAATGCAAGGCGATTTAGAGAATGAGAGGCAAAATATGGGGCGAGTGCGTTCAATTTATTGCATTTCCAGGTATTCAAACCCAATGCCGTCTATGTCTCGGTGAGCCACCAAGTTTCCTGCAATAATTACTGTTGGAAAGTATGTATGATATGCACGTGTGTGTGTGTGTGTGTGTGTGTGTGTGTGTGTGTGTGTGTGTGTGCGTGGTGCGTGCCTGCGTGCACACGTAGAAAGGGTGAGAGGATGGAAGTGAGTGCAGTAGCGCACCCCATAACTGTAAAAGCGTAACCAATGAAGCTTGGAAACTTGGACAAGTAGGTAGGACATACAGTGCTATTTTCTATCCTTGTTTTTCACTTTCATAGTTATGCTTTAGCTACTTATAGTTTGCGCTCTTCGTACACTCGGTAGCCGATGAGGCTTTTCCTGAAGCAGTCAAGAGATCCACTCTTGTGCAAATAAGCAATAGGAACCTCGTGACAGCATCATATCATTCCCTTGGTTTAGATCAGTGGTTTTCAGCCATGGATGTTTTATGTGGTAGCATTTCGCGGAAACTCTAGTGTCGATGATTTTAAGCAAAACGTCATTTTGTCATCATGCCGGGGACCGAAATATCAAGAGAAATGTAAATAAAATAAAATAATGAAATAAATTTGACCTCAACACCTTCCAACAGGGGTGCAAGTGCTGCACCATTCTGCGCATAAACGAAAATTTCTCCAATATTTGTCAATTGCAAAAGTAAATCACCAAATTTAGCTGAATATTATCGTTGACCGAGCAATGCTCAGTGTTGGCTACTCCTAAGATGCGGCCGCATTTGTGTTCAGTGTAGTTCGATCACGTTGTAATTCGGTTCATTCACGGGACTTGCTAATGCTCTTCTCATTGCTACCGTGGTATTGCCACAAAAATGATGGCACCAACATAAGTAACTGCTAATTATCTACTAAGACCACAAATCCCCCATAATTTGTACCAGGCAGGAACGCGGCACAATCATGCACTGAATGATAATGCATGTTGACAAGTACAAATTTTTATCTTGTGACGTGATTTATTGACGCTGGACGTCGGGGAAGCTCGGCAAACATGTAGCGTGAAGCGTCGAGGAGCCGAGGGCTTCGAGCAGCCAAAATGCGGACAAGCGCGAGCTCGAGTCTGGCGCTGCTAGTGACGCTGGTGCTTGCTTGCTCGTGTCTTTTGTTGTCGTCTTTCCTTGACTACATTTGCCCCCGGGGAATAGAGGAGCCTTCCTGGCTACTTAAGGCATTGGTAGTATAGCCGGGTCATAATAGGGCTTGATGCGAGAGACAAGTTGTCAGATGGTGTCAAGGGCTCCACCTCGTAATTGACGGGAGAAGACTGATCAAGAATGCGGTAGGGGCCGTGGGCCAATAATTTGGAGGACAGGCCAGGAGTATTCGGTGGGACTCAGAGCCAAACTAGGGCACCCGTTTGGAAAGTAGCATGAGGTCAGTCGTCGTCGCGCTTAATTTTCTGGCGACCTTGGTCTTCGCTCGTAAAGGAACGAGCCAACTGCCGACAATCTTCTGGGGACCTGGCAATGTCGAAAATCAGACTGTACTCAGAAGTGTCAGGTGTGTAAGGAAGAATGGCGTCTATAATACATGATGGCTCGCATCCATATAAAAGAAAAAACAGTGTGAATCCCGTGGTTGCTTGCGTTGCAGTGTTGTACACATATGTGACGAAAGGAAGGACGGCGTCCCAGTTTGCCTGGTCAGATTTTGCGTACATCGTCCGGCTGAGCCATTTGTTTGTAGATGATATGCGGTCATCTTGCGGTGAACGATGTTACACTGAACGAGCAATGCTACGATGGCTTCGGATAAAAAAAAAAAACGTCCCCTGTCACTCAGAAGTTTGCTAGGTGCGCCGTGGCGTAGGACAAAGTTGGGTACAATGAAAAAGGCAACTTCTTCGGCTGTTGCTGTGGGCAATGCTGCCCTTTCTGCATAACGCGTAAGGTGGTCTACGCGGATGATTATTTATCTATTCCCAGCAGTGGTCGAGGGAAACGGGCCGTACAAATCAATGCCGACGCAGTCAAATGGACGTGTCGGACACGGGAGAGGTTGAAGTGCACGAGCCGCTCATTTAGGGGGAGCTTTTCGTTGCTGACAGGCAGTACAAGCGCGGATATACTTGCACACAAATGGATATATTCTGCGCCAATAGGTCTTCTGACACAAGCGGGTGTAGGTCTTCAGAACGCCAGCGTGGGCGCTTTGCGAATCAGCGTGAAAAGCAGCACACATTTGCATAGGCATGTGGCGAGGTATCGCAAGCAGCCATCTCCGGCTATGAGATGCTTGCTTAATTCCGCCGATAGAGGAGACCATCTCGAGTGGTGAAATGGGGCGCTTGATGACGTAGAGCTCTAGAAGCGGGGGGATGCTGATGAATCCACTAGAAAATCGAGCAGGTGGCAAATCCATGTATCCTTGCGTTGCTCCACTGGCATGTCGGTGACTTACACTGGTGAGATGGAAACGGATGGTGAAGCTGTGGCGGATGCTAAAAATGAACGGGAAACAGCGTCTGCGTCTGAGTGCTTGCGGCCTGATCGGTACACAACACGAACGTCGTACTCTTGCAGCCCGAGCGCCCAGCGACGGAGTCATCCTGACGGATGTTTCAGTGACGAGAGCCAACACAGAGTGTGATGATTCGTGACGACGAAAGGGCGGCCATAAAGGTATGGAGAAAACTTAGCCAAAGCCCAAATTATGGCGAGGCATTCTTTTTTTGTGACAGAATAATTGCACTCAGCTTTCTTCAGAGTTCGACTTGCGTAAGCGATGACGTATTCCAAATGTGCCGGCTTTTTTTGAGCCAACAGGGCACCAAGGCCGACACCGCTGGGGTCAGTATGAATTTCCGTGGACGCATCCGAGTCAAAGTGACGTAGTATCGGAGGTGATGTTAGTAAGCGCCGAAGCGTCTGGAAAGATGTGTCGCACTCTCGTGACCGAGCAGACAGGCTGTTGGAGGCTGTCAGAAGGTTGATAAGAGGGGCGATGGTGGAAGCGAAGTCGCGCAGGAATCGACGAAAGTAGGAACACAGCCCAATGAAACTTCGAAGCGGAATTCGGTCACAGCACGGAGTTTCGCTGGGTCTGGCAGAATGCCTTCTTTGAAAACGACGTGGCCCAGTATCGTCAACTGGCGTGCCGCAATATGACACTTCTTTATGTTTAGTTGGAGACCAATTGAGATGAGGCACTTCAGAATCTCTCGAAGGCAGACAAGGTGAGTTGAAAAATCTCTAGAAGAGACTACGATGTCGTCCAGGTAGCAAAGGCAGGTGTTCCACTTGCAGCCGTGAAGGACGTTGTCCATCATCCGTTCGAATGTAGCTGGGGTGTTGCACAATCGGAACGGCATGACGTTAGTATTGTAGAGTCCATCAGGTGTGACAAAAGCAGTCTTCTAACGATCAGTGTCAGCCATCGGTACTTGCCAATACCCCGAGTGTAAATCTAGGACGAGAAATATGCTGCTCCTTGTAAGCAGCCCAGAGCATCTTCGATGTGCGGAAGCGGGTACACATCTTTCCGGGTTATCTTATCGAAGCGGCGATAGTAGACATAGAATCTTATGGTTCCATCCTTCTTGCGCACAAGGACGACAGGAGAGGACCAGGGGCTTTGGGACGGCTGGATCACTTCTTGTTGAAGCATGTCATCTACTCATTCGTTAACAATCTTGCACTCTGCCACGGAAACTCAATAGGGCCGTTGGCGTAACGGAGCATGGGAACCGATGCTGGCGTGGTGAGTAATGCTCTTCGTGCGGCCTAAGGTTGGCCGGGCGCCATCGAAAGATGAGCGGAAGTCGTGCAGAAGAGCGAGAAGTTTGCTGCAGTTGAAGGACGAAACTTGTGTAGGACTGAAGACGTTGGAACAGGTGGCGTCATGGCATTTAGCTAAAGGTACGATTCGTCCTTGGTGATGTCCAGGGAACTCAAGAGGTCGGCGCCTTGTATACGCTCCGCAGATTCCTTTCGAAGCAACGTCACGACAGACGTGAGTGGGTTGGCAACAAGGGTCATCGTCGCACCAGATCTGAGAGTACTGCAAATGGCAGTCGTAAGCCATGGCTACGGAGGAAGACTTCTGACGGAGCGAAGAGTGCTGCCCCGTCCGGCGCAGTCACACACGTTAGGGTGACAAGGGTCCACGTGTGTGGGAAATATCTGTGTCCTCTGCGACGACAAGTTTGTGAGGAGGAGGATCCTCTGAAGAATACTTTGTCTGTAAGGGTGTAAGAGCGACTTCTGCACGAGAGCAGTCTATGATGGTGCCATGACTTGAGAGGAAGTCCCAACCGAGAATAATGTCGTGGCAGCAGGACGGTAGAACAAACGACTTGCTCTCGAAAAATGCGCCTTGAATCGTTATCCGCGCCATGCGCACAGCTGACAGTGCAATGCACTTGGAGCTGGCAGTACAGAGCGTTAGTCCTGACGACGATGTCAGCTTCTTTAGCTTGCGGCGTAGTGTCTCAGAAATGACATAAATGGCGGCTTCTGTGTCACTAAGCGCTACGGCAACGGTTCCTTCAACTACGGCGTCAACATGTCGCAGCGAAACATATGGAGGCCTTGGGCAGTCCGACTTGCCTGTAGCTCTTGCTTCCGGAGCTGCAGCAATTAGTTTCCCTCCTCAGTAGCGGAGCGGCGATGAATGGGGGACAGAGAGCGTCGTCGAGGAGATGGGGTGTGGGCACTGGAGGAGCTGGGCGATTATTTGAATAAGCAATAGGTGGTGTGCTTGGCGACGAGGGATCGGGCATGGTCATCGTGTTGAAAAAAGAAGGTACATAGCGGCGGCAGTGGCTCACGACGTGGCCAGCGACACCACAGGTGAAGCAGATGGGGCTGTTGTCCGGCGTTCGCGACACGTCAGGGCGGCGGAGCAGAATTCATGGTCGGTGGTGAGGCGGGGATCGGCATCGCAGGGCGGACATAGGTTGACGGCTGCTAACGAGAGGTGATGGCAGCATAAGTAAGCGGCGCAGAGACGGGTTCAGAGACGGGGAAATAGAGTGAAGACGGCTGAGGGGACCGAGAGGCGATGGCAGTGTAGGTAAGTGGCATAGATACAGGTGGTTGCTGGGATGTAGGAGGTAGTGCCTCCGCGATTTCGGTGCGAAGGACGTGCTGAATGTCAGGGGCTGTGGTGTAGTATAGTCAAGTGGTGGTGTCTGTGAAGTGTGGTGGCACTGTGGTGTTATGTACAACGTGCTAGGAGGCGACGGCAGCAGTGCTTCTCGATTGAGCAGCGGAAAGATGAAGACGTTGGTGCGAAACGACACGCATGAAACTGCGGCCCACCAAAAGGAAGAGGAAGTCTGCCCGAAAGGTTGCGCTGCCAAGGGACGAGAGGGAAGACGAGGAAGACGAGTCGGGGGCAGAAAGAGATCGAGCTGGCTGGAGGGCAGATCCTTGGTGTCGCGCGACTGCGGTGTCGGGTTTCGGATCCGACCGCGTGAAGTCAGGCAAGGCCGGGACGCTCCAGCTGCCCATGGTGTACTCGGAGGTACGCGGCCTTCCAGAGTTCTGGCCGTAACTGTTCAAGGTCACGTCCCAGGTGTTTGTTCCGGGCGTGATCGTTCAAGGTCACGTCCCAGGTGTCCGGGCTTCGACTCCGATCCCGAACCACCCGTGGAGGGTGGAACCTTCCGCGTAGTGATCATCTCCTCGAAACGAGCCAGCAGCGGCAAGCGGCCACAGTTCTTCCTAAGGCAAGGGCTAGCTCGTCTTCCGCCAAGCGTCGCCGTGCTGGTCAGCGCATGACTCCAGCTCCTGAGACATCGCCAGCGTCCGCCGTCTCAACCCACCAAGCCACCACCACCATCAGCGCCACCGGTGACTGTTGATTTTTATAAACATTATAGCTGGACAACTTACAGGACATGTTTTTATTTGCCAGCTTAGACTCGGTGTCTGTCAATTGCAACTTCATCTTTTTTTTTCTCTTAATTATGCTTAATGTTTCTACTTTTCTTTTCACACCTTAAGCAGCTTCGTCATTTTAGGCCAAAGTCTCTGCTGGTGCGTTCATGAGAGGGAGCAATAAAAGCTGACGCCCTACCTCCTCACAAATGAAGTCCTTGATGGTGGATAGCAGTGGCTGCTGGTCGTCATGGCAAGCAGTAAGCTGCAAGCTGGATATTGTGTCGGGCGTTGTTAGGGCTTGGCCTGCGATAGAGCATTGGTCACGCAACTCGTCGAAACTCTGACACAAGGACACCACTACTGCGACAGTGGGTGTTCCTTGCAAGCAGCATCTGAAAAAGCGTCGTCTTCGATGCCCTTGAGGATATGCTTGACTTTCTCAGAAAGAAAAAAAGAAAAAGTAAAAAAGAAGAAAGAAAAAGCCTGCACAAAGCAAAGAAAGTTGCTAACACTGCAGTAATCCTTGCTAGTGGCCACTTCGCTAAAATATGAACAACCTTTACTAAGGGCTAGATTTTTTTAAGCTGGCCAGTTCGTATTTCCTTTTTCTCCCACAATGTGATTATGGCTTTGAATATGTCTGTGCCAATTGATAAATGTTTGTTCCTTATGATACTCATTATACATTGTAATAAATACTCCAGTAGGTAGTTTGTTTCGTTCTGTAAGCAGAACAGTTCTGTTTTTCTGTGTGTCCCACAATGTGTTTATGGCTGTGAATATGACTGTACCAGATGGTAAAATGTTTTCACTGTGATCAATTTTTATACATTATAATGAATAATCTAGTGTCTTGTTTTGTTTTTTTTTTGCTTAATCTTGTCAGTTTCCGTTTTTATGTTGCACAATGTAGTCATACATGTCAATATTACTATGCTAAACGCTGTACGTTCGTGTGTTCTTTGTGATACATGGTACTTACATTGTAATAAATATTCTGCAAGGTTCCCGGGACTTGTGTACGTTTTTTAGGTGCTTGATAACGTTATAGACCTAGTCTCATCTGTTCAGCATCAAAAAAGACTGAAACGTTTATCTGAGGCGTCGTTCTTGGACGAGAAAGGTGCATATGATAACGTATGACGCGAAGCCATTCTGGATGTTATGGAAAATGTTGAATTAGGGGGTCGGGTTTACCAATGGATCCACAGCTATCTGAAAGGCAGAACTTTCTTTGTACAGACCGAGGATGGCACAACAACGCACCATTGCAACCGTCGTGGTGTGCCACAAGTAAGTGTCCTTAGCCCCACACTTTTCAATCTAGCGCTACTCGGCCTGGTTGACGCACTTCCAGAATCTGTCCATCTATCGATATATGCAGATGGCATCTGCATTTGGGCGTCAGGCGTAACACGCCTTCATTTGCGTGCCCGGCTTCAGAGAGCGGCTAAAACAGCGACAAAGTACCTGGAAGAACAGGGACTTGAGCTGTCATCACAGAAATGCTCGTTTACAGCATTCACGCATAAGGCGATGAGCCCATATGTTATTAAAATCAACGGACACACGATCAACTACGTGAAGACCCACCGATTCCTTGGAGTCATAGTTGATCGCGACCTCTCCTGGAGCCCTCACATCGCCCACATCAAAACTAAACTCACCATGATCACTCACGTACTGAGGTTCCTGGCTGTAAAAACGTGGGGTGCATCGGTACGATCGAGCAATGCTCCAACCCTACACTGTTCTGTTCCTCGGTTATATGTGATACAGCTTACCCGTGCTTTGCGGGATCCGAAGAACAAACTTGCGCGTCCTCCAGTCTATCCAAGCCCAAGCACTGAGAATATGCCTTGGTCTCCCGAGATGCGCGTCTACAGCAGCGACAGTCATCATTGCGCGCGATTATCCAGTGAACGCATACATCCGCGTAGACACTTTGAGAATGCACATAAGACTTTTCGCTCGGCTTCCATCTCATCACCTCGCCTCACTTCGAACTTCCAGGCCCCACTCAGCGTTCAGCGCCACTGTAGCTCAGCATTGCGCAGTGCTTCCATTGCACTTCACGCACGCAGCGCAGCCGCCGATACCATTATGGTGCCTACACCCACTCAAAGCCCTTCTTACAATTCCTGGCATCCAAAATAAGAAAAAGTCGTCGCATCTAGCCCTGAAACAGGCCACATTACTCTTCCTGCAAGAGAAGCACAGCGGACACGGACACCTTCACATTTACACGGTTGGCTCGGTGTCTTCAGTAAGCTCTGTAGGGGCGGTGGTTATTCCCGCGAGGCACATCACAATTAAATTCATAACATCGCATTTGACGTCGTCGACAGCAGCATAACTTGCTGCCATACGTGCAACTCTGGAGTTTATAGAGAAAGAACCTTCTATAATTTGGTGTATCTTCTTGGACTCGAAGGCATCTCTTCAATGTCTTATGTCACCCTTTCGCCATGGACCTAATGAACAGTTAGTAGCTGAAATAAGGCTTCTTCATCAGCAATCAATCAAAAAACAGCACAGCATAGTGTATCAGTGGATACCAGGTCATTGTGGTATATATGGCAATGACCGCGCAGATGAGGCCGCTAGATCTGCACACGATGGTACCCAATACACAGCCATCCCGTTCCCAAAAACCAACGCAACTACAAGACTTCGTTCGCTTGCACGTGACCTCACACTGGTACAGTGGAACTCAACAGACTTCACAAACGCGCGCCTGCATAACTTGAATCCCGATCTGCAGCTTCGTTTTCCCCCAAGGATATCTCGAGCTGAGGAGACTCTTCTATGCCGCCTGTGGCTTGGAGTGGCCTTCACGAACGCATACTCTTATCTCATTGGGATGGCCAGCTCGTCTACATGCACTTACTGCGAAGAAACCATCGCGCACCTTCTGTGTGAGTGCACCCACTTCAACACGCAAAGACAAGAACTGACTGCAGCTCTGGATAGACTAGACGATCGGCCTTTGTCGGAACAAAGGATTCTGGGTCATTGGCCGAGCCCATCCTCAGCCCAGAAGGCTTTGAAAGCTTTGCTGCGCTTTTTGCGGACAACTGGCCTCAGACACAGACTTTAGTGTCTTATACTCTTTGACGTTGCCTTTCCTCTGTCGCATTTTTTTGTAATTTCTCTCTCTCTCTCTTCGCAATATTTCTTTTTAACATCTTTCATTCCCTTCACCTACGCCCTGATTCCGCAGTGTCTGCATGACGGCTGATATTTCTACTGAATCAAACGCCTTCTCGTAATCTATGAAGGCTATGTATAGTGGTTGGTTATACTCTGAGCATTTCTCTATTACCTGATTGATAGTATGAATGTGGTCAATTGTTGAGTAGCCTGTTCTAAATCCTGCGTGTTCCTTTGGTTGATTGAATTCTAATGTTTTCTTTACTCTGCTAGCAATTACCTTTGTAAATAGCTTGTATACTACAGAGAGCAAGCTGATCGGCCTGTAATTCTTCAAGTCCTTGTCATCTCCTTTCTTATGTATTAAGATGATGTTAGCGTTCTTCCAAGACTCTGGTACTTTTCCCGTCAGGAGACACCTCGTAAATAGAGTGGCTAGTTTTTCTAACACAATCTGTCCTCCAGCTTTCAGCAGATCTGATGTTACCCGATCCTCACCAGCAGCTTTGCCTCTTTGCATGCTCTCCAAAGCTTTTCTGACTTCTTCTATCATTACCGGTGGGGTGTCGTCTGGGTTACTGCTAGTTCTTATAGTATTAAGGTCTGCGGAATCAGGGCGTAGATTAAATATTTATAAACATTCTGGAAGAAATCTACAGGGGATCAACTGCTACCATAGTGCTTCATAAAGAAAGCAACAGAATACCAATAAAGAAGGGTGTAAGGCAGGGGGACACAATCTCCCCAATGCTATTCACTGCGTGCTTACAGGACGTTTTCAGAAGCCTAGAATGGGAACAGTTAGGGATAAGAGTTAATGGAGAGTACCTCAGTAACCTGCGCTTCGCCGATGACACTGCATTGCTGAGTAACTCAGGGGACGAATTGCAACTCATGATTACGGAGTTAGACAAGGAGAGCAGAAAGGTGGGTCTTAAAATTAATCTGCAGAAAACGAAAGTAATGTACAACAACCTCGGAAAGGAGCAGCGCTTTGCGATAGGTAATAGTGCACTTGAAGTTGTAAAAGACTATGTCTACTTAGGGCAGGTAATAACCACAGAGCCTAACCACGAGATTGAAGTAACTAGAAGAATAAGAATGGTGTGGAGCACATTCGGCAGGTACACTCAAATTATGACAAGTAGATTGCCACTGTCCCTAAAAAGGAAGGTATATAACAGCTGTATCTTGCCGGTACTTAGCTACGGAGCAGAAACCTGGAGACTCACAAAGAGGGTTCAACTTAAATTGAGGACGACGCAGCGAGCAATGGAAAGAAAAATGGTAGGTGTAACCTTAAGAGACAAGAAGAGAGCAGAATAGATTAGGGGACAAACGGGAGTTAAGGATATCATAGCTGCAATAAAGAAAAGGAAATGGACATGGGCCGGGCATGTAGCACGTAGACAGGATAACCGCTGGTCATTAAGGGTCACCAACTGGATTCCCAGAGAAGGGAAGCGGGGTAGGGGGAGACAGAAGGTTAGGTGGGCGGATGAGATTAAGAAGTTTGCGGGTATAAATTGGCAACAGCAAGCACAGGACCGGGTTAACTAGCGGAACATGGGAGAGGCCTTTGTCCTGCAGTGGACGTAGACAGGCTGATGATGATGATGATGATGATTCCCTTCACCCCTTTCCCCAGCACAGGGTATCCAGCCGGTCTAAGAACTGGCTAACCTCCCTGTCTTTCCGCTTAAACTTTCTTCCTCCTTCCTTCTTTAAGTGCTATCTGAAGCAGTCACGTCCGCTAAGATGGATCGCAACAGCAGTATTTCATCTTGATGTGAAATAACGTTCGCTGAAAATTTTTATATTCTGTGCCTATATCACGGTAATCCAAAAATTAATGTTTGGCTCAGCTGTAGTAGGCGCCGTGCGGGAAGCGTCCGCGTAGCAGCAGCTCGCGCGCACGCGCGTCGACGGGCAAGGTGCATGACGTCACGGCGGCAGTGAAGAGGCCTGAACTAATTTAGGTGGCATTGGGCCGCCGTGTTCATGGCTTCATTCCCCATTAGGCTCTGGTGGCCTAGAGTCCAGACTGGTCAACGAAGGGTAGGGCCGATTCCCCGATCGCTATAGCTCTGCAAAATTGTTTCCGTTAGTGGTGTGACCCAACAAGCTTCATAAGTTCGATGTGCCCCACGTGAATCTGATATGATATATATCGATCGATGGTCAGAAACAGCTAGGGCAATAGCTACATCTTCCGCTTGTGTTGTGCCAGGAGCTTTAAAAGTGCGTCCATCTACTTGCTTTTCCTCGTGAATTACCACTGCCGTATATCACCCCCCGCAGTCAGGACGAGCCACATTCACGTAAAGGACTCCGTGTTTATTCCCAAAGTGACGTTGCAAGGAGTCTGCCCTCGCTAGGTGACGACCGCCATGATCTTCTCTATCCATCTTTAAGGGGAGGGGTTGAACTCTGACGGCGTGTCTCCAAAGTTCGGGCACTCGGACCCGCTCCTGAGTGTGAAAGTTGTGTTTCAAGTGAAGCCGGTCCCGCAGGTGCCGTCCTGACTTTGTGTTAGACCTGTGTATTGGTTCGTGAGGTGGGCTTTCTTAAGCTGCTGAAAGATTTTCACTACTCCCAGCGTAATAAGTCGTGTGGTAGAAGTGGCGACTTGTAGGCCAAGGGCCCTCCTAATCACTTTGCGGATGATTGCCTCGACTTTCTCTGCATCATGCTTTCGCAAGTAGAGATAAGGGACCGAGTATGAAATATGGCTAATTAGGAAGGCATGAGCAAGCTGTACAGCCCTCTTGCTTTGAAATCCCCCTTTCTTGTTGAAGACGCGTTGGACGCTTCGGCCCACTTAGACCCCAACCTTGCGAATCTTCTGTAGTGTTGTGTCGACTCTCCTCTGATTGTGGATGAAGAGTCCAAGGATTCGAATCTCCTTAGCTTCGCGTATGGGGTCACTAGCCAAGTAAATAGGCAGTTTTGTGGCGTCCTTAGGCGATGGCCTAAGATGCCCAAATTCCAATTTCTTTGCTGCACACTGGAGTATGCAGCGCTCTGCGTACCGATCTACTACGTGAGCGGCTGCTGGCAGGTTTTCCTCCATATGCCCAATGTTTCCTTCCGTGACCCAGATGGTTATGTCATCGGTGTACCGCGCATGCTACACACCTGCACACCCCTTTAGTTGGACCGGAAAGTGTATCATCACAAGCTTAAACAGTAGAGGGGAACCACTGCCCCTTGGGGGGTTCCCCTAGTACCCAATTGGTTAGGTTCATAATCATTGTCTTGGATTTAATTAGTGTGACTCAATCCGCCAAGAAATCTTTAATATAATTGAATGTGGTTTTACCACAACGAGTCTCCCTGAGATATGCTGTTATAATGCTGTTTTTATGTTGTCGAAGGCTCCCTTTAGATCTAATGCTAGGACAATCATGTTGTGAGGGTGTTCAGTTGGTTGTCATATGCCTTGAGTACGTTATAATAATATTGCTGCGACGCGCTGTTGGAGATGAAGAGGAGAACAGCAAAGAGAAAAACAACACTCGCTGATATCGACGTGGACTGGGCTCTGCCTCGTATGTCGGGCGTTACGTGTTTAGACACACCTTGTAAATAAACTCGACGACGCATTTTCTCCCTGTAACATTTTGGTGCAGAGTGCGGGTTCTCCCTTTCCCCATCACGACGATTCTCTGTAGTGGACGCTCCTTGGCTGCCTCTGCTATGTATGTTCAAGAGGAATACGAGGATACGTCGGAAACATCTCCAATCGTGCCTCGGCCAGCCGGGCCTGCCACGCTGCAACAAACCGCTGCTAACCGCACTGTCATCGTGACCCAACCACGCGACCCGGAAACCTTTTCCGGCACTGACAACAAAGATGTCGAGGATTGGCTTCAGCTATACGAACTGGTGAGCGCATTATACAACTGGGACCCGACGCTCATGTTGGACAATGTTCTATTTTACCTTGAAGGCATGGCCAAAGTTTGGTTTTCCAACCACGAGGAAGAGGTAAGCAGTTGGGACATACGCAAACGCAAACGCATCGACCTCTTCGGCAAGACCATTGGGTGTCGTCGTTCGCCGCAGAAAAAACTCACGTGCCGACTGCAGTCTTGCACCGAGTCAAACGTGGCTCACATTCAGGATGTGCTGACCCTCTGCCGCACGGTGGACGAAAAGATGCCGGAATTCGAAAAGTTCGCGCACATTCTTAAAGGAATGGCAAATGACGCCTTCACTCTCCTCGTGTTCCACCACTCGTCGCCACTCGACGACGTTATTAGCGAATGTCGGCGCTACGAAGAAGTGAAAAGTCGTCACATTTGCTCCTAATTTTTCACGTCTTCCCAACACAGCAGCGACGTCTACTTGCGAGGATATCCATCCGCCACCTGCTCCTGCTGCTGGCGAAAACATAGTCCGCCTCGTCTGCCACGAAATAAAAGCTGCAGCTCCAGTCTCCATGCAAAGTCGTGGCCACGACGATTTCCACACGATTTCTTTAATACAGACCATCGTATGCCAGGAGCTCGCTAACGTCGGACTCCAGACGCTCTGCCCCGTGAACAGACCAGACTACTGTCCACACGGTCCTCTTAATCTGCCCCAAAGCTCATACGCCCGTCCTCAGTACCGCGACCCGGTGAAATGGCGAACTTCTGACGACAGGCCCATTTTCTTCTGTTGTGGACGCGTCAGCCACATTTCCCGCCACTGCCGTAGTCCCTGGAACTCGCAACCCTGGTACAACTGTTGCGACAATCGGCGTCCTCCTGTTAGTTCCAGACTGCCCACCCGTGAAAACGATGCTACTACACAATCGACCTCTGACTGCACCGCTTTCCTTCGTCGTCAAGTCGCCTGTCTCGCTCCCAGCGTCTTCGTTCTCTTTCCCCCTCCTCCTCCCGTCACTCCTCGCAAAACTAACGGGCGCAGATCCTAGAGGTGCGCCTGCCGTGATGACCCGAACCAAAATTACTCTTTTTACACTACCTGGACACAACAACCCAATCAAAGTAGATGTCGACAGCACATCTGTCATAGCACTAATCGACACCGGCGTTCACGTGTCAGTTATGAACTCGAACCTCCGTGCGAGACAACGAAAGGTTCTCCCTCCAGCTCCGATCACTGTGCTCCACATACCCGATGCTACGGCTGCAATTTTCAGTGGGATGTGTGCTGCTCGGGTCACTGTTGCCGGACGCCATATCTCTGTTTTGTTTTATGAATTTGAGCAGCGCCCGCATGGTTTTCTATCTTCCCGTTGAGCTCTCATTGACTGTGCTACGCGTATCGTCCAACTTGCCCTACCATACGCCGTTGAGCCTAGTGATACTGAGCCGAGCACGCTACGTTCCGCCGATTACGGTCGCGTCCCTTCTCTATCTGTTATGCATATTGCGGTCTCTCCTGATCCACCCGTGCCTGATGGTGATTACATCATGTCACCCAACCCTGCCATCCTCTGCTCGCAAAACATGGTCATCAATCGTGGTCATCAGTCATAGTCATCAGTCATGGTCATCACATGGTCATCAGTCATGGCACATAGTCATCAGTATACAGGACGATGCCGTATGTCTCCCTCTCGTCAATTTTGGGCTATGCTCACAAGTTCTGCCCCAGGGTATCTCCCTTGCGTCCCTAGCCCCGGCTTGCGACTACCACATTTCCGCCTTAACAGTGGATGACTCATCACCCACGACTCTTGATTTTGGTCAAACTGCTTTCGAAAGGATCACAAAAATGATCGCATCGGACATTTAGGCTGAACATGTACACGGTTTTCCTGTATTTGACCTTAATGACCAACCACTTTGCCAAACAACCATTCTGAAGCATCGGATCAACACCGGCGATGCCAACCCGATACACCGGCGACCCTATTGTGTTTTTTCGACTGAGCGTCAAATCATACAAAAAGAAGTTTACAAAATGCTGCCTAGGACATCATAGAGCCTTCTTCGATCCCTCGGGCTTCCCCTTTCGTCCTCGTCAGAAAGGAGAACAGCTGGCGCTTTTGTGTCGATTATCAAAACCTCTACAAGGTAACAGAAAAAGACATGTACCCACTACCATGCATAGATGACGCCCTTGACTGTCTCACTGGTGCTAAATATTGCTCTTCGATAGGCCTTCATTCAGGGTACTGGCAAAATGCAGTTGATGACAAGGACCGTAAAAATACCGCATTTACTACACCTGACGGCCTTTATCAGTTTAAAGCGATGCCAATCTGGTTATGTAACGTCCCAGCAACGCTCGAACGAATGATGGATGCTTTACTACACGATTTCAAGTGGTGAATATGCTTATGCTACTTTGATGACGTCATTGTCTTTTCGCCTACTTTCGCGACATACCTCATGTGCCTCTCGACAATTCTTTTCGTTTTCCAAAAGGCGGGCCTTCAGCTCAACACGTCGAGGTGTCACTTCGGCCGTCGGCAGCTTACTGTCCTCGGACATCGTATCGATGCTTCAGGTGTTCGTCCTGATCCCAACAAAGTGCGCGCAGTCAAGGATTTCCCTGTGCCGACCTGTGCGAATGACGTTCAAAGCTTTGTAGGCCCCTGCTCCTACTTTCAAAGATTTGTGCGCAATTTTGCCGACATTGCACGCCTTCTAACAGACCTACTGAAGAAGGATGTGGTTCTTGTCTGGGGTCCTGAACAAGCCACTGCATTAACTGAACTGACCATGCGCCTCACATCACCACCGATTCTTGGCCACTTCTATATATCCGCTCCAACAGAAGTGAGAACGGACGCCAGCGGCCACGGCATTGGCGCTGTTTCGGCACAGCAACAGCGTGGTAGTGACCACGTCATTGCATACACTAGCCGTCTCTTATTACTGCAGTGGAGCGCATTTATTCTATCACCAAACGCAAATGTCTTGCGCTCATTTGGGCCGTAGGCGAATTTCACCCTTATTTATATGGGCGGTAATTCACCGCTGTCACACCCTACCACGCCTTATGCTGGCTGTCATCGTTGAAAGACCCTACCGGACGTCTGAGACGGTGGGCCTTGCGGCTACAAGAGTACTCATTTACCGTCGTGTATAAAACAGGCCAACAACATGAGGACGCTGACTTTTTGTCTCGTCAGCCAGTAGATGCACCAGATCTTCCCGAGAGTGGCGAGTCCCCATGCGTCCTGGTGCTTTCCGCATCGGCCAACATCGGAGAGGAACAATGACGTGATCCTCACTTGAGAGGGATCATTAACCTACTGAGTGACCCAACTACGCCTCTATCGCTTCGTAAGTTTGTGCACCATGATGGCTTTCTATACCCTTACAACTTGTATCTTGATGGTCCTGACTTGCTGCTGGTCATAGCTACACATATGCGACAGACTGTTGTCGCGCAGTTTCATGACATTCCTACAGCTGGCCACCTGGGTATCTCAAAGACTTACGACCGTGTTCGGCGCCGCTTCTTTTGGCCTGGTATTTACTGCTCTGTTCGTCGGTACGTACCTTCGTGCAAATCGTGTCAGCAACGCGAAACATCGGTCACCCTTCCAGCAGGACGCCTTCAACCCATAAAGATGCCATCTCAACCATTTTACAGAGTTGGTCTTCACCTACTCGGCCATTTTCCTCTATCCATCAGAGCAAACAAGTGGATAGCTGTTGCCACCGACTACATGACTCGGTATGCGATCACACGGGCTATCCTTATAAGTTGTGCATCCGACGTCGCCGAGTCGAGAACGACCTACTTAGCCAAGGCGCTCCTCGACAGCTCATTACAGACCGGGGTTGATACTTTCTATCAAAGTTAGTCCCACACATTCTGCACGCTTGCGCCGCAAAACACAAGTTCACCACTGCCTGTCGATAGTTATAGCGCGAGAACATAACGACGACACAGAGACAAGAAGGACACGAAAGACACGAGCGCTAACTTCCAACTGAGTTTATTGCGCAGAGCACGAAAATATATAGGGGAGACAGTTACCATATGGTAAAAAACCATATGGCACAAGAGCAGAACATGAGTAAGAAAAACAAAAACAAATGCACTGAAAAACAGCAAAGAAAAAAGAAAAAACTTAGAAGAAAACGAAACAGAAAGGTAAAGAAAAAATAACTACCTGCCCGCACCGAAACTTTCGAGGAACCTGCGTTCCTTCTAATTCACCACTGCGTATCACCCGCACACCCACGGCCTAACAGAGCGGTTCAACAGAACGCTTACGGACATGCGCACCATGTATGTTTCGCCGGATCATCGTGACTGGGACGAAGATTTGGTGTTCGTAATATTTGCGTACAACACGTCTCGGCATGACTCTACAGGTTTCTCTCCATTTTTTCTCTTGTACAAACGAAAACCCACGCTGCCTTTCGACATGCTCCTTCAGCCCGTTCTTAATATGACATCAGAATACGCTCGTGATTCAATCGCTAGAGCTGAGGACGCACGTGAAGTTGCCCGCTTTCGGCTTAACACTTCGCAAGAAAAGCAACAACTAATCCACGACGTTCGCCACCGGGATGTCCACTTCCATCCCGGTGACATGGTCCTTCTTTGAACACCTTCACAGCGAGTTGATCTTTGCGAGAAGTTGACTTCTCCTTATTCTGGTCCATACCGAGTCTCGCGCCAATTCACTGAAGTCACGTAAGAAATTGAACCTCTGGAGAGCACCACAGAGCGATCATCTGACATCGTTCACGTCACGCTACTAAAGCCGTTCTATTCTGACCAATCGAGCACCGGCTCAGTGCTTTCGACGCCGGGGAGGATGCTACGAAGTGCTGTCGGAGACGAAGAGGAAGACAGCAAAGAGAAAGACAACGCTCGGTGATATCCGTGTGGACTTGGCTCCCCCTTGTATGTCTGGCGTTACGTGTTTAGACACACCTTGTAAATATACTCGACCGCGCCTTTTCTCCCCGTAACAATATGTCTTGTGCTGACTTGTGTGGACGTAAGCTGAACATTGTGTCTGCAAATGTGTTACGACCTTCTAAATAAATGGAGAGCCTATCTCGCACCATTGCCTCCATTACTTTTGTCCAAGCACGATGCAAGCGAGATAGGTCTCAAGTTGTCCGTGATAAATTCCCTTCCTGTTTTCGGGGTGAAAGTGACAAGTGATATTTTCCAATCGAGTGGTACAGGCGTCTCTCCTTTCCATATTACAATATTGCACGTAAGAAGGGCCTCATACTCGCGATCGGGGAGGTTGGCCAGCAGTTTCACTGCAACCTTGTCTCGACCAAGAGCAGTGCCCATCTTCATTTTAGCTATGGTCGCCTTGAGGTCGTTGAGGTGGAATGGCTTATCCATCTCTTCGTTATCTCTGCCTGCATAGAGATATTCGTAACCTCAAGGCTCCCGTTTCGTGCAGAGATACTTGTAGCTTGACGCCTGTGCCAGTTGTGTAACTGTTGTGCCCTGAATATTGTGTAGAGCCCATTGCAAGTGCTTCTGTGTTTGTCCCGGCGATTGAGCGGGATCTATTAGGTTGTGGAAGAGCTTCCATGTGTTCTTCCCCGACATCTGTCGGGCCGCCATGTTGCAACGATCAATCCAGTTGAAATCAGCTAACTGAGAGGCATACTCGGCAGCCTGTTGGGTCAGATTTATTATACGTATTTTCAGTGTTCTTTGTGCTTTTGTCGTTTCCATTTTTTCGTGAGACTGTGGTGAACTTCTCAGAGATGGAGCAAATGATTATCTACCGCTGGGAAGTCCCCCGCAATCTGCGTTTCTCGTGTTTCATGAGTGTTGTCATAATATTTTGAGCCCATGAACTATATCCGCCATTGATAACACTGGTCCGTGGCAGAGATATATGGAAACCCACCCAGTCTGGCAGTTTGGCCTGATTCGATGCCCGTTTAGGGGCCGGGTGCGAATTGTAGGGATCGGTGCCTAACGTTTTTTTGGCTCAATGTGTTCTTCGAAAAGCGTGAGACCGGGACAAGTGTCCCGAGTCACAAAGTTTTCTATACGTGTTGGATGTCACTTCGGGGCGTTATGCCTAGCGTGGAAATGAGCACTGCTAGCTTTATAATACGCACTTCTTCCTTATTGTAACCCCACACCCTGCTGGGAGCATTCAAGTCCCCAACAATGAGTAATGGATCTTGGCCAGCTATCATCAATGCCCGGCTGAATATGTCCGCAAAAGTGATGTGCTTTAGCTTAGGCAGACAATATATCTACGTATATGTACTTGTGGCTCAGAGCGTCACAGGGATAACACTGTCACCATGATGTACGAATAAGTTACCTGCAGGTCGAGGTCTACCTCTTGTGCCGTGTATGCTTTTTGTACAAGGATGCAAGTAGATGGATCTCGCCGAAACTTATTGTACCCGGAAATTTTGGCTGAAGCCCCGAGTTCCTGTAAAGCCACAATAGCTGCTAGATATTGGAATGTTTCTAAGTAGAGACGAAAGTGAGCGCGCTTAGCGCGATCCCTGAAGCCCGTACAATTCCACTGTACGGTTTACAGTGGTTCCTTTCTTGAGTTAGTACTCTTCTGCCTAGGTCCCGGTGTCATGACCAGCACTATTAGAAGCTGGCTGGCCCTCCACTGCTTGAAGAATGGGAACGAGCGAGACGTCTTTAGTACATTGCTTCTCAATGTTGCAGTAAACATTAGAGGGATGATCCGCCTCTTTTACGGGACTAGCCCACCTAAACAATTTAGGGCTAGCCTAGATCCAGGCCTTGACATTTTGGGTCATAGCAGTGGTGATTTGCTGAGTGAGTGTAGTCACCTGCTGTTGCATTTGTGCTTGTATAATTTGCGCAATCATTGTCGGCAGTGGTGCCATTTGGTCGGTGACACTTTTTTGAGAGCTGACATGCGACTTTCCAAGGTGCTCATCAGAGGGCCATAAGTCACCTGTCCCATGCCCGGGAACAGTGAGGCCTATTCATCACTGCTATGCAGAGTGCCTGGTAAAAGCGATTCTGCCCTCTCGCTTTGAAGTGCATTCATTTTCTGCTCTAGTTGCTCATTTTTAGTTCGTAGAGAGGCTCACTCTTTCTTAAGCTCGAGTTCTAAAGATGATGGGGAGGGAGAGGAGGTGGTGGCAACCCCTGCCCAGTTGCTCACCTTGTTTGTGGCGGCTTTGCTGTAATCAAGGGGCAGGAATTCCCCTTCCAGAGAAAATGGCACCTTGACACTTTGTCCAGATGCGTTCCTGTTCTTGTCTTCCTTAGATGCCTTGTTGGCGGGAGCAGGCCCGGGGGCTTGTTCATACTTGCCCTTCAATGGACTTCCGTTGCCGGAAGCCTTGCTCGTCTTCCTTGGATAAGCCCCTTGTTGCTTTCCTGGGCATTGAAGCCGGCGGAATTTTCCCTTGCAGTTTGCGGAGCCGGTGAGACAGGCCTCCCCACAAACCATGCACGAAGGGATGCACTCGTATTCAGCTAGGCCCGGCTCGGAGGTGCCGACTCGCTGGCCACAATGACCACATCTTGCGGGAACCGGATGTGGAAAATTGTTTATCCAGTGACCGATTGTCCCACAGAGGTGGCTGGTTGGCACGCTCTTCCTATATTCCCTAACAAGTGTGCATTCAATGTTGTAGTGAACGTAGTGGGGCGCTCTCCGGCCCACGAAAGTGAGCACCGCCACGTTAAATGTTCCGAATTTTCACACGAACGCCAGCTTGTCTTCACGCCAAACTGCTTTACCTTTAAGTAATGCCATTGTCTCGTCTGCCCGCATAGTGATTACGCCTCGACACACTTCAACATTGAGTTTGACATGGCCCCGCAGAAGAACGAAGGCAGATCCCACGTGGAGGTTCCAATCACAGGCCAGTTTGTTTCCGGTCTCCACATGTTACGTCTCACAGACAATCAAGCTCTGTGTCCATACTGGCCAAACGTTGAGGGTAGCGGCAGCTTCGGCACTGACGTACTGGGCAATGACAGCGTCTAGATCTCCAGTCTGGAAGATCGTCTTCAGGGGCAAAGTTTCGCGAGGCTTAAACACCACGATATAATCATCTGCGCTCATCTTGGGAGTGTAGCGCGGGCGCCACTTAATCAGGTTACCCTTCGGCTTTATGTTGCAATCACAGCCGTTAAAGAAGGGACCACCGGGTTTCCCAGCCGCCGTCTCAGACATCTTCTGCTGAGCAGCTTTTCGTCACAGTGCCACGAGCTGGAAAAGGCCTTCATCTTCGATGTTGGTGGGTTCATGTTCGGTGCCAACAGGCTGTTGCACATGAATTTGAGTCCAGGCCACAGAGACTGGGTCGTAGCCACGTTGGGTAGAGGTCGCCATCGTACGGAGTCTTCAGGAAAGGCCGCGCACCACCGGAGTGAACGCTAACCTCAGCGGAGGTCAGCTCCTCCTGGCATGGCCGAAAGACAAATCGGGCGAAAAAATGGTTGAATTTCTGCCCATCTGCGTCGGGTCGGCGTCAGCAGCTTCCTTTTGACGTTAGGACACGGTTCTCGACGCTTTAAGAAGAGTGACATCGTAATTTTTGCGGGTTTCGGCAAAAAGTTCCTCAGCCGACGAGTCTTGTATCTGATCTCAGCGACGCAAGCAGTGTCCTCTCTCCGCGCTTGAAGACGCAATCCCTCCGAGCCTTCTTCGAGTTCTGTGCGTGTTGTTTTCGTGCGTCATTTCTGCGTGTACAACGCGCTGGACGTTTAGATCTGCTAGCTGTTCGCAGCATTACATTTTGAGTTATTGCTATCGCATTCATTCCTTCACCGTTGCAGGGAAACTGTGACTTTTTTTTTACTGTATGGTCATGTGAGGTGCGTTCTGTTCCAGATTGATCGCACATTTGAAAATGCTAATATATATTTTTTTCACAACGAGCGCATTGTAAAGCCAATATAACAAAGCCAAATTATAAAGCAATGTCATAAAGCCAAATTAACAAACAACACTGCTTTATTCCTAGACAGAAAGAGAAACCAGCAATGCTTAACAAGCTAGGTGAAGGGGCATCTGCATTAAAATTTGGAGCATTGTTGCCTTTCGCAGGAGTATGTTTAGTTGAAGTCATTCAAAGGAAATACAATCGGAGCTGACTAGTCAGACCTGGATGCGCCACTTTACGGAAACAGTGCGGGAATTCACTTAAGATATAGTGAAACATGCGAGCTCAAATGTGGCTCATTTGGTCTTTATTTCTGGTAGAGCCGTCTCCCATTATTCACCATCTTATCTCCGTGAAATGCGACCAAATGTACTTATCATACGAGATACGCAGCCATGTGCTACTGTTGCATGAATATAGAGTATCTCTTTGCGATACGTTTCTGATAAATGCCTTGAATTAACCACATTTTGACTATACTTCCTGTTCTTGCTGATACAACTTGTCACGCGTCAGGGAGCGATGGATTGCGCGTATCGAACTGACCATGTCTCCCAAAGAAATGTATAGTGCACGTGCTGAGATTTGATGAATATTTCACCTTTAAGGCCCCCCGGCAGAGGCAACACACCCCTTTGGCCCCGGCTTCACGTAGACGGCACCCCTGGGCTGACCCACCCAGGGGAAATCGGCAGTCGCCTTTTCCTATCTCTCTCTCCCTACATCTTCGTCTTTATCTCTTACTGTTTATCTGTCCTGTCTTCTACTCTCTTCCGTTTACTTCCAAACTTCCTGGCGGCTAGGGTTAACCCTGTGCAAATAGCCTACCTTGGTCTAGGCGCATTGGGTTATAGTGGCGTTGTACGGCTGGCGTCTGCAGGTTTCAGCATCTGTAAACCTGCAGCGTCCCCTCGTTGGGCTCCGTGGTGGGTGGCCGCCAACGCTACTGAACAACATACAATTAGCATGCACAAAGCATTCCCTTTACTAAGTGATCGTGCCTCCTCAAAGCGGGTACGCACCGAAGATATCAACTTTTTCATGCGGCCAAGACAAACCTTTCCTCGATTCCATGTTATACACTGTGAAAAAACTAACAAGCAAGCCAGAACAGTATCCCCCTTCGTAGTGGCTAGGTCCTTAACCGAAACTCTCGGTGCCGGGTACAAGGTTACCAAAATGGCCAGTGGAGATCTACTCCTTGAAATACGTGAACAAAACCAATTCGATAAACTGAACACCCTCACAACGTTTGGAGACACACCCATCAGTATTACGCCACACAGGTCCATGAACTCATCTCGCGGGGTCGTATCAGACGTAGATTTGCTTGAGCTGACGGAAGCTGAACTTCTGGAAGGATGGAAGAGCCAGAACGTGACAAACGTACAGCGTATTAAGATCAGAAGAGATCAAAAGGAAATCCCAACCAAACACCTAGTACTGACCTTTGCTTCGAGCGATTTGCCGGAAACTATTCAGACTGGGTACACAAAGACATCCGTGAGACCATATATTCCCAACCCCCGCCGTTGCTTCCAATGCCAGAAATATGGCCATGGCTCCAAAACGTGTCGTGGTCGCCAGACTTGTGCACAATGTGGAGTTCTAGGCCACGTGTCTGAGAACTGCAAACAACCACCACACTGTGTAAACTGCGAAGGAAACCATGCCGCATATTCACGCTCCTGCACATACTGGAAAAAAGAAAAAGAAATAATTACGTTGAAGGTGAAGGAAAACATTACATTTAAGGAAGCACGGCGAAGAGTCGCTCTATTCTATGGAGCTACATACGCTGATGCGGCGCGTCAGGGGGCACCGCCGCACCAGCCCTCGCCACTCCCTCGGCCCGCGCATACCGAGCCGGTGGTTGTGGCACCTGCCCCCAAGGCGGCTGTAGCCCAGGCTACACCGCCTACTCCCAAACAGAGACCGGAGACTCCAGAGTCCTCCAGTCTCAAGGCCTCACCTCCCCAGGTGAGGCCCGAAATTCGAACTAGCAGCCCGCACGTGCGGGCATCCAGTGCCTCCGAGGAGGCAATGGATACGTCGGCACCCTTGGTGCCGAAAGAGCGGCGTGGCTCCTTGGAGCGCGCCAAGAAAACAAAAAAGCCGATAACAGGGCCTGGTGACGGCCCTGTTAAGTGAAGTCAAACTCTGTCTAAACAGCCACTCGCTTTTCGTACACACGGCACTATTTTACATTCACCATGAACACTCAAATTATACAATGGAACGTCAGGGGCCTTTTCAGAAACCTTGACGACATCCAAGAACTCTTACACGAATACTCACCAAAAGTGCTGTGTGTACAAGAAACACACCTTAATTCAAAGCACACAAATTTTCTCCGTAAATACGTTATATTCCGAAAGGACCGTGTTGATGCTATGACATCATCCGGAGGTGTTGCCATCATTGTGAATCAAGGAATTGCATGCACACACTTACAACTCCAAACATCCCTTGAGGCAGTGGCTGTTCGAGCAGTTCTTTTTGATAAACTGATCACAATCTGCACTATCTACATTCCTCCTAGCTATCAGCTGCAAAAACTAGATTTACACTCTTTAATTGATGAACTTCCGGAGCCCTATGTTCTCCTTGGAGACTTTAATGCGCATAGCAGGCTATGGGGTGACTCTCGGTATGACGCGCGAGGTCGACTGATTGAAGAGTTCCTTCTCTCCTCAAGCGCGTGTCTTCTAAATCGAAAAGACTCAACGTATTATAATCTCGCCAATAATACCTACTCCTCCATAGACCTAAGCATAGTATCCCCATCTCTTGTGCCCCTACTCCAGTGGAAAGTCATCAGTAATCTGTACGGAAGTGACCACTTCCCCATAGTTTTGAGCACAAATACAGTAACTGAGTGTCCATCACGTGTTCCCAAGTGGCTCATAAACAGAGCCGACTGGGAACACTTTTATACTATCGCTCGTCTAGGTTGGAATGACATAAGTACTTTGAACATTGATGTTGCTGTCAACTACTTCACAGCATTTTTGATTGATGCTGCAACAAAATGCATCCCACAAACAAATGGACACCCTGGAAAACGGCGTGTGCCATGGTGGAACTCTGAATGCCGAAACGCGCGCAAACAGCAAAACAGAGCTTGGAGGCTGCTTCGGAACTCACCGACAGCCGAAAATCTTGACACCTTCAAGAAAATAAAGTCTCAAGGCAGGCGAACGCGTCGGCAGGCAAGAAGAGAAAGTTGGCAGAAGTTTATGTCAGGGATCAATTCATACACACAGGAAGCTAAAGTGTGGAACATGGTCGGTAGGATAGCAGGAAAACAAGTACACACACTTCCACTCGTAAACACTCAGGGTGACACCTTGGAAGATCAGGCAAACTTCCTCGGTGCACACTTCGAACAGGTGTCCAGCTCATCCCACTATACTGACACTTTCCAAAAATACAGAACAAGAATAGAAAAGCAGAAACTCGAACACAAATGCACTGGATACGAGGCATATAATCAAGCGTTCAGTCTAGCTGAGCTCCGAACATCCCTAAACTCCTGCAGTACTTTTGCCCCAGGTTCTGACCGTGTCGTTTATGAAATGTTAAAAAACCTACCGATCGAAACGCGAAAAACCTTACTTTGTTTGTACAATGCTATCTGGTTTTCTGGCACTATCCCTAACTCCTGGAAAGAGGCTATTATAATTCCCATTTTGAAAGAGGGCAAGGACCCTTCCTTACCTTCCAGTTATAGGCCTATTGCACTCACAAGCTGCTTGTGCAAAATCTTTGAAAAAATGATAAACTGCAGACTTGTACATTTTCTTGAAACAAGCAATTTGCTCGATCCATTTCAGTGCGGGTTTCGAGAAAGTAGATCCACCACAGACCACCTTGTTCGTATCGAGGCACAGATCAGGGACGCCTTCGTCCATAAACAATATTTTCTCTCTGTATTCCTCGATATCGAAAAGGCTTATGATACAACATGGCGTTTCGGAATTCTAAGAGACCTGTCCCACCTTGGCGTGCGCGGAAGAATGTTTCACATAATCGAAAGTTACCTGTCAAACCGGACATTCCGTGTCCGAGTGGGCACGGTTCTTTCCCAAACATTCGTCCAGGAAACAGGCGTGCCACAAGGTGGTGTACTTAGCTGCACACTTTTTCTCATCAAGATGAATTCCTTGCACTTGTCCATCCCTCGTTCTATTGTACATATGTCGACGACGTTCAGCTTGGCTTCAAGTCATGCAACTTGGCCATGTGTGAGCGGCAGGTTCAGCTTGGTTTAAATAAGGTCTCCAAATGGGCAGATGAAAACGGATTTCGACTTAACCCACAAAAAAGTACGTGTGTTTTGTTCTCTCGAAAGAGAGGCATGCACTCGGAACCCGACATTCAACTGAACGGGCAACAACTGTCCGTCAAAGCCGAGCATAAATTCTTAGGCTTAATCTTGGACAACAAGTTGACCTTCGTACCCCACATAAAGTATTTAAAAACAAAATGTTTAAAAGCCATGAATGTTATAAAAGTGTTGTCACGTACTACGTGGGGTAGTGACAGGAAATGCCTCATGAACCTGTATAGAAGCCTTATTCGCACCCGCTTAGATTATGGCGCCATTGTTTATCAGTCAGCGACTCAAAGTGCTTTGAAGATGCTGGATCTCGTGCACCATTCGGGCATCCGCCTTTCTACGGGTGCTTTTCGCACCAGCCCCGTAGAAAGCCTTTACGTTGAGTCAAATGAGTGGTCCCTTCATCTGCAAAGAACCTACATGTCCTTTATATATTTCCTTAAGGTGAAAGCAGACAAGAGACACCCCTCATACTCTACTATTAATGACTTATCGAGCTCCATTCTTTTTCAAAACAGGCCTTCAATGAGGCAGCCCTTCTCAGTTCACCTGAAGGGTCTAGCTGAGGACACTGGAGTGTCACTCGAACGCAGTTTAATGGCTCCTGTTGCATACCCGCCACCGTGGCAGTGGCAGACTATAGATTGCGATGTGTCTTTTTTAGAAGTTACAAAACATGCGCCTATTGCCCATATTCGAACATACTTCTTGGAACTTCAATACAAATACACACGTCCTGAGTTTTTCACAGATGCCTCTAAGTCTAACTCTTCTGTGTCCTACGCTGCTGTTGGCCCTTCCTTTTCGGATGCTGGCCCTCTACATCCAGGCACAAGTATCTTCACAGCGGAAGCTTACGCGATACTTGTGGCAGCTAAACACATCAAACAATCACAAATACAAAAAGCAGTAATTTATACAGACTCCCTCAGTGTGGTAACGGCTCTGCACAGTCTTAAAAAACAAAAAAACCCTGTCCTCGTTTCACTTTACTCCATTTTATGCACCCTCTACACACTCAACAGACATGTTGTTGTGTGCTGGGTGCCAGGGCACCGTGAGATTCAAGGCAACGTGATGGCGGATCAGCTTGCTGCATCCGCCCACGAAAGCACCGCCGTTACACCGACATCAATCCCGGCCCTTGATCTTAAGCCGTCTCTCAAACGAAAACTCAGGGACTACTGGCAGAGCAAGTGGGATACACACACACAAAACAAACTACACGTTATCAAGCCACACCTTGGCCATTGGCCACCAGTATCAAAATCGCGTCTAACAGAGGTAACACTAACAAGACTCAGGATAGGACACACATACACGACACACACACACCTTTTGTCTGGTGGCAATGCACCATTGTGTGACAGATGTGGGGAATACTTAACCGTCCTTCACATGTTAATTCAGTGTAAACACTTAGAAACTCTTAGAAAACAACATTTTCCAATACTCTACCGACAACATATACCTTTACACCCTGCAATGTTTGTCGGTAGGGAACCACTTTTTAGTCATAATTCATTGTTAGCGTTTTTAAAAGAAATTCACAGCTTTCATGTCATATACCCGGGCATACCGTAGCATGACCTCTCCAGAGAGGTTTTTGCTGCGGTGGCTACACAAAAAAGCACATGCCTCACGGCCCTTGGACGCAAGGGTTTGAACGAGTGAGGCACTTGTGCTATTGCCATACATATCCACCATCGTCTTTTATTATCACCAACTTTTGTCATCTGTTCACATCACACACACCTTTCACGGCATGGTCATGATTTTATTACCTGTATGTTTTTACCCGCCTTACTGCGAGGAATTTTATGGCCCTTATACAGCCGCTTATCACAATCATTGTCCATATTTTTTAGTAAGATGAACTGGCGCTCTTTGGCCGTGAATCGGCCCTTGCGCCATAAAACATCAAACATCATCATTGATGAATATTTCGAATCGAGAGCAGCCAACACTCTAAAAAATTTTACATCCATAAGGATGTATTTGTTTCGTGCCATGGGCAACACCCTTTTAGAGTGTCTAGGAACAGCCTAAGCAATAAGGTGTTTAAAAACACCCTGAAATCGTAGGGTGTAAAGAAACGTTACACCCTACTTTATAGGTGTTTATGAACACCCCTAAAATATCGGTGTTGGATGGAGCTACACCCATGCGAGTGGGGTGTACACTGAAAACCCCCTTGAAACGATGGCAGTTATATGGATCAGCATACTTGATCAAATGAAGCGCAATTAACGGGCAACAAAAGCAGAGACACAGGAGGTGACGCTTAGACTTGTGTGTTGAGGAGAGCCGTTCACAGCACTTCATTCCATCAAATATGCATCACCAACTGGCCCAAGACTGAATTGTTCTCAGGGAGAAGCATATATGAACCTTCTCTGCGGCTGACAGGGAAGAAGCAAGATACTGGTCTCACCCACTGCACTTATACCTGCATGCATGCAGCTGATAAAATAAGGTGCCATGGTCTTGAATGAGATGCATGAGACCAGTGTATATATGTATACGTAGACTGGGCCGTAAACGACAAAGCCGCGGAAGGCACTTACACACACACACACACACACACACACACACACACACACACACACACACACACACACCACAGTAGTGCAAGCACTAACCTGTAGCGTAAAGTTCAACAGAACATAATGCCGAAACGAAAAACAATTTGAAGCCCATATGTTAACATCTGCCTTTATTATAGAAAAACTGCGAATCTGACAAACAGGACTCTGATGGCATTCTGCAAAATTTAGAAACATGTCACGGGAGCAAGTTTTTTTCTCTCTATACTAAAAACTCATTGTTTTCAATACAATAAATCTCCACAACGTTCAAAAACATTTGCGCTAGTCGGGCAAACGACTGAGACGTAAGGCGTTTGATTGACACCTATACAACAGAAAAAAAACACGTAGAAAGAGTGAGCGAGTTTCTGGAGTCACATTTACAGCCTATTACATTTCACAGTATAAATTTCGACATCAAAAAAGAAAACATTCAACAAGGTAGTGTAATTGGGGTTGTATTAATGTAATGTCAGTGTTGGTATACTTCTAACTGCGAAACCACTCGTCACTGCTGCTTGCACAATCTTCTTCAGCTGCTGAGATGACTGGTGTCTTCGAGAGAAGTGGGGCGAAGCTGTTCTTTCTGTAGAGGAAATTTAATCTCGGAAACCTAAAATAAATACACAAGGAACAATGACTGAAATTTCACAAAGAGTGCAACATACAGTGTGCACCATTCATAACTAACTGCTTTCTTATGTGTAAGTATAAATTGAGTGCATAGCAAGCATATTCAGTGGCATCAGGCTCCACTGCAGTGAGAAGTGCTAGAAAAGGTATGCTGAGCAATAAGCGCCATAAAAAGCGCGCTGCGGCAGAATCATTATGCCTTTCGTGCCGTAGATATGAACCTTACTTTACCCTTTCAGCTTGCTCGTGCAGGCAACTAAAAAGGTGCTGCTCCAAGTTGATAATGTTCCATTAGCTGCATGCAACGACCAATATAAATGAATGTCAAGTTCTATGCTTAAGTATGCATCAACACAGCTGCATATGTATTTCTGCAGGTCTACCATGGTACTCATTCGATTAGTTTATTAAAAGGAATACAGTACGACGCACAACAACATATACATATTTTATCTGTATTGCACAAAAGCACAATGCCACTGAGCATACATGACGGTATTCGCATTGAGAAGGTATTCAGTGCAGGTAACTTGTAAAATTAAGTGCTGTACAGTTACGTATTAAAATGCGAATGATACTAGTGTTCTTGGACTGGCTCACATTGACACGATTGTATAATGGAACAATTGGCTATTGGGTCATTCCACATCAGACGTTGCAGCCATTTTCGTGACCACCGCAAATGTATTCGAAAAAAAAATCGCGTTAATTTTACTGAATTAAAAAAGGGAACTGCTAGAATATTTCGCAAACAAGTAATTTATTGGTCACGTGGCTGCCTCCTGAACTTCCCGGAATCTCGTCTGGATGTTTGTTAAAAAAATTATTTCTTAAGTATTTCTTCTTCCGTGCCAAATTCGGTGTACAAGTTAAGTGAAGGGCTTGCATAAAGTGTTTGAAGCTCAGTAATGTTATTACCATTTTTCGACCACATACGCCTCAAATAATTGAGCCGAAATGTGTTATATCTGCATTTTTCTATATCAATACTGAACTTCGAATGAACATCTGAGGAGTGAATACTTAATCTACATAAGGTATACTTAGAGGAAAAAATATTTTAGACCTCTCAAGCTGTCAAACTTTACGAGAAAGAATTGCAAATGTCACAATATATTTCTTTTGTAGATAACGAGACGCAACTTGCACCATGTGGTGGTTGAATCAAAATAGACATTGTACCTAAATCGAACCAAATTAACAGTTCTTTTCATGTGCCAAATTTTGTCATAGCAATTGATGTTTTGAGAAAAAACTCACAGCATATCCACGGAGTGAATGATGATGAGTGGGGCGTAGCGTTCGTCCGTCCGGACGCACAAACGGATGGACAGGCAGTCTGACGCCAATATGGACAAAAAGAAAGACGGACGGACTCACGGAGAGACCAACACACGGAAGCCTGGACGGATGGATGCACAGACGAACGGACGAAAGCACAAATGTACGCACGAACGATTCGCCCCACGAATCATCATTTTGACCGTGTATATGCTGTGAAAACCACTAACACTATCTATTGTGCAAGTCATCAAGTGGCTACATAATACTAGTACAACTACAGAGGAGGGAACAACCCACGGCCTCAAGAGCTTTGTCCCTGTATGATTTTTGAAGTTCGAAATTCCCCATTGCCGTTGACGGGAAAATTAAAAAAAACATTTTATTCCTTGAATTAGAAAGTGTAATGATGAAACTTGTCACATACAAAGAACTTTTTATTTGCTTTCAATTTAGGTAAAAGGTGATTTTTAATTGGACCACCACATGGTGCAAATTGCGTCTCAATGCGGACAAAAATGACAATTCTGTGAAATGAGTGATCTTTTGTCGTAGAGGTTAACAGCTTAGGATGTCTAAAATAATTTTTAATCAAAATACCTTTTCTGTGAAGTAAGTAGTCACAGCTCAGATATTCATACAAAGTGCAGTATAGCAATGAGAAAATGCAAACATAACACACTTTGGCTATATTCTTGCAGACGTATGTGGCCAAAAATTTGTATTATTATTGCTAAGTTTCAAACACCTTACATAAGCTCCTTTATTTAACATGTACCAAAATTGGTATAAAAAAGGTGCGGTACTTGTAAAATATTTTTTTCACAAACGACACTCAAACAGCAGTCTTAAAAGTTTGAAAGACCACCACGTGACCGAAAACTTTTTTCTCTCCGGAATATTCAAGCAGTTCACGGTTTTCAGTGCATTAATTCAGCACGTTTTTCTTTTTTCAAACACATTTGCCATAGCCGCAAAATTGGCTGAGAAATTTCGAATAAAGTGACCCTGTTACCTTCACTCAATGACCATTGCATACTGCTAAACTACAGCCATTAGTTTCAATCATGCTTTCAGGGTGAGAAAGCATAACTCCTTCCTGGTGCAGCGTAGGCTGTTCAGTGGCTGTGCGTGTTGTGTTCCCAGATAGATATGCTGCCCAGTCTTACATTTTGGCTGCAACACATGCTTAGATACCGTGCAGTATGTATAAAAATAAAGTGTTTTTGTGCAACAAAAACTAACAATCCGCTTCACATAGCGAAAATGCCTTTAACATCTGAAGTACTTAGCGAAGTTAAACGCCAAAGCGAGGCGATGGCAATAAAACTCTGAATAACAAGAATATTTTGCAAGTTACACATGATGGAAACAATCTGAATAAAATGTGCACGAACGTTAGCAGTTAAGTTCAACCAAGCGTTTGCGCTGTTCAAGTAGGCAATTCGACCACACACACAGACTACAGCTCTGTTCAAACAAAATTCCAGCTTCAGTGCTCAATCCGCTACATAGACACGGCTGTAGGCAGTGTCACGCTACGTTGCAGATTAACGAAAATACCGGTGCAGACAAATTTAACGAAATTGAATGTATTAGCAAGTAGGCAAACTTCGCGAGGCACGCCTAACGCGAAGCAATATCCTGTGTTGTCACCCGATGCATCAACCCGAGTTATCACGGTAGTGTTACCGCACAAAACGAAAAAGAACCGAAAAGAACGACATGGACAATATGCCCTTGTTTTCCTTTCTCGGTCTTTTTGTGCAATAAGAAAAAAAAAGAAAGTAAGTGAACTACTGACATGTCCAAGCATATGCGTCTTACATACGGTTGATCTTAGAGCTAACAGGCGCCGTCCCCACACATGTATTAATTAGTAAATTAAAATTGATGAGCAGCACGAGCGGGCCCCGTTAAAAACGGCTGCCAACAAAGGGCACCGCAAAAATCTGTTCAATTTCTTCGCTGAACCTCAGCGGCACACGCTCACTGTGCTTTGTACTCCAAACAATCTAAACAAACAAAAAAACTTGCCCACAATCACACTTCGCCATCATACCCCTGAAACAGTGCGGACAAATATTCGCGCTAAGTAAACAAATGCTGATTTGTCATCAACTGGTTGAAAACAAAATTGTTTGAAGGCGTTGTTCTTGTGCTCACGCAGTTAACAAAGCGCTGAACAGAACAACGTGAGAGCGGTACTCCCTATTTAACTTCGAGTGCTCCACAATATGAACCCACAGGTCCAGTCTTCAGGATGGTGCACCTTCGCAATAATCAGCACTGACAGAACACACTGGTGGAGCACAGAGCGCAGGCACATTTCAAACTAAACACCGACTAATAAACTCCACCGATCGAGAAGCCACGTGCCCCACACGCACACACGGGAGGGTTTTTCGCCAGCGCACGCAGTGACATGTAAGACGATGTCGACCCCTTTCCCGCGCTGAGCGCCCGGCGCGCAGCAATACCGGGCAGCCAAGGTTGTCTAGGCGACGAGACTTCATGGCGCCTTGTGGCGCTCTCAGACCGGCTAGATGCGGTGTAACGCGAGCTCCGGCTCTCTTCTGATAGCGCGAGCGCTGCTTTTTTTTTTTTTGCGGCAGCGATCTGTTGCGTTATACTCGTTCTTTAACAGTGCATCTGAATCGCAGTGAACTTTGTGACGGTGCAGTGCGGCCAGCACGAGCTACTAGTCAGAACGCGCATTTGTAACATTCAGGAGCAATGTTTAGCGCACCTTCACCGACCTAATGTAGTGAATTTTGGTAAAAAAGCTTTTTGCTTAGCTCTATGGGTCTTTAGGGACTGCACATTTAAGGTCACGCAGGCGATATTTTATCAGCACTTTCATTTCGGTAAAGACATTGCAACATTGCACGCATCGGCCGTCACACTATTCGATGAGAACATATTGCCACGTGCGTACTGCTAGGAAGGCGAAGACGACAGCTCATACGCGCATCTGCACGCTTTTATGCAGCAAGCAATTACAAGAAAGAAGAGGAACGCTCCTGCGCGCAGTAAATAAAAAATACTGACCTGCTGCTACTTTCTCAACCTGTTAATTACTACTTCTGTCTTCACGTTGCGGCAATACATTTATACTTAGCTTGCAGTCCTTGGAACAAGACCACAGCTGAGAATATTTCATCAATGCTGTTTTCTCACTACCTACAAAGTCAAGGCTTTGACCAAAGCACGTCTGCTGGGAAAGTTACATAAATTAAAAAAGGGGATTCACAAAAAAAAGCGGAGAGAGAGAGAGAACTAGAGAATGCGTTTCGGCTCTCCTGAAGAGAGCTTTGTTCGCAATTCAATCCACAAGGCTCCCGTCATTGTGAGCAAGGCTGCGTCAAGGTCACCGAAATGTCCTTATTCCGCATTTTTCTTTATGGTCGGTGTCCTCTTCCTAATTTCCATGACGCACTCTTAAGGACGCATGAACAGGAACATTCGCTACAGTAATTAAATAAAACGTGCCTGCTAAAAATACATGACGTCAATGTTCGTTTTTAAGGTACTTGATGGCCAGCTGACGTGGTGGTTATGACTAAACAACTGTGCTGTTGATGTTTTTTTTGCAGGTGGTGGACGTTTTATCTCCAGCTTTAAAAGCTTCGATCCTATGGGGGATGGGGAGAGGGGGTAGTGTTCTATGCATGGCTACACGAATGTGCGCAACATTACCTTCTTCAGGCAAATCAGTGTACTTTGTGAGTGTTGATAATCACGCAAATGACACAGATGAAAGAAACAGGTACAGGAAAATTAGCCCTTACTCTATTGAACAAGCGTCGCTCCTACTGTATCTTCCATCTTATAGTAGTTTGTGTGCTTTATCGATGAAAACTGCGTTTCGCTCAGATTACTTTCTGCTTCGATTTATTACTAGACTCGCAAGCAGCTAGTAGTGGGAGCCTTGCTGGTATCAAGGTGGTTATTGTATACTAACAGTATCAGCAAAACGGCCTGAAAATGTCGTGCATTTGTAGCCTTGTAGGCACGTGTGCTCAGATTTGGGTGCACGTTAAAAAGCTCCAAGTGGTCGAAATTTCCGGAGCCCTCCACTACAGCGTCTCTCATAATCATATGGTGGTTTTGGGATGTTAAGCCCCACATATCAATCAATCATTTGTAGCCTTGTTCATTACACCCCAAATATAAGGGTAAAAATGGGGTGTTTTGAGGATGTTTTATTCCCGAACAACTAAAATTTAAAAAATGGAGTGTAAAAAGGGTATTCATATGGGTGCTTTTGATGCGTACACCCATTTTACGCTTTTCATGGTGTAACATTTTTTACAGTGTAGTTCGTCGTCTTGATTTCAATTCTGATATCCTTAACCCCGATTTGTTCCCTGACCCACTCTTCCCTCTTCTTGGCTCTTAAGGTTAAACCTACCATTTTTCTTTCCACTTCTCGCTTCGTCGTCCTCAATTTCAGCTGAACCCTCTTTGTAAGTCTCCAGACTTCTGTTCAGTAACTAAGCACCGGCGAGATGCAGCTGTTATACACGTTCCTCCTGAGGGATAGCGGCAATGTACAAGTCATGATTTGAGAGGGCTTGCTGAATATGTTCCACCCCATTCTTATTCTTCTATTTAGTATTTCCACCTCGTGGTTCGGCTCCATGGTTACTACCTGTCATAAGTAGAGGTACTTAAAACATCCAGTGTACTGCTGCTTATCTCGAAGCGCTATTTCCTTCCGATATTGTTATGCATGACTATCGTTCTTTCGTTTTCTGCTGATTGATTTCAGGACCTAACTTTATGATTTCCTTCTCTAATTCAGTAATCATGAGTTGATTGATATGTGGGGTTTAACGTCCCGAAACCACCATATGATTATGAGAGAGGCCGTAGTAGAGGGCTCTGGAAATTTAGACCAGCTGGGGCTCTTTAACGTGCACCCAAATCTGAGTACACGGGCCTACAACATTTCAGCCTCCGTCGGAAATGCAGCCGCCACAGCCGGGATTTGATCCCGCGACCTGCGGGGCAGCAGCTGAGTACCTTAGCCACTAGACCACCGCGGCGGGGCCAGTAATCATGAATTGCAATTCGTTGTTCCTTGAGTTGCTCAGAAATAATATTTAATATCATCGGCGAAGTACAGGTCACTAATGTATTCTTCATTAAATATTCTATCTAACTCTTTCCAATCTGCGCCTCTGAGAACCTCCTGTAAGCATGCGGGAAACAATATTGGGGAGATTGCGTAGCCTTGCATTACACCCTTCTTTATTGGCGTACTGTCACGTTCTTAATGCAGTACTATGGTGGCACTATGGTGATAGTTATTACATGGCCTAAGTCGACGTATTCTCGAAGTTGTAAAAGACTATGTCTACTTAGGACTGGTAATAACCGCGGAGCCAAACCACGCGATTTAATTACTAGAAGAAAAAGAATTTGGTGGAGCACATTCGGCAAGAACTCTCAGATTATGACCGGTAGATCACCACTATCTCTTTATAGGAAGATATATTTTGCCGGTACTTACCAACGAAGCAGAAACCTGGAGGCTTACAAAGAGGCTTCAGCTCAAATTGAGGGCGAGATAGTGAGCGTTGGAAAGGAAAATGATAGCTTTAACCTTAAGAGACAAGAAGAGAGCAGAGTGGGTCAGGGAACAAACCGGGGTTGAGAGTATCATAGTCGAAATAAAGAAAAACTAAATGCGTCCTGTATCTGCATGTTTTACTCCAAATATCGTTGAAATACGATATTTCTGCGCCTGGAGAGAGTGAAAAAACAATTATTTGATGTTCTGTTTGAGAAAATAGGTTAAATGTATTCTGAAGGCGCTGCGTTAGAATGCCTTGATGCATGCAGTGGACGCGAACGAGCGCATCGAGGTACGTGAGACATGAGCGCTCTATGGCAGTTATCTTCATAGAAACGAAGGATGGCGTGCGCACCCATCTCGGAGGCGATAAGATGTAGA
Source organism: Rhipicephalus annulatus (assembly GCA_013436015.1). Taxonomy (NCBI): domain Eukaryota; kingdom Metazoa; phylum Arthropoda; class Arachnida; order Ixodida; family Ixodidae; genus Rhipicephalus; species Rhipicephalus annulatus. The sequence continues at coordinate 328,189 of WOVY01010833.1, forward strand.
ACGCAAGCGACGGGTAGGTGTCACCACCATGTAGTTTTAGCAGATCGTTGGAAACACTTTCATTTTTGTGCATAGCGTTGTATGGTTAGCGCAACGTGATAAACGCTACAAGGACCTTAGAATTGCTTCCATATGCCTTCTTTTTTATAGACCGTCACGGACTGCCATTTTCGCGCCCCGATGTCATATCAAATTAACAGGCGCCGCACTTCTCCCCCTGACCGTGAGACCACTTGGACATCGCAAGTTTCTCTTTAAGCTGCCAAGGTCTGGCGGGGGTGTTCGTCTCAGACGTCCAGCGCTGAGGATCAACCCTTTCGTGTCCGAGTGTCGACGAGGGGCGGCCGCCGATTCCCCGAATTAGAGTACAGGCCCCCGGTCGCAGTGGCTGAGACCCTAGGCACTAGCCACATCTCACAGTAGAAGAACACGCCGGCGAGATGTAAGCAATCGCCTCATACGTTTGCTCCCTCACCCAGTTAAGAACATGCCCCGCTTATGCAAAAGGGGCGTGATTGAAATATAATTTATGGGCGGACTGTTCAAAATGTCACACGTATGATTGGATCCATGTCAATGGTTCTCTTTTCCTCCAAGAAGAAAATGATTGATTGATTTGTGGGGTTTAACGTCCCAAAACCACCATATGATTATGAGAGACGACTAGTGGAAGGCTCCAGAAATTTCGACCACCTGGGGTTCTTTAACGTGCACCCAAATCTGAGTACACGGGCCTACAAGATTTCCGCCTCCATCGGAAATGCAGCCGCCACAGCCGGGATTTGATCCCGCGACCTGCGGGCCAGCAGCCGAGCACCTTAGCCACTAGACCACCGTGGCGGGGCAAGAAGAAAATGAGGGGACACGAAGATAATTTAAGAACATGATATCGCCCTGCTAGGCAGTCTTCTAGGTACTTGTACGACATGGGATAGAAGATCATCGAGCCTATATTCTAGAAGTTTTTAGTGTAGCTTTGTATCGCCTGGCCACCTGAACTTAGTCAACGTCTGCCTCAACTTCAACTCCGGTTAGCTCAACCTGCCTAGGTCCCCTGCCAAGCTCCAGCTCCCGGAAACATCAACGTCGCAACACCGCCGGCATCGCAGTCGTGCCTGAACTCTTCGGGACTTCTCGCACCCGATCGTCGCGGACCAAACGCTGCCATTCATCTCACGTTTGCCATCACATGTTGATATTTCATGAACTTTTGCATATTTAGATGCTGTTATTTTTTCAATTATGATACGTATATTGCCACTACCCTTCAAGAGGAAGGTATATAACAGCTGTATCTTGCCGGTACTTAGCTACGGAGCAAAAACCTGGAGACTTACAAAGAGGGTTTAGCTTAAATTGAGGACGACACAGGGAGCAATGGAAAGAAAAATGGTAGGTGTAACCTTAAGAGACAAGAAGAGAGCAGAGTGGATTAGGGGACAAACGGGGGTCAAGGATATCATAGTTGAAATAAAGAAGAAGAAATGGACATGGGCCGGGCATGTAGCGCGTAGACAGGATAACCGCTGGTCATTAAGGGTAACAAACTGGATTCCCAGAGAAGGGAAGTGGGTCAGGGGAGACAGAAGGTTAGGTGGGCAGATGAAATGAAGAAGTTTGCGGGTATAAATTGGCAGCAGCAAGCACAGGACCGGGTTAACTGGCGGCACATGGGAGAGGCCTTTGTCCTGCAGTGGACGTAGTCAGGCTGATGATGATGATGATGATGATGATGATTATGAATTTTTCAATTGTTTGTTTCATTGTGCTAATTAATGCCTGTTAATACTTGTTGCTTGTAAGCCAAGTTATTATCTCTTCATTTGTATGTTTTGTAATTTGTTGAAGTTTTACATTCTTTATGCTGGATTCAAGTTATTAGATCTGTCGTTTTGTTGTCCCACACAGGTGTCTGATCTCTTCATTGCTCTGCTTACGTCCGGAAAAAACTAACCTTCTGTCCTTCCCGCCGCCGACTTCGCGCCGATGACGCTAGAGTGGCAGCTTGTCACACCACATAATAAGACACACCACACACCATAGACACAGACACACCACATAATAATGACGTGTTGTTATTGTGCCTTAGATATGCGCAATCATTGCTTTTTAATTGACAATAGCACAAGTAGGAACGCTGCAACTTGAGCAATATTGATGGGCGCTGCGGATGGAGTTGGATTTTGGCCGTTTACTGTATCGTTTTGGCAGACAAACAGACAAGCTGACAGACAGGCAGACAGACAGACAGACAGACTGGAAAATATTTGCTTCGATGTACAAAAATAATATCGTCTTTAAAATGAACATGGACCGGACATTTAGCGCGTAGGCAGGATAACTGTTGGTCATTAAAGGGGCACTAAGGTCAAATAAAAATTTACGTCAGAGTGAAAGCTAAATGTATGACAAGATCTAAACTGACTTTATTATTAACAGCAGTACCCCACTTACCGAGAAATTAAGGTAAATGCGCAAGAACACAAGCGCTGCAGTAGGACATTTTCAAAATGATCCTGATGACATCAGACAGACCGCCTACAAATAATCACTACTAATCGGTCGAACTGCACTAAATAAAGAATCTTCCGTGCATCCACAGACGCAATGAAATGCTGCTTGCAGGCAGGCAGGCAAAGAATTTTATTTGATCCGGCGACGACGCTCACTCCCCCTTAGGGGGTGACATCGGTGGGCCGGACCCACGACGGGACGGGGAGATGCATCTCTTTGGCCATGAGCTTTCTGGATAGCCCGTAGCTGGTTTTCCTTCTCGTTACTTGTGAGAAAATATCGCCATTCCTCCTTCATTCAGGGAGAAAGGGAGCTCTGGTGCCGGGCAGGACATTGGCACAGATTGTGTTGCAAAGTGCAACGCGAGTTATTACAACGAGGGCAGCCTGGCTGTATACCGTCCATATATTTAGAACACTTCAGGGGAGAAACGTACGCCTCAGTCTGCAGTTCACGTAACGTGATAGGCTGAGCTAGGTTTAAAGTTGTATGTTGGAGGGGGAACCTTACAACTTTCTTGAAAAGTTAGACTAATGGATCTCGGTAATACTAAAGTGTGTCCTCTGCCTCCGAGTGGCTCATCCCGGCGTGGATTGTTAGACCTCGTGCCCAGGAGTGCACCAACTCATTGGCATTAAGGATGGCTCCACAGACGTGTCGGCCAATGTGTGCCGAGAACCAGATAATGTGCTTTTTTCTGTAAAACTAGCAGCAGAGAGAACTCGAGCAGCTTCATTGCATACCGAACCCGTCATGAAGGCTCTGGCAGTTGCTCGCGAGTCTGTGTAGATAGCTGTGCGCTTGGTGGTAGCGAGAGCTAGTGCTACCGCAACCTGTTCAGCGCTATTGGCGTTCGCGTGTAACGAAATCAGCGACGAGAAATGGTCGACTTTAAGTGTGGTTACAAGTGACACAAAGTGATCCAAGTTTCCGCACTGTGCTGCATCTACGAAGGCCACGTAATCTTCTATAGCAGTGGCAGTACTGAGGAGGGCTCGTGCCCATGCCTGCCTTCTCGTCACATTTTGCGTGGGGTGCATGTTTCGTGGTATCGAGGATAGTATGAATTTAGCGCGTGACTCCTCGGCGAGGTGGCACTGCTGTTGTTGGGTAACGGGAGAATTGAGCCCAAGGTGTGCCAATAATTGTCGCCCAGCCTCTGTGGAAGACAGCCTCACAAGCATGGGATAATTTCTGTGCTTCGACAATTGCATTGAAGGTGTTGTGCATGCCTAGCTCATTGAGCTTAACGGTGCGGGTGTTTCCTGGTAACCCAAGGACCTGTTTAACACACCGACGAATGATCATGTCCAGACGGTTCTAGTCCCTTTTCTGCCAAAGGTGGGTGGTGGCTACGTAGTTGATGTGACTCATAAGAAACGCGTGGAAAAGTCTTCGGAAATTCTCCTCAGACGGCTAATCTATTGATGAGTCTCGCCATTGCTTCGGCTTTTTTCGACATGCGTGTCACGCCAGCAGCGTTACTACCATTGGCTTCTGTAATAATTCCCAAAATTTGTACCTGCCTTACCATTGGGATGGGTGAACCATCTGCCGTATGAAGGTTGATTTTGGAGTAAACGTCGTTACGTGCCTTGTATTTGGGGCGATAAAGTAATAACTCCGATTTTTCTGCCGATGGGGTGAGACCAGCCTTTCGTAGAAGCGCTTGTACCGTGTTAACTGCATCTTGCAGTCTTTCTTCGATGTTCTTGCAGTCTTTCTTCGATGGGGGACGCGGCACTTCGGGACCTAAAATCAGCCAAAAAAATCGAGTTTTCGCGGACCTTCTTTTCGCGTTCCCGACATCATTGCGCACCTATTTACAAAATTTCATAGCCGAATACCATCAACTTTTATCGTTATTCAACTTTAAAAAACCGAAAACGGGCGTCCTGCCCTTTAAATTGAGGGCGAATAGCGCAGGTTTCGGCTCTACGATACGCGGGAACTACGCGCTCGATCGGCGCCATTTTGGTCTTGTTTGAAAGAACGCGTTTTCAGTTGTTTTTTTTATTCAAGAAGCAACATTGAGCGTTTCCCCGGCTCGAAAAACGGCGCCTCAAAGACGAAGAGCCGCGCTCACTGCCATTGGCTAAACGGCGCACGTGACTGAAATGGCGCTTTCCGGTTGGCTGGAAGCTCGCGGCTTGCGCCTGGATACGCGACCCGACGCCATTTTGAAAGGGTTACCGCTGTGACGCCTCGAAATCGGCAGAGCACTCTGAAGCTTCTGATCGTATCGCCATGCCTGGAAACGCAAAAAAGTATCGGACCGTGCACGCATTTGGTCGCAGGAAACGCAAAGGTCGTGGGAAAAAATATACGAAGTCATCAGAGCCCTTGGTTGACTCCGACGAACGATGTGTCGACGCTCCGCGGCCGTTCAGCGATGGTGCGACCGAGCGCGTTGCCTCCGACGGCGATGACGGTGAAGCGAACTCCGGACGACTACGAATCGACGCCAAGGTGGTGACAAACGCCGAAGTTGAAGAAAATCATGCCCGGGAGAAAGCGACGCTCGACCGGCTTTCATCGGCGCCAGCAACTGCAAGGAAAATTGACTTTTTCACCGCGAGTTGTAGCGAGGCAACCGCACAGGACTCAGACCACGCTGCTCCTTATCTGCTTATGCATCTAGATATCCTAAACGCCATAATGGGTGCCTTGTGTTGCAAAGCCTGCCACGGACCGGCTACGATCGTCAGAGGGGATCGGGACTACGGACTTGCCGTGAAAGTGCTAGTGCAGTGTGAAAGGTGCGGCGAGATCGCGAATGAATGGACTTCGCCCCGCGCGAACGGCACGAAAACGTGCAATCCGTTTGAAGTAAATCTTCTCGCTTCGAGGCCGATGGTGGCTACCGGCAACGGCCAAACGAAAATGAACGATATTTTCGCAACAATGGGCATCTCACACCGCGGTATGCACCACAAGACGTTTCAGCGGCATTTGAAGAACACGCTGGCACCCGCTCCAACGCGAGCGGCTGAGTCCGCTATGAGCGAATGTGCGGAAAAGGTTAGAACAATTTATGATGACTTGTGCTTCGGCCACCGGGGCAATATTGCCGTTAGCTACGACGGCACGTGGAAGACGCGAGGCCATTCTTCCCACACGGCGTGGGCACAGTTATCGAAATATTTAGTGGCTACGTGTTGGACTACGTCGTTCTTTCCAACTTTTGCCTAGGCTGCGAGGTGGGCCCAAAGCCTAGTAGTGAGGGCTATCAAGAATGGAAGGCTAACCACAAATGCCAAAAAAATACGAACAGCAAAGCGGGGCAAATGGAAGTGGAGGCGGCTCTAATTCTATTTCAGAGGTCGCTTGAACGCCATGGCCTGCGCTACACAACTATGCTGTCTGATGGAGACTCTAGGACATTTTGCACCATACAAGACGCCAAGGTGTATGGTTACATTGACGTGCAGAAGGAAGACTGTATTAATCATGTACAGAAACGGATGGGCACCGCATTGAGAAACCTGGTGCAGAAACAAAAGTGCGATGGGAAAAGAGGCCTTGGTGGGAAAGGCAGGCTCACAGGTGAGCTGATCACCAGGCTGAGCACATATTATGGCCGGGCTCTGAAATCGCATGAAGGTGACGTGGGCGAGATGCAAAAGGCTGTGATGGCCACATACCGCCACGTCACCTCCACTGATGAATGCTCGGACCAAAGTCTGTGCCCAGTTGGTGAAACTTCATGGTGTCGGCACAATGCCGCAAAAGCAAAGGGTGAGCCCGGCCCCAGGCATGCCTACAATCTACCGAAAGACGTGGCAGAGGCATTACTACCGGTTTATACCCGGCTTTCGGAAAGAGCCCTGCTTCAGAGGTGCGAACGCGGCAAAACGCAGAACTCCAACGAGAGCCTACATTCGGTAATCTGGAGTTTGGCCCCCAAGGAGCACCATGCGTCCCTGTTCGCTGTTGAAGCCGCTGTTGCAGAAGCAGTGCTGCGCTTCAACACGGGCAATTTGAATTCTGCAACGGCAATCTTAGGTGAAATGGACATGAATGCGACAAGTACTGGTGCCAGGAGAGCGAGAGAAAAAGACCACCGTCGCAGCATTGTCTCCAACAAGAAAAGAACAGCCTCATTGGAACTCCGGAAGCTAGTGAAGAGGAGGCATGAGCACAGAATGCATTCAGGCTATGCTTCTGGTGCGTTTTGAGGTTGTCTTGTTGCATCTTCTGCAATAAAAATGTGTGCCCACGTTTTTTCTCGATTTCTCAAAACGACAATTTTCATGTGCTTCCCATTATGCCGGAGCAATATCTCTTGTTCTATCTGGGTTATCATTACGATTTCTTTTTTGTCTCGAAGATAAATGCAGGGGATGTGTCGTAAAGTAAGTTTTATTGTAATAATTTTTGGAGAAAATTCTCTAAATGGATCTTTTGTTTCAAGTGTAGATGGGGAAATTTTTCATGTCATATTCAACATCCCACAACTTTGCTTCGAAATAGCCCAGAACAATGATTTATACTTTATTGCACACTGTGAACATACCGAATTGGTTCTATAGGTTGCACATCAATATCCAAGTTACAGTTAATTAGCTAATTAGGCCTTGATTGAAAAAGTCGCAGTTCATTATATCTTTAAAACTAATTGTCACAGCAAAAAAAGAATTAGATTTTTGAAATCAGCAGTAAAATCTACATAGGCTCTCCAAATTTGACTGAGGTACTCGCAAAAATAAAAGAGTTTTTGGAAGGTGTAGCATCGCCCCTTAAAGAAACCTCGGAAAGTCGAAATTTTCAGAGCCCTCTTCTAAGGTCTCTCTCATTATCATATGGTGGTTTTGGGATGTTAAACCCCACATGTGAAGTCTGGTAAGCTCATCAGTATTGAATGTTTAGTGAATTAGACATTACTGAAAACCCTTGCAATATTTTTACGAGAAATAATTTTGATTGACCACAGAAAGCTTCAAAACTAATTCGAGTTGCTTGCTCCAAAACGTATTTTTTAGTGCTCCGAAACTGCATCAAAATTTTCCTTTTACTGTGCCAAAGCTGCTCCAAAACACTGAAGTCCACATCCACCCCTGTCTCAGTTAGTTGTGTGCTTCAACCACATTCAACCTGTTCACTGCTAACCTGTTCAAACCCGCAAGGTCAGAAAAAGTATGCTCGCGTGAATACTTCGTAAAAACCAACTACAAAAACATTCATAATGAATTCTATGGGGCAGCGTTAGGACGAATACATGAACGAGAAAAGACACAAGTCCTGCTCTCGCAACTAAAATTTTATTGGAAAAACGCCACCTATATACCCAACATCATCCAAGTCATTTTCATTTAAGGTGCCACGTGAACAACGTCAGGGCGATGTCAGCTCGAAAACAGCCTTTGCCAAACATGGGCAGCTTAAAGGTGCACACCAAATAGAAGCGATACGAAGTGGCACTATGCTATGCACATTTGCAAGAGATAATTTAGTTGTTTAGGTGAAAGGTATATAGATACTTGACTAACACATTTCTTTTTTGATCGGTTGGTGTGAAAAAGCTTCTACTATTAAATGCTAAGAATTTCTTAGTGGAATTTGGTGACTTTGAGCATATATATCTATCTATCCGCTTACGTTTCGGTGCTCTCGTGTTCACTTCCTTAACTTGGCGTGAACCAAAATTAGCATTGGAGGGTAAGATGGTTTGACGAACATGACATGCTAGTCAAGACATGAATAATGTCACAATCCAGTCGTGTACGTCGTTAAACACTTCCCGCCACACAGTGGGACATACCAATGGGCGGCCGCCACACAGTGGGACATACCAATGGGCGGGTATGAGCCACAGGTGATTGACACTTAGTACTTCCCAGGAACAAGGAGAACACTCATGGTCATGTTTTAACACACCACATACCAATGGGCGGGTATGTGCCACAGGTGATTGACACTTAGTACGTTCCAACTGGGAACCACGAGAACACTCATGGTCAATTTTTACACACCACATAACAATGGGTGGGTATGTGCCACAGGTGATTGACACTTAGTACCTTCCCAGGAACGACGAGAACACTCATGGTCAATTTTAACGCACGACTGTTAAGGAATACTCGGCATCGGTAGCATCGACCCGACAAATGCAAAAAATAAATGTCAGGGTTTCCGCTGGATTCAAGCCCAAGCATTCTGCTTGGCAGTGAAGAATTTTACCACAGAGCTATGCCAGGTCTCAGAACGCACTTTTCAAATAGATGCTAATCTTCGTGAAACGTCCATAGTGGTTGCAGTGCTGCTTACCCGATCTTATAAACATTACATATGTACTCCTTTGATACAGCCGTCACATCGGGTTAACATCAATTGTGGTTAGTTGCCATGTGCTGAAGTCTATTTATGTAGCAGTGTCCAGGGCTAGCATCTTCGTTAGCATCAGTGCTTCATATCAGCTGAAGTCTATTTATGTAGCAGTGTCCAGGGCTAGCATCTTCGCTAGCATCAGCGCTTCATATCAGCTTCTGGTGTTGCTAATAGGCATGTTTCAGTTGGCATCGTTGCACAAGTGCTAATAGCTGGTTATATGAACATCTGCAGCTCTTCAGCATATGTCTGTACGTGCAAAAGTTATACATATTGTTACCACATGTGTAATTTAGGTATGTGCACCTGTGTAGCGGAAAACATGGTGGTAGCAGTACAAGAGGACGTTCGGTGTGTGGCAAGAGCTCCCTGCTGCGCGTTCACTGCTGTATACCATCGAGTCGACCCTTACGTCGGCTCTGAATAAACCCTTCTCAGGGACGTAACGGAGTGGTGGAGGTGCAGGGTATGGCACGTCGACGTACCACGGAGCCACATCTATTGAAAGTTCGCCGGAGCCGTCGTCTTGCCGGTCTGCCCCCGACACCAGTCGTCATGACGCAGAGCAAAGGTCAGGAATCAACCGCCTCGACTTCGCGCAGGTCTACGCCGGCTACAACTAGGCATCACTACATGGAACCCCGCCCCTTCGCGGGGATGGCAGGAGAAGATGTGGACGTGTGGCTAATGCACTACAAAAGGGTGAGCCGGTACAACCACTGGAACTCTATCGATCAGCTGGAAAACATCGCGCTTTTTCTCACAGACACTGCCGTGATGTGGTATGAAAACCACGAAGAGTCGTTGACAACATGGGCTCTTTTTGCTCAAGAACTGAAGAAGCGTTTTGGTGACTCCGACTCAAAAAAGAAAAGCGCGGAGCGGACTCTTGCTGGAAGAGCCCAGACTCCTGGAGAAACCTGCACTGCTTATATAGAGGATGTTCTTAAGCTTTGCAACATTATAAACTTTGCAGATGTCTGAAGAAGACAGGGTCGGACACCTCTTGAAAGGCATAGCAGAAGACGTTTACAATTTTCTGATAGACAGGGATGACCTCGCCTCTGCCTCCGATGTCCAACATCATTGTCGCGCGTTTGAAAAATTGAAGACTCGTCGCATCGCCCCGAAATTTGGTAGGCTGGCAAATGTGACAACGGTCGCCAGTGTCGACGTGAGCCCGCCATCCGACCTTGCCGCTACTATTCGGGCAATTGTGCGTGAAGAGCTGCAGCGACAAGGTGGTACGGTTGACGAAACCATTCCTTATCCACCTACCAATCCACCCTACTACACGGCGGCGCCATTAGCTCCTTTGCCACCATCGGTATGTGTGGCAGACATCAGCGAAACTGGAAATCCGCGGCCACGTCGTGACTCATTCGCTGCCGACCAGCGATATGGCCAACGCCTTCGTCACGGCCCCGCCACACAGAGAAGGGCAGCCCCCGCTCAGCAAGCTCGTCACCGACCCTTCACAGCTGAGCGGTCTCAGCATTGGTTGGGCAAGCGTCCTCTACCAGTCTGCTACAACTGTGACTTCGAAGGACTCATTGCCAGGTATTGCAACTACCGGCAGCCGTCAAGGTACGACCGATCGCCGAGATTTAACCGTTCTGGCGTTACCCGAGCACCGATATTCCCGGGAAGCGCGTCTTACGAGATCCCAGGACCGCTACGAATCCGATCTCCGGCCTCTGACCGCAATGCGACACCACCTCCTGCCCCGCGCACCAACCGATCACCGTCTCCTCAATGCCGCCACTCCTCGCCTCCTACGGAAAACTAGCCGGTGCGGCTGTTGGAGGTGAGGTCGCCGGACAGTCTCTGATTTCAACAGATATACCTCCGTTAGCTTCCATGTTTAGAAATAAGGTTCGAGTGCTTATCGATGGTGTATCAACAATGGCGTTGGTGGACACAGGTGCAACGGTGTCAGTGATGAGTATAGTTTTCACCCGCCTTTTTGGACGAAAGGTTATGTTTCATTGGGACCGTCCTGATACGTTTCGTGGAGTAAGTGGAGAGGTGTTACAAACTGTTGGTGTCTGCACTGTGACTGTTAGTTTGGCGTGCCAGAACTTTGTCGCAGAGTTTGCTGTTCTCCCTCATACTACGCATGACGTCATTCTCGGACTCGATTTCTTGAAGCTATGTGGTGCTATTGTCGATTGCCGCACAGGACAAATTACAGTAGATTCAGATATCCCAGTTTCGTTTATGGAAAACTCGCCCTCTCAAGAAAGTGCTCTTTGCGTGTCTGTGGACGCAACTGTGCCGCCGTTGTCTGCAAATGCAAAATGTGCCCCTGTTGTCTGTTCACCTGCAAGCGAGAAAACATTTGACGCAACTGTGGAGCCCGTGCATCTCAGTTGCATAAAGAAGACAGTTTTAATACCCTACTGCACGCTATCGGTTGCATAAGGGCATACTGGTTTATGGGTGATTAACTGTGCTAATGAACCTACAGTGCTGCCAGAGGGTCTGAAACATGCAGAGATTCGTGAACACCAAGTATTCTCGCTTGCCACCCTTGCAGAAAGCAATGATTTCCCGGGTAAGACCCGTTGCGATAATCTGCACGCCAGAGACACCACCATTATGGCTACGATTGATAAGTCACTCAGCACCAACGAACGTAATGAACTGGCGAGCATTCTGCGCAAACATGTCGGTATTTTTGATTTCGCTCAGCATGATTCACCGTCATTCCCTGCTTCTCGTATAAAGCACCGAATCGACACTCCGACAGAAACCATATCGTGTATGGCCTTCGGAATGCACAGTAATCAATGAATAGGTTTGCGAGATGCTCAAGCAAAATGTAATTCAAGAATCATGTAGTTTGTGGGCCGCTCCAGTAATTCTAGTGAAGAAGAAGGATGGGACATGGCGATTTTGTGTTGACTACCGCCGTCTCAATGCCATCACTAAAAAAGACGTATACCCACTCCCGCGGATTGATGATGCTATCGACTGTCTATCATCGGCCTCTTACTTTTCGTCTTTGGATCTGAGGTCAGGCTACTGGCAGATTCCAATGCACGAGGAAGACAAGGAGAAAATGGCATTTGTTACAACAGATGGACTATTTGAATTCAATGTGATGCCGTTCGGACTCTGCAACGTGCCTGCAACTTTTGAGCGATTTATGGACAACATTCTGCGTGGATTGAAGTGGGAAGTGTGTATGTGTTACTTGGACGACGTTGTAATTTTTGGGCGCACCTTTTGTGAGCACAACACACGCCTTGGCCTCGTACTGGACTGCTTAAGCAAAGCACGCTTGGTGCTCAACTCAAAGAAATGTCGTTTTGAAGAGTGCCAAACACTCGTCCTTGGACACTTAGTAAACAAAGAAGGGATACGACCGGATCCCGCCAAGACGGCCGCAGTGGAGGCATTTAAGCAACCAAACTCGGTGAAAGAACTGCGCAGCTTTTTGGGGCTTTGTTCATACTTTCGCCCATTCATTCCTGGTTTTGCCAATATCGCATACCCGCTCACGTGTCTGCTTCAGAAAGGTGCGCAGTTTGACTGGACCCCGGAATGCGAGTCTGCTTTTTCGGAGTTGAAGTTTCTTTTGTCGTCTTATTCGAATCTTCGACACTTCAATCCTCTGGCTCCTACTGAGATTCACACAGACGCCAGCCGTATTGCTGTAGGTGCTGTCCTGGTTCAACGCTTGGATAATCAAGAACACGTCGTAGCGTATGCAAGTCGCTCGCTCCGCAAGTCCGAGCGTAACTACGCTGTCACAGAGCAAGAATGCCTTGCAGTAGTCTTCGCAGTGCAGCGCTTCTAGTCCTACCTGTACGGACGCTCCTTTACCGTCGTGCAGGCCATCATTCTCTCTGCTGGTTGGTCAATCTGCGTGACCCATCTGGTCAGCTGGCGCGCTGGGCACTTCGTCTACAAGAATATGACTTCACGGTTTCCTATAAAAGCGGCCGACGTCACGCTGATGCAGATTGCCTTTCGCGACTACCGCTTCCAACGACGGAATGTGACGCGGACACCTTCGATACCTACGTTGCATCACTCGACCAACCATTTCCCGATAACAAGACCTTTAAGGATGAGCAACAAAGGGACAGCACCATACAACAGCTTCTTGCTAACAAACCTAGATCATCGCCTACGCGCTTCTGCATCTGAGACGGGCTAGTTTACAAAAAGAACTACACCAACACCGGCTCACGATATCTTCTGCTGATTCCGAAGAGTCTTCGCGTTTATGTCTTGCAGGCTATGCATGATGACCCAACATCCGGTCTTCTAGGCACAGCAAAAACTCTTTGCCGTCTTCAAGAAAGATTCTACTGGCCCAAAATGCGCCAGACGACGGAACAATACGTGTCTAGCTGTAACGAGTGTCAACGTCATAAGCGCCCAACAAGTGCTCCTTTAGGGCGATTACATCCGGTGCCGCCTCCTAGAACTCCATTCGAGCAAGTCGGGATTGACCTCCTCGGACCCTCTCCCCGGTCTTATGATGGAAATCGCTGGATAGTCGTTTGCACCGACCATTTAACACGGTACTGCAAGACAGCTGCCATACCATCGGCAACTGCAGCCGATGTGTCTTCCTTCATGCTACGTTCTGTAATTCTTCGACATGGACCTCCCAAAATTGTAATCAGTGACCGTGGCCGACAATTCACAGCAGACGTGATGGAAGAGATGCTTCGTGTCTGTGCTTCAAGGTTTCGGCACTCTACGCCATATCATCCCCAAACGAACAGTCTAACTGAACGAACGAACAGAACTCTCTCGAACATGCTGTCTATGTATGTTGCATCAGATCACAAGGACTGGGACAGTATTCTACCTTTTATCCCATATGCATTTAACACCGCTCAGCATGAAACTACCGGCTACAGTCCTTTCTTCTATATGCTAGATCACCTCGTCATACCCTGAATACCATCTTCCCGTGTCTGGACCACCATGATCCCTGCATATCCAAGATCATCTGTCAGGCCAAAGAAGCTAGACGCTTTGCTTATTTGCGCATTCTTGCTTCGCAAGACCGCTCGAAGCCACATTTTGACCGCCGACGCCGACACATGACATACAATCATGGCGACCTAGTGTTGCTGTGGACAACAACTAGAAAACGCGGTTTGAGCGAGAAACTGCTGCTAGTGCAGTATGCAGGACCTTATCATGTTATAGACCGTATCAGTGATTTAGTTTACCGCATAGGGCGTCTCCATTAAAACGACCGATGGTCTGCAAAAACTGAACTTGTCCATGTTGCACGTTTGAAGCGCTTTATTCCTCGAGAGACTGTTTGACTCGCCCAGTGGGCTTCGTCTGCGCAGAGGGAAATGTTACCACATGTGTAATTTAGGTATGTACACCTGTGTAGCGGGGAACATGGTGGTGGCAGAAGAAGAGGACGTTCGGTTGGTGGCAAGAGCTCCCTGCTGCGCGTTTACTGCTGTATACCGTCCACTTGACCGTTACGTCGGCTCGGAATAAACCCTTTCGTAGACGTAACAATATATTTAGCGTCATTTTATGACATGTTGCTCAATAAGAATTTGCAACAGTGTCACCTTCCCTCTGCATGCTTCGCATAATGTCGATTCCCAGGTATGTGGGTTCTGCCAATTTTTTTTCTTGTCTTTTTATTATGATGGTGTGAAAAAATGGCGGTGTCGTTAAAATTTGGATTACATACACACGAGTGGCTATCGCTGGCTGGATGATAACTAGTACGATTGCTGCTGTGTACCGTCCACTTGACCGTTACGTCGGCTCGGAATAAACCCTTTCGTAGACGTAACAATATATTTAGCGTCATTTTATGACATGTTGCTCAATAAGAATTTGCAACACGGTCACCTTCCCTCTGCATGCTTCGCATAATGTCGATTCACAGGTATGTGGGTTCTGCCAATTTTTTTTCTTGTCTTTTTATTATGATGGTGTGAAAAAATGGCGGTGTCGTTAAAATTTGGATTACATACACACGAGTGGCTATCGCTGGCTGGATGATAACTAGTACGATTAACGGAGGAGTTAATGTGGGACAAAATGGGATGTGCATCAATATAAGACTGTAAGAACACCTATGCTGGCTCTCCTCCCCTAATCCTACTAGTTATCATCTAGCCAACTACAGCCACTTGTGTGGATGTAATCCTCATTTTAATGACACCGTCATTCTTTCTCCTCATCATAAAAAAAAAGATAAGAGAAATAATAGAAGCTTTTCACATCAACCGAATAAAAGAAAAATGTATTAGTCAGGAATCTATAGACCTTTTATCTAAAGAACTAGATTATCTCTTGCAAACGTGCATAGCATAGTGCTTCTTCGTATTGCTTCAATCTGCTGTGCACCTTTGTGCTGCCCATGTTTTTTTTCCACGAGGCCGTTTTCGAGCTGACGCTCATGTGGCTCCTTGGAAGACAATGACTTACTTGTATGATGCTGGGTATATAGGTGGCGTTTTTTAAATGAAATTTAGTTGTGAAAGCAGCATTTGTCGTGTCTTTTCTCGTTCGTGTATTCGTCCTACCGCTGCCCCATACAATTCGTTATGAACCCTAACCAACTAGCCCACCTTATCGTTATTCAACAAAAACATTACAGCCATACATAAGCGAGAAACGTTAGTCAGCCTGGCCGCAATACGATAATGTTATGCGGCGAAGCTTGCTGAAGAAAAGAAGGGGGGCGCTGGGTCGTGGGACGTAGTGCGACTTCAAAGAAAGTTTTTTTTAGGGGTGACGCTCGTCTTAATCTAACCTTGTCACTGGTCACGTGTAACCAAGAAGGCAAGAGAAATGAATTCCCATTTCTCGTCTCATTTACTATATGGCCTTACTCTGTCGCTACTCTCCTATTGGTTGCTTCGCGAGGTTTGCCTTAGTACGCGAAGAACGAGTGCCTTTCTCAGTCTCCTGGATAGTCGCCTTACGTGGCGGATCGTTGGTGTGGCATGGCGTGTGTTTTTGTTTTCGAGGATAGTCTTCGTGAACCACCGTTTTTAAAAACAGCCACAGGTTTGTAACACAGGTGTGCGTAGTTGTATGGGATTGACGCCCGTCCCCTCCCCCCGATCATCTAAAAAATGGTGCATCTCTTCAATCCATCGCACCTGTTCCGTCGTTGTCTTTTGATCAGGGTTATGGCCACGCGAATTTCCTATTTTAATGGCAACTGAGGAACCCAAAAATTTTCTTACAAATAGCGATTTATACCCGTGCCACACGGGCAGAGAAAATGGCATTTACCCCCGAATGCCTTCAGATTTATTGCCATTCGCGCGGTGCCAGACGGGCGAACGAAATGGCATTCGTCCGAATGCCATTCGCCACCAAATGCCTTCGCCAGAACTCAGTTGACTGAGAAATGCCTACTCTCGACGACACAGCTCGCAAAGTGCGATTTACCTTAAAGTAAATAAAACAAATTATATTCAGCTAAAAATAAAAACTTCCCGTCTTTTATTTGCACTAAACTTTTAAAAAAGTGCTTTGAACGTTATACGAAGATCAGGATGAAATGGTTTAAAATAAATGAAGTTCAATGTCCTGAACCTGACGCATAATAACTCGCCTCTGCTCCAGAATTATTCGCTCTTGAGCATGATGCTTTGCACGGGAACACACAAGTGCTGCCGTGAAAAAATGAACTCTGCGAAAATCTTCTGAGAGATGCGACAGGTGCGATGCGACAGGCGCCATTTTCTAATTACGCTGTGGATCTGACTAGTGTTGGCTTAGGTTGCTATGGTCGGCTGCAACGTCGTAAAACAAAGCAAGAAACTACAACTTAGGGCAGCGTAATATGCTTATTTTTAATGATTATATGATGTGTATGAAGCTTGTAAACGCTTGTTTATTTTTTTATTGCTATCCCCCCAATGCTCACTTGGAAGGTGCTGCGATCGACATCATCAAGTCAAATGTCATTCGCTTTGGGCGTGTAGCAGTGCCGGCGAAACAAATGTCATTCGGGAACTGAAGTTATGAGTAGCATGTCATTACTTCATTTTCATTTTTGCATCCTTTAAGAAGTCTTATTTTGGTCTCGACTGTTGGGGTGCGCTTTGTTGAAATCTTCTAACCCCCAAGAGAGAGAGAGATGCTTGCGTTTGCAAAGAAAGCACGCTCATCGGATGAGACGCCAGTGGAACGCACTCGTCGCAAACATTGCAGAAGCGCGGCCAATCCTCCCATCGCTCGACGTCTCGGACGGTCAAACACGATCGCGCCGACTGCTCAGATCAGCAGTTAAACATCGCACGCATAGGTGCATTTGACTACACGACCAAGCAAATCGAGTGTGGATGTGCTTCGTGTGACAATGTACGTCGTGGCAGTTGTGGCTCGCCGGAGATTATGGCAATCTGGGGTGAAAGCATTGCATCTGCAGCTAAACATTTCGTAGATTGCTACATTTTAAGTGTCCGCTGACTGTTTCGAAATCGCGGCTACGGATTTCCCGCATCGTCGGTGCCTCTTGTTTACATCGGAGAACGTCCCACGCCGACTCCTCCAATGGGCAATCGCTCGTCGGCACCTCCGCCCACGTGCTCGCGAACTCCTGGGGCTCGCAACCGAGCCCCAGGGCCACAACCAAAATTCAGGGCCACAAACGGGCAATATCGTCATCGTTGCTGCGCCCACTGCATGCAGGCCCTCTCCCATTTTCCGCCAGTCTATCCGGTCCTGTGCTTGCTACTGCCACGTTGTATCCGCGAGCAGTTTCATCTGCCCCCTAATTTTCTGTCTACCCCTGGCGCACTTGCCTTCTCTTGGAATTCGCTTATCTTGCCTGCGCGCGACGTCTCCTGCCCATGTTCATTTCAACTATATCCTCGTTTGTTTCCTGACCCACTCCGATTTTTACTGCTCCCTTAAGGTTACACTTTTTATTATTATTTCATTTCCATTACTCGCTTCAACACCAACGTGCAGTGGTGTCATGAGGTGCACATGGAGCCGAGGTCAGCTACACGGTGCACTGTGTACGCCCCCACCCCTAGTTTTTTTTTTTTTTGTGGTGCGAAGTGATGACAAATAAATGGCCATAAATTGGCTTTAAAATGGCAAGAGAGGCTGATTCACTTCTGCAAAGGAAGGAAATTTACTCTATTGTGGGTCCTTCGAAGTCTGTAGAGGGCCAGCACTCCTTGAGCTCTGGCGGTTGTCTTGGTACAGTGTCCTTCTAGAACACTCTACTCTTGGTTCGCTAGACTGCCCAGGGTTGATCCTAGGGGTGGGCATGAGCAGCGATTTATTACTGCGAAAGCTGTTATGAGAGCACATCTCGGGTCTCGCGCAGCGCCGTAGTTGTCCGCCGCCGGTGTCCGTAACCACATCGCTCGCACGAAATTAGAAAAGAAAAAAAAAACGCCAGGCCTGCGCGGAAGGTGCAGCACAGTCAAAGCGAAAGCTAGAAGAGTGGCCTTTCAGAGCCTTTTCAAAACACTCATTTGGTAACTACTGCAAGCACTCTTGCTTGATACCCACTAGGGCATTAATAATAAACTTTTGGGTAGTAGGCGGGCATTCGCTATGCTATTTTTCGTTATTCTGAGAAGCGTGGTATCCGCTAAACACTTGCAAGGAATTTCGTGCCAATTGGTCGTGCAGTGGCTGACGACGATGAGGAATTATGGCTGAAGTGGGTATGCGCCACAGCTAATAAAACAAGATTTTGTTATGGGTTGGAGCGTCGGACGACCCACTCGTTACGCTATTCGCACTGTGCGGCGACCGGTCGTTCTTTCGCTGTTTAAAACTCTTTTTAAGTCGTATTAGCGCGATCGCTTTTCCGACATCAAGCCTTTCTAAGGCAGGTTTACGAATAGTTCACAAGCACCAGCGTAGGTCAGTGGGCGCTCGGCGGACCCGGGCTCGAGCCCCACTGTGTCTTCGGTGCTAGGTTTGCCGACAAGTCACAAGCACCGGTATAGCTCTGTGGTAGAATACTTGGCTAACACCCAGCAGACCCGGGTTTCGAGCCTCACTGTCTTTAGGAGGAGATGGAATAAACTATAGCGTAAAAAATATAACCAGCAGGTTTAGTGCAAGTTTTTCCAATTTCGCGCGATATGGTTAAGGACACTACTTTGCCGGCGCAGCAACACGCAACAGAGGGAAGGCATCGCAGAGTGAATGAACAGCAGCCGAAATGCTGCGAATCGATTCCGTATTTCGCGCTCTATATATAAGATGGACTATTACGCTCGTGGCTTTGTCGACAGATAGCGCTGTACGTATCGCTGGAGTGTCCTTCACTGAGATATTCTGACCATTATTACTTCATTGAGTATACCAACCAACATGCTGGAGCGGCTGTTCGGAAGGATAAAGTGGCGGACGCTTCCCCGCAGTGACGCGCGTCGGATGGCTCCAAGGAGGAAAATAACTTATTGGCGTCGTAATGATTTCGAGCATGTCGCTGCAGTAGCGCAGGTTGTTGCGGCCGTTGTGAGATGCTTTGTTTCGGCCGTGTTTGCCGAGCGTTGTGCGTCACGGGCGATACGAAAGCCCGCAAATGAGGGGGGTGTTACGGACGGAGAGATACGGGCTATCTTCCCGGATAACCCGGGGCTGTCGGCACGCCCTTCCAGAAAGGCCCTTTTGTGGTGTCGCTTGTTCCTTCGCAGCGCAATTAAACAAAAAAGAAGGCATTTGTGGTCGTCCTCGAGCGGCCGATTCGCCCGTGCTCTCTTTAGCGAGCGGCGGTGATGGCGAGGCGCAGATGACGCCACTGGCGCTGCCGCCGCCGTAGTTCGAGCAGCTGCGTCTGCCCGAGCCGCCGCGCAGTGGTGTGATGACGTGTGGGCGACACGATGACTCGGCGCCGCTCACAGCCTGCGACCGGCCTCCTTTTGGATTATAACGGCACTTCTAGCAAGTCGCGCAAGGCGAAGAAGCCGTCCGTGGCTGTCGATGTCGCTCCGCCGGTCCCCACTCTGGTGAGTGTCTTCGGAGGAATGCAAGTACAGGCCGCGCGTCCATCTTCTTCTTCTTTTACGCGCACAGCTTCGCGTCCCACTTATTTGCAGCAGCTGCGCATATCGTACGCGGTCATTCGCCGCGGGAGACGCTTGGTTGAGCACGGCATCCCGTGGGCGTTTATGCCGAGCATCAAGCGAAAGTGCCAGTAGGCGCTGGTAGCTCCTCCGACCTCGAAACTGCGTTTTCCACTGCGGCGGATATCTAATACTGTTGGGGACTTTGCGGGATCGTTTTTTTTTTTTCCTTTTTGTAAAGGGCGACAACGCATGTGTCCTATTCATTGAAGGAAATGTTTTACGGCTGCTCTCCCGATCTGATGCATCTCGCTGTCGCTGTTGGTTAGTCTTTTCTTTCCTACGCGTCCCCCTCCCCCTTTTTTTGTGGCTTCAACTTGCGAAATCCCCAGAATACGTTGCGTGTTTTGTTGTTTTTTTTGTCAGAACGTACTTGTCGGAAAGAACGAAATAGTGGCTGTTAATGTTTAAGTACCAGCCCGATTCAAGACGGTAAAAGAGTGGCTGAACTGCAGCTCCGCAGTACATTGCAAGATCTTTGCCAATTAGGGCAGACCTAGACAGGTGCGGCTACCCATGCAGTTCAGGACTAAGTTTCTACATTGATCGGCTAGTCAGCGTCCCTGTACTAGCGCTTGTCACGTCGGCGAATTGGATTCTGTTAACTAGTTGGTACATGGCATTGCGACTGACGGGAATGCATCACAAAAAGAGACAGCGGGTTAATGTTGATTGATATGTGGAGTTCAACGTCCCAAAACCACCATATGATTATGAGAGACGCCGTAGTGGAGCGCTCCGCAAATTTCGACCACCTGGGGTTCTTTAATGTGCACCCAAATCTGAGCACACGGGCCTACAACATTTCCGCCTCCATCGGAGATGCAATCGCCGCAGCCGGGATTCGATCCCCCGACCTGCGGGTCAGCAGCCGAGTACCTTAGCCACTGGACCACCGCGGCGGGGCGACAGCGGTTTAAAGTTGGGAAAGACCAAGTGATTATAGCTAATTAGTTCGTAAGGAAATCACGTGTGAAATTAAGGGGAGATGCATAAAGCAGCAAGGGTATGCAAGTGAATCGAATGTAAAATAACATTGAATGAAACGTTATTTAGCCAGGGTATGGAAGTGACTAAAAGCAATAACTCTTTCCTATATAAGGGGGATTAAGTGTGAATTAACGAGAACGAAGAAAAATGAATGACGTTGGATTAAATTTCATTAGAAGTCAATGAAATATAATTTTCATAATCTTGACTGTTATTCAAGTTTGAATGTATGGCTCGGGGACCAAGTCTCAGCATGTAGAAGCAGCGTTAATGTCTGAGCGACCAATAGAGAGCAACTATAGCAGAAAGATCGACTGACGAGCTGAAAGTATGAGTGTAATTTGTGTGGTTTCGGCCGCGCTCCCCTTCAGCTAGAGCTGCTGTAGAGATTTTTGGGCGAATAACTCATATCAAAGTGTTTTATGTAGACGGTACAGAAAAAAAGAATACATAAAGTGATAACACTTTCTTCTTCAGGTCTTGTTATACGAGTTTCGATGGTGAAACAAAACAAGTGAAACCAATGTGGAGCGTAGTGTACTTCAAGAAAAATTCCCATGTCAATGCCAAACATGGCACATATCCGATGCGTTCTTATAAAGTGGTATGCGCCTTCCGTACACTAAGTTGAAATGTTGCCCCTTTAGAGGAGTAATCTACAAAAGCCCTTTATGGTTTAGAGGGACTAAACTGTTTCGCCCCTGTAATTGCTTATAGCGGGAGTTATAACGGTTGCCCTTCGCTTTCTTCTTCCCAATAATAAAACTCGCAAGATCCCTTGTGCTCGCACTTCAGACGACTCGAAGGCAAAGGCCATCTTCTTTGCACTGTAGTGGGCTGTCGTATGCTGTTGTTGTAGCCTGGTGTTACCAGGCAAAAGCTCACATAGCCAGTTGCAGCTGGCGATAAAAAGGTCTTCTTCCTATTGTTCCTCGAGCGCCTTGATAATGATATTAACGCATGAAAAATCACATGATTGACTTTAGCATTGAGGCCGCGCTCTTATTGTTGATGTTAAGTGATTGATATGTGGGGTTTGACGTCGCAAAACCACCGTATGATTATGAAAGACGCCGTAGTGAAGGGCTCCGGAAATTTCGACCACCTGGGGTTCTTTAACGTGCACCCAAATCCGAGTACACGGAACTACAGCATTTTCGCCTCCATCGAAAATGCAGCCGGGATTTGAACCCGCGACCTGCGGGTCATCAGCCGAGTACCTTAGCCACTAGACCACCATGGCGGGGCCGTTGATATTAAGTGAGGGCATTGCTACCATGGTTAGGGAAACACGGCAACTCGAGCCGCCGTGTATCATAAGAGGGAGCGAACTAGAGAGGAAAAATGACAAGAGAAGAATAAGGGAGCAGGAAAGGAACCAATAGCACTGACCATTTCCGCACTTCCGTCAGGCTTGACAGCACCAGCTGCTTCAGCTTTTTTTTTCCTCTGAAAATGCATTCATCTTGCCCGCACCATCACGTTTGAAAGCTTTGCATTGCCTCAAATTTTGTTAGCACCTCACCAGGTGTTACATTGCCTCCGTGATTGGACCAAGTTTCGATGCCGTGTGATAACGTCTTCATGCGGCGTTATGTCACAAGTTTGGTAATCTATGACGTCATATCTTGACGTCATCACGTTATTATGCGTCACTCGTCGCCTACGATAGTCAAATTGTGCGTTTGATGAGGCATTCAAGGCTTCCACCTTAATAATAATTACTAGGGCCTTACATATGCAAAAACCACGATATTATGTGACATGTGGCGATTCCTGATTAGATGATTTCCGACCACTCGGACTTCTTTATCTTGCCTCTACATCTAAGTATGTGGCTGTTGCATTTCGCCTCTATTGAAAAGCGGTCGCGATGGCCTGACATCCAACACCGACCTCAACTGAGCTTGGCAGCGCGGCTCCTTACCTGCTAATCGCTCTTTCCCGATGCCGTTTGTGAAAGAGCAATGGCTGCTTTCTTAAGCTAGGCGAAAGAACAGAAGCAGCATTTGGATGATTAAGCATGCAGTCGGTGTGTGCTTATAAAACACTGAGAAGTAGATATGGGAAATTTGCGACTCACACGATCGAAGCTCACCCCTGTTGATTCAGCAGCCACGTGCGCGAGCCAGTGGACGGTGCACACCACGCTATAATGACATACGCCATAAACTAGGAAGGAAGCCAACGGATATTTTTCAACTGACCATATATGTATGTATGTATGTATGTATGTATGTAGGTATGTATATATATATATATATATATATATATATATATATATATATATATATATATATATATATATATATATATATATATATATATATATATATATATTGTCACGTGCGTCGTCGTCGCTGGAATCCACAGAAGACGAGGGTGCGGCAGACAAGGTTCATTAGTAAGGAGGCGTACTTGTGCCTCTCGCTTAGGACACAAAAAGAACACTAACAGGGTCGGAGTGGCGTGCCCATGCACAGCTGCCGTTCCACCAAAGAACAACCCACAGCTTACGCGCTGCCAGTTGTTTAAGTGCTGAGAAGACAACACAGAACATGCGCACACCTATCATCAGATACTGCACTGTCTGATACGATGGGCCCATCGGAAGTTAATCGCAGTCCGCTCTAGCTCATCTAAATGACGCGACGGCTGTCGCTCTATAGTGGCAGCTGCGCAGAACGGCATGGCACGTGGCAATATATATATATATATATATATATATATATATATATATATATATATATATATATATATATATATATATATATATATATATATATATATGAAAAGTAAACGAGAATGCTTACCTATGCCACCCCGCGAAGCATTGTTAGAAGTTTATTTTAGTGATAATAAAAAAAATATGAACCACGCACCAAACACAAAAACATTTATGGTACCCATTTGTTTACATCGATCTTGTAGTTAGGCCTAGACGCGTTCGAAATGGGAAGCTATCTCAAAAACTTATTCGTAATACTCGGTCGTCGAAGCTAACTGAAGGCAAGCGAAGCCCCTTTGAACAGTCGTTTGCTGTGAACAAGGTGAATCTTTCAACAACTACGCCAAAATCACTTCAAAGTGGACGTCTGAGAGTGCCGCCATGTTTACGTACACCTACGCTACCACGATAACGTGAAATCTTAAAAATACCGCGTGTACGGGAAGCGGTACGGGTGACTTACGTATCTGCGCATGCGCACTTCGATTCCGGTATCACGATACACCCGGTATCCCGGTAAGCCCGGTACTATAACTCTCTTGACGTTAACGTGTTAGCGGGGTGTACTTGTAGTGTACGCAAACATGGTGGTGCTTTCGGACGCCCGCTTGAAGTGATTTTGGCGTAGCTGTTGAAAGATTGCCTTCATTCGCTGCAAACGATCGACTGTTTAAAATGGCTTCGCTTGCCTTTACTTAGCTGCGATCAACGAGTATTGCAGATAAGCTAGCGTACTTTTAGAGATAGCTTCTCATTTCTGACGTCTCTAAGACTAACTAGAAGATCGATATAAAGAAATCGGCAACATAAATGCTTTCACGTTTGGTGCATGGTTTGTTTATTTACTTTTAATGTTACTAAAATAAACTTCTTCCAATGCTTTGCGTGGTCACACATGCAAAAATTGTCGTTTTCTTTTTCTTTTCACTGTTCTTTAACTTATCAACCCTCTGAGAGGTGGCGCCACCATCCCAGCTTGGGCACGTAAATGCTATCCCGCTAAACTATCAGTGTGTGCACGTGCGTGACGCAGCGCGCCTTCGTCACTTCCGAAATGCGCCACCGCCATGCCCGAGTACCTACCGACTCCGTCGCGTATACCGCTGCCGTGTTGTCTCCTCGTGCTTGCGCCCGTTTAGTTTTGCCTCGCGATGCAAGTTTGAGGGCTGCTATTGAGGCAAGTTGATTTAGTAGTCCCCGAAGAGGGAGCAGAGCTTCGGTGTGTTTCTTCGCCGAAAGTTATTACTTAAAATAGAGAACGCACATTGCGATTTTCCGAAAAGCACCGACGTGTTTGGCTGGCGCGGATTACCAAAAAAAAAACTACTTGAAGAAACTCGGTGATATTTGCGTCTTCACGTGTAACTTCATTCCAGGTAAGCGCCATAGCCAAGCACCTACCTGCAAACAGAGATAGCTTACTAAGATACTGTACACACAAACTTATCCGCGACCGCTGCGTGCACAATCAGCGTGTCAGGGAGGTGGTTAAAATTGTGATGGCGATCGCTGAAATTCGGGTATTGCATTGAAACGAACTGTGAAAATGAATTCGAAACAATATTAGTTCACTTTGAAGTATAGCCGATCGGCTCAAGTTGGGGGTCAGTATTTTGAAAAATTGGTCAATCAATTTCCTAACATGGTCTCCATCATTTTCAGGGACTCCACTGTACAATAGCGTACAAAAAAAAGTGAAATACAAGGGGAAAAAGGTGTCAAAACATACGCGAAATAAAAAATTGGCCCTGTATCTGCATGTAATCTGCAAATGTCGTCGAAAGGCGATATATAGTCTTGCGTGTGGAGAGGGTGAACAAGGCATTTATTTTTTGTTCTGCGCAAGAAAATCGGCGTATAGTATTCTGAAGGCGCTGTGTTAGTGCCTTGAGCGTGCAGCGGAGGCGAACGAGTGCATCAAGTCACGTCACAGGTCAGACATAAGCGCCATCTGGCAGTTTTTTGTTTGTTTGTTTGTTTGTTTTTTGAAAACAGAGCGCGTGGCTCTGCGACGGGTGCGCGCGCCTTTCTCAGAGGCGATAAGGTGTAGAACGCAAGGCGACGGGTAGGTGCCACCACCGTCTCGTTTTAGCAAAGCATTGGAAACACTCGTCTTTCCATGCAAGCGTTGCATAGTCAGTGCACCGTGATAAGTACTACGGTTCTCAAAATTATTTATGTATGTCTTTTGTAGTAAAAGACTCAAATACAAAATATATACGTGTTGTTATGGTGCCCCAGACATGCGTAATAATGGATTTTATATTGACAATTTTACAAGCAGGAACGCTCAACCTTGAGCAACATAGGTGGGCGCTGCGGATGGCGTCAACTGTTTCAAGTATAGCCGATGTCGTTAAGAGTGGACAAACAGACAGATGGACAGACAGGCAGACAAAAATTTTTGTGTCGAAGGTCCCCAAGAAAGACTATCGTCTTTAAAAAAGTGATGACCGGCATTACCGCGGCACACACCACGCGAAGTCTCTGTCTCGCATAATATTTTCCTCGGTTGTTTCCACAAATTTCAATTAAAGAGGCTCAACATCAGCACTATTTAAAACACTTAATTGGGGGGGGGGGCTCTGCTACTTTGGGGTTGTGGGCCAAAGCAATATATTAATATTATATATCTTTTAAACTTGCCTAGCTCTGCAAGACTCGCTTTCGATTGGAGCTGCTGCGCTTTGCTCATCCACTTTTAAAATTGTGGCTCGAGAGACTTTGGGCTTTCACTTGTTCTTGGACCACGCAAATCTTTAGTGTTTGTAGTGAAAGCGAGATAATGGGCCCTCGTAGGCCGTGGCGAGCAGCCGGTGTACGCAGTGGCTGGTATACGTGATCTTGATTTTCTGGTCTTGTATCGAGTGAACAAACGAGGCCTTAGTGATCTGCTGAGCTCGTTAAAGTACGACAGCAAAAAACCACAATGCTTCCCTTTCAACATCGTACACAGCAACAGATGACGCGCCCCCAACAAGCCGTGCTGCAGCACGCGAACTGTCGTATAGGTACCAAGGATGGTACCCGGGCATGGCTAGAGAGGGCGACAATGACGGAAGTGACATCACATGAACACTATGTATAAGACGCGCGCAACGAACGTTTGCTGCATGGTACCTTAACCTCCGCTATCACGCTAACAGTAAACTGTAACTCTATAGCGTTCCGAGCATAGCGGGGTAGTGGGCTTTACCGTGATCGAAGTGCGCATGCACAGATGTGTACGTTACCATTACCGCTTACTGTACGCGCGCTAAATTTCAGATTTAACGTTACCGTTTTAGCTTGGTGTACGTGAACTGGTGGCGCCTTCGGGCGCCCGCTTCGAAGTGATTTTAGCTTAGTTGTTGATTCACTTCGATCGCAGCAAACGACTTTTTAAAATGGCATCGCTTGCCTTCAGTTAGCTTTGATGACCGTGTATTACGGATAAGCTAGCTTAATTTTTGAGATACCTTCGCTTGTCCAACGTCTCTAGGCCTAACTGGAATATCGATATAAACAGATCAGATGCACAAAAGTTTTCTCGTTTGGTGCGTGGTTCTTATTTATTTACTTTTATTATTTCTATAATAAACGTCTATACCAATGCTTCGCGTGGTTACACAGGCAAGCATTGTCGTTTTTTTTTTTACTTTTCACTGTTCTCTAACTTATCGACCCTCTTGTAAGTGGCGCCACGATCCCAGCTGGGGCGCGTAAACAGTGTCCCGCTAAACTATAAGACGCTCTGCGCAACCAAAGTTTGCTGCAAGGTAACGCCATTCCCTTAAAGGGGCCCTGCAACACTTTTTAAGCAGGGTCAGAAAATACTGCGGATAGGTAGTAGAGGCTCCCGACAACGCGCAAGCCAAGTATTACAGCGCAGCACGTGGCCTGCAATTTACAATAAATTATCAGTCAGCTAAAAATTGTTTCCTCTTCTCTCGACAAATGACGGAAGACTTTCACAAATCACTCGTAGAAACCCCATCTATCGGCCATTGGCTGATTTGAACATGGCGCGCTCGGCTGTTACAGAGATCGCCGCGGGAGGCCGTGGCTTGTCCACGCGTGATCACACTGAAGAAGCCGCGCATTCGAAGAAAAAGAAAAAGAGTGCTCAAGGTCACGAAGCGTGGGTAACAGTATTTTTCTTTGGCCCTTCCATTCCTTCCTGCTTAGCTTACAGCGCTGCAGCATGCGATAAATCTTTGTACCTCCACTCGCACTGGACGAATTCTTAATAATTTTGCGTCCTTGAATTCGTGAGGTAATAAGCTCTTGTAGTGAATTTATTCCACGGTTACTTGAAAAATTGTTTCGTGGCCCCTTTAACCTCCGCTATCACGCTAAGGGTAAACTATAACTGTCTATTCCCCAACGTTTTGCGAAATACAGCCTTACTGTTAATTTCACGCCGTGTGAGCAGACCTGGTGCAAATATGAAATGGTGCTCCCGCAAACCATAGCAAGCTATTGCGACGGCTCGCTATGCGCATTTCATTTATGGTTAGTTGGCTTGACGTCTTCCCGTATATGTTGGCACCGCGCGCGCTGATGTGTTAGTGCTGCAGCATTCCTTAGATTTCTGGACGTTTGTGAAAACGCGTAGGTCTGCGAAATTGTGGCTGAAAGGGTGCCTCGGGCGAGAACGCAGGTGTATAAATATATATATATATAGAGGTATTAGTACACTGCGTACGGGTAGTTCAGCGGCATTTGAAGAATATTTTCGTTCTGTTCTTAGGCCTTGTTCATGCAGATACTTGCGTACATGTTCCTCGTCATGGAGTTTATGAAAAGACTAAAATATCTGAATGGATGCGTATGATTTTCGTTGTCCTCGTTAAAACGCCCCCTTCGTCCGAATTTCGGGAAAGGGAGTAGCCCCCTCCCCCCTGGCTACGGGCCTGGGACGGACGGACCAGCGAACGAGTGATCTCACGAGAGTCGAGCGCAAGTCCGAAAGTCACCCCAGAAGATTCCAGGCTTCGTCGGCGCGCTCTGGGACTTCACTGCTCCTCGCGCTTGCGCGGAACTGCTCACCGTAAGTCACGCGAAACGGCACAATTTCGGCCAGTGCAGCTTAGGCTACAGACAAAAACAACACAAATCTAGATGTAGCTGTACAGCTGTATACTAAATGTGGGAATGATGGAAAAGAAAACAAAGTCGGATTAAATGTTGAGAATGCTAGCAATGGTGGAAGTGCTGCTCTAAACTGCTTCAACAGAGAAATATCGCTCTATGCTGCTCCAAACAGTATTTTATGTTACCAATTGCTCCAAATTTGCTCCGAAATGACATTGAGAGAATGGGAGTGACGAACTTTTACTTTTTGATTGATTGATGTGTGGGTTTTAACGTCCCAAAACCACCACATTATTATGAGAGACGTGGTGGAGGGCTCCGGAAATTTCGGCACCCAAATCTGAGCACACGGGCCTACAACATTTCTGCCTCCATCGGAAATGCAGCTACCGCAAACTTTTACTTTTTGATCAACTCGTAAATCCTTCAGAAACTTAAAAGAATCTGTGTATTTTCATCGCAGTGTGCTACTAGTGTGCAGCATTATCGTCTCTGATCCCATTTGTGCGACAAAACTGTCATATTGGCCATATAGGCTGTTTTTTTTTCCTCAGCTGGACATGCAGGCTAGTGTGGTGAAATGGGAAAATGAGCAGGATTGCTTTTATCTCATACCTTTTATCTACTGTTCGTTCGTGAACACTTATATGGGACTGTGATTGCTTGTAAGATGTGGCGCTTAGCTTTTCCGATTTAACTTAATTTCTGCCTTAAGTACTAATATTTCAAATTGTAGCTCATTTCACAGTACATTTTTTACAACCTGCAATTGTTTGCTTCATGAAATTTTCATTTATTGCTTTCTGGTAAATACACAATAAAAATTATTTACGAGATGCTTCGGCAATGTTCTTAACTCGAATTAATGCAGAACAAATGCTCTTTTCCTAGAACGCTAGTAGCAGCTCTAAGCTAGCATTTTTTTTCTGCTCCGAAAACTCCTGGGGCTGCCCTGAAGTAGTACTTTTCCTGCTCTAAAGTATGCTCCAAAAAGTAGAAAGTCACTTCCATCACTGTGCCAGAATAATGACGCGCCGGGAACACACACACACATACGCACGCACGCGCGCGCATATATATATATATATATATATATATATATATATATATATATATATATATATATAGAGAGAGAGAGAGAGAGAGAGAGAGAGATGGATGGATGGCCATTATGTGTGTTCGTGTCTGAGTATTGAGGTGTGGATGCGTGCCAAACACGAAATGTAAAGTTTCGGTTGGTAGCACGGCTGGTTCAACCTTCCAGATTTAGTGGGTGATTTCGGATTCAGTTTGTCCACCTGGACTTCTCTGCGTATACGAATATTCCGCACTCCAGCCTCATCGGAAAGCAGCCAGTGCGGCCGTGACCCCAACAGCGCAAGCCGCAGTTCGGCTCACAGTGGCGTCTGCGCGAGCGGTTGCAGCGTTGTAAGAATACGCAGGGTCGCTACACTGTAACGTAGCGTACGTGGTTGCAAGAAAGCTCCGGTTAAAAACATTTATATCATACTACGCATGCTGAATGACGCGCGTACACGAAAGTTCGCACGAAGCAGTGTTGCGGGGGCGGCGAGGCGCATCAGCCACTTTAACTGTGGATGTGCGACGGCCTTTACTAGTACAGAAAGCCAAATCTTTAGCCATCGTGCATGAGTGGCAGTTTTTTTTCTGTATATCTTTGCCATACGGCTGACTTAAGTTTCACTTGAATTAAGTACAAGTGTATGCCCACAAAGCATATGTCCACGAAGCATTTTTTTTTTTGTAAAAGTGGCCGCTTCGCACAATAGCTAAATTATTGTACGTTATCGGCCGACTGTACCTTATCAGGTCCATTCGATTCACCCCGCACTTCCGGGACTGGGTCACAGTGGTGCCGTCTGGGTGTTGTCTTCGTGCAGGTGACGTTTCTCCAAGGGCAGCAGCAACGACATGCGGAAATGAATACGGGAGTGCAGATGTCGTGCAAGCCCTTGCTTATCGTCGGCTGTCTCGCGGGTTGTGGAGGCTGGGATTCGTAAAAAACGGCGCCGCTTTCGTTGCTTGTCATGTGTCTGCCGGAAAATGCTCGCTGTCATACCTGTTGGACAACATTAAAACAGACACGAATGAAATCGGCTGAGTCGTCTTCTGCAGCCGCAGCCATCTTGTGCTGCACGGACTCGGCACTACCTCACGAGCAGGTGCAGGGAATTCGTGAACTAACCTTGCACGACAGCTGCACTTTTTCGAAACGAATACTGTGGTGCCGTGGTCACCGTGTTGAACTCGTGAAACGAATTCTGAAGTGCAGCGCTTCCGTGAATCGGTTCACGAAGTGCAGGTGAAACTAATGGACCTATCCATTAAGGGCAAGTGTGGCGCGCCACATGTAGCTAGTTGAAGTACCACTCAAGGAGGCCGCAGCAATGAAGAAAGAAACAATAGATTAGTCTCGCCGGCTGATCTCCCTGGCTCCCCATGTTAGTGTAGGGCCCTGCCGTCAACTGTTTTTATACATTTATTTCTTATAGCGATTCGTCTTCCATGGTGAGCAGGTCACCTCGTTGAGGTTTGATAGGATTGGGCTGGTCGGATTGAGTTAGCTTGAAACTTGGCGTCGTCAGATAGTCACGGAGATAGTAAAACATTGTCAATAAGCACCCACTTCGAAGGTACTAGTGGTGTTGCGACCAACACCCGACCGAGTCTCAGAGAGCCTGATGTTTCCCTTACTACCTAAATCGTCGGGTGAGGACCGGTTGATCATCTTGATTGTAACTTCGGCGTGATTGTGGCGTTTACTACATTTGCTGATGCATGGCCGAACTGGAGGAGGGGGCCGCTTCTCCAGCTCGGCCGTGGCTGATAAGCATAAAAATGTAACGAAAGTGATAGATAGCGGCCTCGGACTGATGACAACTCGGTCGCGATTACCTGCTCGGCAGTGCTTATGGCGTAGCGGTGGTGCTGCACGCTTTCAGTGAATTCGCAGCAGTCCCCTTGGTGTGCGGTAGACCCGCTTTCATGTGCGCATCGCATTTTATAAACGCAAGCGCTCGCTGTTGCCGAATGGACTCGCCACAGTCATGCACGATTAAAAGCGGCGTGGGCGCCGAGAAATTTTGCTGCGCTGACGGGAGCACGGCAGAAGCGCTCGCGGCACGCTTTTATCTGGGGGGGGGGGGGGGGGGGACTGCTTGCGCGGCGTCGCTTGTAGGAACCTCGCTGTTTCCACGTGGAAGGTACTCTCCGCAGAGTGGATGGTCGGAGCAGAGCTGGTGCTAAGAAAACTCCCGCAACAAGCGCGCGTGCATAGTGCAGCAAGCGACGCACGCCGTACGCAATAAGCCAAGGACGGTCGGCTGCTTGCTGCAGCAGGCACATGAAGCGGTGCCAGTTTTCGCCCTGTGGCTGATGGCGGTACACACGCGCGCGCGCATGTATCGGGTGAAGCCGATACGCGGGTCCCTCCGCTCTGTCACGATATCAGTTTCTGTGTGTGTCCCACATCGTGTACGAGTGTCGAAATGCCCCATGGCATCGCCACCGTGCGTTGGACAGTAGCGTGAGGGAGCCGGAATTTCTTTTCACGCTTTAGTGAAATGAAAGGAAAAAAAAAAACCTGGTAGTGGTACCATAGGCAACAACGTTGCACTTATTTCATAGCTCATAGCAACAGAACACAGGTGTTTGAATGCAAGTTTGTACTTGGTAGCGTCATGGGCGTATTCTGCCACTCATTTCTGAGGCGGGGGGGGGGGGGGGGGAGTCGCCGAAGGAACACCGGAAAAGGGGGCGCGGTCATGACTTTTTGTTTTTTCTTGTTTTTTAGCACAAATACCCCTTCGTAGCATGGTCGGAGGAGGACGATAAGCACTGAAGTGAGGTGGGGATTGACGCAGACATATGGGGGTGGGAGGCGATTGCCTCCCCCCCTCCCCTGAATTATCCATTACTAGGTGGCGTCTGCATACAACTGTTTAGTGTATAGTTGTCATGTTCACAGCAGATATGCATTAACCAAAGTTTACTGTTCTTTTGGGGCGGGGGGGGGGGGGGACAGGCTTGCTACTTATTCAGTTTCCACATATATGTATTCTGAGTGCACATGTTGAGACACTAGCTGCCAAATTGGATGCTGCACTAGATATTGGGGCGCTAGATTCCAGAAAGGCAGCCCGCTTTATATACATCAGTTATGGTCGCACATCTGTTGGTGCATTAGTCACGAGAGCTAATCTTCCTCCAATAACTGAAAGAAACTGTGTTTCTTGTCTCATATTTTTATATCGGCTAATTAGGAAGCACTATAAGATAGACTATAGCAAATTTTTATCTTTATCCTCTGGACATCATGCCGTCTCAAACACACAATAATTCTTTCAGATATTCATTTTTCCCAACGACAGTCAGGGAATGAAACATCTTTACTAATGACATTGTTTTACAGCCATGACTTGAAATGCTTGTTTCCTGTCTAACTGCTTAATGTCTTTTGGTTTTGAAGGTGTACAGCATTAACATTCGTGTTTTCCAGTACGTGTGTATGCTTATTAGAAAAATCCAGATTGTCAAAAATTATACCGGTAAATGTTTATTGGATCTTTTCGCATTTATTCAAAAACATGGCACCCTGACTGTATGCCATCCTGAGTGTAACATGATTTCACACTATGGCAATGAGAAGCTCACAATTTTCGCAGCCGCTGTGGTTAAACACCGTTGTGGTTGTCTTCACCACAGTCACTTGCACAGCAAAGGGGTCATGCCTGTGCAGCCTGCAGAGAACATTATCACGCAATTTGTAATTCTGAAAATCGCATCTGCCTGCCACATTAAGTGGTGTTGCTCATGTGTCTGGCACCCGTGACACCTTCTAACGCTGGTTGCGAAAAAGCTAGCAGTGCTAGTTGATTGGCACGCATCACTGGCCAGTCTGGCATCCATGATGCAGCCTGATGAGCCTCAACACGTACATCTGGTTGGGTTTAGCAGTCTTGAGGCACATTAGTGAGGATATGTATTTATCCCTATTATCTAGCTTTCGCTTCCCCTCTTTTTCTATGTTGCAGTACATTACTTCATCTGTCGCTGAAAAAGGGCGTCCTTGTCTACCTCTGTCAAATGGATGCCCACACTGTGTCTGCCTCAAGTGCAGCACGAATAGGGCTCAATTCTGAGTGGTCACCAACTCCCCTTTCTCCTCCTTTTACATGTCGCGCCATACTTCTCATGGTTTGCAGAATGTGTAGGGTCCATCCTATGTACGGCTGACGTAGAAGCCTATAGCTGATGTTCCAGCCGCACGCAGTCGTACCATGCATGATTAACGTCTTCTATACGTAGCTTGTCTCATTGCAGGTACACGGGTTCAAGCGAATAAGGCAACAGGCTAGGTCAACAACAACACTTTATTGCTATACGTTAGCAATAACGCGTAAATGTCGTGAGGAGATTCTACAAAAAACAAAAGTAGACGCTTACCCCTTGGTTGTTGTTGTCCTTGGCTCGCAGGGGGTTGCGGCTTCAACCTCCTTCTTCCTAGGCCGGTGTCAGAGAGCTTGTGCGGCCGTTTGCACGCTAGTTTTGTTCACTGACCTGGTTTCCCTCTTCCTGACGAAGGTGTGTTCTTTCGCTGAGGTAGTGAAACCCGTTTTGTGCGTCGGGAAAGGGGGATCGCCAGCGCTGGCCGCAGGTGTGTTTCATTCCTTGGCAAGAGGCTTTATTGACTCTCGAAGGGACAGTCATGTTCCCGCAACTAGGCGGTCGCGCTGCTGTAGAAGGGAAGGGTGGCTGGGTGCACGTGCTCCCCCACAGATGATGTAACCATCATTCATTTCTCAAATTGCTATTAGTGCCTACACTAATGTGCACCAGGTCAGGGTTCTTCTACCATCTTGAAAAAACTGGGTGCTTGCTCTGTGGCACTGAAAATTGAACCCAGTTCGACACAGATGCTTCATCACAATTCCTTATCTCCATTTCCTGTACTGTTTTGTCGTAAAAATTTATAATCTACTTCAACTGTTGCATCTCCCTTATTTAGGCTTGACAACCCTCTGAATGTCACGCTCTAGGCTTGCTTAGACCGTAATTTATCTGCCACAGAAGTCTTTTGGTTATGCTGCTGTAATTCTGACTCGAAGGGTCGAATCCTGGTGGCTGCGGCCACAATTCGCTGGAGCAGTGGAGGCGTAATGCTAGCTGTCCATCGGCTTACATATAGGTAGCTTTACTTCAAGGAACCCCAGGTGGTCTAAATTTTCAGAGGTCTTCACTATGGTGTCCCTCATAATCATATAGTGGTTTTGGGTGTAAAATCCATCCATTAAAATTCTTCTTGAAATAAGGTGGTGGGTGACCAATAGCCTTTTTATTACTATCATGTATTACATCTATCACAACGTAGCATCCTCGCTCTTCTTTCTTTCTTCTCCTTTTTAAAAAAGCAAAGCTCCTTAAGCCTGCACTCTACCATCACCGTCGAAGCATCCTGCGCCAGGAAAGTGTGCCGAGCAAACAGCAGGTATGCGCTCCCGGCAAAGCGGGAGTCCAGACACAGCGACAGATGGCTCGCGCTGTCCGCATGTGCCGCACACACACACTCGCTCAGTTGTTCCCGCCACAGTGTCTAGCAGACGTTCTCCCCACCCACTCTCCACCCTACCACTTTCATGAAAGCCAGCTGCGAGGATAGTTGTTTTCAGTCTAATTTATAAGGAGCTTTGGTCATCGGTTGTATTTGTACATGGAACAATAGCACCTTTCTTTTGTTTTATACGAGCTTTAGTTTTTTTATAATAAATTGTTGCACAAGCCTGTAATGACTTCTTTTCTCTGTATATCATCCCTTTCTTTTTTCCTTAAGTAGTGTGAGCTTCTCATATTTGTGTCAACAGCTGACCAGTTAATCCAGAATTTAGGTTGACCCTCACACTTCGAACTAAATCTCGAAGGAAAATAAGTTATGCAATGATTGAACAAATTATCAAAATGCATCTTTATCCTGAAACAAATGCAATTTCAAAGCTGCAAAATAACAATGGCATTTATTTACATGGCCATTTACGTGCTGGTTCTGCATGGCAAACAATCCCCCCAAATGTGCTGATATCTTAGTGAAGTGTTGCAACCGCAATGGAGGGGGGGGCCCATCAGTTGTGCTCTCAATTAAGTCCAAATGCGTGCACTATCTTGACGGCTTTCATTTGGGTTCACTCGGTCACCAGTAGCAATCTCAAACACAGCTCCCAGATAACCTTGCCAGCCTTCATCTCCAGCTCTGGTTACATTATGGTCTGACCCTGAAATTACGTTTCTTTCTGACTGCATTCGCATGGGTCAGTTGGTTGCAAATTCTTTTCTTGGGCACTTCAGTCTCGCACTGTGCCGCCAAATTTCTACTCGTGAAGTTTTGTTGGCTTACGTTCATTTTCACACAAAAGATGAAAAGAAAGCAGCCTAATACCCATGTGTGTATATTAGCATGAAAGCAGCTGAAATATAAAACGAAGAATCCTCACAGCACCACAAGGCCAGCCTTGATGATGGCGGTTGCGATAGTTGAAGCCTTTTCAGTGTAGTTGCCCGATTTGTTTTTCTTCCACTGACTGGTCTAGTGCTGACAAAACAAGAGTCAGTTATTCCCTGTAGGAAGATTTAAACTTGATTCCAGTTTTCGTGTCAAGATTGCAAGCCACTTCGAAACATATTGTCTGACAGGCCTATGCATTTCGTGGGTATTGTTTGGACACTCAGTTACTATGTGTTAAGCAGTCTGAAAGTAGTTTTTTTTTTTTTTTCTGCCAAACTGCATGCCTTTCCTGTTCAGGATGTTTACTCAGCTATGTTTTCATCCTCATTTAGCCTGCTCTGACTTGAAATATAAAATTGCTGCTTTCTAGCTGCTCTTTATTTACTATGACACCTTGTTGCCCACTTAAAACAATGAAATGGAGTTTCACTGGCCCTGCGTTTGGTGGACAGAATTGCTGTTGTTTTTGTCCATATCATGTCCAAGTCTTTTAGGTCTAGGTATTTCTGCACTCTTACAGCCCGTTGAGTCCAACTTTGAAACTCATTGTCCTCGGCACCTTATCTCACCGCAGATAATGCACGACCCATATCTCTTGTACTGCCTCATTCATAATTTTTTCCCGTGGACTCCCACTGCCTATTGTCCTACTGATCTTTGGCTAACATCCAACCCCTTCAAGGTGTGAGCTTTCGAGCATATAACGTTAATGCAAAAGCCAATGCTAATTTTTCAAGTTTCTTGCACCATCTCATGTTATATGTAACAATAGTGTTCCTTGAAAAATTTATAAACAGAACGCATGTGCTCAAGCTGACGTTTCAACAAGTGGACTTGTCTTCTTCAAGGCTAGTTCCAGCCTTGAAGAAGGCAAGGTTGAAGGTTTTAACCTTGAAGAAGGCAAATCGAGTTGTCAAACGTCTGCCTGAACACACACCCCCTGTTTGTGGTTTTTTTATTGTAAGCTTTCATCCTTCCTTTCCTGCCATTTCCTGGATTACCAATGTGTTTTTGTGTTTCGTTACTGCTGCATTTCATTTTGCTTTTATTTTTACACCTTCGTGCATGTTTGCTTAGGCTCCTCTTCTATTAATGCATATATGAAAAGTCCCCTGACACCAACTTTGGAAACTCGAGGTGCTTTTGTTGTTTGAGTCCTGCATGCAGGGTACTTCTGACCGATTATTAGCTGATCTGTGTTATCAGCACGATGTCTTCTCTGGCTTGACGTAGGCAGAGGCCCTGCGTAACGTTCCATGAGGAATGCAGGTATTGTCCACATCAGAGAATATCTGCGGGGCACGCACAGTACCCAAGCTGGTACTCGGCTAGGGCTATTGTTTTCACCCCTTCCGCTCTGCTATGGGGAGCTGCTCTCAAGGCGGTTTTGTCTGCTTACACCTTACACGAGATATTTTGAGGGAGACAAGCGCAAAGCACCCACAATCTTTCATTCTTCACTGGCGACGGGTTTCCCGATTTGAGAGCGGCTTGTTCAGCGTTACCGAAGCTTGAGCCCACTAGTCTCAGGTGCTCCCCCGCTGCGGGGCACTAGTGTTTCTTGTGGCATACCTGTCAAGTATCCCGGATTGGCTGGGAGGCTCCCAGATATTGACCATTTTTTGTTTTTTTTTCGTTTGTACGGTTGTCATAGAAATCTCCCGTAAGTCGGAATTTCTAGGCGTGATCTGGCCGCATTGACAAAAAAGCAGCTCAATCCGCTCCAGGCTTTTCGGACCTACCCCATTTTATTATAAATAAGTATAAGAGGTGCTCATGTAAACCTATAGTATAATCTCAGTGATGCGAAACCGCGGCATATACGAACTCTTGAAATTCGCCAGCCAAATTTTACGATGTTCATTAGGCCTTAGTACGAATTCTCCGAACTCGTTTCCTAATTGCTGCAGGTGATACGAAATTCAGTACGGAAACTGTTGAACGAAGGCCGTGAGCAGGGTACTCGGAGTTTCGGAAGTACGCGGGCGACCGGCGCACGCACTGCCTTCTACAGTGCGTGTGATTGTCGTTGCCACAACCGTTGACGAAACCGCGGTCGCTCTTGACACGATTATGTATGGCGACGATGTAACCGGCACAACCCCGAAAGTGTGCGCTCAACCAGTCAAAGCAATGCTGCTTTCTGCAAACTCTGTGGACAAAACTGTGGCAGATGCTATCGTAGATGGCATAAAATGACTTACCTTTGAAGGGGCGTGCACAGCCAAGCGCATGGGGATTGTAAAATGAACTACCGTTTCCCGCAACTGCCGCTCACAAAACCACGGTCGCAGCGATGCGATAGTGATCTATGAGCACCGACGGCACGCAGCGGTAGGTTAGAGGCAGTAAATACGTAAAAAAAAGTTACAGTTTCGCCGCAAGGGCGTAGCAATAAATGCCACCGCAACAACTTGGAATGTAACCCTGAGAACGGCAAGCAGATCGAAACGTCCAGCGCACTACTCACACATAAATGACGCACGAAAACGATACTGACGCACGAAAACGATTTTTGTAAAAAGGTCGCAAATGAGAGTTTCGCCGTCAGGGGTCTGTGAACATAATTATTATTTATAATGCTCTACAGTACAGCATGCTGTTTAAATAATCACTACTCTTTCCATCATTACAGATTATAATTTCATTTCGTTGTGCTGAAAGTGAGGGCTAGTAATGTGGCCACACGTTTGTGTGTTCCTGCACTGTCAGCTACAAAAACATTGCAGTTGTTCGTGTTTGAATATACTCAAACCTCGATATAACATACCCGAATATAACGAACTATCGATTATAACAATGTAAATCAAAGATTCTCGCAATAGAGATAGTAGTAATAATATGATATATCCTTTTATAATGAATTTTCGGATGTAATGAACTTATTATCCTGAAAGATGCTACATTGTTAAAATGAGGTTTGGGTGTACAACTGATCAGTGAAGCTCCTTAGAAATTAGACGCAAACGACTACGTGTGTGTTTGATCTCACTGCTGGCTTTGATGTCGTAGCGTGGGGAAAGCGTCTACTGCACTCAGGGGCGGGACTGACTAAGTGGGTGAGTGTGCGTGTGTACGATGCAGCGCGAGTTGCTTGTTGTTTCGCTCAATGCATTTGCCCAGCACAGGGAGCTTCAAAAGCAACGATGAGCTGCGGGCCTAAGGAGCTTCACTCCTAAAAAATACTTGAGGGGTCAAGTACATCAATTCAAGAATTCTCTGCCTCATCATCTTCTAATAGCGTTGTATGTAAAACATTGTCAGTTTTTATATGCTGTTCTGCGCTCTTGACCTAAAGTATAAGAAGCAGTGGTGATAGAGGGCATTTCCGCTTCAGTCCGCAAGCAAATTATAATTTTTTGCATTTTTGGCCCTGCAAACAACTTTTTCTCTGCCAAAACGCGTATTGAAATTTCCCATAGCATTTCCTTGTTTTCATTATTCTAAGCTTTCCCACTGTCTAGAAATGCCATTCATAAACGCCTGTTATGAGCTCCATAGATCTTTTATGAGCCGAACAAGCACAGGTACAGCCCTTCAAACATTCTCTGGGGGGTGAGTACAGCAGGGATGGATCCAGACACTCATTTTGAGGGGGGGGGGGGGGAGTCACCCCTACGGCCCCCTCTGGATCTATCACTGCTAATGGGACATTTCTTTTCACCCCCTTCAACAGCTCTAATTTGGTGGCTTCTATTGCCACCGTGTTTAACCAATGTAAGTATAACTGACCTCCAGGAGCTTACTGTTCTTATCTCGTTCGCCTTTATATATAAGATTCGTTTTCTCTTCACGCTAAGCCTTTGTTATATCTTTTGCTTAATAAAGCTCTCCCTCACTCTCTAATTGTGCTTTGTACTCTACAATCGCCTGCTTGATTATGTGTCCTGCTACCATATGGTGGGAGATACTTTCTTCTGCTGTTTCTTTTTTCTTTTGCCTTATAACTCGGTTAAGAGGCCTCTAGGGGAAGAATTATCTAAGCATTTCATCATAGATTGGCACAGGGATTGAGCAGAAGAACAAGAGAGAACAAACAGCCAATTGGCGAGCTGAAATAATTCAGAAATGTTTTCAATGCTTGAATAAATATAGCATTATAATACAGTTGCACATCAATATTGGCAGTCATTGTTTTTCAAAGCTTAAGGTGACTTCAATTTTTTGTATTAATGTATTGGGGGGATGATAGGTGGTGTTCAAGTTTGACAAGTTGTGTGGTGAGGATTTTTCCGAACTATCTGCGTGGCAGTGTGGTAAGCCAGGCACGAAACAGCCCAATTTTGATTCTCAGGGCGGCTCAAGCGCTTAGGTTTTAATTTTAATCCAAACCACATCGTCCGGAGGTCGTTTTCTATTTATTCTCTTGATAGAACAACGCGTCCACCC
This sequence comes from Rhipicephalus annulatus, assembly GCA_013436015.1. Taxonomy (NCBI): domain Eukaryota; kingdom Metazoa; phylum Arthropoda; class Arachnida; order Ixodida; family Ixodidae; genus Rhipicephalus; species Rhipicephalus annulatus. Next base: position 368,795 of record WOVY01010833.1, read on the forward strand.
TTACATTCTGTGGCTATTTTCATCTTTTGACCATCTCAGTGGCCTCGACCAATCTCATGTGGCTCACTCTCATTCTTTTGTTCTCCCCCGTTCTATGCTAGAACGCAAAGTAGCCCCCTAGGTTGAACTTTGAGTGCATCTATTTAGTGTATCTGTTCAGTGTATCTGTGAGTATAGGCTCATTATTTTTTTTTTATATTGAAGGTCTTGCTAATAATGTTGCTCATGCAATGCAGTGCATCACCTCTATCAAAAATATTCCTGTCTGCATCTATCATAAACAGTTGAGAACCCATTGCTGATGAGCATAGTGCTCTGTGTAGTTCTAGAAACTTTTTTTTGGTACGGCTTTATTTCTTTTGTGGATCTGTTCACTTGGGCATTTCATTTTTTTTTCATTTACTGGTTTGTGTGCTACCCTCCTCGTCTCATGGTGGATGCTTCATCTGAGCATTTTCCTTTCTCCCTGTAATCCCAGCTAATTAGTTTCCCTAAGAGGCTCCTTCTCATGGCCGCCTATGGCATGTTCTATTTCACTATTCTGTCATATGCGTGATTCTCATTGCAGCTGCAACAGTTTTTTAGTGCTTTTTGTCTCATCTGCTGCTGTGTGACCTGCTCTGTTTGTTCGCAATTTGAGGCAGCTGCAGGAAATGCCTTTGTTTTTATTGCTTTTTTTTCTCGTGATTGCTTTTTATTCAGCTTTCAGTTTGCCGAAATGATTGCTTCCTGTATTGCATCAGCCTTTTGCAGAGGTCAAGGCTATATGTTTGATTGCTACCTAAGCAGCCTTTTTCATGTTCGCCAATTGTTCTATGCTTGGGTCTATTCGTTCATAGGCTGTTTCACTAATCATGTGCAGTTCATGCAAGACTATGTTGCTATGTAAGGGGTCCATAGCACTTATTTTGTTAAAGGGGAACACCAGCCTGCAACAAATCGCAGTGTTGAGAGGACCAATCACATAAGTATATATACCAATTTATACCTTTGGGCGCATTCTCTTTGCAGCAAATTGAAACTAAGCATTGATGCAAGGAACAGCAGGCTGATAGTGATGGTGATAAGTATTCAAAGTGTAATGAAAATGTCAGACAGGGGACTGCTGTCAGTTTTCTGTGATGTGTCTCTTCATTGAAAACTTCTCATGATCCAAGTCTGTTTAGTGTTTGTACTACTAGTGCATCTTTCAAAGTTTATGCCTGCAGAATCGGCTAAAAAACTTGGACACTTGAGCTGCTGCATGGTAGTGCGGTAGTGGGTGAGTGGGAAAGGATGCACAATTGGAAAGCCAGCCAGAACATGGTGGAGGAAAGGCCACAGAATGAGAGCTGTCTAACAACTGAATTTTATTTTAAATAAATGAACGTGAAAAACCAGCACCATTGGTGTGCAGGAATTTTAGGCCATGTGAAAGCAATTCCTAAGCATGGGTGCTTCGCAATCTATCAAACAAATGTAGCACTCGAATGTGCATTCATTACTCTTAATTTTCATGAAGAACGCTTCCCTTTTTTTTTTTGTAACAGTCTTTAAAGAAGGGAGCAGAGGGTATTAGGGAACAAACCGAGGTTAAGAATATCATAGTTGAGTTCAAGAAGAGGAAATGGACATGGGTTGGGTATGTAGCACGTAGACAGGATAACCGCTGGTCATTAAGGGTAACTAACTGAATTCCCAGAGAAGGCAAATGGGTTATGGGGTGACACAATGTTAGGTGGGCAGATGAGATTAAGAAGTTTGCGGGTATAAATTGGCAGCAAGAAGTGCAGGACCGAGTTGACTGGCGTAATATGGCCTGACTGGCGTAATATGGCGAATATGGCGAGTTGACTGGCATAATATGCACTCATCATCATCAGCCGGCCTTTGTCCTACAGTGGACGTAGTCAGGCTGATGATTAGGAGTCTTTGTGCTGAAGCGCCAAACATAAAAGGGCACAAAGCTCGCAGAAGTGTTCAGGAAGCAGATGGGTGACATATGTCTTAGTGCACGTTTATCTTCCATTTTGTTTTTGTTTTTTGCAACTGGATGCTTAAGAAAATGGCTAGGGCTTGCGATTCTTGCAAAGAAAACATGGTTTTGATGTAATAGGTTTTGCTCTTTTCATTCAACTGCACACAAGGTAGCCGTTGTGCTTCACATGGATCAGAGTTAGTGTGCTTTTTCCAATACTGTGTTCAAAGTACAAAGCTACACTCAAATGATTAAAATAAAATGCAAAGGCACAGATTGTAGTGTGCTTGGTTTCCTTCACATGCATCGAGGTTTTTGCTGTGAACAACCCACCAAGAGATGGACACTTTCACGTGTGCGCTCACTTCCATGATCGAGCTCAGCTTGACCATGTGAATGAATGGAGGCATCATTGGTTCTAAGTTTTACCATGTTGCTTGCAAAAGTTGCACAAGCTCAGTCCCCTAGACAATACTGTTTATGTGGAAACGTCCGTGTATGTGAGCAGTATAGAGTTTTTCCTTCTCACTTGTACTGCTTCACGCAATTACAGAGCTCTGCTGTGGATGCTTTTATTGCTTCCAAGATTAGGCTTGCCCCGACAGACCCAGGTTGTAACTTTGACAGAGCCATAAAAAAAATGCAGTCGTAGACTGCTTTGCGACATATGCTGTACTTAGATTTCTTACTGCTGATGTTCTTGAGTAGCGGCACATCACACACATGTGTTGTCACAGCAATGAAAGATTTATGTAAGATAGGGACATATTTTGACACTCCGTGACACTCTGCAGTTGATTGAATGCCTTCTTCAATGCTAGCTATAGTGTAGGAACTTGTAATTTTTATTGCAGCCATGTTGCATTAGATGGTTATCTATGGGTATCTTTGCAGATTTTTTTATTGTGTACATTACAATGAATACTCTATCTAGAATATGACTGTAATGGAAGTGTGATGCAGCTTTGCTTTTGCTGCAAAACTAACACATTTGTAGCATACCTTAAAAGGGCTTGAAAAGCAGTGTTTGTAATGCCTTTTTTGTTAGAGTGACGGAAAGCTTAGCAGTCAGCGAGTCTAATCAAGGAATGGCAAAATGTAAAGTGCCACGAAAAATTCGTAATCAGACTTTTTTTATCTGCAGCGAATGTGAAGCTGTATACTCTCCATGCTGAAAACAGTGAGCGTGATACCCGCTTCACATTCAAGTGCGGCGGTTTAGTGTGCACGCGTGCGCTCTGCGCACATGCGCTACCGTACCACTTGGTCCACTGGCGGCCGCGATGACAGCGCTGTTTCTCTCTGTGCAACTCGCAAGTAGCACAGAATTGAGCGAGGCGGGATAATAGTGTACATACTTTAATCTTGATTACTGGTCACATGACAGTATCGGACTGTGCGAATATACACAGCGACGGGATCGACTCCGTATTCCAAAATTCACCTTCTAGGCTCTTTTGCTAGACTGCATGGTATAAGGGTTTCTGTTATTTTTAAGAATGATTTTAAGAAATATATATTTTTGTCACAACTCCAAAAGAACGCTGGAATCTGTCTCTATATTTCATGGTCTTCATTTCTACTAGTCTAATCGCACGCTCTGGCCAGTTGTCGATTCCTTTACGCTTTCAAGTATATATAAAAAAGGCAGTTACATTTACCCAGTGTTCAGGTGTTTCAGAAACCTTAACTTTGTTCAGTAAAGATTAGAATTTTGTAGTTATTCGTTCCGCTGTATGAAGTACATCTGTAACCAGTGAGTCGCAATAGTCTGCGTGCCTGGGTACCCGCACTTCAGGGGCAAGATACTTGTAAACAGAAATGCCAAATTACTAGTAACAAAAGCTAGCAACTTTTTTACAATAATTTTTGCATAGACATGAAAAAAACATAGCAGCTATGGGTAATTTTTATGTGCATTAAAATATCTAAAATCCCTATGTGGAAAAGAAGCAAGGAAACTAGTTTGCATTGCTGCATGATTCTTTGGAAAAATCATGCATTGAAAAATGTTATTTACAATGTGGTTATCATTGATGTATTACAGAGTGAAAATGTAAAGGGTGTCAGTGTTTCATTCTTTAAATTATGTAGAAACTCCAAGGCAACTACATAAGTTTGACCTCATACATTATTAACATGGTAGCGTTAAAGAACTCATCTCACAGAAATTTCGGCATCGTTGGTTGCGAGTGACAAATCACAAAAAATCGAGCATCTTTATGTGACCAAAAAAATTGAGAAACATGCATATAAAATAAAGAATTAAAAATTTTGGGTCTGAGTTGAGATAGAACCCGGGCAGTTTGCGTGACAAGCGGCTGTTTTACCACACGGCCACGTCTCTGCTTGTTAAAACAGTGAAAAGAACTTCCTCTGCTTAAAAATGCAGTGAAAGTAGCTTTCATGCTTCATAAACATATGCGTCCTTTATACATGCTTCACAATGCAACAATAAATATTACAGGAATAATGCGTGGCACAAGCATTCATTACCATCTGGCATCAGAACATGTAATTATCATAATGACTTCATGGTTTAATGCAGGTCACTCCTTACACAAGGCACACACGCTACTGCATCCTTAAAGTCACGTAGTGGGTGCATAGAAAGTTTGAAAAGATTTAATACATGAAGTGGTTGAAGTATGCATTAGAAACAGAATAAGGTGAAGCTTAAGGGTTCCCCAGTTTTTCGTCTGTATATTCATCACATTGACTTTATTCGGGAATTTTCGATTACATATTCAGCTCCTTTAAAAGAAAATCTATTTCTGCGAAGAGTTAGGCAAATGTCGTCAAAAACTGACATCAAAATGCTGGAATTTCAAGGGAGCATTGAAATTCATTTTTCTTTTTCTTCCTGCAGTGTGTCTTCTACCAAGTGTTTAGGCATCATCATCATCATCATCATATTGTTGATGCCATAAATAACGTAATTCACTTTGTATCAAGCCTGCTATAGACAACTATATGATGACCCTCATTTCAGCACATATTTTCCTCCTCAAGTCGTCGAATATGCAGCATCGCTGGCAATAACTGCGCACTTGATGGCGTATCCTGTGTTTCCATTAGATGAGCTCTGGCTGTGTGCCAGAGCCAATCATGATAAACGTGCATTATAGCCCGTGATTGAGCTTTGCATCTCCAGGTGCTTCAGTTATAGCGGCTCCTGACATGTTCAGTATGCCGCAACTGCAAATGCTATGTATGCAAACGAACTAAATCTATTTGAGAACCATCACTGACAAGCACAAATGAAGGCTTTGTGGGGATGTTTTCAATTCTGAAGTTACAGTCTTAACTGCACAGATCCTGCCATTGATCTCAGCGCAAGAGTCTAACGCTTACTGTTCGAAAGTGCTGAAGCAGCTCCACTCGCTGGTTGCCTTGCACAGCAGCATGATGTTGCAGCTTTGCATGTCACCAGTCACTAGACTTGCAGCTGTCAACGTACCTAGGGAGATTCACAATGTTAGCGAAAAGAAACCTTTACATGAATACTAGCTGGCTAGCTGCTCAATCTTTTGGTCGTGGGACTGCAGCCGTGAACCTCCAAACCCATCAGGTTGGCAGACACAGGACGTCAGCTTATTTTACGGGGCAGTGGCAGCGCAAGCGGGTGTGGCTTACGTGTGATGTCGAATAGAATGTGCCATGTAGGCAAGAACATCGGTTGCCTCATGGCGCTTTCTGGTCACCACTCGCAGATGGCCACACCACCAGTGCTAGTTGCAGGTGAGCCTTAGCCTGAAGCCTGTTGTGTCACAGACAGACAACACTCACTTTTTACCAGAAGTCCCCAAGTAAATTTCCATCAGTCTTATCTTTAAACAAAACAAATTATAATGTGAATAAATGTAAATGGTTTCTTCATAAGTAGGAAAACTTGTTAGTGTTAACTTGGTCCTACACTCAGATAGGTCCCTAGTGTTACACTGCAGGTTCATTTTATGTGCCATGGAAGTCTATTATAACTCGGCTGAGCCGCTGTTATCGTTAGTGATTCACAGATTTGAAGCGTAGTAATAAATTGTGCAGTTTACGCAGAGAGATTTGAATTGCCTGCGAATAATAAATCACTCTTGGTGTACTCGCTTTGTGCATTTGTATCCATTTAATAAAACCGTTTCTCAATCCTATTAAAAACAGCCCTCGTTCTCAAAAACTTTAAAGTTTACCCATGACATCACTCAGGCAGCTATTGAGGGTGGTCATTCAGAAGATATCACTCACCATTGCCATGTCCTAATAGCAGGGAAACTTGGAGTTTGATGACACCTCTGTTATCTCTGACAAAAAGCATAACAAAATGTAGTAAATTACACACTTGGTGCTTAAACGTAAACATTTTGACAGCAATCTGTCTGGCTGGGTAGAAAGGTTTAGAAAATTGAAATTGCTCCAGCCACAGTTCAAATAGAGTCCGACGTTTCGAGACCTACTCGGTCCCTTCCTCAGGGGGTGACTGTCTTGGTCATGGAAGTGTCGTCGCGTCGTGTTCTCTCACCACGGCTCCGGCTTTCCCTTTCCACCACGTTTCGGAGACCGTGAACGTACACCGAAGGCATTGATCCCAGCGAGCGGTTCACGTTGGCAGGCGTATGCTGAATGTGCCAAGACTCGAGCAAGAGCCTCTTTCCCAAATTCCGTTCTGTTTCAATAACAGAAGCGCCGTCTAAGTCAATTTTATGGTTGTGCCTCTCGCAGTGCTCCGCCAAAGCGCTACGTTGCACTTCCATCTTCCTGACGTCGTTCTTGTGTTGGCGCATTCTTTCCGGGAAACACTTGCTCTCGCCTATGTAGCAGGCTGGACACCCAGAACACGACACTTTGTAGACAACGCCCGGGTGTAGCTCCCTCGGAGGTCGGTCTTTCGGCCGCGGTAGCAAGCGAGCGAGCGTCGAAACACGTTTATGGATTACCGTGACCCCGGCTTTTCCTAGGACTCTCGAGAGCTGTTCACTTATGCCCGGCACATATGGAATGGCGACGCGGTTGTTTGGCGCCTTCGTTTTTCTCGTGTGCGGTGGTGTGGCCAGGGCGGAAAGGAGGTCGGGCGGTGTGTCGCTTGCAGGTGTCTTTCCGCGGTGCGGTGGTTGTGGTCTCGACAAACGGCGTGACGCCCGGCAATGAACGCTTCTGTGTAGCCATTCCCTCGTAGCTCGGCGACAATCCTCTTTTCTTCTTTCTTCCTCTCACCCTCCGACGTGCAGATTACTCGTGCACGTGAAAGGAGTGCCGAAACCACTGAAGCTTTGTGGGCAGTTGGATGACAGGACGTAAAATGCAAATACCTGCCGGTGTGAGTTGGCTTTCTATACACCGAAAAGGTCATGCGCTCGCCCTGTCGTCTGACTAAAACATCGAGAAACGGAAGCGCCCCGTCTCGCTCTTGTTCCACCGTGAACTGTATCGCTTGGTCGATGGAGTTTAGATGTTCGAGGAAGCTGTCTACTGCTGCCTTCTTTATTATGCAAAAACAGTCATCCACGTACCTCACAAATACTTTCGGCCTGTCAATAAAGGAGCCCAGTGCCATCTCTTCTATGTGTTCCATTGTGAGGTTCGCAGCCGTAATGGAGATCGCCGCTCCCATCGCGGTCCCGCTGGCTTGTCTGTAGAAGCTCCCGTTGACACTGAAATACGTCCCCTTGAGGCAGTATTCCAGTAGGCGACACAGTTCGTCGACGCCCAGGCAGGTTCTTTCATCCAAGAGCTCGTCTTGGTTCAACGCTGCTCGTGCGCTAGATACCGCTAGTGCTACGGGCACACTGGTGAACAGGGACACGACGTCGAACGAGACGAAGCACTCATCGCTGCTCACGGTCACATCTCTCATGCGCTCCAAGAAGTGGCTGGCGTCGCGTATGTGGGTCAATGTTTGCCCCACGAGCGGCGCGAGAGTCCGGTGGAGATACTTGGACAGCGCCCGGAGTGGAGATGTTGTAAAATCCACGATAGGACGGAGCGGAACTGTGGGCTTGTGGGTCTTGGGAAGCCCGACCCCCTTTCCGCCCTGGCCACACCACCGCACACGAGAAAAACGAAGGCGCCAAACAACCGCGTCGCCATTCCATATGTGCCGGGCATAAGTGAACAGCTCTCGAGAGTCCTAGGAAAAGCCGGGGTCACGGTAATCCATAAACCTGTTTCGACGCTCGCTCGCTTGCTACCGCGGCCGAAAGACCGACCTCCGAGGGAGCTACACCCGGGCGTTGTCTACAAAGTGTCGTGTTCTGGGTGTCCAGCCTGCTACATAGGCGAGAGCAAGTGTTTCCCGGAAAGAATGCGCCAACACAAGAACGACGTCAGGAAGATGGAAGTGCAACGTAGCGCTCTGGCAGAGCACTGCGAGAGGCACGACCATAAAATTGACTTAGACGGCGCTTCTGTTATTGAAACAGAACGGAATTTGGGAAAGAGGCTCTCGCTCGAGTCTTGGCACATTCAGCATACGCCTGCCAACGTGAACCGCTCGCTGGGATCAATGCCTTCGGTGTACGTTCACGGTCTCCGAAACGTGGTGGAAAGGGAAAGCCGGAGCCGTGGTGAGAGAACACGACGCGACGACACTTCCATGACCAAGACAGTCACCCCCTGAGGAAGGGACCGAGTCGGTCTCGAAACGTCGGACTCTATTTGAACTGTGGCTGGAGCAATTTCAATTTTCTAAACACTTGGTGCTAAGTGCTTAAATTACCTATTGGACACAAAGTTGTCCCTTTCAGCCTCACAGGCTTGCAGACCCTCATGAAAACCTTTTCATGGCCTTTCTATTAAAGGCATAGTTAAGGTAATTGGCTGCCTGTAAAAAAAAAGTGTGACACAAACGATGAGGTTATTACTGGTCTGCTTATACTCGGCCAAGCATAGTTTTACACTCGGTGCTCATTACAATGGACTGGTGTGCAACAAAAATTTGTAATATGGGCAATTTTTCAACCTTCACTTGGTCTGCAAGTTTTATAAATCGATGGAATTGCACATTTAATGGGCCATGCTCCAACAGACTCTTGGCTGCATTAGAGGAAATTAGCAACTTTTTTCCTCTTCTTGTTTTCATGTCATATAGGGTATATAGACAGTATATATTTTTATTTATTTACAGTACCTTACAGAGCCCTCGAGGGGCATTGTGTAAGGGGGGTGGTACATATAATATGTTAGAAAATATATATACATAATATCTACATATACATAGGCAAATAATGAATATAATAGAAAATGCAGTTCAACTTATGAACATGTCAGCAAAATACATATTGCTGCCCTGTGTGCTGGCAACGGGGTTGACTACACTGATTTGCAGATTTTATTGTGGTTTATATGTCAATAAAACCCAATAAAAATTCTTCGCGCCCGCAGATGGCAACCCATGCCATCTGCGGGCGCGAAGAATTTCCGGTGGAATAATACCACGTGGAATCTACCACTGAGAGCACGAAAGTCAAGAGGTTAACACTACAATTGCATATTACATGCCAAAACTACAATATGATTATGAGGCATCCCAATTTACAAACTATAGACAAGCCCAGCCTCTAGCCAAGCCAGTTCAAGATGACATTGATCTAACAAAGTGTGTTGTCACCTCGTGGTGCAATTTTAACATCATGCTCCAATGCCTGTTACCTGGGACTATATTTTCGACTGATTGCTTTCAGGGAAGCTCCCATTTTCAGGAGATTTAGTTAATAGAGTAAAGGGCCCATAAGCATTTCATGGTCTATAGGCCACAGCAGTCTCGCACTATGCCACAAGTGCTTGCACAGTAGGCCAGAAATTTTGTTGCTCATAGTTCTGGTGCACTCAGCGCTAATTTTATATAAGTAAAGGTATCACTGTTTGTTATCTCCTGAAAATGCTGTCCATGAAGGTGTCACCTGCAAGTGTTGAGATAATGGCCTCCAGGTTGTACAAGGAAGCACGTTTCACTAAGCGATAAGATTGAGATTGTTGAAATGTGAGGTGAAAAGCAGGCAGACAGAGTGAAACTCGAAGCAGACCATGAACTAAGTTGTTGACAACATGAGTATCAACAACTGAGCAAGTGTCATGGAAATTAATCTGAAGCTTCTCAGGCTTCATAAGGTAGCATACCCAGAATTCAGTCCCCACTTTTGAGACTGCTGCAAAATGCCCTCGATTACAACTTGTGAGTGAAGGGACTTCTGTTGAAGAAGTGAACCAAACAACTAACCATGGTCTTCCGACATGACAGTAATTCTTCAGCGAGGAATGGCTGATGCATTTTGCGAGGCATGGAGCAACATTCATATGAGTGTGTATTGAACGCGACAGCATCAGTGCAGATGCCATCCCCATGTGAAAAACAATTGAGCTGCCAGCATAATCAATTGCTTCTTGTATTTGTCGCTGTGATCATGACCTGTGGGAGCTGCGACCAGGTCCGCCTGAGTGTGTCCGCCATAGTACACATTTCATAATCTTTTTCTGCTAGACTTCTGAGAAGTACTCATGCATCTTTATTTCCTTATATTTTTTTAAATTTGTGCTTGCGTTAGCTTTTATGTTTCAATATTTGGCGGCAATCAAGCATTGGTCGATACACTTGACATTGATTAGGTGATCTTTGGATGATCTGTCAGTGAGCTGCAGCTTTTAATAATGCTTGTACACAGCCACTCATAAATACAGTTGTGTACCGTCAGCCGTGTCGATGATTTAGGATGTTATTTACTTCAGATAAAAGGAACCTTCCTTGTCATATTATCGTGAACTGTTGAAACGAGAATAGCCTATAGGATGAGAGATGTTTGTTTTACACGGACGACGAAGGATGATCGTGGGAAGCTTATCTAAGGAGCCACTCAACAGTTCAGCCCAACATCGTTCTCTTGTTTCGCTTTTGGCCGAATGTTGCGTCAAAATTTTTTGCTGTTGCAGACACTGTCCACTGGTGAAGTGAGTCAGAGCTCGTATCACTTGAAACTGGGGCAAGGTACGCATCAGTCTTGGCTAGACCAGTGACAGTAGACGTCAGGCGGTATATCACATAAGCGACCTCTATAAGGTGTGACACTATAAGGGGCCGTTGCAGCAGGACGAAAAATTTTGGCACTAGCTATGCTTGCGATGTGAGGCCCACAGCCGCAGCATGTCCACTTAGGAGGGCAAGAAGTGCCGATTTCTTTTGCTGCAACGAGCCTTCGAGCGGCCATGCCATACAAAAGTAGAAAAAAAATGCAGTACGTTATGCAATTTTCGTGCAATGGTGTCACGCCAAGTGATGGCTGTTAATTCTCGGCAAGTGGCAAAATTACGTCCTCCGTATTGCGGTATTGCTGCATCCCTCTTAGAGGAGATTGAGAGTTCTGACTAGTGCTCTTGCTCAGTTCGGTATTGCAGGCATAGGTCATCAAAAACAACAGGTTCTTAGTTCTTGCACATAGGTAACGTGCATGGAGGAGACATTATAAAAAGAAAAATTGGCATTGATCTATTTATAGCAGAAAGTTGGACTTCTCGGAAAGGAAGGCTTCCTAGTTGACTGAAAAATTCTCCGGGTCCTGGGTTTGAATCCTGGACTAGTACATTTCTGCAGTAGTCACTGTACTAATTGAGCCAACCGTGATGCTCTTATTTGGCAGCACAAGGGCAAATTAATTAACTCCAAGCACATGAGGAATGAATTTGGCAGATCAGCAGAATCCTACAAGATGAAGGAGTGGTTACAAAGTATGTTATACAGCATAAGCTTTTGCATTTAGTAGTCATGGTATAGTAGGACTGCTGCTCAAACACAAATTTGATGTTTTCAGTACAATTCATGAGATGTTTGCACTCCTGCGTCTTCACTGCACTGCCCGGGTTGCGAGTCATTTCCACAATTTTGATGCATGTACAGGCAGGTCCACTGTTAAAGGAAATATCTGCATGAGCAGCATGTTTAGATTTGGCTATATTACGAAAGCATAGTGGCTAAGATATGCATAAGACTGTTGGTGGCTCAAAAGTTCTGACTCCTCTTGACTGACGTGTATGAAGATTGTTTCCTTGTGAACTTACTTTCAGAGGGCCAGAAATATTGATGGTGTGCATTTGAGTGTTCCCTTTAACAGTAGATTGTGCTGTACATTGTGAAGGGTGAATTTTCTGGCTAGTTAGTTCAACATATTGTTGGAAAAACAGCACAAAAATCAGGACAGCAAAGGCACACATACAACCACACGTAGCCACTGCACAACTGTGTTAAATCCACCGTAAGCAACTTGTCTTTTTGCCAACTCACCTGCTTACACAAGTAAACATCATTAATCAGAAAGGCGAGGTCAAGCAATTCATGGGCATGCGACACTATTCCCAGCGTTTTATAGTGGCTCTTTTTTTTTTTTTTTGCAGTTCGAGGATGCCTTTGATGACCTGTCCCACTTTGATGGCGAGGACTTTCTCAGCAGCCTGGGTGTGGGTCGTGGCGGCCACTCCACGGTTCCCAGCTCCCTGGTGGAATTTGAGGAAGTCTGGCCCGCGGGCAGTACCAAGGCGGGCACCGTGTCTTCCTCGTGTCCCCCTGACCTTGCCCTGGTCAAGGAGGAAGAGCTGCTTGAGAATGATCTGCGCGCTCTTGCCAAGGACCGGCAGAAAAAGGACAACCACAACATGAGTGCGTTCTTTGTAACATTGCTGCATCCTTATTGCTAGCTAAAAGGGACAACCCAAGCGCCTTGGTTAATATGGTAGCTTGAACCATAAAGTGTTTTAGCAGCGAGGTACTGTAAACTCTCGTTAAAAAAAAAAAAACATTGAGGGATCAGGAAAAGTGTGTTTTGTTTAAGAGGAGCTTTGTTTACTCAGCAGGGGAACCGGATCCAAGTAGGAAATCAATCATATTAGGGGCAGTTCTGTTTACACAGCAGTTACATCCAAAATATTTTCGTTTACTGGTAGTCGAATGTGCAGATCAATGCCCATCGCGAAAGGAAGCCTATTTTGATTTTATGAAAGCTACAAAATTTGCTTCGCAGTGCTTGACAGCACGAAACATGGGTGATAGCAAAGGCTGTGTTTGTTTTGTTGCTATATTTGATTTACACGTACCCAGCAACTGATGGAAACAAAAGCTCATCTTTTTGTCACTCCTTCCGAATTGCCAATCCTTGAATGTCTGTTCTAATACACACTTTACACAGTGCTGAATTAGTGAAGGTTCTTTTCATTTTCCATTGTCTATTTGATTGTATTGTGTGGCATTGCACTTCTTGGGTGCTTCACAGCTAATGAGATGTGAGTATGACAGCCTGCAGAGTTGACAAAGAGCTAATTCTCTGAAAAAACAATATTTGATGACTATAAAGGTCTTGCTGAAAAAAAAAAGGGAGAATGCAGTAGCTGCTTGGTAAACTGAACCTGCATGGACCAAGAAAACATCTTTCCTTTAACTGTAGTTTAATTCATTGAGGGATGAAGAGGGATGCAGTATTGGGGTACGAAACCAATCATGTTTGAAGGTGCTGTTCCATTAAAGCAGTGATTCCGTTTGAAAGATCTCCGTTTACTGAGAGCCTACTGTACATTGTTGCTCGTGATCATGTCTATTTAGATGCCATCTTTTCCTTGTCACGGGGCAGGATTGTATTTTTTTTCTTGGGGAACAGACTGAATAGTCACCGCTCATGTTAGTCATCATTGCATAACATTCTTGCAAGTGCGACAGCTATCACTGCAAAGCCTTGACAGTACTTTTAAGCGGCAATCAGTATCGGTGTTTTGAGGTTGCCAAGGCCTGCCAAGATCTGTTGTAGCCAGAATATATGCAAGATGAAAATGCATGAAGCTTGGCTGTATTGAAACAGTGCACAGCAGATTAGGTGCTCTGTGAATAGCCATGCTCGACTTCAATAATCCTGTGTTGCGTGCTCTCTGTGCAGTTGAAAGGCGGAGGCGATTCAACATAAACGATCGCATTAAGGAACTTGGCACGCTGCTTCCAAGGACAAATGACAGGTAAGCGTGTGAGCTCATTCAGCCATGATTTGTTACTGAATATCCCCTGAAATCTAATGGGTACTGCAACTTCTTTTTTGATTTCAGAATTTGTGGTCATCTGAGGCCATGTGTTCTCCACAGTGTATTTGTATTCATATTTGTTTTACTTCTGTCTCAGCTCAATCAATGTGATCTCGGCAGTGTGCTTTTGACATATTAAACATTGCAGCCTTAGCTTCATTGTAGTTAAATTTGAGTGGTACTTAGCCAAATAATTTATTCTTGTTAGCACCCGATTAGTTTTTCAAATAAAGTTCATGCGTTAATTTTTTATACACCATGAACTTGTGTATTCTGCATTTATCAGGTACAGTCGAGCCCACATATAACGGCGCCACTTAAAAGGAACTTTCGCTTAAACGAACAATATCCATGTCACCATAAAAATATACATTATTTCAATGGCACAAAATCGCACTTACAACGAACGTCTCCGAGCGCGGCTGATCGGTTATAGCGAACGGAGTCAGCGGTCTGCCGACTTCCCGGAAAACCAATTTCGACCACCAATCAGGCATCGGCGAGATGCCCATACATTTTTATTGTTAAACGCCGACCATGCCTCCGCGCCCCTCTAGTTGCCGCTCTCTTTGACCGCTTTTTGTTACGCGCCCCTCCGTCATTTGTCTCTCCCCCCCCCCCCCCCCCCCGGCTACTCTGAGTACTCTGAGTACCCCGCATCGCCAGACGACGCCCGTATTTTCACACTGCCGCCAATCTTTTGAAGACTGGTCCTCCATCTACCCTGTTTCTGATCGCTGGTACTGTCGTTGGTGTCGCCGGCCTAGAGTGACCAGACCATTTGCCAACATCGTCGGCCACTGACTGTCTGCGTCTAGTGCACGCGCGTACGCTACCCCACCGACTCTGATAATTTGCGATTCGTTTCGTGTTTAGGACTTGTTCTCGCTCACTTTGCACTCGTCCCAGCATGCCTTCCGCGCGCGTGCGGAAGCGCGAAAACGGCTGTTAATTTGTGCGGGACGAATTGCACGTGCGGAAGCACGAAAATGGGTGTTAATTTGCTCAGAACGAATCGCGAAATAGTGAAGTTCGTGAGGCCACGCAAACCCGCCGGCGCAACAAAACGATTTTTGACCACAGCCAACGATTCTTGGAACACCGCCGTGCGCACAGATTCCGGCAACCATGCACTCTTTGCAGATTTTTCTACGCATGAGTTACACGGACCTTTCAAGCAGGCTATCCACCTTTCCTTCCTCCGTGAAGCTACCCAACCTGCCTTCTTCCCGTGTGTTTTGGTTTTCAATGTCGACCTCCCGCTGCATACTCCCCTCTCTTTATCGCATCTTCTTGCCCTTCTCTCGCAAGTCTCCTCTCTTGATCACAACCCCTTCGTCCCTCTCCACCGCTCCGCGATGCCCGCCACGCTGGCTCGAATTAGTTTCGTTTTCTGACTGGAAACCGGCCCAGAGCTGTTCCACGCGTTCTGGCATGTGTGTCGCGTGTGCGCGTCTTGCTTGCTCTTGGTGGGCGTGTGTGGTCATGGTGGCCGACGGGAGGACTAGCACGTTTTTTTTTCCTGCCGCTCAACAAAACGTCGAAAGTGTGACCCCTTGGCTTGAGCGTAATCCGCGCATTGGGTGTCGCGTTGCGGAGCGCTTGCTCATAGCTGTTGACCACCTGGCAGCCAACTTGCCACTTCGGGCGTCTCGGTATTCAGCTGTGAAGATGGTGAATATTTTGTGGGCGGTGGTGACGGCTACATGCGCGCTAAACTGTTTTCGCGAGGCCGACTTCGTCGACGTCGGGCCCGATGCCGAGCCTGAAGCTTCCGAACAGGACCACTGCGGCGGAGATTTGTGGCAGCGTGTCGTCGACTACGCCCTGGGAGAGCGGGTGGGGCATTTGTTGCGATTGTTTAATTACAGCCGATGATGATGCTGACACTGCAGAACCGTGCACTGATTAAGGCATAGTGAATGAAGTACGTGGCGAGAGCGATTTGGAGGAATCATGCTGCGAGAATGACGAAACTTTGGAGCCAGTGCCTCATGCAGCTTATGCCACGGGCCTCGGCAAACGAGCACCCTGACCGCCCTTATCGCTTCTGCTATTCGAAACACGTGCACCACGGACTTTTTGGGGCCAAAAAAGTTTGTGTTTTCACTCGCAACTTTTTTTTAAAAGCTGTGTTTTATTTACTACGAACTTTGGGATACAGCGAACGGATGACGCGTCACGCTCAGGTTCGTTATAAGCGGGCTCGACTGTATATAGTATTGCCATCATTGCATGTGATCTCGTAAAGGTATGAAGAGAAACATCCCAGAATGATTTTCTGGTGGATGCTAACATTGATCATTTTTTATTTGAGCATTTGAACATTATCATTGTGTTATTATTATTGCAATCTGAATCCTTTCGTGAATGTGCTAAGTTGAAATGTACTGTGCCTTTAAAACGTAGTGGTTGGCACGGTCAAAGGCTTTGAAGATGTATTAAAAGACAATAAATCTTTCCTAAAACTGCATTTTTTTATCATAAAAACATTTCTTTAATTGGAGTTTTCGGTCTTCACTTCAGTCACCCGCATGTCATGCAATGTCACAAAGCCATGGTCATTGCCCAAAACTAGGGTTGTTCGAATATACGAAATTTCCAATAATTTTCTCCCCCGCCGTGGTGGTCTAGTGGCTAAGGTACTTTGTTGCTGACCCGCAGGTCGCAGGATTGAATGCCGGTTGTGGTGGCTGCATTTTCGATGGAGGCCAAAATGCTGTAGGCCCGTGTGCTTAGATTTGGGTGCATGTTAAAGAACTCCAGGTGGTCAAAATTTCTGGAGCCCTCCACTACGTCATCTCTCATAATCATATGTTGGTTTTAGGACAATAAACCCCACAAATCAATCGACCAATCAATCAATTGAATAATGTTCTAATAGTATTTGCTACTCTATTCACCCCAGATTATTACTATCACGTTTCCGTATTGCGACAAAGCTTCCTTTCAGGCTCTATTGCGGTCGCAAATGTATTGACTAAGAATACACTAGTTCCAATCTAAAGATGATAGATGTGGCAGAAATGGGGGCTCAACTAATGCTATTCTGGACCTGAAATTTGGGCAGGAAGTCTGAAAAATCGAATGTGAAAGATTTTTAGCATCTGGAATTTTGGATGTTCTAATATATTCACATCTATGAAGTACCTTTAGAGCTTCCGACTCCAAAGGAGCACACCCTCGTCCCCCACAAAAGTTGCACTTCCGCAGAAGCTGAAAGAACAAGAGACACTGAGGAAAGAGCATCTTTGCCTTTCATGTATTTACTATTGTCAGCAACACTTTGGTTGCACCAAAGCATGTGCATAAGGACAATTCAGCCTCTGCATTGCCTCATTCTATAAAACACCACTCAGGCAAAGCTGCATCAACCTAGCCAAAAGAAACACTTTCATGTTGCTGTCTCAGAAGAATGTGCTTAGAAATTCTATCCAACTCTTTTACTGCAGTTTCGCTTTTAAGTATTGGAAAAATATGCTAGAAATGTCCGAGAAGTACTTTTTAATTATTAAGTTCGATTCGCACTTACACTTCAATATTCTAAATCAATTTGCACCTAAAATGTTGCTTTTGCACAGTGCTAGCTTAAACTAAAGGTGCTGGCCCTCGACACAGGCCTCGCGAGATCGTGTGGGAATTTTGACAGCTGTTTTATAGCATTCTGATAAGATTGCATGCACAGCGCCTGTAGTTGAGTTTATTTGCTAATTTACCGGAGTAGCAGTGATAACACTGGAATGTACGATCCCACGTGTACATGTGCCAAGGGGCCTCACCCCCTAATCAGATTACTAGCGACTGTGCCGACTGCTATCTTCGTGCTGCGTGCTGTGTCGCTTCTCCTGCAAGTGTTTCTATTGCTGGGTGCAAGTTTACCCAGTAAATAACTTAGTCTTCACCAGTGTGATGTTCATTATTTCACAGTCAAAATCATTTAACAATATACAGCATAGACCGCATGTAACGTAAGTCACCAAAGTCATAAATAACGGAACTCTAACGTTGCACGTGTGCAGAGAATGACCAACAGAAAGCTGTGCCATTCTGACAATCGAGGCACGAGACTGAGACATATGTTTGCATCCGCTTAAATTCGAAAAACTGGGGGACCCTCGCGCTCCACCTTTTACAGTTCAACGCGATAGCGATATCCTGTCGCCAGTGTTAAAGCACTTAGTCCATGAAATCTTTTCGAGCTTGCTATGCACCCACTACGTTAAAAGCTCGTTCACCCGGATCTCACGGGACAGGGAAAAATGTCCGAGTTAACCAAATTTCGGTTTATTGAATGAACCATCAAAATAAAAGAAAAATGTACTCTGCACAGAGAAACCTTTATTTCACGAAAAACTGCGTCAACTTAGTCTGCCTCATCATCGGAATTAGTGCTAGAACGATCTTCTTCAACCCCATGTGGTGGTGGTGTGTACACTCGCTGTCGCGAGAAATGATGCAGAAGTCAACGAAAACAGCGAGGGCTTCGGCGGCCTCCTGCACGGTGCAATGTCACGCCGGCTCATCTTCATTGTCATTATCATAACGGTGATTCTGATCCGCTTCAAGCTCTTCCGAGAAAGGTTTAGAATAACGTTCGCAAGTGTTGCGGGCGTTGCTTTAGTTGCGGACGTCATATGAGCTTTAAAATAGTGTTTCCTCTCCCCCTTGGGAAATGTCTAGGGACTTTCGCCCAGCCAGCAAACCTAAATGCACGGAAGCTACACACAGCACTTTGCAAGCCTCGCGGGTCGTGATCGCCGCACATTATTTAGGATTTTCTGCGGGCGGTCCGCGAACACGAACGGCGGCTCGCGTTATGACGCATGTGCAGTGGCAGTGACCGCACCGCAAAGGCTCGTGGTGCGCTATTCATCAGTCAGCAAACCAGCATTGGCCACACCATCAACGCGCACAAACACAGCCCGAGAACATAACGACAATTTCTATGTCAAAGATGCAACTCGCTCAACAGTCAACTCTTTTGATATACCCGAGCTCCACACGCTGTGCGCGAAGTCACAACGTAAAGAAGGCAGCAGCGAAGGCGTCGCGGGCAACTGGAGTAGTGGTGGCTGCGCAAACTGTTGCCGGGTGGTGACTAGTGTCACCTGGCCACTTCCCCCCTCATTCACTATCATCATGATCATATTCCGCTGCTGTTCGTTCGGTTTCTCGAAAACTTCAGTCCTGGAATCGTCACAGGATTTCAGTCACTGGAATCGGTTACTGAAAGCTTGAAGTCCCGATAGCCCTCTTTGGTATCGTCAGAGTTAACCAGTGTGCATCTGAATTCCTCCGAATTAATGAGCATTTGAAACCATTGAAATATACGCAGTTTTGCCGGGACCACGCCGCGTGTCCGCTTTAACCGAATTTCCGAGGTAATGAGATCCAGATAAACTAGCTTTTACTTACGTGGCCTCAAAAGAAAAAGCACAGGGATGTGTGTACCTATTGTTATGGGTGACCGGCTTGAAACCATGAAGTAATAATAATCACATACCCTGACGCGTGATGGCAATGTAGGCTTGTTCTACAGGGGACATTATTACTGCAAAATTTCATGTTGTATTGTGAAGCATGTATACAAGACGCATGTGTTTGTAAAGCATGAAAGTTACTTTCTCTGCATTTCCAAGCAGAGGAAGGTATTTTCACTGTATCCACAAGCAGTGGCGTGGCTGTGTGGTAGAACGCCCACTTGCCACTGAAATAACCCGGGTTTCGATTTCCACTCAGACCCAGAATTGTTTATTATTATTTCATTAGAATCTTTCAAGGTTTTTCGGTCACGCACAAGATGTTTTTTCCACCACAACCAACAATGCCGATGCCGGAATTTCTGCGAAACAAGCTTTTTAATGGTATCACGTTAAAATGTTGAACAGTTAGCATCCGCAGACCTGCAATGGGGACATGAAAAACAGGGAAAAAAAAAAGACCTTACTGTGCCTCCTCGTTTATGCAGACTTCACCTTGGTATGGCACTGCATGGAAGCTATACATCAGATGGCAATTGATATTTCTAGACACCTTCAATTTGCTGAGTGTGTGCATGATGTCTGACGGAAAGGATGACTGACGGGAAGAAGAATGTGATCCGAGCACATTTCGCTTGATGAATTTGAATGCAAGAAGTCTGGCTAACAAGGTTGGAAACCTGAAATACATACTGGCTAACTATGATCCTCATATCATCACAATTACCGAAATGTGGCTGCGGCCCAAAATAAAAGGCAAAAAGCTTGTGCCACCAAACTATAACAATCATTCGCAAGGACCGCGATGAGCGGGGGTTGGGGGGGGGGGGGGGCAGAGTTGCTGTAGTGATCAAGGCTCTGTACAAATGGCTGGCATTCCAACACACAGAAGTGTTTGGTGCCAAATTAAAGTAGGTAAAACAACGGTAATTCTTGGTGCAGTATATAGACCACCTAACTCCTCTCTTTCGTATCTCGAAAATATGCAGCTTTACTTAGAAGGCCTGAAGATCCGCAGCTCTTGAAATATTATTTCTGGCGACTTGAACTTGTCAGACATCGACTGGTCTGAGCTTGGGGCGGAGTCTCGCCAAAAAAGTCATTGCGAACTGCTCCTAGAGATAGCCTTCAGTCATTATTTACAACAGCTAGTTCAAGAGAGCACGCGCGTAATTGGGAAATCGGGATAGATTTTGGATCTAGTGTTCCTGGACGGGCGTTTTGAAGAATATGAAGTATTAGTAGAGGCTGGCATTTCAGATCATAAGCTAGTTTATTTGGAAATAAAGCATACCACCTTGTGCTCAAGGACTGACAGCACAAATACACATTTCCAAAATTTTGTCAGAGCCGATGACACAAGCTCTATGTTTAGATAGCTTCATTCGATGATCACCATTCTCTATGCTTAGATAGCTTGAGTGAGATGAATTACGTCAATGCAATGTGGGGTGAACTTAAAAATATCGTATTTCACTGCATTGGAAGGTTTATCCCAATAAAAAAGAAAAACAAAAATAAACAGAATCCATGGATAACCCGTGAAATACATTTAAAACGAAAAATTAGCAGTGAAAGAAAAAAGTTAAATATCACAGTAAAATTTCTGCACTAAGCACTGCCTTGCGCACGAAGCTGACTGCGGCTAAGAAAACCTTCTATGTTACATTGACTGGTTTTACGAAGGATGACCCACACCGTTTTTGGCGCCATTTGTCACAAGATAACGGGTCCTGGAGGCATTGTCGGTAATGATGAACTCGTGACGAAATTCTCTGGTATCGCAACTTGTTTTAATGACTTTTTCTAATCTGTGTTTACTGATAGTTCTGCAAATGATTTTTCACCCTTTGCGCTACAATCCCCATACATTTCAACTATGCCCGAGACAGAGGTGTCATATGAAGGTATTGTAGCACTTTTGCTTAATATTAAAGATGAAAATCCATAGGTCTTGATGGTATACTGAATGTGTTTTTATGCAGGTATTCAGAATGGGTAGGCCGCTATCTTGAGATTATATTTAAGGCATTGCTAGTACAGAAAGGAATCCCAGATGATTGGCTAGTTGCAAAAGTTATTTCAGTACACAAGTCAGGTGGAAAGCAAGACATAGGAAACTACCGGCCCATTTCATTGACGTGCGTGTGCTGCAAGCTTCTGGAGCACATGATATCAATAACAATCTACGGTTATTGTGAAAACAAGAGGGTGTTTTCTTTCATCAGCATGGCTTTAGACGAAACCTATCGACTGTTACACAGTTGGTAGAAACAATCAATGACTTTTGACTGCACTCTATAACAGAAAGCAGATCGACGCTATGTGTTTAGATTTATCGAAGGCTTTTGACCGGGTTGTGCACACCAACTTAATAAATAAGCTAAAGGAAATGAATATAAATTATGAAGTTGTAGCGTGGATCTGCTCATACCTCACAGGTTGGACACAATACGTCGAAATAAACGGCAACAAATCGGATCTGCTAAACATAACTTCAGGCGTACCACAAAGACCCGTTTGGGATTCCTGCTTTTTTTGAATTACATGAATGATATTACTAATGACGTAAGTGACAACATAACCGTCATGTTGTTCGCAGATGATTGCCTAATATACCGTGAAATCGATAACCAGAATGATCAGGCATCTCTTAAGCTAGCTTTTAGAGCCGTAGAAAGATGGGCCACTAAATGGCAAGTGAAAATTGAGATCATCTTGAGATAGTGTTTAACAATTTTCAAGGTTCAGATGTTGAGAAACTGTGGGTTCAATTTAAACAGATCTGCACTTATTGTCTCAATAATTTTATACCTAAAAAAGCTAAGAAAACAAAAAAGTCGAATCCCTGAATAACGAGAGACGTCTTGCACTTAAGAAGAAAGCTTAAGGGGAGATGCTACTCGAAAAAGTTTTTTTTTTATTTCATAACCCAGCTCCTTGAAATTTTAGGTGTTAGTAAAGCTTGCAGTGCTGATTTCATAACTGCAATTATTTTTTTGATAGCTATAGTAGTTCCAGAGTTACTACAACTTTGATATCAAAATATAGTGTTTTTTGTGCACATAATAAAGCTTACTAAAAATTTTCACACAGAATTGCAAAATGGCTCATTCTGCTGCACTTGAGCAGTACAATACAGAAAAGTACCTCAAAGAGAAAATTTATTTGCTACATTTAAAAAAAAAATTAAAAGTACTAAATGCATATTTTACATCTCTCTATCAGTGTATCAAGTTGTGTAACAAAAAATTTGTGATGTATAATGCAACCTAAAGTAGATACTTGTATTCTAGAGTGGCTGATTAAGCTCTGTGCAAAATTTCATCAAGATAGGACTATTTTATGCCTAAAAAAGATTGTGCACAAGATGAGAGAATTACCTCAAAATGGAAATCGAGAAAAATGCATTTGAAAGTTGTAAATATGTTTACTCATGATTACATAGTGCAATTTGCACAAAACTTGGTGATATCATAGAAGGGACACAGCTAGAGCACCTAAAATTGTCCTGCTCCATATGTGGATCCTTCTCGCCGCTTGAGAAGGGAGTCATCAAGGCGCGCTTTCTTTGCCACGTTCCGCCGATGGGCCCTTGCCTCGGCTGTTTCACACGCAGACATTCTTTCGATTCTCCTCTGGTCGCGGGATTGGCCCAGGGTGATCAGTTGATCTGGTGGGACTACACCAAGCTCCTCTAGCACGTGTTCAAAGCTTGAATGTCCTTTATTGAACCACAACACGGCCATAGCAGCTGCAGTTTCCACTGTTGTCCGGGAGGCAAACTTAGTCTTCGGACACAACAACCAGATTTTGCTGTTCAAAGATTCTGCAGCGTTTTGGGTCTTCCCTTGGATACAACGCACCAGCAACTTTTCATCTGTGAGCCGCTTGTAAATGGGAAGCACAGCCAATCCTTGAGCCTTGGTCAAGATTGGTGTGTGGTCGGGTGGGGCCTCCCCAAGCGCTTCGGCTCGCCTATGCTTGCACCAGGAAGTCGCCCCTTCTGGACAGTATCGGTGGCTGCCTGCTGTGTTGCTCGATGATGAATGGAAATATGAGGCCCAGATGGCACGATGCATTTTCAGAATATCACCTCTGTTGTTTGTGATTGCAATACGGTAATAGTTCTGCAGCTTCTGAATTGTGCCATCTGTCAGCTTTTCCCCTCGTGGAAGTCGTGTTGGCAGTTTCCGAAGTGCAGTGCCTAGACGCTTGGCCACATGGTTTGTGCACTCCTCCTTGTCCACAACAGCTTCACCATATACCTTGGCCTCAGCGACAGCGGTATAAGCTTTGCTGTCCCCATCACTGAGGAACTTGGTGAAGCGCAATGGTGTTGTGTATGAGGATGTCCTGCCCCATATGCGCAAAGCTGCCTCAGTCTCCATGGCATGAGAGGAGCACTCTGTATTTTTTTCGCAGACAGGTGTGTGGAATGCTTGCCATATTTCTTCCTCATCACCCAAGTCCTGGTGCCGGCTACAGGCAAGGCAGTAATTCGGTAGCACTTCAAAATCTAGGCACAAACCAGTGTCCACAGACACAGCAGTGCCGATGCCATTGTGGCTCTTGTGCCCTCTTTTTTGCCATGTGCCATCATACATGACAGCAACATCAGCCCCATCCACTTTCTCTTTAGTTATCATCCGCGCTTTCGCCAGGTTTTCTTGCACAGCTTTGGTAGCTGCAGCATGAACTTTTTTGCCGATTGCAATAAAAGTCTTATGATGCATAGGTATTGGCAGTCCAAGAATAGCACAAAAACGCGACAGCTGTTCATGCCCAATGCCTATTGCACGTGCAGCCACAACTACCTTCACATTGACAGCGAAGCTGTCGCGCGAGCTGCCGCTTCGGTAGCTCCAGTCATCACCGGCATCGGTGGGCTGTCTTTCCGGCAGAACACGCCGCGAACTATGCGCGGCAGAAACCACTGACTCGGGACACTCACTGTTATCACAGTGCAGCTCGAGGAACGAAGAGAGGCCCTTACGTTTACTTGCGGTGTCGCGAACGACGAGTCCAGGGGTGTGGCATGTTGGACAAACAGCACGGCTTACCATCGATGTCAGTGCGCCGATGTCACAAAATACTCCGCTCACAGAGCCACAAACACTCTTCGTTCTTTCGCTTTCGAACTGTTCAATCTTTTTTTCTGATGCGCTGATGAACTTGATCGCGGCGTCGATTTCGTCAAAGTTCCCGCAAGCCGCCGTATCCCCGCTGCCTTGATTAGGCCTAGTGGCCCGCGGCTCGCATTCTTCTACCGCTGCTTTGCGCTTCGGTTTACGTCGACGCCCTTGGTACTTGTTCTTGCTTGCAAACTTTCGTGCTCGGAAGTCTCGCTTCTTCGAGTTATCCATGGTGAACTCGGAAAAACATAGAAACGCACGGCAAGTGCCGATCGTCGCAAGCGCTCAGCGAGCGAGGCCGATCAGATGTAGCCAATGGCGGCCTCGGTAGCGTACCATGTGACCGGTAGAGATGCGCGAAGCGGCTGCAGCTTGGCTGTAAACCGACTTGGAAACGACTGTTTTGTGAAATTTCTCACTAAAATACGAAACTAGGGGGACGCCTGTACACTAGAAGGAGCCTTGATCTACACCACCGAACAAACCCCGATGGCGGACGTCATCGTGTTGCCGAGTGGCGGATTTTCAAAAATAGCCGTCGGATGCGTGAATTCGCGACTTCGGCAGCTACCTTCACTAGTGCAGATCGACTTTTTACCACTTTCTTGTTTGAATTCAGCTATGACCTTTGGGGAAATGATAGTTGAATGATCAAAAGTGATTTTAGAAGCAATATCTCAAAAGTGGAAATTTTCGCAAAAAACGCGATTTTTCGACCCGCATCTCCCCTTAAGTGCCTTAAAAAAAGAAGAGCATCTACAAACGTAGTTGATACTGCTCGAATTGCGCTTAGTGAAACATTGAGACGTTATAAATGGCATTATTTTCATTATATTTTACCAAATATTCTAAAGGAAACCCCCTAAGAAGTTCTGGGATTTCTTAAACAAAAAAAAAGGTCTGTTAACGAGATTCAAATCGATGGTGTTTTAATTGATGACAAGGATGCCATTGCAGAACATTTCAATATGCATTTTCACAGTGTTTTTTCCGTTTCTTCAGAAAAAGTTATTCTTGACCCTGTATGTTGCTCAGACTACGAAGACATTTTATCGCTACCAGGTATTGTAGCTATGCTACTTAACCTGAAGACAAAAACATCATCTGGTCCTGATGGCCTTCCAAATGCATTCCTTCGTCGATATTCAGAAGCACTTGCCCCGTTCCTCGCATACATTTTCCGTGCAACTTTGTCATCTTCAGATCTACCGAATGACTGGTGAACGGTGCGTGTGGTGCCCGTACACAAGAAAGGGGACATTGCACTGATTACAAACTATCGTCCGATATCGCTCACTTCTTTCTGCTGTAAGATTCTTGAACATAATGTTGCAAATTACATAATTAAATTTTCAACAGACAACAACATTCTTTCTTCATCTCAGCATGGATTCAGGAAGGGTTTTTCTACGGTCACACAACTAACCACTGTAATTCACAGTTTTGCAAGTGTCCTTGACAAACCTGGTCAAACTGACGTAATTTTTTTTGGATTTTCAGAAACCATTCAACCTTGTTTCACATGAAAAGTTACTTTGCAAACTAAAATACATTGGCCTCCCCTCTTTCATCATTAATTGGATTTCCGCCTACTTAAGCAATCGCACCCAATCCGTTTCTATTGATGGTCACCACTCGCGTAGTTTGCCAGTTACTTCGGGGGTACCACAAGGTAGTGTACTGGGACCGCTCCTGTTCTTGATTTTTATTAATGATATCGTTATTGTTATAACAGAACCAGTTCAAATTCGCTTATTTGCAGATGACTGCATATTGTATCATGAGGTTGTTTGTCTAGAAGATCAGGAACTTTTGAATACTAACCTCCTTAACGTTCATTCATGGTGTAAACAATGGGACATGAAGCTTAACGAAACAAAAACAGTATACATGCATATAACAAAGAAAATACATAAACGACAGTTTTCTTACAGTCTTCCGTCTAATCCCCTAGTTCAGGTAAATGAATACAAATATTTGGGGGTGACCATTACTAACAACCTCAGTTGGAATTCTCATATCGCTAACATTTGTGCTTCTTCTTTTCGCAAGCTTTGTATTCTGCGACACAAACTTGAACAGGCGCACCCCGAAACCAAGCTTCATGCATATACATCGCTAATTAGGCCTAAGTTAGAATACGCTTGCACCGTCTGGGATCCTCACACCAACCACAATACTAAAGCACTTGAAATGGTTCAGCGCAAAGCTGTTAGATTTATTTTTTCTAAATTCCGTTCCACCGATTCGCCAACAGCGCTCATGCAAACTCATGGAATACAAACATTTAAATTAAGACGTCAAATACTCAGGCTCAAATTTCTTTTTCTTCTGAAGAATAACAAACTCTCTTTTCATCCTGGACCATATCTACGGTCGTTATCAACTAGACTAACCAGACATCATCATCCTCAATCTTTAACTCCATATCATACAAGAACTAACACCTTCAAATTTTCTTTTTTTCCTCGCACTATTAATGAATGGAACTCATTGCCATTATCATTGATTGATTCAGTTGAGTCAATTGACCTGATCAATTTCTCATAACCTAACATTGAAATTGAAATGTAAGCGTTTATTTTGTTTGTTTTTCGCCCTTTGAAATGCTGTGTTTTTGTTTTGCAATTTACCCCTCCTGCCTGGGCCCATGTGGGCCTGCAGTATGTTGTAAATAAATAAATAAAAAAATAGGTAAATAAATACATCGTGTAGTTACTTCATATTGCATACTATACCAACATCACAATATATGTATATACGTTTTTATTAACAGCATTTAAATATTTTTTCTTTGTGTATTAAAAAAAAATTCTGTCTTCCATACAATACATTGCACTTGTTTTTATGTTACGGCCGTAATGGCCAACAATATTTGGAAATAAAAAAATTAAAAAATGGTGGCAACCACAAGGGGCAAAGCCGGGTTTTTGAAGGGGAGGAGGGGGTGTTAACCCTCTGTTTTTAATTTTTGAACTTTGCTTGAGTATAAATACACCCTTGTATACAAACATATACACGAACATGCATCAAGTATAGATGAACCCCCCCCCCCCCTTCTTAAAAAAAATTCTGGCTAAGCACTTGGCGTCCACAAACCACCACATCAGTGTTGCACACGCACGTCCTTGTTTATATTGAATGTGTGAGTCAGCTCTTTTAAATGCGACAAGTGCAAAGTGTTCCGTTGAGTTGGCACCAAACTGCAACTCTGATAGTCCGTGGTGACTACCGACAAGGCAGCTAGTGTTCATTAGCTCTAGTGTGAAGGCTGCAACCCATGGCATGCTGTCGCTAGTCACTTGTCCCAGAAACACCGAGATTGAGTGCCAAAGAGGTCGATCGCACTCGTGAGTTAAACAGAGGGCAGCATGCATGAAACGAAGTTTCTGTTAGCGGTCGGGAGAAGAGCTGCCACAACTATCCTGAAAAAAAGCCATCCAAGGCTTGCAAGTCCTCCTTTTTGTGGTAAAAGGCGAAATCTCGGTAGCATCCCAAAGCATTGTGACTAGCGCTTATAATCTAATTCGCACGCATATAATCTGCACTCCATTACAACGCAGCTGTTTTATATTACAACGCAGCAGGAGCAGGCGCCTGTTCATGGCAGGGCGTGCACGACAGGCAGTCGAAGCAAAGGGGGCAAAGGCTTTCCCGTTACCTACACAAACACCCTCCTCACTCCATGCACTGCTGGACTCCCACCCCTACCACCATCATTATTTATTCATTCCTTTTTTCCCTTCTATCCCTTACTATCTCGTTCCCCAGTGCAACGTTTCAAACTACAAATTTTCTTCTGATTAACCTTTCACTACCTTTCACTCTCTCTCTGTAAAACATGCGTTTTTGCAAACAGAAGTATCTGCACACATACATCAGAAAAACTAATTTTAAAAATGTGTGTTTACAAGTTTGCTGTCTTTCTTTTTTCGTGCTGACAAGGAGCAGCAAAAAGACACCTGCAGTGTTGAGCTATGTTTTTTTGCTTAGGCTCTTACTATTCTGAATGCACACATGCACACAAATACCCAATGAAGTGAACCAGGGGATGACCACCGCTGTAGCTCCGTTGGAAGAGCATTCGAAAGTTGCAGATTCGGTCCCTGTGGGCTTCAAGCTGTCTTTTCGTCCACTTTACTTCTATCTTATTTACACCATAATTGCTACAGCACAGTTAAAGACACCAAAAATTTCACACTTTATTCGCCGCGAGATCGGGCTATAGGTGGCAGCACTGCCCTGCGAAAGTGTGGATAGGCGGTCGGCGGCTCGTAGACAATTACACGCAGTGGCGCTTCGTTGCGTGCGGTCTGAGCCGATTATCGGCAGATAAAATGCGTTGACTACAGTTTACTGTTAATATCTACACTCTTCTCTACTGAATCGGTACGCGCCTCCTATGCAACGTTAACATTACATGCGAGTTAAGCAAATTCTGCCTTTCATAGGGACGCTCGCCTTTGGTTACCTCTCTTCACGCTTTCACATTAAATCATGCCTTTGCTGTAGTGTTTGTATGTGGTTAGCTTGTCTTCCGCCTGCTATGCACTGCTGTAGCGTGACTGAACTATTTATTTACATCTTTGTCATCTACATACTACAAAAAAGAGAGAAAGGAAGATCGTAGAAAGCCCGCATATCTGTGCGATTCGTGCAGTACCATTGTTTTCACCTTATGTGCATATGATTTTTTTTCTAAATCTGTTCACCATGAAATGGGGGACGTTCGATAAATCTAATCAGGAAAACTTAGTGGCTGACTGTGCTTTGAGCTACACTGTGTTTACCACGTGTATGCACATGTTTTTGTACCAGTAAATATCTTATATAAGAGTTCAGCAAAAAGCTTTCATCGATGGATTACGTGCATTAGTGTGCTACAACAAAGGCTTGGTTAATGGGAGAAGCTTTTTTTTTTTTTTTTTCAGACGAAAATTATCATTGCTTTCCGTCGGTCAATAACAAAGCCACACAAATGCTGAAAACAAAGTAAAAAAAGATGAAATTTTCAGTGAAATATATGACATTATATATAGGTCATGCCGTCTGAATAAATTTTTAACGCCTGGGCTCTTTAAAGCATTCCTAAATCTAAGCACACGGTTGCGCATGGTAACTCTGTTTTAAGTACAGTGTAAGTACTGAAGTCTCACAGTTTATGTGATAGAAATATTGCTATGTAATAGTACCACGGCTAGGTAAACACAACTAAGGCTCCTCGTATTATCGATAAACTGCAGTGCCATAGTTGTACACATACCTACAGCGTGCAAGTGCGTGACCTAGAGCCTTTCTTTTTTTACAACCGAGTCGCCATAAAACGCTGCATTCACACAGCGTTTATTAGTATTTATGTTTGGCAGGATGCCTAGAGCATTTTGCGATGTGCTAGAAACAGAAAGCAGCACCCACTCTGAAATTATTCTAGTGAATGGAGGGTAAGACGACAATAAACAGCAGTCTGAAAAGTTGCACTCCCTGATCTTATTTATGAGCATTAGCAGCCGAGAAAGACCAAATGCTTTCGTACATTGTTTCAATCATACGTAAAAACAGTTACACTCGCACTGACATGACCAGACAAACCACACCTTGAGAATGTGCATGACGTACGCGCTCATAGAAACACGACGTGTCTTGCAGACGATGCAAGGAGCAATCCACACTTCACCAATTTGGCCAGTTGCCGCCAGGCTGGATCTCGCGGCCAATACCTTCCTTGGCTTCAGTGCATGTTGGTTTTCATAAAGGTTGTGCAATTACAGTATTAAGAGTATATTTGATATGTTTAAGACTGCGCTACGGACTACTTTTTGTTCAGGCACTACGAGCTCGTGCGCGACATCCGCCAAAACAAGGGCACCATCCTGAAGGCGACGGTGGACTACGTGCGCACCCTGAAGAAAGAGAATGACCGCATCCCTCAGGTCGAGGAGAAGCAGCGCACGCTCGAACAGCAGAACAGGCAGCTGCTCCTCAGGATACAGGTGGGTGCCACGTCTAAACATATTTTTTTGTACTTGGCCAATTAATAGTTCAGTTTTCAAACATCATGGGAAAATGATAAATGTGCAAACAAGAGCTCTTAAATACACTGGCCACATTTTTATTATCAATCTGAGCACTGTAGCTGGTCTTTTTCTGTTCCAACTATTGAAACATTGCAAGATAAGTTATTGGTACCTTAACAATGCTATGCAGTGGATATTTACTCATAAATAAATGCAAGTCCAAGCAGTTGTAGTCCAAATAAATGCGTGCTTATGTGGGAACCATAAGGTTATGATAATCAATAGACTTGTGAGACTAACAAAATTTTGTGAGCTAAGCAAACTTGAATTCTGAAGTTTAAGTGCAAATTGATTTTAGTACTTTTTCTGCATTTCTCGAATGCTTCCAAGCAAAATTACAAAAATTGAGTTGCAGTAGATTTCTTTCGATATTCTTATGACTTAGGAACATGAAAGTGTTCATTTTGGCTAGGTTGGTGAAGACCTGAAAGGATGGTGTTCTCTAGTTGTTTTATCAAGAATGAGGCAATGCAGAGGCTCAACTATATTCACTTACATGATTTGGGGCAAGGAATGTGGTGCCAACGACACTTTAGGTGGAAAAAACAAATTCCCCAGCCTCGCCTGCTCCTTCAACTTCTGTGAAACACAACTTCTGTTACAAACAAGGGTATGCACCCTGGGAATCCATAATGCTTAATTTGCCCCGTAGACATCAGTCTATAAAAGCATCTGAAATATCATATGAGGCTGAAAATCTTCTATTTTTTCAAACTTGCTGG
Source organism: Rhipicephalus annulatus (assembly GCA_013436015.1). Taxonomy (NCBI): domain Eukaryota; kingdom Metazoa; phylum Arthropoda; class Arachnida; order Ixodida; family Ixodidae; genus Rhipicephalus; species Rhipicephalus annulatus. Next base: position 400,196 of record WOVY01010833.1, read on the forward strand.
TTTGAAACAGCTATAGCCCCCGCCTGTGTCGCGTAGTTTCTAACCAGCATATTTGCGAGTCGATTCATTTAGAGCCATAGCAGAGCTCAAAAGGCAGCTTTGCCACAATGCCAGAGTGTGATGCGTTGAATTAGGTAAAAAATATGAAAGGGCCACGGCAACTGTGCAGTGTGACGATGTCTTTATGGCTAACCACCAGAAATTCAGAGGTGTGGTAGTGGTAGGCGGCAAACATGCCATACAGCTTCATCGCCCGCAACCCTTCTTCTGAGAATCTTCAGCTAACTACTTAGTAGTGCATGTGGCCTAGCGCTGCTACTGGTATGCGTACGTCACAAGTGCACTGCACCACCGTTCATGCTGCCTCTTCGTGCAATACTGCTAAGCGAGCTGCACAGGTGCGCTGCCTTCACGAATGTAAGCAGCTTGCCATTGCCATACTCATGTGGGATTAGGACCAGAGTGGGCATCACGAACACTTTTAGACAAATACATACATAGGTACAGCAAGAGCCCAGGGGTCAGCTTAATTTACAATCTAGAGCACGCAACTAGGAAGAATCGGCTTCATGCAGCAGCAAATGCTGCTCATGGGTGGACATTTGGTGATCATTTACGTGCGCTTTCATGCATCAGCAAAAGCTGCACGAGTCGTTTACTCTTCCGCCTCCAGCTTTGTGCTGCATGTCATTGTTTCTTTCCAAACACACTGGGCGCTCATCCCAAGACTCAAATTTGCGTAGTTAAATGGGGTTTGCAGCAGGTGCTGAAAGTATTCACGAGAGCCTGGGCGTGCACCTGAAATGGTTGATACCGTATTTACTCGATTCTACCGCACCCTCGATTGTAACGTGCACCCGGTTACCACAACGAAAAAAAAACAAACAAAGTAAGACATTGATTGCAACGCGCACCCATTTTTCTCGTTGGCTTGCACGATCACACCACTCGGGAAAACGACTCCTTTCGGGAGCGTCATCCGTTTAAATATGAGCTATGGGGAAGCTTGTGCCTATCTGACGTGCAACAGAGTATTGCCATCACTCTAGTTTTACCGTGGCCTGATGTCAGCACGCGAAATTGCTTCGCCCACTTCTTCTCGCCAGTTGTGGTGCCAGGCATGTCGAAGTAAAGAGGCGTTTGATCGGCATTCTCGATTTGCCCAAGCAGGTAGCCGTTGTTGTGCCGCAAGTTTAGGACGAACCTCTGAAAACTGTGAAGCTTTTCTTCGTACTCCTCCGGCAACTTTTGGCATATGCCCGTTCGCCTTCCGAGGGAAAAGCCTTTTCTCTTCATAAAGTTAGTTCGCCAGCACCTGCTCGCTTTAAACTGGCTCGGCAGTAGCCCTTTTTCTAAGGCTAACTGCATAGCCTGCACTTCGAGCAGCTCTGTCGTCAAGGGCCGCTGTGCCGCTCACTGCTCAATCTCATACTCGCTGAGCAGCTTTTCAATTTGCGGAAACCGACTCTGCTGTGGTCCACTGAAGCCTTTACGTGAATCTTTGCTGTCGACAATATTCTGCTTTTGTTTCCGCCAGTCCCGCACGCACATTTCGGGAACGACCGGATGCGGCCCGATTTTCGTCCGTTTCGGCGCACGCGATGACTTTTCTTTTAAAAGCGGCATCGTGGTGCACTCGTTGAGTTTTTGGAGTCAGCCCTTCCATGTCGTCGATGCTATTGCACTACCAGATGACGGACTCCTCAGCACACGTACGAAGTGCCGCACATGGGAAACACATAGGCAGAAATGGTCGACGCTCCATGCCGACGCACGTAGCCCCCCCCCCCCCCCCCCGGCCATTTTGGAAATGCCGATGGCAATAGAATGACCGTATTCATTTTTTTTTCGTACTCGTTTCTAACGCAGATGCGATTTATGAACTCGCTTAACCGGAAAAAAGGTGTGCGTTAGATTCGAGTAATTACGGTAAGCGAATTGGAGAGGCATTGAAGCTATTTTAGGCGTACTTGTTGCTATTTAACTGCTTGAGCAGAATAGAAATGGATGAATTCGTTTTTTCAGGCGTTTTTTTTTTTTTGCGGTCCTGAGTGAGTCGGAAAGAACGGACATTGACGGTATATCTGTCTTCTAGAAATTCGAATAGCTTGAATAGTAAAGTTCCTCTTCAAATTGAACTGAATAGCAAACACTGTTTGAAAAATATTAGAAAATGGAAATGTTTGCATACCCCCAAATTTTTTAAAAGTCATTATATAGTGAAAAAATTAAAAATGCTTGCTAACAACCATAAATGTAATGAAAGGGGCTGGTTCCTCTGCTAGGTACGCAGTTAACATGTTTTTCTCAAACAAGCATGAAAAACACCAAACACAAAGTATTCTAGAATGAATGCGTGTTCTATTGAAGAAGCCCATGATCTTCGCCTGTGCATTCGCCTGTGCACATGTCTGCTGATGTAAGAGGAAGGAGGAAATGCTTGGGTCTTTTTTTAATTGTGGAAATGCATAATTTTGATTCGACTATAAAATATCTCTGTAGTGTCTCTGATCATTTCATATCTGTCACAAAACCAGCTAGTTCTCGACTTTCTACAAAGCTAATCATGATACATTATCAAAGTGAGCAAGAGCACTGTGTGGCTCTTTTTTATGTTACTTCCTAGCTGCATGCAGTGCAATAAGTTTAGCTGATGTGGTCTTTTGAGTTACCTATAATGTTTTCTTGCTTATGATATCGTGAGTTTGACAGAATCCCACCAAATTCTCAACTGGTCCACTGACCATGTGATCAACTGAAAATATACCGTAAAAGCCCGCAAATAGCTCGGACCCGCATGTATTCCAAGGTGTAATTTGGGGATAGAAAAAGTGAGAAAACATGTTTTCACCCGAATATAGCAGAGTAAAATGGAAAAGTGCATTTATTGACACACTTTATTCATCATCGTTGTCAGATGCATTCTCTTCCAAAGCTCCCTGGTCAGAAATGTTCTCCCACAGCACATCATCCTCAGTGCCATCAAGTTCATTTGAGGTGGAGCACCTTCTGAAAGTGCCGCAAACGAGCGCCTCGGAAATGCAGGCCTAAGCCTCGACTATCCAACGAGCATAGCGTCACTGGCAAGGCCCGTTTCAGCCATTGGCAGGGGTCACTTCTGGTTCTCCGCAATTCATCCACTCTGTGTACAGGTGCTTGACATGGTCCTTAAATGCCTTATTAAGGCACACATGAAGCGGCTGCAGCTGTGATGTTATCCTTTTTGGGATGACAACAAGCTCAGTGCGGGAGTCTCGCAGCACAGCAGTCTATTTACGAAGTTGGTCAGGCAACACCGAAACCTGTGGAGCACAAAGGGGGCGGGGCCCCAGCAGTGCTACGGGTTGTCGACACCACACGCAGGTTATGCAGTCAAACACTAGCGATTCTTCCATCCACCCCTTGTCCTGGCAGCGGATGACGACATTTTCTGGGAACTTCTCCTCCTTCGCTGGCATCTTTCATTTGAACACCACGTAGGGTGGTAGCTCGCAGCCATCTGCAGTGCAGGACAACCTTACAGTCACCCACGTTTTTCATTCGCAGTCGATCACACGATAACTTGCTTGGAGCCTTTTTGGTGCACTGCTCTGTCACGGTGGTCTAGTGGCTAAGGTACTCAGATGCTGTCCGGCAGGTCGCGGGATCGAATCCCGGCTGCAATTGCTGCATTTTCGATGGAGGCTGAAATGCTGTAGGCCCGTGTGCTCAGATTTCCGTGCATGTTGAAGAACCCCAGTTGGTCTAAATTTTCGGGGCCCTCCACTACGCTGTTGCTAATAATCATATGGTGGTTTTGGGACGTTGAACCCTACATATCTATCATATCCAACTTTCTGGTGCACAGTCAGCGCCGAGGGCGTATACCAGTAGACCGATGTTTGATCCCCGTTGACGATATGGCCCAGCTGAAAGGGGACAGCCTTTTGCAACGCATTGACATACTTTTGAAACTTCACAAGGTCCTCTTTTTAGCTCTTTGGTAGCTTCTGCGAGCTCGACGTAGTCCAACGTTGGTAGAACCCAGTGGGGTGCATTAAGAGAGACACCCAATGCTTTCTTGCTTTGAAATTCTCAAGCTGAATGCCTTTGTCTTAGGCAATCTCCCTTGCCTTCGCTTGTTGCAGCTTGATGTTAACAGCGAGATGTGCAGCTCGCTCCTCCCGCACAAAGTCTGCAAGTTCTCGTTCCGTCAGGAAACGCTCTATTTTTTGATCCGCGAAAACTTTTTTTTGCAGGTCGCTGCAGCCAAAGAGGGCGTTCTTTTGCTTCCGCCAACTGTAAATACTCCGCTCGTGGACTCCAAGCTGCCGCTCCTCGGCACAGTTCCCAATGGTTTCGGCAGCAGCGAGAACTTTCCTTTCAAAAGTTGCCGAAGTACTGCCTACGCGGTGCTGACAAGGCATTATAATACCGAAGCAAAATCGTGGCCATCATTATGGGCGCCAAGTTGAAGCAATGACCACTGATCATTGTTGCACGCGTGGGTCTGTAAGACGAACGCCTGCTACCGCCGCTAACACTACGTAGCACCTAGAGCAGAAGTGCGCAAACACCTGATGATGATGATAGCACCACGCTATGCCGAAGCCAAAACTGAATTTCGGTCGAAAATTTTTGGGACCGGAATCTAGTACAGGGCCGAAATTTAATACCCTAAAATCTTGGGAAAAACTTTGGCCTGTACGCAGGCTGTTATGATACTTCTGTCTTCGCCGCGGAACAGGAATTCTCTGTATGGCTTCATCCGATTTATTCAAACCACTGCACGCGTGCTAAACAAAAGCTGTGGTAATCATCCGCCAGTGTATGCATGTTGCCTCAAACGTGATTAGATGACTTTATAAATTAACAATATTGCTGCTCATGCTTCATTGTGAACAAGGCTCTCGTGTGAGAGTTGAAACATCATTTAAAGAATATATTTTCTGGAGCGAAGCTCCTTAGGCTCTTACTGCACCAACGAAGCTCCCTTTGCCGGGCAAGTGCACCGAAGCAAAACAACAGGTGCACAGCGGCAAATGGCTCGCGCATGCCGCACACTCACTTTCTCAATTGTTCCTGGCACTGAGGTGAATAGACGCTCTCCCTACCCCACTGCCTCTATGAAAGCCACCAGCCAGATCAGGCACATAACTGCTTGCATCATTTCTAAGGGAGCTTCGCTCATCAATGGAACTGTGTTTTCTTTGTCCATGTTTGCTTGCTTGTGTTCAAAATAGTTGTTTCAATTATTCAGCAAAAGCTTTCTTCTAAATGACTTTCCTTGTCACTGGGCCTTTATTAGAGTGTTCACCGTTTGTGTGCAGGAACTGGAGCAGACGATGCAGATGCATGGCATCCAACTGACCAGCCACACATGGCACCCCACATCGCAGTCACAGCTGAGTGCGCTTATTAACGAGGGGCCTGGAGCACTATCCTTCAACGACGACTTCAACGATGACTTTAAAAACGGCCAAGAGGACCTGAAGCCCGGAAATTTTGGGCATGACGACATAAAGCACGAGGCACCTAGCCCAAGCCCGAGTTCGGGTCTGAGTTCGGCACCGAGTCCGGGCCACAATCTCGGCCACTACGACGATCCCATCATGGACGATGACCCCATGGGTGGCGGGGACCCCCTTTTGTCAGCATCACACCTCAACTCACCAATGGACTATCACGGAATGGGATGATCAGCTGATGCTGGTGGGATTGTAGACAGATGTGCATGAGGTTGTTTTTGGTAGCCAACATTTTGAAAGCTGCCCTTTGGAACACCATCTGTCTTTCCCAGTGTTTGCTTTAAAAGCACCGGGGATTTTCTTGAAGCGAGGATTATTTTATTTTCCTGCAGAAAAGCTGCTGGGAACCCTGATCACAATGTTGATGGCAAGCAGTACCTGGAGGGGTAGATGTTAAAGCTTGACCACTTTTATTGAGAGTCGTCATTAGCACTTTGTTGCAGTGTGCACATTTGTTGGTTGATTACATGGAGGAAAGAGGCGAAACAAGAGAGGACCCAATGTCATGTTACAAACAACAGGAAGTGCAGCCATCACAGAAGGTCGGACTTTCCTTGTTTCTCCAGCAAACTCTGCCCCAACTGATGGCGCAAGTCTTAAACTTTCATTGTGACGAGACACCGACACCGAGCACTGATGACACTTGTCAGAACGATACCTGCAAGCTTCTGTATAGATTTCATTGAGTTAATTTAAGCAGGTACACCATTGCATTTGTTCATAATTTGTTGAATAAGGCTGTGGATGTCAGTGTCATCATTACATGAGAGTGTGCCCATGGTGATCGCACTTTGAGTACACCAGCACAAGGTACAATTTGTAAACTGACACACACACACACACACACACACATGCTCGCCTTACTGAAAACATGGCTTGTTTTGCGAATGGAGTGTGCGATGAGAAAAGCTGAAGGCAAAAGCTGTTTTCTCATTTTTCAAGATCATCTTGGAGGGAAAGCTTCTCCGGCCAGGCTGTTATGGAAACCTGTAGGTTTTTCCTAGAAGCCACAGTACCTCCTTGGAAAAAAGCGAACTCACTACCTCGTCACAGACTTCGGGGGGGCCTCTCCTTGCCTTTCTTTCCTCCACAATTTCATTACGCTAACTGTACCACCTGCTTTGCAACACAGCCTTGGTTGTCTGCAGCACACTGTTGTGTTGTTTTGAGAAATTTTATCCGAGACTGAATTATGTTTCCCATGTTTTGTAGATCTGTACTGTACAGAAGAGTGTCATCATGTCAGTTCTTATACTGTAAAGGTAGGAGATTATCTGAGAGCTTCCCCTCTTCCCCCTCTATATTTTACATCTTTGAGGACTAGAGTAGCAAGTGGTGAAAGAGCTTTGTGGTAGGAAGCGTTAATTGCTCAAGTGTGACGTGGGAGTTTTGCAACGCCGATATAACGAAATAGTCATAGAATTTACTGAGCCGATATATCGGCATTTCGCTGACTAGTTGACATCAATTCAACCCTGATGAGACTGATAAAACCAGTCAAATTACTCATCGGCTCATATCAATAAAAAAAAACAGACATTCTGTTGACTTGTTTGGCATAGTTTGACAGGTTTCAAACACTTCCCGGAATCCATTGTGCATTTTCATTTTGCTGGTGCTAAGTAACAAAAAAATTGATATAAAGCCAAATCGCACTGTCTAAACTATGTAGAATTTAAATGTGCATGGATTTTGACATCACCAGCTATAACAAACAGCAAAGGGAAAAATCAGCTGTCTTTATTTTTGCAGAATGCAACTTCACTGATCAGGTGTTTGTCACCACATCCTCTTGGCTGTACATTGTCACCACGAAAAAAGAAATGCCGTACATGCTCGTCTGTGTAATGGATGCAAGGTTTTGTTTTTTGCAGGATTTGGGGTGAAAGTTGTGGGTGCAGCCATTGCACAAAGTGAAATGTCAGAATTTTTTTTTTCGTGCTTGTATTTAGGTCAACTCGCCTTCAGTATTTGCCTGTACTGGAAGAAGCAAAGAACAACCTTCATCATTTTCGTGTGGGTGCAAGGATGTCATTCCTAGCCCTCATCCTCCTCCCCTGCACATCGCATTCTCAAATTCTCCTCTTCCCCCGGATAAGGGAGGTCGTTTTTATTCCAATGAATTTATTCAAGGTTCTCATGACCTTCAAGCTTTTCTTCACCATATTAGACACCACACGCCACGTTTTGAAAATCCTGTAGCACATGTTCACAAGAGATGCCCCCTTCAGCCTTCCAGTCAGTGTTTTTTTTTTTTTGTGTGTGTGAACTACAGGGCCTCGGAGGAAGCCGCATAATTTCAGAGGCTACTAAAGGCTTTTGCAACCTGCAAGTGCCAAAAACTCGGGGTACAGCTGCCTTACTGTGCCACCAGAGAAAAAAAAAAAAAAGAAAACCTTTGCAATTCACACACCATTCAAAGAATAACATTGCTAACCTTCTCGTCAACTAAGGGTGTGGCCAATACACGGCTAAATTTTAAATATATTAGAGAGGGGGTGGGGGGGGGGCTATTTTTTTATAAAGTTCAAGGTGCGGCTGTTGCACCACATGAGTGTGACCATTACACGAGCATATACGGTATGTTGTCTTTATTTTAGTCGAGAACATGTTTGATGTCCTACCTTTATTAAATAACTCCTCAGCAGTCGCAGACAGCGTGGTGGTCTCTTCCAGACTGACCAGTCCACAGGTCCTTTAGGCAGCGTGTTGAATTTTCTGCACTGAAGATGGGATGCAAGCTGTTGTTGCTAGCGCAGCAAGTAAGCAACCTTCTGTGTGATCTGAGCAGTGATAGTCACTGCTTAGTGACAATTGAGGATGGCCACACTAGCTACTACGAATAGTTTTTTTGTGAATGCAGTTTTGGTTTTCTATTGGATCACAGCCGCGAAGCAACCTTTCAATGAATTTTCTCCAATTAAGAAAAAAAAGACACAAGCATTAGAATTAGATAAATGCTGTGATAGTTATATAGTAAGCAACCGTCTTCATGCTATGATATTTTGGGGCTAGGTCTGAAGTACAAGGATAGACTATTAGACACTTTGGCAATTTGTGATAAGCAAAGTGTCAGTGAAATTCACGGGCAACAGGACAAACATGACCTCAAAACAAGCACCTTCTCCTGTGCTCCTGCTCTGTGGCCACGTGCTAGTCTTCATTTCATGTGGTGTTCATTTAACGTTAATTTTCCTAATCTGAAATATGTAGCTCATTTTGACGGACAATGGCATGTGTCTTGAACATGGGATCAAAGGCTGCTGCCATTGGAAACATCACAGCAGTTACTTTTGGGTTTGGACAACACACAATAGCAAACAAAGTTTGAACTCTGTTGCAAAGGCCAAGTTCTAAAATTGCAGTTATGAAAGTTTGGTCTCGCAGAAGTGTAAGGGGCACCAGCCTGGGTGTTTTGTGAAGATCAAATTTAATTTAAAGATTAAGTCATTCAGGTGTCCACTGTACATACATACCACTGTTTTTTACCTGCCGAGCTGTCGGTGATTTAAGAGCAATTTCGATGTGAGATTGTGGAAGTGGTCATGGCGGTAGTGCCTTTATCAGCCATAATGTAGTTCGGAACAAGCCACTATTTTGATAAATACAGAGGCTAGGATTGTGCTTGCAGTCTCTGAAAACTGTAATTGGTTCAAAAACTGATAAACAAGATTCTGTTGCTACCTTCTAAAATAGATGCCCCCTCATTTTTTTTTAATTTGCTCAGTATTCCATTTCTGCAGATGGCACATGGCTCTGGAATAATCTCATTGCACGTTTCTTTCAAAACTTGGCTCGATTTCATGTTGAGCTGATCTCGGTGTTTTCATTCACAGTTACGCTTACATTGATAATGGCCTGCTTCTTTAGTCTACACTTGATTGTGTTGTTTGAGATTTATTCTAAATTGTTGCTCTGATATCTTGTAGTTTGTATAGTTCTTAATGTTGGGCTGCTGTATATTCCGCTCATGTTTGTACCGAAAGAACTTCCATTTGGGCATTTTTGCAAACCATTGTGCCTGCCTGCCTGTGTGCTCTTGCTATTGAGTTGTGTGTACTGGTAAGGCTTGTTGCAGAGTTGTCTCAGTCAATCAACACGCTCGAGGTTTAAACATATTCTAGAACACAGGTGTCATTGACCTGTTCGCCTTATACCTATTCAAAGCAGCAGATCGCATTTCACCTGTGCTGTGTTGGTGTTGGCTTTTCATTCAGCATGAAAACATTTGTTTGTGTCTAGTTATGCGCATGATGAAGGTCTTTAGTTGATAAACTTATTTCTTGTTTTCGTCTATCAACTGAAGAATAACCTATATACCACTTATACATGGGCGCTAGAGAAATCTTTTAATCTTCTAAATTGCCACACTCCGTAAAGGACCATTGCAGTGACAGAGTAGAGGCTGTGCCGCATTCAACAGAAGGCAGCGGCAACAGGCTTACAAGAGCTTAGTGTCGAACAGTTTATCTCTTTTTGCATGCTAGACAGCAAATCAATGAATAAAAAATGAAACGGGACGACACAGTGCTTGTGTTGTCTTGTTTCTTGATCTATTTGCTTTCATTGATGCAAAAAGTTCATACTATGTACAATCAACTGGCTCCTCTAATAGTTGCTGAAGGAGCTTCTGAGTGCCTGTGTGACAGGACTATTTGCTGTGGAACCGTGTTGCATTAAGAATGCACACTTTTGTGCTTGCCTCAAGTTAGCAAGTCACTTAAGGAATGTGCATTAGGTGAGATCATATTTATCAACTGTTTTGATAGCATGCATAATAAGATCTTGCAATATTCTCTTGGTACGAATTATTCTGCAGTTTTTTCATGAGCACTCGTTTTTTTACATTCATTGCCTCATCATCATAGTTCACATATCCAAGGTGTGCATACTTAGAAAACAATATATTTTTTCAAGTGTTTGGAAGGTAATCTGTGCAGTCAGATAAGGAGCTTTTATTGGCGTGTGCCATAAATAGGTTGCCTTTACTGTGTCCTTTGACTGGTGTAATGTGATACATCCTGCTTGAAAATATTACGTAGGTGCTAGTCGATCGAAGAGTGGCAACTGCTGTCGTTATCCATGTTTGGACGGGCATTATTACCATATTGTAAATAGGCATGCCTTGTAAATAGTGACTCCGTTTGTTGTTTGCCTTGTTTTGTTGTTCACATTGAAATATTAGTGTTATTTCTATATGGAGTGGGCGTGAGTGCCAATAGCCTTAAGTTCTTTCAGCATATTTTTAAGTGTCAGTTATTTAGAAGGTGGCTTCAGACTTGGCTTGGCTTGTTTGCTGACTGAGGCTGGATAGATGTGACAATGCAGGGTAAGCATGCATATTGTGCAGTAAAGCTTGTCACATGCATGCGGTGTTTGCAACATGGTGGATGCAGAATGACAGAAAGATTTCAGCAACTCGTTTTTTTTTGTCATGCCGACTGTTTATGGTTGCCGCAATATTTCCGCAAGATCACTTTTACACTCATTGTGTTGAGCCAAACTCTTCAAAAGCAAGATGTGTGTGTGACTGACCTAGTCGGCAACATTCCGTCAAGACACATAGCACAGGAGACCACGTGCTCAGATTTACCACTACATGACAAGAAGAGCATTTCTTGGCGTATCAATTATTCTAAAAAGCTGCTATTTCTTTTAAATTGGCACTAGAAGGAGCCGTGATATTTCCTCACTTTTATTTAACTTTCTGTTAAATATAAGGGAAAATGGCAGCTTTAGAATGAGGCTATTTGGTGGAATCATCCATAAGGAATGCTGTTCTTGCTGTTAGCAAAGAAAATAAGATGCTTATATTTCGTGATGCAGTGCATGCATTGCATATGTGAGTGCTCTCTGTTAGAAAAAGCTTTTGCACACTTTTGGCATTTCAGCAGTTCACAAGTATTCAAAGTTTGAACAAAGCAAGTGAAAATGATGTTATGAGGTCTTTTATGGCATCCTCATCGAATCATGCTAGCCTTGTCAATCATTTTGGCACCTGAGCACCCTGGTGCAGTTGGTTGATAACTTCAGCAGAGACTGATTGCACATTTTAAGTTCGTTGTACGGAGCACTAGCCACATTATGGTAACTGCATATGCAGGTCCAATTGTAACCTCTAAAATTAGCACAATAAAATCATTTGCTTGGTTTAGTATGCTACGAGGCTTTGCGAAAACACGAGAACAACACTGTGTCTGGTGTAAGAATGTGCAGCATCCACTTTAATGTAGCAAGATGAAAATGATGCTAGAAAAGAGCTGCAAATGAGCCAACTATACACGAGGTGTTTAAATAAGTGAGTGATTTGATGCTATGTACAAGTGGGCATGGTGATGTCTTGCTTTCTTTTCTTTTTGGCTTGGGAACAGCCAGGTTCTCTCTTTCGTGCCTTCATGCGGGATCTGCACAATGAAAAGAACACCAACCTTATTACAGTCCTCTGTGACTTCTAAAGGTGCCATTATGAATTACTGAAACTTGAGTAACTCTACGTCAGTGCAGCAGTTGTAATGAGAGTTTCTCCCATGAGATTTGCTGTTGCATGGACAGCACTAGCAGGCACTGCAAAGTGATACCGTTTGCATGTTTTGTGGCTTTGAATAAACATGTCTTAATAGCACATGGCCTGGAAACTTCTTTCAAAATGTGTATGCATAGAGTTTGCTGCTTCTTTGCCATGGATACCTGGGTCTGGCAACAAATTTGCCACGTGTTTAAGGATTTTTGCTATCTGTAGGAGCACGAATGAAATCCTGACTGTATTGGTCTGTGCATTCGGTGCACATAGTGCAATAAAAGGCAGAAAAAATTTCATCATTTCAATTTATCTGACAAATATCGTAACTGTGGACAAGATTATTTCTGAGTCTCCTGACACTGCTGGAGTTTGTACTCAGTTTTTCATGACGAGTTCATAAAAATAAATAACGTTGGATAGGTCTATACCCATAATCTAAAAGGAGGTTTGAATTCTGTGTGTGTGCAAGAACAAATTGGGGATAGAAAGCAAATAATATATGTCAGCTTCAATAAAAAGAGAAACGACAAATGAATACAAAGTAATGTGGTGTAATAAAAAAACGTATTCATGAGAGCACAATTACCATATCATATAACATAGTTTCCTACTCTAAATATGTAGTACCTTTACTGTACAAAAACTTAACACTGAATAGTAGATCATAGGTGTCACTGATATTAGACTTTATATTAAAATTGGAGGCTACAGTAAAAGTGTGTGCTAGAGTTTTTGTTCATGCATCTTTTAATAGCGAACTGTCCTTTTTTTCGCTGGAACGAATTCACAGTCTGCAAATTGCTACTTTTTCTGTCATGTGAAACGTCCTTAACCGGCTGCAACACTGTGCTCATACTCGAAAAGGGAATTAGTATAGCGAGAAATCCAGCTTTGTGACGGATATGCTAACGTCTTGCTGACAAACTTTGGAAATGGAGTACACCTTGGGAAGGTCCATGACTTCAGCTCGGAGCACAGCCCGTCAAAAGAACCTCCCGCGTTGGAGGCTCCCCTGACGCGCTGTACTCGGAGGCAGCTTTGAAGCTGCTGTGCCAGTCATCAAGTGATCATATGGAGCAGTGGCGAGCTTCGGGCTGGGCGGAGCCCACGCGTGACTACAAGCGCATCGAAATGCGGACGGAGCCTACTCATGTTTGCAAACATGGAATAGGTCTGTAGTTTTTCCTTTCATAAGAAAGCATTTCACACAGACCGTGGGATTTTACCCATGCATTTTAACATTAACGGCACCTACCCTTCTTTAAGAACATGGAATAGGTCTGTGTCTACTACGATTCCTGCCAGAAGAGAACTGCTTTACTAAATCTGGATCAGTTTGTCACTAACATATTTAGGATTATCTATAGAGTATGCCGATAGTGCGTGATTGATTACAGACTTTTTTTTCTCTGATGGTCTCCCCTGCTCGTGTTTGTAGAATAAGTCTAGAATAATTCATTTTTCACTGTATCATGAAAGCCACTGTCTTATTCCAGAAAATATGAAAATGGCCCATGCATCTTTTATTTTCTGAACCAGAAATATTTTTTTCCCTTCAGAAATTCAATAACTAATTCGGATACCATCCAAGCAATCGGCAGGTCATTCGATTATTCAGAATGAATCAATTCGTTGAAGTTGCTCTGCGTATTTAAGTGTGTTTTGCAATGATCTTGTTTGTTGAGTGTTCCTTCTCGCGTTCACCTTGTTACACGAAAAAGTTGTTGTACTAATAGTAGTATTTGCACGGGCACTTGTGGACGGCTTTGGCTAATTGAGAAAAAGACCTATTTTTATTGTTAAGTCACCCCCATCCCTCCACCAATCTTTGGGAAAGGGGGAGGGGGATACGAACCTAGCATGGCTGCGGGCATGCGTACAATGCAATGACTAGACCGGCTGATATACACTTGATACGCAATGAGAGGTTTCAGGTGCCCAGAGTGAACATACCTTCCTATGTTGTGAGGAACCTTGGTGCAGATCAGTGTCATTGTTTCGACAGAAGATATCTCGCAATAAACCACCTATAAGAGCAAAAAAAAGCAGTAAGTCTTTCGTCATAACAGCCAACATGATGATGATAAATGGCTACAAGTTGGATGAAATGGATACATACAGCGCTTTTCGTGATGCTAGCCAGTCTTCTTCTTTTGGGAAACATTTCTGTGGAAGAAAACAGGTAGTGGTATGTTTATTAAGCATACCATGTGTTGTCTGAAGCTTCATATTGCATGATATGAGAAAGTGAAATGTATGTCATGCTTTTGCATTTGCTGAGCACAGACGCAACAGTTTCTTTTTCTTCTTTTTTGCTTATGTTTTATTTCAAGCAAACATGAGGACTCAAAAAAGTCATGAGCCACGAACATGAAGTCTCGAGCATTATGACTGCATAGGAAGGTTTTTTTCATTTGCTACTGTGCAAAGCTCCATTCGGGCACTTCCTTCTTTATTTTAGTTTGTGAGCATAAAGTATAATTGTGAATGATTCGTCTACACAGCACACATAAAGAAACATGGCTCATCCCTTTGTAGTAGAAGTCGGTCCCACGAAAGCGAAACAGGTTTTCATGGAAGGAGTGCTTATTTTGTAGTGGTGTATGGGAGTTTATGCGATGTCTAATGGTGTTTCGCAGCTGCAGGGCCGTTTCACGTGGACACATTAGCGTTAACGCCTGGCGGCACATCTCCACGTCGACTGTCACCCCGGGAACTGAAGTTTTTTACATATATCTGGACACAGCGTGTATCGCGTCTTCAAAGCATCATCAGTTATGAAAACAGCATGGCGTACGCTCGTGAGTAATGGGGCAACCTGCGATCATGCACATCACACTGCGATTCAGCAACGCGGGAGTCTCGTAGCTTTAAGACGTGAATGCGCGCAGGCGTCGCAAGTCCTGCTGGCCTCGGTTTCGCTCCTCGACGACATTCGCTTGTCGATGCCGTTGAATTGCTGCCGCACTTACTGCACTAGTTTTATTAAATAAGGGGGTACTATTACACCCGAAGTAGTCGGCGGTGAAGCGCACGTCGCTGGTGCATGTAGGAGCTGCACAACTCCGACAACGATCTATAAGAACCTAACTGCGTCAGCGCCTTCTCGATGCTCACGGGGCCAGAGTTTTCACTTGCTATCGAAAAGATTTAAGCATTGCCACCAATATTTCGCGCTGGCGTAGAAACTCGGACGTCATGCTTAAACTGCGTCATCGACAAATAGTTCTCAATCATTGCTTGATTCACTGATTGAAAACTTTACAGAACTATATACAATGTGCTCTCGTTTGTTGCCTTCAGCATCCTGATACTAAAAAAGAAAAAAAATCACAGCATATCCACGGAGGAAATGATGAGTGGGGCGAAGCGTTCGTCCGTCCATCCGTCCGTGCATGCGTCCGATCGCGTTCAAGAATGCAGACGGCGCGCGGGTAACACCGACGAGACGCGAGCCAAGAAAGCCGAGCGCAAGCGTCTTCAACGCGCCCGCCACTCGAATCCACGGAAACACATGATCTTTTCTTTATTATTGCGTCATGCTCGCGGTGTACGCATTGCTCTTTCAACAGAATCGAATCCGCGGACCAAATCAAGTGACGTTGCTGCGATGCCGTTTTATGCAGGCACACGTCATCATACGTAGTTTCTCTCATAGTTGGGGCTTGTCCCTCGTCGTAGCCATGCTAGCCCTCGGAGGGCTCACTAGATGGTACTGCAGTAGAGCGTTCGCTCCACTCCGGTGCATGTTCTGGTATGAGTGGAGACCAGTAGCGGCGCTGCGCTGCTCTGTATAATAAAACCGCTTACTCCTCTCTGTCTCACACACAGCGTAGTAGTAGGAAAGAATAAACGAGCATGAGTGCGGTGGAGGCGAGGGTTCGCAAAGCAGCTGTGTACGCAATCGCGAACGTCTACGGTGATTATTATAGAGCACCTCTTGACAGAACGTTAATCGACCCATGGCTAGCGGATCGCGTCACTCAAAAACTAGCGTACCCTCTACTTCAGCATTCATTCACGAGTTCAACATGGCGGCATTGGCACGGCAGTATTCCTTTCGAAAAAAAATCAGGTGTCGTGCAAGGCCAATTCACGAATTCCGTGCACCTGCTTGTGAGGTAATGCCGAGTCTACGTTTTCTAGTAGTTGCACGTGCTAAGCAACGTAAGCGGCGCCGTCTTCTGTATACGAATCACATGCAGGCTCCACAACCGGCCAGACAGCCAACCAGTAGCACTGGCCTCGCACGACATCTGCACTCTCGTATTCTTTTCCGCGTCTCGTTGCTGCTGCACTTGCTGAAATATCTGCTTCACGACGACGGCATTCAGATGGTACCACCATGAGCATATTCAGAAAATGCAGGGTGAATCGAAATCAACCTACATAGAACGCTTGAAAGGGCTTGAAAAGCGGAGCGCAAGTGGGGGTCTATTTTTTCATATTTCATGTGTTTTGCGCGCTTTAGTGTTTCCTCGAAAAAAACAAAACAACCAGGCAGACTTCAGAAAAAAAATGAATATTTGATTTTAGGGTTATTGACATTAAGTCAATATTTTACTGATTCGAACAAGAGTTAAAAATTTGGCTTTGCTAGCCAATTAAGTAATCAATTAGAGCTAAGTAATGAAAATGCAGCTTGCAAGTACACTCGGCTACCACTAATATACAACAAATAGAACTTCCGTAGAATGCATGCTTTTTCTTTAATCTTAGTCCAAGTTGGCTGGGACATGCTGTATATAAACAACATACAGACAGACAGTCGCAGCAGGAAACGACAAACAATGAACTCGAAGCAGTTATTTTTTCCGCCACGGCAGCCGCCAACATCTTGGCTCCTCTCTTTCGCCACCGCTGGAGCGTGACATCACCCTCTCCGCACAATAATAACAAAATAAAGGCATCCCAATGATGTCGCGGCTCCGAAAAATGGTCAAAGCTTAGCCAAAAATGTTTGTGTCTGTTGAATGGCTCAAAGGCGAGCTAAAATAAACAAAACAGAAATACACAGTGGTCCTAAAGGCAGGCTCCGCACCACCAAGTTCGTGATAAATATCATACGAACACATGCACGAACATGCACAGGGACGGGCCAGAAGCCCCCATCCCTGCATCAACTTATATAGCCACGGCCCTGACCGCCGCCGAGAGATCAACGCGCCGCACTTCAAAGGAGGCGAAATGCCTTTTGGACAGCACAGGTAAGCGTGTACTTACTGAAAACCCAGACTGCCACCGTGGGACGTTGGCCTTGCTCTCGCCCATGATGCACATCATCTTCGTGAGACCGGAAAGGCTGATGATCTGCGCATGATATGGTTGGGCGTATACATGTTGGTTATAGATTGGTCGATTTCCAGTCGACAAAAAAAAAATCAGGTTATAAAAGCTCCCCACTGAGTTATCGCCCCATCTCTTGACTGAGCAGCATTCCTTATATGCGATGTTGGGGAGCGTTTTGTGGCACATGGGCAGTCAAAGAGTGCCAGGCCTTGAGATAGAAGGTGTGAACAATGGTTATGGAAAGTGGGTGCATAATGGCCTTAACATTCCTCGCGCCAAGGCGGGTAAAACATAGAGGTACCAAAATCCTGAAAGCGGCATGGAACGTGTGTAATAAGAATCAATAGCGAAAGTTCATGATAATAAAACCATAGTGAAAATATATGGCATTAGCACAAGTGCCTCGTCAACGCCCTTGCGTCCAAGTGCCGCGAGGCATGTGCTATGTAGCCACAGAAGCAGATGCATCTCCTCAGAGGTCGTGCTACGGAATGCCTGGGTATATGACATGAAAATTTGAAGCATGCACGTCACATAACAGTGATTGATGTTTCGAAAGTGGTTTTCTTCCGATGAAAAGTGCAGGATAAAATGGTATTTGTTGATGATAGAGTGCTGTATTGTGAGCGTGCCTTATTCTATTTACAGTGTATTGAAATATGAATCACTATTCGTGCTTCACCACATCTCTGGTCCAATGGTGGATGGCTACAAAACAAAAAAGAGAGAGAGAAAGCAGGAAGAGCAGCTTTTCATGGCCTTTTCCAACCACTCTTTAGGATGCTGAAATCACACTGCTGCGTATCAATAGAGCCATAAATAATCATACATTTTGTCTAGTAGGCCAGCATTCACAATGCCATCCTTCGTCATTCTTTCGAGAACCACACCTCTTAGGAATTTTGCGCGATTTCTTTATGCAGTGGCTGACGACGATGAAGAATTATGCGTGAAGTGGGTATTCGCCACAGTTAGTAGGCTATCAAGAACAAGTTTTCTAATGGGTTGGAGCATTGTAAAACCCAGTCGTTACGCGATTCGCATTGTGTGACGCCTGGCTGTTCCTTTGATGTTCTAAAACCCTTTATTATTGATATTGACGTGATTTCTTTCCGGAAATCAAGCCCGCCTAAAGCCAGTTTATAAACGAGTTCCAAGCACTGGCATGGCTCAGTGGTAGAATACTGGGCTGGCATGCAGCGGACCCTGGTTCGGTTGCCATTGTGTCATTAAAGTTATTTTTCCTTTCGATACTGCTTACGGACACTGGCGGCGGCGGACAACTAAACAGCGCCGCACGTGACCCGTGTTCTGATCTCATCACAGTTTTCGCTGTAAAAAGTATGAGTGTGCTGTGTTTGTATATCCCGTTCTTAGCCTTAAGTGTTCTGTGCAGCAAGACTTTAATACTGATGGGCAATAACTTAATTGCGGCTTGATAACGGCAATTTATTTTGTGTATGCGTATTCCATGTGCTCTGCCAATAAGCTTTGGGCTTTTGTTTCAGGAGAGGTTTAATAATAAGTGCAGGAATCGCCATGGATGTATCTGCAGTAGGCTGCATTGAAGGACGCAGCTACCTCATCCGGCAACGCCTTTCTTGATATACCGCGGTGCCCTGGCACCCAGCAGACTACGACACAATGTTTGGATGTGTACACTGTGCATTGTTTAAAGTGAGACAACGATGGGGTTTGTGTTTTTACGATTTTGGAGCTTTTACAGCGCTTAAAGAATCGGTGTATACTGTTACTGCCTTTTACAATTTTATTTGTAAATTGTGTTTAACGGCCGCGAGTTTATCGCATACGCATCACCCGGGAAAACGCTTGTATCGGGATGCAGAACACCGGCACCTGAAAAGGATTGGCCTACCGCTGTGTATGACTTGGAAGTGTTGAACTTCGTGGTGAGACATCCCCCGCTACGCCACCGATTACCAAAGAGAGGGAAGACCACTCAACCCCTTGTCTATCCGGTTCCCTCTTGGCTATGTGTCTCAATCACTTCCCACATACAGGGATTCGTGCTGGGGCCGGGAAGTAAGAGACGCTACGACCTGTTCCTGTTTACTGATTCATTTAATTTATTACTAAGTGTAGACATTGTACACCAGCGTACATCAATCACTACACAAAAGTATAACACATGATTTAGACACTCGCGACGTTAGACACTGGGCAGGCACATAAAGAAAGTGACTGCAACAACACAAGGTTATGCATATATAAAGCAAACACACGGCGACACAAATGATCAATGATCAAAGTTATCAATGAGTAAAACCTTGCAATGTCCCAACTCGCCGCTTCCCTGCCTGCCAGGCTCGTCTAAATAGGGTGCGTAAAGTTCGTCTCACGAATGGTCCGTGTTGTCAGTCATCATCGTCTTCGTCGTCTTCGTTGTCTCTCTCCGCGATTTCCATCTTAATCTTCTTTCATAACGTCCTGCAATCACTCGCTTCTTCGTTTCCCATCTCTAACTTTCATTCCTCGTCATAACATCTCTGCTTCAGTCATCATCTCATCGACTCTCAATGCTATCTCTTCACACCGTTATCTTCCTTTTTTATTCCGTCTCTTTACCATCTCGAGCTCATCGCATCGTATCTCCGACTCCCTTCGTATCGTCTCGTAGTCCCTTTTTGTAGGACCCGACTCCGCCCCACCGAGGCACCAAACCAATCGCCACTATCGACGCGGCATATTTTCTTGTCAGTCGGAGTGTATCATCTTCGATGGCCGCCCCCGCGCCCCACACCAGTAAAATATCCTCTCCCAAACAAAGCCGAGCAAGTAACAATCTACAAACTCAAGCCTCAGAGAGAGAGAGATGGGCGAGCTGTCCCAAGACACTTTAATTATATATATACGGGCGAACAATGGTCCCGATGCTTCCGATACTTGATGAGCCGATGTCCAGACCAAGTCTCAACGTTTCCACGCAGCTTGGTGTCTCCCGCGAAATTCTCCGTAGCCGCCGCTTCTTCGTCATTCAACGCCGCGGGTGGCCATCCGTGCAGGACGCAGTAATGAGCCCTGGAGCCACGGAGGCTGACGGAAAGTCAAACCGGACCCGGCACAGGCGCTGCGGCAGGGTCGCATTCCCCGAACCAACGAAAGGTGCTCTGCTGCTCCCCCATGCCACAAATATGAAGGGTGCGCGCGGATTATCTCCACTGTACACTGTCACACTGTCTGTAGACGACAAGGCGCTGCCCGGTCCTCGTGTTTGCGCGGGGGCCCGCGAGAACAGTGTAAATAATCCTTCCAGGTACTCCACTCAGGAATGCCCATTCGTTACACCTAAGCTTTTCTTTTCTTCTTTTTTATGCGTGGGTTTAAGAAACGAGCGAAAACATCTTGAAAGGACCGGGGTTCAGTCTGTGTTTGCGGGGACGTCACAGCGGCATCTATAAAGAACTCAGGGCGTGTGTATTTCTGTTGCAGTTCCAGGAAGCATGTGCAGATATGGGTACGTGTTTTGTAACCTCTAGGAAATAAACATAGCAATCTATCGTCAGCCATTGTCACGGTGGCAGACACACTGCGCAAGCCACCTAGCGGTATTCGAGTGGCACATCAGTTTCCTCAGCTGGGCCCCCCACACGAAGCGAGTAGGGTTGTCTGAAAGAAGACCAGTTTTGAAGCAGAGCAGAGCTGGACATGGCATTAATTGTAGAATGTGAAGGGTGTTCCTTGTGTGCGTTCACTCTGAAATAATATGGAAAGGATATGTAACGTAGGTGGAGCGACCACTCGTTGTATTCCACGCGCAGGCTTTCAACGGTGCTGGTGTGAAAAGCACCCATAGTGAGGCAAATGCCTAGATGGTTAACACAGTCAAGCATCTTTAGGGCAATAGGTGTCGGCATATTTTTTATTCTGTGAACATACTTGTTTTTCTTACGACATATATTTTTTTTCTGTGAAGTCATAAAAGTGACAGTGATTGCATATAAAGAACTTTCTATACGTAGCAGGTAAGCGAAAATTCGTCAATACAAAAGTTATCGCTCCTGTTCAAAAACGTCAGATTGATTCGTGTATGCTTACATGACTGCCGACACTTGTTTTGTAGCTCGTATTTAAACTGAGGGAAATAATGCACCACGTAGCTCGTGTCTAGCGCGCAGCGCTTTTAGTACACGCAGATCGAACGAGTTTGCAAAGGCACACGCCCAGAGCTCACGTGAACAGCCTACCGGTAACTGCGACGGAACGACGGTAGCGGCAAATCATTAAGGAAACAAGAAAGGAAAAGAAGTGGTTGGCACGTGTGATACGGGAGTACGCAAGGCAGCATTTGACGCAACGCAGGAAAATTCGCGTACATGGCGGAGTAGGCGAGGGTGAAATGTGTGATGGTGCCTCTGGTCTCGCACCGCGCACGTAGCAGCCAATGTTTGGGAGCAAGAACACAAGAACGTCCGCCGAAGTCAGCGAAGGTACGAAGCGCAGAAAATGGTTTGCTTAATCCTCACTGCGCGAAACACACGCTCACACGAGTGTCGGCAGGATTTTGTCTTGGGGTTGCGAACCCGTATTGAAACGCAGCTGAGGAAAGGTGAGAGTGCTGTTGTGGCTTGGGTGGGAGCAAGTGCTGGTGTGACGTGAGGGGTGCCTACTGTCCCTTTTGACGACGCCCTTACATACGCGGGCGCTCGAAGAAAACGACAATCGAAGCCCCGTCGTTTGAGATACACCAACCTGGAATATTATAGTCTAAAACCGTATCGAGATTGCCGATCTCACAATCGCCAAAGGAGTCTAATTCTAGAATGACTGTGTCTTAACTATGTGGAGGTTTGACGTCCTAAAATCATGACATGAATAATAAAGACGCCCTATTGGAGCACTCCGGGGATTTCGATCACATGGGGTTCCTTAATGGTAGAGGCCTGCGTGCAGATAAATCTACGCACGCAGGCTTCTACCATTTGTCCTCCATGAAAATGCGGCCGTAGCAGCCGCAATTCCATCCTGCGGCCTTAGAGTCAGAAGGCAAGCACCACGACCGTGACTTCACGCCACGGAGAGGGTGATCAGCATCTTTTAAACTGTGATCGAGAAAGATGACATGAGTATTAGTTTGGCTGTATTTTTTTTTGCCGAGGATGGAGTGTAGTCGGAACAGGTTCACATTGTTACGTGAACTTGAATATCCCATGGGTTTTTGCAACTTTATCTCAAGCACGTAAAAAGAAGGTCAAAATGATCGCATACAAAGCGTATGTAAGACCAACACAAGAACATGCCTGGAAAAATGACACGTACGAGAACCGTTTCATAAGGGGACACACGGATGGATTGCGATGTATTAAGTCTTATCGCAAACCGTCTGGTCGAAACCAGAGAGGTAAACATGACTGATTTTAAAACACGTGAGTCATTACGGTATATATGAAGAGACACCTTAGATGGCTCCTCTACTGAGGATACCTTAACGAGGTATGTTCCTATGTAGTTCCCGAACTACCAAGCACTTCACTCTAATTTACCGTTGATTCGTAATAAATCTGCCGAACGTATACTACTGTTACACCCCGGCAGTTGTGTGGCTTTCTTTACGTCTATGTTGTAGCCCTGCCATCTTGATTGTGCAAACTTTAATCTTTTTGTTATATGTCATCTTATTTCTATTTTGTAATCTTTATGTGATGTCTTATTCTGTGAAGTTTTCATTCTTTCAATTACACGAGAAACATGTTAACTTTCAGGTTCACAGAGTGTTTATTTTTTTCTGCAATTACCGTTTTTTTGTATTAATAAGTTGTTTATGCTGTACTGAAAGTTTTAATGCGAATTATGGTTCAACTCTCTGCGCATGCCTTGCTTACTGCTTGATGTAATTCCTACCGGAACTATTACAGCTCACGTATGTTATACCTATGATCCATATGCCCATTGTACTGCGAATGTCGCATGCTGCTAGCGTAAGGGTCTGAAGGGAAAAAGTCAAGCTGCCTATATTTTTTTAGCCCTGAATACCATCTATATTTGTCCGGTGAATGAAGATTTCGATTGACTGACTGATCTATTATAAGGCCGTGTTGTACAGTTTACAACAAATAAACGGGTGCTATCGGTAATGTACGATCGGAGCAATATTACTGCTCTCGTTTGGAATGCCAAATTCAAGCTGGGCCACCCACCCACTGGACCGCTTGATGAACTAGTTGCCACTTGATCTGTTTCCCCTCGAACCTGTGGATTCATTGAACGAATGTAGATGTCCACCGCCACCCTGTTTACGACGTATTGCTGGTAAGGTGGAAACTAAAAAAAAAAGCAGAATAAGTTTGTGACAGGTGTTTTCTGTGAAAACAAAACATTGCTAACGCCATACAATATCCCATGGTTATAGGCTGGTTAACTTATGAGCAAGTCCCGTTAGTGGAAACCCGTGACCATGTTGACTTACATGTCCACATCGCAAGACAAGGAACTCCGCAAAACATGATTT
Source organism: Rhipicephalus annulatus (assembly GCA_013436015.1). Lineage (NCBI taxonomy): Eukaryota > Metazoa > Arthropoda > Arachnida > Ixodida > Ixodidae > Rhipicephalus > Rhipicephalus annulatus. The sequence goes on from WOVY01010833.1 coordinate 423,978, forward strand.
CCGAACTTTTTCTTAAACAAAAACAAACAAGAAAAATGACATTTTTTAGGGGCGAAACTTCTAGAGCCGTGGGTTCTTAAATACCTGTCTGTCGTGGTACGAAACCACCTAAGTCTATGTTTCACTCAGCAGATGGCGCTAATGTGAACGTACGGACGGAAGAATGTATCGGACGGATGGACGTACGAACGGATGGACGGACGGACAGACAGACAGACAGACAGACAGACAGACAGACAGACAGACAGAGGACTCATGGTTTAACAATAAAACCCCCCAAAGCTTCGTCCCCCTCATCCTCATTCCCTCCGCGGATATGCTGTAAACTTTACTTTTTTTGGGGTGAAAGGAGAGGGGCAATATTAAACAATGTCGTTATAAGGAAAGACTGCTAGGCTATCGCCAAAGGTTGTGCACCGTCTGGGCTCACGTAGCTCGCACATTTAACGCATTTTCAAAGAAAATTTGCACCTTAACCGACCCGTTTTAAGGTGCTTAAATTTCACGTGTTGTAAGTGAATCTGCAGTACTTCCAGACTCCAATAATTAAAATATGTTTTGCGAATCGAGCAGCCTCGTAGGGACATCCACATTTAAGGGTTTGCAACTAAAATCAATAAAGTTTGTTGTTGCAACCCTACCGTCTTGTGTAGTCCACATATCAATCAATTCTATTGCTTCTATTCCAAGTGGGTAATCGGTAAGTCTATCGCACAATCATTTGTTAAAAAAGGCAGTACTGATCGTTTTGTTCATTTTATTGTGGTGGAAAGAATAATTTAGTTTCTTATTTCAGCTCTATGAATTTAGAAAAGCACTCTAAGATGTATCAATGACGAGGAAAGCTGGCAATTTTGTTAGAAACAGTGCTTTGTAATTAATCATCAGATTAGATTTCGCAAAGGAAAATGAATTAAAACTGCCTGACTACATCGAAAATGAAATAATTTCACTCAATATAGAAATAAAAGTACTTGGCATATTTTGAAAAAACTTTAGATTTTTTGCCATGTACTGCACATTTGTAAGTTGGAGAAATGTAGCTGACACCGCCTGGTTTTTGTCTTGTTCGCTTATACGAAGCGAGTGACAATGATTAGCTGCAGGCTATGACAATTCAGGGGCAATAAATTTGATGCAGATACCCGGAACCGCATTTCAAACATCTTTAGCGTTGTAGTGAAGAGACGCTGCCAGCTTTGATTTGCTCGATATTGTTCGTAGCTTCGACTCGCATAAAAATATGACCACCATGAAAGACTGACGTCTTCTAATTGAAGAAGAAAAGCGGCATTGGCGACAACAGAGCTCAAATGACAGCTCGCGAAGCTGTCGTCATGATCGCGCACATAGTAAGAATCATAATTAATAATATTGTCACGGGGTGAGAGAATGAATGAAATAAATATATTTACAAAATATGCAGGGAGAGTCAGAGGCAGCTGCGGCCAAGGTGGAGGTACAACAGCAACAACACGAGCGTAATCGCATTCGTCGTCTTCGTCGTCTACCTGGTGCTCTCTCGTTGCCGATGTCGTGTAACAATATTAATTATTCTATACCGTTGGGGCCATTTGCCTAAGTGCCACGTGTGCCAGAATTTCGACGTTCGCAGTCCATATCAACCCGGTAAAAATGAAAGAGACATAAAGTTTTAAAAGAACAGACTTTACATGAGTTAAACACGAGAGAAAACAATGACTTTCGCTACAGTCTGGGCGATTTCAAAGTAGACAACACACAAGCACAAAAACGAATACTTGAGTCATAAAATGACCCACTGCAACCAACCACTCGGTGCAGATTGTAAATAACGAGAATACATCTGAGCTTGTACTGTTGGTTGTCTGTGATAGTGTCGTTTTTGAACTTGCTAACAGCTTAGCATGTGCACAGCTCTAATGGGGTAAAACGAAAGCAGAATTTCACGAGTGTGAAACTTTCAGCAGATTACTTTATTTTATATGAAAAGGTACCCTCAGTTGATGATGAGGTGCGTCTAAATAATGGCCTGGAAAGTGTAACTACATGGCGCGAAAGTGTTAAACAGTGGTTAATTTTGATAAAACTGTTCATATGAGCATCGCCAACAAAAACAAATAAAAACGATCTTTTCACTACTGGTATGGTGTGAAGTATAACATAGTACGAAATTTTGAGCCTGTGGATCAGTAATAAGCTGTCTCGGAATAAGCACCTAGAAACTATTTCTCTAGTTCCTTGCGCTAACTCTTTTTCTTGAGGCGCACACTGAAGCTATCTACACCTACTGTTCGTTTCCTAACATAAAATGCATACATTCAACCGTTGTTGGAATGCGCAGCGATTGTCTGGGACCAATTAACTTTAGCCGACATTATAAAAAAGCTGGAACACTGTCAGTGCAGGGTAATTGGGCTGATTTTTTATTTCTACGGCCACACATCTGTGAGTCAGCTAATTCTCCCGCTGACGGAGCGCAACCGTGTATCCCAATTAAAATATTTTTTCAACTTGTAAGTATTGACGTCATCATAACTATTTACAACTATTTTTCTTACTCAACAGGATATCAAACAAGGCAAAGATGTGCTTTACCCACAGTTTCCTTTGCTACAAGGAACAACTCTTTTAAACATTCCTTGTTTTCCCAGGACAATACCAGACTGAAATAATCTTTATACCGAAATTTTTCGCTCAAAAGATCTTAGAAATACTTGAAAACATCGGAAGATGCTAAAGATTTGTTTGTGTTATTTTATTTGTTCCTTTCAGTGTTCATTGAAGCCTTAAAAAAGTTTGAAGAATACCTCCAACTTGTATGTGCTCGACTATTTGTGCTCGACATCTTATGTATATCTACACTGCCAAAATGTTGTACCAAATGAAAGAATCTATAAATATATAGATCAAATAATAAAAAAAGCACTTCCAGTGATCCACAGCTCATTGTTTTTGGGTCGGTGATGCGAGCACATCGTTGAACGACTCCTGTCCTGACTATTTTAACTGACAGAAGATGCGTTATTCTTGCATCTCATTTAGAATAAGTGGTTTAAAAGCAAATAGAAGAAAGATAACTGCTTTCTCTGTAACTTGTACTGTTGAGCCTATAAATACCTGTGTGCTTTGCAGAAACAAGGGAAAGCTTGACATCCCTCCAAGCCAGCACTTTCAGTTCCTTAGTGTGTATATACGATGGAGCGATCACACGATAAAATGAGCGATGAAAGAGGATGTGGACTTCATTATCTCACTTAGCTAATGCTAACAATCTATGGCGCCACCTTCGAGTTTTATATGCTATTGTCAGGAAGCAACCTCTGAAAACATATCTGCGAGATTGCTTATACAACATTATTCGCATAACGTTGGAATACCGACTACGTGAGGGTATTGCCACAAGACCTGACCGATTACCTGAACTTTATAATAGTTCTAATATTAGACCTCCTAGGGTCAGTTACGCAAGTATACGACGCCGCACACAAGTTCCAAATTGTCGATGCCATTCATTTGCTGCGTGATGCTTGAAAAAGCGCGCCAATTTCACAGCTCTTCTTGTTTTTGTTTATCTCGAGCAAGCGCTGTCACCCCGCGGGAAGGCAATGGGAGGCAAGCGCTGTTGTGACCTTCGTTCCAAGGCTCGTTGATAGGCTGGCACATCGGCTGCTATCGCCGGCATCTGCGCGCGGCGGGGAGCCTCGTTTCACCTCGCGGGTGAGTCGTGCTCAAAGAACGGCACGCGTTGGCCGCGATTCCGGCTGTTCACAGGCGATCAATATACAAAGGACGGCATCGTACGCGAACAGCGCGTGCCCGCGGGTTTCTTGAAAATCGCGAAAATTGATTGCGTTCGGTTGCAGCAGGATCAAGAGTTACTGAAGGTTTATATCTTCTCTGGTTTTTATTTCTGCGGCTTTCCGTGCGTCGAACACTGATTATGCTACATCGGTGGCGTGCGCGTCGTTTTCTCCGTTTTGAGTCAAGCGGCGATTACTTCGATTTGAAGTCCAGATGCTGAACCGGAATCCGATTCGTCGAATGTCAGACGGCGATTCCGACTTGAACCCAGGCGAACTGGTGCACGCATTGGGGCCTCAGTTTGTGAAACAACGCGCATACATTTTTGTTGCGAATGCAAGTTTCTCACTATATTTATTTGCATCTAGTATTCATGAGCAAGCAATGCTTCTGCGGCAAATATATATTTAGGTACTTCATAGTCCCCCCAAAAAGGAGAGCCAAGAAATTTTCTTTTTTTTTTCGCAGAATAGGTTATTTTGAAGATTCGAAATCTAAAATGAAAGATGGGTCCTGAGGGTCACGATGACGACATCTGACCATCACAGCACAAACGAGTAACACTAAATTTTCGCAATGAATCATGAAATTAATCTGAAAACTGGAAATTTTCTCACAGAGGAGAAATTATGGCAACCAAACTATATTTTATTATAAAATTTTGCCCACTTTTATGAAGAAAGCGAACAAGTACTTGATAGTGCCATGTAAATGTTTTGCGTGGAACCTATTCGATACTTCGGGGGTGACTCCCCCGACGCGTTGTGCTCGGAGGCCGCTCTGCAGATGCTGTGCCAGTTGTCAGGTGATCCAGCAACCAGAGCGCTTGCACTGTACCTCAATAAAGACTCACTCACGTGATCGCAGAGTGCGATGGCGAGCTTTGGGCTGCGTGGAGTACACGCGCAGCGACGCCGCTAGAAGCGCCCCAGTATGTCGACGGTGCGCAAACAAGCTCTTTACAAACATGGCAAAGGTGTAGCTGGCGGTACATATCCAAGCCAAGCAAAATTTTGATACGGCGGCATGCTTCGCTCTGCGTTCAACTGCTCGGCACGCACCTAACAGCACTGAAGTGAAGACTACAGTATCTTTGCTGGAATCCAGACCCATGAAAGGCGGTGCGCAAGACAAGAATGAGAAAGACTATATATAGTGCCGCGTTTTCGTGAACTTGCTTTTGGGTGCGACGCCATCATCATTTAGGGTGCGCTGCGAAATGATGTACACCGCCACTGGGTAAAGCCGTAATTTCTACGCTGCTTTCTCTTCCTCTCCCAATTGTTGTACGAAGGTAATAGACGCGACAATGCCATAACAATGGCAGTTACGTCTGCAGCCTCAGTTGAAAATAGGTGCAGCGCGGCTTCACTTTCACTACAATTGACATTGCTTAAAGCGGGGGTGACAAGCACTCCGCCAGTGGGCTGCATTTGGGCCCGTGAGGCACTCAGTTGCTGCCCGCTGCCCGCTCATGAATATCTTCACCCCACATTTTTTATAAGCATGCTCGTGAGCTACCCAGGTCTGACGGGTTTAAAGCATTACCCCCGGGAGGCATCCCATGTGCTGCAATTGTTTCGAAACGTAACCAGAAACAAAAACTAAATTTCACAATCAGCATACAAATCTGAGTCATTTTGGAGATCTCTACCGACATGTGTGAGTCGTGGCACGAATTTTCTTCAGAAATGACGTGTATATGAAATATTGAGAAGTTCTTTTTTTCGTATCATCGTATCTTCTCCGGCGAGACTGAATTGTGAGCAACCCGTTTGAGGAGGTGAGTTTGAAACCCCTGGCTTACAGGCCTCTAGAAATGCACATATGAAGTCGACGTTGATCACTGAAATAGCGGTCGATAAATTTGTGCCAAGGAAGTGCATATCTTGAAATGAAGTCACCTTTTGTTGTCCGCCCGGCGTTAGCGATTTTCAAACCACCCACCTGAAAACGAACCTTGCTCAAGTGTTGCTCGCTTTCGCTGCGCGGCCGCCGACGCTAACAGCAGCAGATCAAGAGTAGCTCGAGCCCCAGCAGCAACAATAGGGATTAAAAAATTTATGCTAGCTTGGTCCAATTGGGCCCTGCTATAAGACACTACCTATCGAGCCTAACCAGGTGAAAGTGGCACTTTTGAGCTATTCGCGCCATTCTCGACAGAAACGCCAGGCGGTTCTGTTTTTCCACGAATCAAAGAGAATTGATTGATTGATATGTGGGGTTTAACTTCCCGAAACCACTATATGATTATGAGAGACGCCGTAGTGGAGGACTCCGGAAATTTAGACCACCTGGGGTTCTTTAACGTGAACCCAAATCTGAGCACACGGGCCTACAACATTTCCGCCTCCATCGGAAATGCAGCCGCCGCAGCCGGGATTCGAACCCGCACCCTGCGGGTCAGCAGCCGAGTACCTTAGCCACTAGACCACCGCGGCGGGGCAATCAAAGAGAAATCGACAAGCAGCATTTTATTATGAGTTGTAATGCAAGGAAGGGTCTTCTTTTTTTTTCACTGCAGCTGGTTTCATTACAAGTGACTAATTGTTGTCGCGCCTCTTGACGTCATTGGGATCATTTCAAGATGCCCCACTCATGGTGCATGTGGTGTCGTTAAGTTCTCGATCAGTAGAGTACCGCTGTTGACAATATTAAGTTTTTAGACATTCCCAAACATTAATATTTCACTCTGACGTGAATCGTCTTTTCCCTTTAGTGTACTCTAAACCAAGACGACTTGACGAACTTCTTAAAGAAAAGCTAAAGAAATAAAAGGCGCCGACAGAAAAGAGGAATTGGCACGTGTACTGTTCCACCATCTTGTAAACAAATGCCGTCATGCTATTATAAGGGCTCTACAGCAATGGTGTGATTGTGCAATATTCTCCGTAGGGAAGCACAATGCGACTGAGACAATGGCCGAAAACCAAACACCATACACGAGTGCTGACTATAGATTGTCATGTTGAAACGACAATCAAACAATGATTTCCGTTTCTACATGCCAATCCAGAGAAAGTTTTCGTGTGTGGTTTGTGTTCTTTGCTCCATGACTTAGTCACGCGGTGCTAACAGATTCCATCTAATGAAATTCTTACTGTGGTATTCTCCACTCATTTACTCGCTGATGCGCGCATTTGCAACGACATTTTGTCAGGGTCGTTTGATGGCAAGCTGCCATTTTGATATTTCCTGCCCCACATGGTAGCGGGCAGTTGCACAACATCTTTTGTCGCTCCAAGTGACTCCGAGAACCCATTTGGGAGTTTTCTTTGTTTCACAAGACCACGTAAATGACACTCAATTGCTCTGATTTCAGTATGTAGTACTGCCAAGCACGTTGCAGACATACACATACACACAAAATTGTAGTACACCGTTAACTGCGTGTTTAGCATCCCGAAGCACTTTGTATTTTAAAGGAACACTAAAGAAAAAACAAGTTTTTTTGCGTATTATGGAGTGTAATTTTCTGATCCCGAAAACACTTTTACCATGGCGCGAAGCTTGGTAAGCGTGCAAATGCGCGAGAAGAAAATGCGGGTGTAGACGTCACCTTGAGATTCTCTAACCAAACACCATGACTTCACGAATTTTGAAGGCATCTAATGGCCCAACAAAGCTTCTAATTGATAAAAATAAAGCACATTCTCAATTGCAGGTGTCATAGAGCTAGCACACAAGGTTTCAGCAAACTTCATTTAGCGATGCTCCGAATATGCGAAAAATACATTTTGAACTAGTAACGTCACGTGCGCAGATTTCGGCACAAAATTTAAAATTAAACTTCAACTTTGACTTTCTCCTCTAATAATGAACTTACGGCAGGTAAAAGTACGGTATTCTATCCCTCAGAGTGCAGTTTATCAATCTAAACCAGGTAATTTTTGCTCTTTAGTGCCCCTTCAAAAGTACAGGCTCAGTCATAAAACTTTACTGTAAACGGCGTGTACTCGCGCACTGCAGGGTAAATTGTTACACACGTTTATACTGTCGAGAACTCACGGGTAAAACTAAAAAAGGAAGAAACAAACACTAAAGCACATTCGGACAACAGTAAAGAAAAGCCGCAAGGACATACAACATCAGAGAACACTCCCAAAGAAGGCACAAGCACTTGCAACTTTTGCGGCTTATTGCCCCCAGCACAAAAGTGCCGAAAGTAGGGAACCAGAGTTACTCTGATGCATCACTTTCTTGGATTCGGCTACTGTGACGCGTGCTCGTCACAGCGGTCGCCTTCGACTCTCACAGTGCGCAGGGTGAATATGCAAGACGATGACACTTCAACGCAGAAATTTTGAATAGTTCGTGGTGCGCAGAACTTGATGATCATAGGAAAGGCAACAGAAGAAACACAAAAGAGGCATTCATTTAAGCAGGATGGTCGTCCGTTCTGTATACGCGTATCATTTTTTTTGTGCTTGTTTCATTGTGCTTGCTAAGATACGCAAGTTCTAAACGACGAAAGACGGCAAACACGGCGAATGGCAGCCACACAGAGTGCACACATTGGTGGAGATTTGCAGCAAACAGGGGAGCCACGTTGAAGCATGCGCAACAAATAGTCCAAACCATCGCGCACCCGAGTGCAATGCACAGTTGTCACGCCAGCACAAGGAAAGACAGAAGAGGACAACAGGAAAACGCGCACTGCATTCATCAGCGTTGCAAACAACAAAATCATTTTCAAAAAATGGCCACATACGGAACACCATGAGGACAACGATACCGTACAATTCTCGGGAAATTTTACGAATGGTTTGGTCTGAACGACTATCAACGTCTACAGAGAACACCCAGCGTGACACGCTATACCAGGCCACATTGTTGCCCAACATTTGTTCGCATGTTCACGACATCGGCCGATCTGTCGATTGACTCACCCCGGTGAGCGATGGGGGAGGTAGCGAGTTGTTGGCTTTCCAGGTGCCCACTTCGGTGTGCTGCAGGCATAGGTCAGCCAGAGGGGACTCGGACAACGACAGACACTTGCGGGCGGCCGCCAACGTCTCGCCGCCTACACCGCCCAAGTAGTGGTCCATGCATTTGACGCCCACTTCCAGGTCGGCGGGAGCAGCGGCTGCAAAGTGATCACGACAATGTAACAAGCGTCTGCCTTTCCGAATGAGTCATCGCTATAGCTAATCTTCAAGAATGAGGAAATTGCAGTTTCGCAAGGCGTTTCAAGCGACTGCCGCAATCCCATTTCCGCATCGTGCCCATTCTTGCTCGTCCCGCGTGCATATTCTTAGCAGCGTAAATAAGGGCTCGACAAACGACCGCTTCCTGGATGGGCAGGAAGGAAGCCCTTGAACCCAATTCGTGTGGGTCAAGGTTCTCATCGAGGGCATCCTGTGTACGCGTGGGACACGAGCCTCGCTTTGTTGCTAGACGTTGGATCGAAAAGGCTTTCGAGGCATCCGTTCCGCTGAAGGCAATATCGGAATGTTCATTCCCATTACATGCTTATTGAACTGTTCCACTATATTTACGCGTCACGGGAGTCGCCTTATGCAAAAGTAAATTTATTTTGAGTCATCGGTGATGCGTGCAATGTCTTAATAACAATCACACACAGGTATGTAATAGGAGTGGAATGCATATGGCACTGCGCATACACCAGTTTCGTGTGCCTTTACTCGACGCTATCGAGGGAAAGGCCCCAAGTGGTCCTTGCACGCAGGCTTTGAAGTACAAAGTGTGCCGACGCGGTACGCAGGCCGTGTCTGCCCTTCACCACAGCCTAACCCTAACCCACTTTGTTTTGTTTCGCTTTCCCCAGTCAGCGTGTGCTGTGATGTGGGAGCTAAAAAGTTGTTTCCGACTATAGATTGCGTTCGTTGGGTAGATCGTGGCACTTGCTTTTCCGCTTATCTGAGTCTTTCTTATGCATTGCAGATATCGACCTCTTAACCTCAATCTCTGTAGTTGCGACAGTCCTTGTACGGAGGAAGGAGAAGGCGTAACACGGCAGAAAATCGCCCGCCTGAAGAGAGTAGCGCACGACACTTCCTGCTGAAGGGTATAATGCATAGAAGCTCCCCTAAATGAGGACGTGTGTCTTGATGGCAAACATCGCGGTTGATATGTGGCGATCATCTCTTAAAAAATGCACGAGGGTGCGCGTTACGTAAAAACGAGCTGGTAACGCTTTCCACAGTGCTCTTTGCAATAGCTGGTAGGTGAAATTTCGTACTGCACCCACTCCTGCAAAGATCGAGTGGCTTAAGAAATGATAATTCTTTCGTTCCGTGCCATCAATGGAAGCTGTCACACTACGAGACTCCGTCACGGTGTTCTTGTGCTCATGATGCTTGAATGCTGAACCATGAGATCGAATCTCAGCCGCGTTTTCGATGCAGGCGAAAATGCTTCAGACTCGTGTGCTTACGTTTAGGTGTACGTTAAAGATCTTTAAGTGGCGACTGTGGTGCCTCTCATAATCATATCCTGGTTTTGGGGCGTTAGACCCCATCAAATATTGTTGCTATACTATGACCACCTGCGAGAGCTATTTCATGCAAGTTATTTCAGCTTCTCTACACCGCTCTTCGTGGCCTCTGGAATACCGTCTAACCACGTTGTGCGTGGCCAGCAAATTTTACCTGGCGCTGACCCTAACTCTCACTCCATTGAGTTGATGTTTTACATGACAAGGGCAAAATTGGAGGCGTGTAGTTTCTAACGTGGTTGCTCGGGCGAGTTGGTACGAGATGATTAACATCAAAAACAGCGCCAATAACGAGGGACAAGAGAAAGAATGAGACAGACAGCGGCACTGCCTTACAACAAGATTTATTTGCTAGAACCGCACGATATACACTTGGGCAGTTTATGATACGTGAAATTTATGAGGCTGCAGAGATAGAAAGGCTGGACAGTGTATGTGTCAGCAGGCCTTCGATTGCGCTATCATAAAAAGAAATAGATTTTCTTCAGAACGTTAGCACACGTGTTGTTCATGGTGCGTTGTGGCGATGATTACGTAGTTGTTAGGTGGATTCTGTTTTTTGGTTTGTATTTTTCTCTGTTTTTGTCAGATACTGCCCAAGTATATATTGTGCGGTTCTCGCAAATAAACCTTGTTGCAAGTCAGGGCCGTTGTCTGTCTCCTTCTGTCTCGTGACCCTCGTTATTGGCGCTGTTTTTTATGTGAATCGTGTAGTTTCATTACCTTAACTTCGAAAGAACCAAGGTTTGTGTTCGTTTGGCCGTTCACCATGGATTCTCAGTACTTTACGCCAGCTAGTATAGCATAGCCGGAAATTATACATTTATTTCCTTCGTATTTCCGCATGGTTGACGACCTTCCATCTGTACTTTACCACAGCGTGTTTGCCCGAATATTTTTCATTATTAAGTTTACATCTTTGTCCTTGAAAATATCTGAAAGTGCTCCAATTGACCTAATACTCTTCTTCAGTGTATCTATATCTGTTGCGCGGCTACCGTCTGCGTCTATTCCACATCCCAAGAAAAGTGTACAGTTCAACATTCACTGCGCATTTCTACGCGTTTGTAACGATGGCATGAGCTTAGCTCAGGAGCAGTGCGAATAGGCAACTCGCGCGCCCACTGGCGCGAACCCCATTCACGAGCCAATTGACTGATGATGACGAGAACAAACAGCGCTACGGAGAGGCCAAGAGCGCCAGACTCTACCAGTGTTTGTTCCCGCCACAATAATGTACTACCAACCAGCCCGCTTAGGAGAGCGTGCGCAAGATTGACTGGTATGTCGCAATGACGGACTATGCCACTTAGCGGAGCTTCTCTGGCCACAGGATCAATCGAAACCCGTTTAGCGCCAACATGCTTTCCTCTTTGCTCATGTTGTTCTCCGCTCTGCTTTTTTCAGCCTTTCACACAGCACGCAGTTGTGAGGCATGGTGTGGCTTTTTCCTTCGTATGTCGTGTGTGTTTTACGGAGCGATGCGAACGTCGATTAGTGCTATCAAAGGTGAAGCGCTGTCACGTGTGCCGATGGGCACACACACACGTGCCGTATAAGTGCCGACCATCGCGTGGCACGTGAGCGCACCCATGGAGTCTTGCGGACTTTCTTGAACGAAACGTCCGCCAGTTTAAATACATGTTTCCATGTTTTCACCTATGCATTTCAAATTCTACTGCTACTATGTACTGCTACTACTATATACTACTACAACAATTAATAGCAGCATATCATAATAATATTAAGCCTTGGTGATCTATTTGTCTGTGTACGACGTATACATGTGAGTGTTCATGCACCTATCACTCGCGTGCGTCACAATGTGTTGCTTTCGGGAGCAAATCTCCGCCTTGCGCTCTGAATATACAGGGTGAAAAAAGCTCAACAAGGCACAAAGAAATGTGGCACCAGGCGAGCGGCATAAAGCGTAAACGAACGCTGTTCAGACTACCCTCTTGGGATGTGATTTCTTGGCATTGTGTCAGGAATGAAATTTGCTATGTTGAATGACCAAATTTGAAGCGTCAACTACCCGCTGCTGCCACGTTCGTTTCTTAAGCAGTAACTTCATCGCAACACCGAAAGTCGGCTTCCGGATGACCGCCAAAGCTGAAGAAAAAAATATGGCATTATATGCGAATTTGGGCTGAAGTTATGGGAGCGATAATTTTTGAAGAAAAAAAAATTGTGATGCCGTAAAAGCGCTTCGAACTTGTGCAGAAAGCTGAACTGTAGCGTGAAAAAGTTATCTGAATTTTTTGCTTCAATCCCTCACAGCGAAGTAGCCTTTAATATAGTGGCTCTGGCCTTTCAATATTACGATAATCTGTCGTTTTTGTTTCAACTCCTACTACCTAGGTCTCAAAATAGCAGTGAAAATGCAGCACTGTAACGTTCGCTGCAAAAAAAAAAAGATTATTTCACAAGGAAGTTATTCAAAGCAACGGTGTTACTAATGAAAAAGTGACAAAAAGTATCGTTGAAACAAATAAAAATGAAGACAAAGATGGAAACGGTAGCTTTTGGCCATATTGAGTTTTAATTTCGACAGGTGAAAGTATGGTCTAGGCATTACGATACAGTGCAGTTCGTCGGTAACTTACGCAGTAGCGTTTGAAATAGTATGGCTTTACCCGGTAAAATAAATTGAAGAGAACGCCCGGAAGCTCTCGCAAGCTTTTCATTCGCGGCGAACGCCGAATTCCATCCGACGCCTCTTCGGTGCAATTATAGCGATCGTAATATGCATCTGGTTTAGTGTATAGTGTATACATAGATTATGAAGACTAGTTATGGGTGGCTCAAACGGAATTGAGAACATTTGAAGTGTTTCGCATAACAAATAATTTATAGAAGATTGTAGATACAGAACAGCAATACACGTGCAATATGTACAAGCCAATTTTGTCATTTTGTTACATAGTGAAATCACAAGGTTTGAAGGCATACATTTGAATTTGTATACTTATGGTGGTTTAAGTACGTGAGTGTTGAATACGAATATCACTATTGGTTTTGCGCATGAGATTAATTTGTAGAATTTAATTTTTGGATGGAAATAAAATGAAATGTTTCAACGCAATAATCTGTGACGCCAAAATCCTACAATCAGGACATGTCGCAAATCCATGGAATTGGCCCTGCATACCTTTTGCTACGGGACAAATGAACCACAAGAAAAAGAAGAGAGAGGGAGACAGAAAGAAACTCTAAGACACTGACAGCGTAGAAAAGATAAATATTTACTCACTGACGAAGCACAACCATTCGGATTACGCGGCATAACTATAGGTGGATACATGTAGTTACTCTACGTCACGGGACGCGAGCAACTCCACATCATATTCCCCGCGTGTCACACACACACACACACACACACACACACACACACACACACACACACACACACACACACACACACACACATATATATATATATATATATATATATATATATATATATATATATATATATATGTATATATATATATATATATGCTGAATAAGAGCAACGATGGAGGCCTTAAGCAGGAGTGTTTTTTTTTCTCCCTTCAAGGATTAGCACAATGTGCCGATCAGGGTGCCCTACTTCGACTTTCAAGGGCGCCTTGGAACGGAGATGAATGACCTCGCCTCGGGTGCGACTAGGCGAGCTTGACCCACGAGCCTGGAGGCCAGCGCCAACCCGCGTACCCCATCCACGTCAGGACCGGTGCATTTACGAGCCTTTCTTCCGAAGATCTCTCAGCTGGTGCACGGTCGTGCGTGACGAGCTGCATTTACATCCGTGGAGCAAGCGCCTACTTGTCAATGTCGTAGAAACTTTGAAGCATGTTGTATCGTTAGAAAGGCAGATTTACTGCTCACTTCGAGGTCAACTCTTCCCGTGTCATTTTCGTAAACACGCCCCACGCAAAGATGGCGATGGCGAGGCCAGAATAAGCAGGCACAAAATTCTTTTCGTTGTTTTCGCTTCGAGTTAACAAGCCAAATCACTTTAGTTTTCGTGTTTCCTTCTTATTACTGCCAGGGGCGAAATCGATTTGCTTAAATAACCAGGTGCACATGCAGAGGAATCGTTAGAAATGTATAGTAGTGTAGATTGAACATTTTTGTAGGATTGAGGATTGTAGGATTGTAGGATTGATTTTGTACATGGCTGAACACTGAGAGCGAGCTTCGATCGCAGATGTATTCTGAATGACACCGTGATAATACGTGAAGACTTCTTCAGAGAACCACTTGCTGTTATTAGCTTAGCTTGGGGGCTTTAAGAGATGAAGTCCGATTGCACTCGCATAATTAGGAATATGGTCTATTACACACCAAATGGCAGGTTTTCTTTTTGAATTCGGGAGTTCTGCTAGCCGCAATGACGATGCTATTATAAGACATGCCGTATTGGCGGGAAGGCTATAGACACTATCGTTTTGACCGATAGAGGTTTTCTTAAGCGGCACACTTATCCTCACGTACGTACGTTGTGGCATTTCACATGCTTTAGCCTAAATATACAGCACCGTGGCTGGGAATACACCATACATAATCGAGCCTTAGCAGAGCAATTATGCGTTTAAAATTATTAGCTCTACTGACTGGCTTCATAGTGTTTTCTCGTTAACCACAAATAGAAAAAATATTTCTTAAACAATCAAACGCACGTAACTTTAAAAGTTTTCTAGGCAATCTATATAACAGTTTTCTCCAAGTGCATTGCTTCATTTTACTGAATGACACACTCTGAATTATATGCATTGTTGGTTCTATAACCATATTGTTGTGCCACGTTTCCGCGAAATTAGGAATCGTTGATTCCAATAACATTGCATATCATAGCATATATTAGGCACTCGCTGCAGAAAAATGACAGACGCTGATGGTTTTCTATAGCTGTAGCTCAAGGTTCCCAGCGGATTTCTGAACGGATTACATTTTTGTTAAAGCCCTTTATCAGAAGACTATTTCTTGATTATATAATGACACTAGGGGAAAGAACGCAAGTTTTGATGCCTGCAGTCGTATATTGAGGGTTGGCTTTGTCTCAATTCCAGTATTAACCTCAGATAAAGATCGTCACAGAAACGTGTGGTTCATTCTACATGGAAGCATGGAAGCACGCAATAAATAACGCATGTCAAACTATGGTGTCTATAGTGTCTATGGTAAGCTTTTGTAGGTTATGATACACATGAAAAACACAAGGTGGTTTTGAAGCTGTGTCTAAGTATTTAATGCAAATAATTTGCTTGATAGCATGAAAACTTGTGGCGACTCACAATTTCATTCCGTAGGAGACTACGAGGTGCGTTATAGAGAAGTAATGCGACTATACAACTCTGCACTCGATCTGGTGGCGTTGTGTCTTAAGGCTTGTGCTAGACTAGTTTGTTTACCCCTTCCACTACTTCAGTCGAAGTTAAGTTCAACTCCGTGCAGCTAACAAAGTTATTTCGACAGCGTGGAAAGTGAAGTTGCATTTTTGTTGTGTGTCACCGAAATGAATCATCGTAATTTAGAGCAGCGTTGTACCACAAAGTTTTATGTTATACTTGGTGAACGCACGAGTATCCCTGTTGAAAAGCTGAAACAAGCGTATGGACAACAGTGCTAATCAG
The DNA here is from genome assembly GCA_013436015.1 of Rhipicephalus annulatus. Lineage (NCBI taxonomy): Eukaryota > Metazoa > Arthropoda > Arachnida > Ixodida > Ixodidae > Rhipicephalus > Rhipicephalus annulatus. Next base: position 439,836 of record WOVY01010833.1, read on the forward strand.
GAGCACAAGCTTTCCGCTGGCACAAGTCACTCCAGGAAAGCTTAAAAAACGTTAGAGTTAACCTCGCTCAGGGAGACATTGCAGACAAGTGGGTACTTCATCATGACAGTGCACCATCACCACAAGGCCCTTTCCGCCGCTGAATTTTTGACCTCAAAATGAATTATTGTTGCTCCTCAACCCCCGAATTACCTGATTTGACTTTTTCTTACTTTTTCCTTTTCCCGAAATGGGAACATGTTTCACAAAGACGTTATTTTGAAACTCTGGACAACATTCAAAAGACAGTGACCGACAAGTTAAAATCAATATCAATTCAGGACTTCCAGCACTGCTATCAAGAAAGGGAACAACAACTCCGCCCAAGGGAACTACTTTGAAGCGGATAACATTGTTGTTTGAAATAACTGAAAGCTTTGGTAACTACAAACTCAGTCTCATTACTTCTCCAAGCTACCTCGTATACGATGAGTTCAGTTTTCAGTATGGCCGATAAATACAACAGCGTAATACTTGACCATCATTTGGGCTTGTCGAAACTCGTGCAAGATATTTGCTCTCAACTTGATCACCACATTGTCTTACATCGCGGTGGTGAACTATAACATAAAACTGATAGTTAAAACTTGCGGCTGTCAATTGATCGGCGGTGGGTGGACATTTGGCAGATCACAGCCGAAGTTGTTCTTGCACGCGTGAATTTAAGGGTACCCGTTCTTTGCGTATCTTCACTGCTCAGCAAGCTTTCAAAATCTACGAGGCGTATGCAGTATGAATCTAGAAGCTGATAAATGTGTGAGTACGCCTTCACTGGCTTTGCACGTGAAAGAAAAAGTGCATCGGAAGCATCATTGCAGACATCAGCGTTAGTAGCATCATCTGCATTTCCTCCTGTGTTCTTCGCATGTGTGTACATTTTCGTCGTTCTAAGTCAGCGAACTTTCGGGTGATGTCTAGCGCCCATCCTGTTCACGTGTCTCTTTCCCGTGTGTCTGTCCCGCTGCGCTTGCTTGTGTGCGCGAGTTCTACGCCCACCAAATAGTCGAAATTTCTGCGCTGGATTGCAACTCGTGCCGAAATCCCGTAGATACGACAAAATTACACCACCCTTTACGAGAGATATTGAATAAGGCATGTAAAAGTTGTGTAATTCGGGAGTCATAAATCTTTAACACTGGGTGGGATAGCTTAAAGAGCTTGGTTTCATTCGTGCCACCAAGGCCAGCGTATACATTAAATGTTCTTTTCCTAATAGACTGCTAGCGAAACTTGTGATCAGCCACTCGGAGAAGAGGTTAAGCGCCAGATGAATAATGACCTAGCTTGTCCTTTTTATATACTCGATTTGGCCTGGTCTTTAATTACGGGTCCTCGATGAATTTACTTATAGACACTCTTGCAAGGACCGTGACGCGCCTGGAAAAGCAGTATTTATAAAGCGGGCCAGCGGGCAGTCAGGCGCGTAAAATTTCGCAACACAGCGATAGCTTTCTTCGAAAAGGCGAAAACGCACGCGACTGTGGCGGTATTGCTCGCTGAAGTGGGCCACCGTGTGACCCGAGCCGGTGGGGCCGAATTTTCGCGCTCGATCACTCTCTCGGTACTTTCGCCAGAGGGAAAAGCGTTCGGTGTCGTGCACCCGTGTTTAGATAGGGCACGTAAGGTAAGGACAATGAAGTTTCGCAACCAACCAACGTAAGGACTCACAGCACATGGTGTAGATAAGCCGGAGCACGTCGTAGAGGTTAGTGTCCGTCGCTGCCCGCACCACGTTGGTCGACGAGCAGCTCAGCACGAGAGCTCCAATGATGACAGTTCGCAGGTAGGAAGCCATCGATTCTGCACCGCAACACGCGTGGTGCGATCAGCCGAACCGGTCCTTATATGCGGCCTCCTTTCCCCGGAGCGGCACCGATGGCGCAGGAAGTGACGCACGGGCCGGGGCGCGCTATGGCAAAGAGGGGGTTACGTAAAACGGTCATCACCGCACGTCGCCAGCCGCCCACGTGCGTCACCGGACGCGGACACGCAGACCGTTGCACACATCGCCATTCCCAACGACATGTCGACCAAACGACACACTTGGGTTTCACGCAGGCCGAACCACGCCTTTCGGTTTTGATGACTCCTTCAGCTGTCTTCTTGCTTCTTGGACCTGCTTCTTAGAAAAAGCCCCGCATTTGTGTCTTCGCATTGATATTAAGACTTCTGTCAGCATGTTTGACGATAGAATTCATAATAATTCTCTATACTGATTACTATCTGAATAATTTTGTATCATGACTTAATGAGACGTTTAGAGCAGCCTGGGTTTGAGGACAATGGCAGACAAAGCAGTTAGAGCCTTTGCACAGATCACCTTGGCAACTTTGTCTATTAGTTGTCTGAAATAAAATATGAATATGTATGCATGCATGACTCAAAAAACGAACCAATAAATTAATGAATTAATTCGGTGTTCAACTTTTGCAGCAAATGTTTGTCAATAATGGTATCTTCGCTGTTAGACAACCGTGCAATCGCAATGTACGGAACTGCTAAAGGGACACTGAAGAGAAACAATGACCTGGTTTAAATGCACTATGAGCAATATAATGCCGTAAGTATCGCTGTCATAGGTTAATCATCAGCGGAGAAAGCCAAGGTTGAAGTTTTATTTCTAAAGTTCGCGTCGCAATCTTCGCGCGTGATGTAACAAATAGGAAAATGTATGTTTCGTAATTGCGGGACATTAGCACGAAGTGAGTGAGAGAAACAACTTTATTGTTGATCCGGCATAAAGAGGGAAGAGGTAGGGGAATCAAAGGAAGACTCCAGCGTGCTCGGAGGTTCCGTAGCTGCAGCTTACTCCCGTCAAACCCGTGGAGGTGCCGCTTTCAGCTACTGGCGCTCCAGGGTATCAAGCACGTGCTGGACAACGTCTCTTTGAGTGCCTGGCTCTTGGCTCATGATTTTGCTGCTGATGTTCGTTGGCATTTCTTCTTGGTTTCCCAGCCGCAGCGCACCGTCCCAGAGAAGATGTCTCTGTATGAATCGCGCATTCTTGCAGAGTTGGCATACATCTGTGGCCATTCATCTGTGGCATAACATTAAAATCATGACATGTATATCATGAATGTCATGATTTACATTTCATGGTCCTGCAGCTCTTGTGGTGGTTTAGTTCACATGGCGTGTTGTAAAACTGGTATGGTACGACATGATTGCATGGCGAACACAAGCGACAGACCCTAACATGAAAATAATGACATGCGTGTCATGTAACAAGATTACATGCCATGCTCATGATGCGCTCGCGGCCGTTTCGCTATATATAGCATCACATATACCAAATTTGGCATTACGGTACGTGAATGGATGGCGAAGGCATGTGACTGGTGCAAACATGATAATCATGAGATGCGTGTCATGTAACAACATGACTACATGCCATGATCATGATGCGCTGGCGGCCGTTTCGCCTGCTTCACTTATATCAAATTTTGTGTTACGAAACGTGAATGGATGACGAAGATATGATACTGGTGCAAACATGATAATCACATGTGTGTCATGTAACAACATGACTACATGCCACACTCATGATGCGCTCGCGGCCGTTTCGCTTGCTTCACATATGCCAAATTTGGTATTACGTGACGCCAATGGTTGACGAAAGTATGTAACTGGTGCAAACATAATAATTATGAGATGCGTGTCATGTGAGAACATGACTGCATTCCACAGTCAAGGCGCAAATACATTGCGACATGACGCGGTGCGCGTGCTCGCCGGCGTTCATTTCGTCGCGTCACGCCGGCGTTGCCACGCCAGGCACCGGTCCTGCCAAATTCTCACAGGCGCGCCGCGCTGCGTTGCTCTGACGAATGCATATTTCAGTGCTTCCGGTGTCCCCCCGTCACGAAAAGAGGGCGACGCAGTGTTGTCTGAGTAACGCATCTGCATAAAGTAATGTTACTCTAACCCCCGTATTCTATAACGCCCCTTCCTGAACATTTATAGCCCACGTCGACAAAGAAAGGCAACTTCCGACAAACTATTTGAAGATTCAGCAAAACTAGCGAAGCAGAACACGCTCATAGTGGTGGGGGACTTCAATGCAAAAGACCCAAGCTGGGGATACCTCACTCAGGATGCCAAAGGCAGAAACATAGCCCAGCAAATTGAAATTACAGGTATGACACTCCTGATGGATCCAGCGATGCCAACAAGACTAGGAAACAGTGACTCCAGAGACATGACACCGGATCTAACTATGTGCAAAAATTGTCAAGAGGTGAAATGGCACAACACTCTAGAAAATGTAGGCAGTGATCATTACATATTATGCACCACTATACACACAGATCAGATACGTAAAAAGATTGGCGTTGCCAAAATAACTAATTGGCATGCGTTCAGAAAAACACTGGAACAAAGGTTGACTGCCTCAGATATAACAAACTTGGGTAATTGGTGTGACGAAATAAGGCGTCAAAAAGAAAGGTACAGTAAAGAAATAACGCAATCAAGCAATGCCCCTGAGGTCGACTCACACCTACTACATCTTTGGGAAACAACAACAAGCCTTACGAAAAGATGGAAAAGACAGAAACGTAACCGTGAATTGAAAGAAAAAATCAAAGATATCACCCAGCGTGCAGAGGATTACGCCAATCAACTAGCTGCAACTAATTGGGCCAATTTCTGTGATTCACTCAATGGAACGCTGAGTACGGCCAAAACATGGAACATACTGAAAGCCATGATAGACCCCACGAAGACAAAAAATGAAAACAGTAAAGCCGTTGAACGATTGCTGCACTTATACCCAGGTACAAAAGAGGACCTCATTCAAGCCATGCATAAAAAATGCTTTGGGGAAGACGGAGCGACGCCTTCATATCAAGGAAGGTATAAAGGATCACCGCAACCTGATTTAGACAAGCCTTTTACGGATGCTGAGATAAGAGCAGCCATATTTAGTAACAAGAAGAACACAGCCGCGGGTGCAGATAAAATCACCAATGGTATGATCAGGAACCTAAATGACGAAGCCATTGAAGCTCTCACTAAATACATAAACAAACATTGGCTGGCTGGAACTATCCCACCAGAATGGAAACATGCGATTGTGGTCATGGTGCCTAAACCAGGAAAAAAACTTGCCATTGAGAACATGAGACCTATCTCGCTCACGTCCTGCTTAGGAAAAATCTTTGAAAAACTGGTGAACACCAGGCTCCTCAACCATCTTGAGAAGAACTACCTCATGCCCAAAACTATGTTTGGCTTTCGCTCACACCTTTCTACGCAAGATGTTCTACTACTTTTAAAAGAACAAGTATTAATGGACATTTCTAAGGTTGGGGAAAACGTCGTTATGGCAGTTGACATGAAGGGAGCCTTTGATAACATCAGTCACAAAGCAATACTAGAAGGTCTGGAGGAAGCTAACTGTGGAGAACGAATGTTCGGCTACGTCAAAAGTTTTCTTAGTAACAGGAATGCAACAATCAAGCTGGGAGATTACAAATCCGACATCATTAAACCTCCAAACAAAGGAACACCCCAAGGAGCGGTCATTTCACCGACACTTTTCAATGTCGCCATGACAGGCCTTGCAGGAAAACTCAAAGAGATTGCTGGTCTACAACATGCGATATATGCAGACGAAATTACGGCATGGACAACCACAGGCAGCCTAGCAGAGAAAGAAGATAGGTTACAACAGGCAGCTAACACCATAGAAGAGTACGCAAGGATACGGGGTCTTCAGTGCTCAGCCGAAAAGTCAGAGCTCATTCGCTTCACGAAGAGAAAAGCACGGAGGATTGACCCGAATCTAAAGCTGGAAGTCAAGCTCGACGGAAATGTCATTCCGGAGAAAGATACCGTACGCATACTAGGAATGTGGCTTCAAGCTAATCAGAGATGTCTGCACACACTAAATCAACTCAAAACATCAGTACAGCAGATCTCACGCATGATCTCGCGTATAACAAACAACCATAAATGCATGAGAAAACAAGATACCCTAAAATTGGTCAAAAGCCTCGTCATCAGTCGCATTACATACTCGCTTCCGTATCAAATTATGAACAGGGAAGAGAAGGAAAAAGCAAACCAAATAATTAGAATGGCCTACAAGACAGCCCTGAGATTACCGCGGAATACTTCAAACGACAAGCTGCTGGCGCTTGGTCTTCATAACACAATAGAAGAATTATCTGAGGCCCAGTTACTAGCGCCAGAAAATCGCCTTCTCCAGGCCACAACGGGCAGAGCAGTCCTAACAAAACTAGGACGCGATACTTTATTACAAACACACCAAGAAACTAAAGAAGTACCAAGTGAATTCAGAAAATGGTACACCGTATTGCCAATACCAAGCAACATGGATCCTACTCTGCATGCTGGAAGAAGAAAGGCAAGGACTGACTACATAGACAAAAAGACAAGATTTTTGAACACGACCAGATACACTGACGCCACGCCTTATCAGACCAATGCAAAGAGATATGTGTGTGTAGCCACCGACCATAGAGGGAAAATTACAGCCTGCGCTTCAATAGATCAGGCGTCGACAACACAAGCAGAAGAGGTTGCCATAGCACTCGCAATAAAAGAGAGATGGACGTGAAACGCTCCATTAGCAATCATTACAGATTCGCAAAAACCTTGCAGAAAATATCTAAAGGGCAAAAATGGAGCACAAGCGCTCCGTATATTGGTTGGGACCGGATGGGACCCCACAGTGAAATGCGTACAGGCTGTGACTTGGGCACTGGGGCACGAGGGCGTGACAGGGAACCTGCGCGTGGATGAGGCGGCTCGAGGCTTCACAAATCACCGAGCCACTCAAGCCAATGCAAGTGATGACCCTACACCCCTGGACCCTTGCTTCGCAACAATTTTAAAGTACTCTAGAGAAAATAGACAGCTATATTCACGTCCTCACAGCAAGCTAAGCGCTGTGGAGGCAACAGTGCTAAGAAAAATACAGACTAACACTTACATAAATCTGCACACTCTTCACCTGATCTACCCCACGGCGTACAGAGATATGTGCCCGTAGTGTGGAGCCACCCCAACACTCTTTCACTTCACGTGGAAGTGTGCAGAGCACGACGAAGAGCACGACACCACTGGCATGTGGGACGAATGGGAGGCGCTGCTGTCTAGACCAGCCCTAGTGGATCAGCTGCGACTGATCCAAAGAGCTGAACGGATGGCTCGCGCCAGTGGAGCCCTGGAATAGGGGCACCACCCTGCCGGACAGACTTCGCTCTCCACCCCGTATATTCTTCGGGGCACACATAATAATGTTTTCTACTACTACTACGCCCCTTCACTCAACGCTTCACCTTGACTTGAGAAAATTAATTGCAGCGCCGTCTCTAGGCAGAGCAAGTCGCCCAATATCAGGGATAATCTGCAGCGATTCTCGAGAAACGCAGCAACATTTCTAGACAAGCGGCGGTGCTGTGCTGAGCTTGTTCAAGTGAAGGACGAGTTTCGATTCGAGGAGCGTTCGTGAATACGGGGGTAAGGCATCGGCGCGAAATGCAGCATGTCGCATTTTGCGCCGGTTGACGTCGGGCCACGCCGACGGACGGTGGTTGCGCCTGGCGTCAGACTGTGCTCGCGTTTTGCTAACGTATAGCGTCCCGGTGCCCTGTACACGCGCGGTACACGCGCGTCAACGCTACATTGGAGTATATTGGGCCCTTCATGATGCGCTCGCGGCCGTTTTGCTAGCTCCACATATACCAAATATGGTGTTACGTGACGTCAATGGATGACGAAACATACGACTGGTGCAAGCATTACAATCCTGATACGCGTGTCATGTAAGAACATGACAAAATACCACGCTCATAGCATTCTAGTGGTCGTTTCGCTAGCTCCACATACAATATATTTGGTATCACGTGACGTGAATAGATGACATATGTAAACGACACATTCAAACATGATAATCATGACATGGAAGTCATGCGCCGCATCATTTACCTCCACCTCTTAACATTGGGCTCATTTTAAAGGGACATATTAACATTTCTCATTCCTGCTTCGCTTATCATCGATTCCCACTGTACGTGGGATCTGCTAATTTTTTTTCCTCTAGGCGTGTATCACTACGCGTAGCGCTGTCTGTACAGCTGCGCTAATAAGTGCATGCGCGAACTGGCGGAAACCATCGGCAGCGGCGGCAGAGAGCAACGAGCGCAGAACGTGTCGTCTGCTAGAAAACCGTTTCCTTGGCTGCCTCAGAACGACAACTAAACAAAACGTATAGATGTATACTCACAGTGAAATTCTACATAAAAACATCGTACTGCTTTTTTTACACATACGCAAAACATTATTACAGATCTTTAGACAAAGCAGACAAAAAATTCTGCTGAAAAAGAACAGCAGAGCACACGTACGCTTGTTTTCCACGCGTGAACACCTGAGAGGCAGTGTTGGCCTGTAATTTTCGTGTTACACCATTCGTTTAAAATGTCTTGAATGTGCTTTTTTTATGCTCGAAGGGACAATATATCTTCGTATGTGTGTGAAGACGCGGGGTAACCACACAGAGGGCAATGAAGTGTTTTGTTCCCGGCTGCAAGTTTGCTTATGGCAAAGGGTGGAAGAAGATTGCACTCTTCGCGGCCTCATCTGATTTGCTGCTACTGGATTAGTGGCGTCAAAAAGTACCCGTGAGTATACGACCCCTGAAATCGAAGGACAAAGTATGGGCTCGATATTTCGAGAAGCATATCATGTTTGATAGGTGCTTCAGCGAACACAAAGGAAACGTTCTACTAGACGTAAAGAAAGTGCCCCGACTTCAAGAGGGGGCGATTCATTCCATCTTTGGGATAAGCGTGGCTCAACTCAATGAGGGTGATTATCAGGGAGAACATACAGACACCAGCACCGAACAGCGAGAGGACATCAATTTGTATACAACCGCACACAGATTGAGCGCCTTTCTATGCCCAGATAATGTAAATTATCTGCCTTGCCCCCGAGAGGAGTCCTTCAGTTGGTCGCCTGGCAAGGATCTAAGAAAATACAACAGCTTGAGTGCGTTTTCCAACGAACTATGTGCGGCAGAAATCGGCGCAAGCAGCTCTACTGCTATAAGCGGCAACAGAGACTCTCTGTGCCCAGATCGAAGATCACTCTTTGTAATGTTATCTCATGTATTAAGTCCATGTATATATTAGGTTTATGTACGTTGTAGTGACGTTGTATAATTCTGTATAATCCACGTCAGGTATTTGCCTTGTGGTCAAGCATTTCGCCTGTTTCGAATAATGTTCTGTCTCTCTCTTTTTTTTTTGGTTGGACGCATTTTCTTCAGCAACAAGAAAACGCATTCCAGTCAGTGTTAAGAATCTAATTATTTGATTTGTCACTTACTGTTTGTGGTGTTCACAGCCGACCATATTTAACCTCTTCACAGACAAGCAAGAGATAAGGTCTGTTATGCTGTCAGTTTTCAACTTGTTCAAACTGAAGTAATTGGTGAATGCATCTTCCATAGAGCTTTGACGAGGTCTCGCCCTGCCACGTTGGTCTAGTGGCTAAGGTACTCGGCTGCTGACATGCAGGTCGTGGGATTGAATCCCGGCTGTGGCGGCTGCAATTCCTATGCAGGTGGAAATGTTGTAGGCCCGTGTGCTCCGATTTGGGTGTACGTTAAAGAACCCTAGGTGGTCAAAATTTTCGGAGCCCTCCACTACGGCGTCCCTCATACTATGGTGGTTTTGGGATGTTACACCCCACAAATCAATCAATCAGGTTTGTTAAGGACTCGGACGGGTACAGAAGGCATGATTCTGCCGGACGCAAGCTGGAATTTTCAGAGTGAAGCAACAACCTGCTACATTCGTTGCACTTCGTCTTTTTCACCATCTTCCGGGCAATATAGCCGCTGACGTAATAAGTGATCCGGGAGCCACTTTTGCGTCCAATGAAATCAGTGTGGTCAGGGAGGGCTCCACAAGCAACTATAATTTCATGAACCTCATAGAGGCACCCCACATCTAGCAGCTCATCCAGCTTATTCTGTAATGTTATTGAATTATTGTGCATGCCCGGACACAAAAGGCTACTCAGAACTCCAGAACGTATGTTTCCACTGGAGGGTGACTGTGCCAAACTGTAAAAACTAAAGCAATTCACATAGATCGAAAATTGTGGCGGTGAAGGGTGATAATACGAGCCAGACATTTGCTTCAGAATTAAAAAAAATGATTCCAAGTTCGTCTCGGCAGAGGCGAGACGTCAAGTATTTATGGCCAAAGGTTACCGTGACATAGTGCCGGATAGAAAGGGTGCCGATTAGAGTGACGCGGAGTCCTTCGGCAGTTGATTCACTCAGGAACCCACCCTCCTTAGGCACAGCTTTTTCCCAAGTTGCCAAGAACTCGTTGATAACTCGCTTGTAGCAACGAATGATGAATCTTTCATCGAAATGAGCTTCGCACACAATGAACTCCTTTTCCAGTGGTTTGTCAGCGAGAGGAATCGTACGCTCCCAGGCTTCGAGCTTTTCATCATCGGCGGGAGCAGAGAAGAGGGATGCTTTGTCCCTTTGTTTGCGGGATAAAGCATATCCCGCATTGCATCCAGGTGCAAAGCAGTGTCTTTGCTGTTTACTCAGCACTATTGCGTGGTCACATTGGCACGTACTGATCCCGAACAAGCCCAAATAGGCAAAGAGCAGACGTTGCGACTAGTGAGCACACGAGCAAGCGACTAAAAGTGCTGCGCTAGCGGCTGGCAAGCGCTCTCGACCGATCACGGTGGCGACTTGCGCGCCGCTCCGCGGCGGAATCACGCCTCCTTTTAAGGCGCGGTCAGGACGATGCTGACACTTTTCCTTCTAGCCAACATAGCCGCGTCATTTGATACAACTACCGCCATTGCGCCTCCCTACCACAACTCGATGGTATGCGAAGTGCGCTACGCAACGCGCGTGTGGTAACCTGATACGCCCGGAAACAAGTGCAAGCTAGCGAGCTCTTCTTCTTATTGAAGCTTATACATGTTTTAGAGTTAATTTTGCCTGAATGCATGCAGGGATCACATATTTCATGTAAGCTGACGGCTTGTGCGTATATGCTGACGGCTTGCGCATATGTTGAAAATAAATCCCTATGCCGGATACCACAAAGGGTATTCTAAATCTATATAGGTGGTGCCGTTTGTATGCTTTCCTTGTTAGTGTTAATTATTATCCGATGCTTTTACGTTCTAAAACCACGCTTCATTGCAGGACTGCGGCAATTTTGACAATCTGTTTTTTTTTGCCTGCGCTGAAACAGTACATGGGCTCCCGGTGTTTTACGTTCTTCAAAATGAGACTGCCGTGGCCTAGATCGAAACCGCAAGCCTCGCGTCAGCAACCGAGCACCGTGACCACTGTACCATTCAGGCAGACGCCTTTCTTATTGCATCAACTATTTCTTCACGATCTACTCATCGCACAACTTGACTTCTTTTTGTTTTTTTAGCGACATAGCGCGTTCATTCTACACAGCGGTGCCACGTCTTCTCTTCATGCATCTTCTTTGTATGGACGCTTCGCGAGTACAGTTTGCATAAGCACTTCTGTATGATTCCTGATAGCTTACAGTATTAATAAATAAATTATTTACTGAATTATTAATTCGTGATGAAAGAGTTTAAATACTGACGGTGTGTGCGTACGTGTGTAAACGCCTGCCGTTCCCCCTATTATTATCCACTGTAGAAATAATTTAATTTTGCGCATTGATGCAGCGCTGACAGAAGCAATTCAAGTTATACACTCTATGGCAGAATTCACTGAGGACTGCCACTAGTTGCTTAGCAGTGGTCGTAAATGATAAAAAAAACATCAATAAGTGTGTAATGATTCGAGACAGGACGAAAAGAAAACTTGAAGTAAAGGAACAAAGAAAAAAAATTGAACTGCAAACATTCTTACAAAGGTCATCACACCAGCATAGAAAGTGTACCTAAACCGAGGAAAAGATCTTAGAAAGATAGAACCTGCGTGGCTTTGTAATGATATGGGCGCTGGAACGGTCGGCAATCAAATTCCGGCCGCAGTGGCCCCACTTCAATGAAGATGAAATGCCGGAGTTCTTTAAACTTAGGTGAAAGTTACATAAAAAACACCTGTTCAGAATTTCTGAAGTCCTCCGATGTATACCGCGTCTCTGGTGATCATATGGTGATTCCGGAACGTACACACACTCTTCAAACTTCATTGGGTACGACACCGCCGCTGCGCAAAGCTAAATTCCCACAAATGAATATTACGAAAAAAACAAGGATATTATCTGCTGAGAAACACGTGTAATGTATATTTCATGATAAAGTTTTCATGACAGATAGTGAAACCAAGAATGATGGGCAGAGACAGTACCAACCAAGAGCAGCAAGCAATGCTTACGAAAGGAAATACGCGATTCATGCACACGAGAATCAAGCATACAGCCATCAGCGTGTCTGTTGCTTACACAAAATTGGTGCCGGCACAAAATATGCATGCTGAATACCGGCTGGAAACTTACGCTGTGAATGGATGATTTGTTTGTCGGATGCCACTTGTCATGTTTGATTTTCATTGTTGAAGAGGCCTTCATTTTGGGTCTCTTGGGAAACGATACAGCTTTCAGAGTTTCTGCAATGATTAGTGCCCTGCGGCACGCAATACCCGCTATGGTGACGGTAGCGAGCGTATTAAACCGGAGAAAAGCGAGCGCCGACACAATTATCCGGGTGCAGCGAACACGCAAAAGTGACTGAGTGGAGTCAAAATGGCGTCCATGCAGCCGCTAAGGCTGAGGAGGGGGCACCTGCCCTTGCAAAGGCTGACACCACTGTAAGCGGGGGCACGCGCATCGAGGCACTCTAACTTCCCTCCATTCGTAGCACCACCTGGCAAATGAACTACGAAGCATGAAGCGGCATTTCAAGATGTGTTCCTTCCTGACGAGTGGAGTCAGCGCTCCTCTCTTATCTTACTACGTGGTCGGTGTTCTACAGCGACGACGGCTTCTTGGAGGGCTGCATCGACCTGGCTGTTGCTTCCACCCGTTAACCACAGCGTGATGTCGTTCCCGTAGATCGCGTACTTGATGTTTCTAACGCGTTCCAATCTTACTACGCCGATCATGACGAGGTCGAACAATGGTCGCAGCGCGCAGCTGCGTAAACCACCCTGCTCCACTCGACGCCAGGACGCTCGGCTCCTCACCGCCGAAGATAGATTCGGCTTTATCGCAGCTCAACGCCGTTTCCCACAACCCTAGCGCGGCCCTTGCTACGGAAGACATGGACTTTTGTGCTAGCGGTTACGACACTACGACCACCGACGCGATCAACGACCAAGAGGGGCTGCGCAGCTTCGGCCGCACCACAGTCGCAGTGCGCGGCAACGACTTACACCCAAGTGACAATGTGGGATAAAAAACTTCCGGAAAACGAGTAATGATTTATTGATATGTAGGTTTTAACGTCCCAACACCACCATATGATCATGAGAGACGACGTAGTGGAGGGCTCCGGAAATTTCGACCACCTGGAGTTCTGTAACATGCACCCAAATCTGAGCACACAGGCCTACAACATTTCCGCCTCCATCGGAAATGAGGCCGCCGCAGCCACAATTCGATCCCGCGACCGGCGGGTCAGCAGCCGAGTATAGCCACTAGACCACCGCGGCGGGGCCCGGAAAACGACTAAGCAACCAACTTATTAAGGCCCAGCTCAACGACGTTACCAAAAGCAGCAAGTCAGCTTCGCAATTCAGCGAAGTTCAAGCGAAACGCATGATAGCAAGAATCAACCGAAGCACCTCGCATGCCACTGAATTTGCCGCGGGAAGAGCAGAAGATTGTAATAAGACCGAGGGGAGGGCTATGCCTAGTGAGTTTGAAGTCGACATTGTAATGTCCACAGTCATAACGTAGCCAACGTTTCCAAGACCGTGGCGAAAGCAGATACATTTTGTACTAACCCCACGCAGAATATAATCTTGATCAGCACGCCCGATAAGAACGAGCATGTTACTACTATGCAAACGTACGCTCCCTGTACATTGGGGGCCATAACTACGAAATGCATGCCTACTGCACCGCTCCTCACGGCACAGTGAAATGAGTGATCCGTGGCATCGCAGTAGAGAACACTGCCGAAGATCTGCACGAGAATGCCGTTAACCAAGCAAGTTCGCAGGCCCTCGAGGTGCACCGGATTGGAAACAATACCTCGATCGTCATTTTATACGCAGGAACAAAGGTCCCCAACTACATAAGGTATGGCTCCATTATAGTAAGCTGTGCATTATACAGACAACACCACAACTTGTGCAGAGCATGCGGCGAAATCGGCCATCGGACCGATGTGTGCCCTACACCGGAAATCAACATCTGCTTTTCGTGTGGCGTGCCTAACCCGGAGGCAGATCACGCTGCGCGGTGCAAGCCACATTGCGAATTTCGTAACTGAGCCCACGCCACGGGCGCGGAAAGGTGTATAAGTACAAAGTGCCCTTTGTAGTGACTCAATGCAGATGGGAGCGCAGAATCATGGGGTCAACGTTTTCGTCGCAAGACTTCCTGCAGCTGCCACCACCACAACAGCAAGAACAGATGGAAGCACATTTATCAAAGAAAAGACGCAGCCGCTAGAGGAAGCACAACAAAAGCAATAACGCTCGGTGAGCCGCGGCAGAAGCACCGACGGCAAGCGCAGTGAGAACAAAAATGACAACCACAACCAGCCGCGACTAGGCAACATGGTAGGTTAGACCTAAGCAATCAATCCGCAAGCGGCGAACCGCAATCCGCTTAGCCATGCTGCTCAAGCGAAGGACGACCTCGTCTAGTCACTACGTAATGAAAACGACTAGCTCAAGCGATACATTGCGGAACACAGCTGAAATGCAAGAGATGAACGCCAAGTTGAATCAACTCATCAATGCGCAGCAGCAGCAGCAACAGCAACAAACAACTTTGACACCACCATCGCATACTCAACCAAGACCCCCAACACCATTGAAAAATACAAACTTTGCCATGGAGGGACAAGCCCCTGTTACCACGGAAGCTAACAGCGCAGAACCCGAAACGACCAACACTGCTAGGACAAGCGAACCGGAACCTAATAAGAGAGCGCTCGATTATGCACGTGAACGAAGAGTCAACGCTTAGGCTGGACAGCCGAGGAAAACGTCAAGGTCGACTAGAACAGACCATACAAGCCAACCACAAAAATTGGGGGACCCTTAAGCTTCGCCTTTAAGAGTTGAATGCGATAGCAAAATCCGGGCCCTAGTGCACCCTTCAACTGCTAAGTGCATACTTAATAAGTTTTGTTACATACACACGCATGCTCACAAACACGCACACAGTAGATTGGACCAACGCACGCTATTATCGCCGAATGGGCTCATTTTCGTCGTGACACCTGTCGAACAAAATGCGTTAAAGGGGCCCTGAAACACTTCTTCGAGTAACCATGGAATTAATTCACTAGAAGAACTTATTGCCTCACAAATTCAATGCCACAAAAATTTTAGGAAACCATCCAGTGCGAGTGAAGTTACAAACGTTTGTCACATGCTGCAATGACATTATTTCTTCTCTCGTCCCGACGAAAGCTCTGGAAGGTAAGCAGAGAGGGGTGGCAGGACAAGGAAACTACCATGCTTCATGACCTTGAGCGCTTCTTTTTCTTCGAATGCGTGGCTTTTCAGAGTGATCGCACGCGCACGCGTGAACAGGTAGCGGCCTCCCGCGGCTATCTCGGTAACTTGATTTTTCGGTAGCAGACACACAGACAATTTTTCGCTCACAACCAACGGGGCCGACGCCAGTGGCAGGTTTTCTGTGACACGAACTCTCTAACGCTATCGCGTTAAAACCCTAAGCCAAGCCATTAAGGCTACTAACGATCATCTCGATGCTACCAACGCACGCCTAAACACGCTGGTGACACCCGTACATGGCATGTAGTCTACCATACAAAGAATACAGGTCAAGCTAAATGTACTAATGTACGCGCTTAAGGCGTCAGGACTAATCACACAACAAGCCTTCACCCAACAGTCATGATGGACGGGACAACAGATACAGGTATCTTTTACCACAGAAACAGAGCACGGACACAGCTGCGTCATCCCCTTATATGACAATGAAATCCCAACGGCATACAGGGAAGAAAAGCATCGTTACAACATTACATACAGCAACGCACCAAGAGACCCGACGTTATAATGCTACAAGAAACACACACTGAAACCCCGCCGACGCTACCAGGGCACAGTAAAACTTGTAGGTCAACGAGTTGGCTCATGATCCTTGGTAAACTGATGTGTGCAAATGCAGACAAATGACTACAAAAAAAGATTAGTTTGTCTACATTGGCACACACCAGTTTACCCAGTACCAGAGTACAGATCCTTTGCGAAGCCTGTTAGCGCACGAAGTGTTGAGAAAGGCGCAAGGCAGGGGGTCTGCACCTTGGTAAAGAAGAATCTAACCTCAATAGATCACGAGTTGCTACTCAACGGCGCTATCGAACACACCACGGTCGAAATTGTCAACCGTGGAGCGCAAGTGCCGTGAAAGCACTTTTATAACGTGAACAGCAATGCGAAGCACTTGAAAAATTTCGCACTCTTGTGCACCAAGGGCAACAGCTAGTGGGCTCCCACGCAACCCTACTGTGTGGAGACTTCAACGCTCAACATACAACATGGGAATATCTATACAGGAGGGCGAAGAGCCACAGCCTCGAAGACGAAAAAATGGACGCAGGTTACCAATTGCTGAATGACCCAAACGCACCTGCTATAAACGGAAAGTCGTCGAGCATCACAGCGCAGTCCTCTGCAGACAACAGTGGTACGCGGTGTGTCAAGAAGTGTACGGTCAACTACACAAAGACAAGACGTGGCACCTGCTATGCCACTTGCTCAACAATCATACAACCAAGGGAGTTCAGCATTACTTGCTGAACAAGACCATTCACAAAGCCGTCAAAGAAATGGGAGAGGCTGAGGTACCACTACACCTGGACCCCAAGTATCTAGCAGTGTAGCCAACAGACCCACTCCCCAGATACGAAGGAGCTGCCAACGAGAGTCTGGATGCCTACATCGAAGAATGGAAAGTGCGAGTGGTTTTGCAGACAATTAACTGTAAATTGGCGTCCGGAGTGGTCCATGTTACCAACAAGGGATTAAGGAACTTTAACAACACGGTAATCGAAGCCTTCACCAAGTATTACAGCCAGTGCTGGTGGACGAACAAGCCACCGCAACAATACAAGACCGCTAAAGCGGTACTAATCCCCCCACACCAGGCAAACCACCTGACATAGACAGCCTGAAACCCATCTCTCTGACGTCATGAGTGGGCAAAGTGTTGGAACACGTCCTACTCAAGAGATGACAACGTTGTTTAGAGGACTACAACATATATCCACATACAATGCTGGGCTTCCGGGCCGAACTGCGCACCCAGGAAGCCATGCTGTTACTCAAGAACGAAATCGTGGGCAGTATCCCACGTTAGACAACAGAGCTGTGCTCGGTATCGATCTCCAGTGAGCATTCGACAACGTACAGCACTCGGCCATCCTTCGGCGGGTGCCCCACTTCAACGTGGGGGAGAGGATGTTCACTTACATCAAATATTTCTGGGTCAACTGCACCACGCGGCTTGCGCCAGGAGAACTACAACTGCCGCTCAAGCAGCTGTGGAGCACGGGGACCCTACAGGGCTGCGTGATCTTCCCTCTGTTGTTGAACATTAGCAAGAAGAAATTTTCGGAAACTTCGTATACTAAGTCTATGGCACTCACAGATAACCATGTACTTCGTTTTCAGAACCAATGCAGGGCCAGTTCACGCCTTCAAAATTTACTATCTCACGATGTTTGCTGCGGGAAACCCATATTTTCTTTTTGCGAGTCTTCGCGCTTACCAATTAATATATCACGGTAAGAGTGGTGTCTTTGAGATAGTAAAATTGTACTTTACTAATACGCGAAAACTCGTTGTGCTATTTAGTATCCCTTTTATAATAACGCATTTAAAGTGATAAACATCATCATCCTTACAGCTGCGTGTTTGTTAGCTCCATATGATATAAACTGATCTCAAAAGGTGAAAAGTTCTGTATCATGACTCTCAAAACCATCCATCAGAGGGCGTTAGTCCTATGCATTCGTTCTTTCAGCACCTTTTTTGGTACCAGAAAACTTATTCACGGCACATGATTAGGGTATATCCTCTATAGGATGGTACATATACAAGAAATATTTGTTTTAAATTGTTTTCCACCCTGCTTTGCCATGCATTAGCCACCCGCCACCTCCGTTCTTTCTCGCGTTTCGCAGGATTGTCATGCATGATGAAGTTGTGGTTTTGCTGCATTTTGTGAGCTTTCGATTGCCCAAGTGGAAATAAGAAGAGTGTAGTGAAGAAGTTCAAAATCTTGAGAGGCTCAACGCTCAGCGCTCATATGCCACACATGCTTTATGAAAACAAAAATGTCGAAGAGCCTGTAATAATTGTAGTAAAGAGAGTGTGGTGCCGTGTAGTCGAAAAGGAAGCCAAAGGAAAAGGCTCCGAATGATTTCATTCTCCCAACGAATGAATTCTTTACAGCAAAGACAACGCAGCTCTCCATAACAAGAGCCAGCCTTGTTGGGCGGTTTTTGTATTTTTTCTTGCGACAAGAATTATATGGATATTGTCTACATGTTTTCATCATCCTCGTCATGTACCGCATAAAGTGCAACTAAATTACGTTTCTACACACACTGTATGCTGTTTCCGTGGATAAAATCTCGCAAGCGGGTGAGGAACACTGCTGAAGCATAGATGAAACAAGCTGCCCATCTCCATCGCATGGAGGGTGCGTGCGATAACATCACTCCACGTTTGATGCCTACCGTCGATTGCTCTTCAACCAGAAAGGAACCTGTCTGTCTTTAGCTGGACGAAGGAGTATGAAAGGATACTCAGGCAGCAGGCTGCGTGGTTTGATCCATATCCGTGTACTTTGAATATAAGAGTACAGTCGTGAGTGATAGCACGCACTAGCGCTTTCGCTGTTTCAGCAGGCATTAGCGATACACCTAGGCATCGCGTAGCTCGACGACGACCTCTACAGAGAGGTCTCCGCTGCGGGGGCTGCAATGAACAAAGCACTTGCTTCACGGCGCTTGGACGCAATGGTATAAACAGTCGAGGCACTTGTGCTAATGCCATACATTTCCGCCATGGTTTTTGTTGTGACAAACATTCGTCATCCATTAACACCACACACTTTTCACGGCATGGTCTTGATTTTTATCACTCCTACGTTTTTAACCGCCTTAGCGTGAGGAGTTTTAAGGCCCTTATACAGCCACTAATCACAATGATTGTCCACGTCTCTTGTTCCATAAACTGGCCTTCTTTGGCCATAAAATGGCCCTTGCACTACAAATCACCAAACATCATTAAATTTGGTATATGTGGCGCTAGCGACATGACCACGTGCGTACTATGAGCGTAGCATGTGGTCATGTTTTACATGACACGCATGTCATGATTATCATTTTTGGGCGTGTCATAACTTTCTGTGTCTGTTGGCATCACGTTATACCAAATTCGGTATATGTGAAACAAGCGAAACGGCCGCGACTTCACTTCGGCCCACACCAAAGACGAGTGGCAAAGGGACATGCACATGTCAGTATTTCCACGTTAGGGTCTTTCACTTGTGTTCGCCAAGCAGTCATGCCATACCGCACCAGTTTTACAGTATGTCATGAGAACGAAACCACTGCAAGAGCAGGAAGACCGTGAAATGTAAATCATAACATTCATGACACACATGTAATAATTTCCATCTCATGAATATTTAGTTACGCTCGCCATACAGTCAAGTTATATCGCACCTTTTTTTGGTATAGATGCCATTATCGAAAGGGCCAGGAGAGCTGGAAGTTGTAGGCGGGTAAATAGATAGATAGATAGATAGATAGATAGATAAATAGATAGGTAGATAGATAGATATGGACAATGTCGCTGAAATCATTTTATATATGTCGCGAATGTCATGATTTTTACGCCATGGTTTTGCTGCTCCTGCCGTAGTTTTCTTCACATGACATACCGCTAAACTGATATGGTATGACATGACTGCAGGACGAACATAATTGACAGGCCCTCTCAGGGAAATAATGATATGCGAGTCGTGTAAGAGCATGACTGCATGCCACGCTCACGATGCGCTCGCGGTCGTTTCGCTAGCTTCGCATAGATTAAATTCAATATTACATGATGCGAATGGACGGCGAAGGTAAATGGCACGTCCAGCCATTACAATGATGAGATGCGTGTGTTCTAAACATGACGGCATGCTACACTCATAGTGCACTCGCGGCTATTTCGCTAACTTCACATATAACAAATTTGGCGTTACGTGATGTAAGTGGATGACGACGGTATATGACTGGTGCAAACATGATAATCTTGATATGCGTGTCATGTAACAACATGACGACATACCACGCTCATAATGCGCTCGCGGTTGTTTTGCTAGCTTCACATATACCAAACTTGGTATTTCGTTACGTGAATAGACGATGAGCACAAAGGTCAGGCCAAACATGATAATCATGACATGTAACTCATGTTCGAAAATATTTATGCCCGCCTCTTAACGTTGTGCTGTTTTTAATGTGACAATTCAACCTCCCCGCAGGGGCGCCTGCGCAAGTAGGCGTTTGGTGTGTAGCGACACCACGGACAAGAGCTAACAGGGGAGTTTCTACTCCCTCCCACGCCTAGCCGTGCGTGGCTTTGCCGTGTCCGGGGAAAAGGGGATCCTGGGGGTTGAGCCAACGCTGGATGATTGGAGCTTTAAGGCCCCCCGGCAGAGGCAACACACCTCTTTGGCCCCGGCTTCACGTAGACGGCACCCCTGGGCTGACCCACCCAGGGGAAATTCGGCAGTCGCCTTTTCCTATCTCTCTCTTCCTACATCTTAGTCTTTTCTCGTCTTTAAATCTGCCCTGTCTTCTTCTCCCTTCCATTTACTTCCGATTTTTCATGGTGGCAAGGGTTAACCTTGTGTAATTACTCAACCTTGAGTAGTTATATTTGGTTATAGTGGCAATGTACGGCTGGCGTCTGCAGCCTTATGCTAATAAGTGCTTCAGCGTCCCCTGGTTGGACTCCATGGTGGGTGGTCGCCATTGCTGCCGAACAAAAAGTACACAACTATGGGAACACCTGCATTTCGCCGTCTCCTAGATCGTCTCCCGCCTAAGAGGGGACGCACCGATGACATATCATTTTTCAGCAAACCCAGACAATGCTTTCCCAAATTCCATGTTGTGCACAGCGAAAACCCAACAAAACAAGCCAGAGCCAGAGCCATTTCTTGTTGCTAAATCTCTGACAGAGGTCTTTGGCCCAGGATACAAGGTTACAAAGATGGCTAGCGTAGACCTTCTCCTTGAGCTACCTGAAAAACACCACTATGAAAAACTTGGCAGCCTCATAGCATTCGGGAATATCCTAGTATCTATTTCACCCCATAGATCAATGAACACCTCACGCGGAGTTGTTTCAGAAGCAGACCTTCTTGAAATGTCTGAACAGGAACTGCTTGAAGGGTGGAAAGAGCAAAATGTCACAGATGTGAAACGAATCGTCATCAGAAGAGACAACAAAGAAATACCTACCAAACATTTAATACTCACCTTCGCATCTAGCACACTGCCTTCATCTATAGACACAGGATACATCAAACTCTCTGTCCGTCCCTACATTCCCAATCCAAGACGGTGTTATAAATGTCAACGATTTGGTCATGGCTCGCAGAACTGCCGGGGTCAGGAAACTTGTGCAAGATGTGGTAGCCACGGCCTCCCATCTGATAACTGTGTTACTACGCCTCACTGCGTGAATTGTGACGGAGAACACGCCGCGTATTCGCGTTCGTGCCCTAACTGGAAGAAAAAAAAAAGAAATAATCACTCTTAAAGTCAAAGAAAACATCACATTTAAGGAAGCAAGACGAAGAGTGTCGCCATTTTATGGCGCTACATATGCTGATGCGGCGCGTCAGGGGGCAACGCCGCACCAGCCCTCGCCACTCCTTCGGCCAGCGCAGAGTGAGCCGACGGCAGTGGCACCTGCCCCCAAGGCGGCAGTAGTTCAGTCTACTCCGCCTCCTAGCGAATTGAGGCCGGAGACTCCAGGGTCTTCGGGTCTCAAGGCCTCCCCTCACCAGGCGAGGCCTAAACTCCGAACCACAAGCTCGCATGTGCGGGCACCCAGTGCCTCTGAGGAGGCAATGGATACGTCGGCACCCTTGGTGCCGAAAGAGCGGCGTGGCTCCTTGGAGCGCGCCAAGAAAACAAAAAAGCAAATTACAGGGCCTGGTGACGGCCCTGTTAAGTGAACTCAAACTTCCCGTCTAAACAGCCACTCGCTTTTCGTACACACAGCATTATTTTACATTCACCATGAACACTCAAATTATACAATGGAACGTCAGGGGCCTTCTCAGAAACCTTGACGACATCCAAGAACTCCTACACGAACACTCACCAAAAGTGCTGTGTGTACAAGAAACACACCTTAATTCAAAACAAACAAATTTTCTTCGCAAATACGTTATTTTTCGAAAGGACCGTGATGATGCTATGACATCATCCGGAGGTGTTGCCATCATAGTGAATCAAGGAATTGCATGCACACACTTACAACTCCAAACATCCCTTGAGGCAGTGGCTGTTCGAGCGGTTCTTTTTGATAAACTGATCACAATCTGCACGATTTACATTCCTCCTAGTTATCAGCTACAAAAACGTGATTTACACTCTTTAATTGATGAACTTCCGGAACCTTATGTTCTCCTTGGAGACTTTAATGCGCATAGCAGGCTATGGGGTGACTCTCGGTGTGACGCGCGAGGTCGACTGATCGAACAGTTCCTTCTATCGTCGAGCGCGTGTCTCCTAAACCGAAAAGAACCAACCTATTATAATCTCGCTAATAACACCTACTCCTCCATAGACCTAAGCATAGCATCTCCATCCCTTGTCCCTCTACTCCAGTGGAATGTCGTCAGTAATCTGTACGGAAGTGACCACTTCCCCGTAGTTTTGAGCACAACTACAGTAACCGAGTGCCCACCACGTGTTCCCAAGTGGCTAATAAACAGAGCCGACTGGGAACAGTTTTATACTATCGCTAGTCTAGGTTGGAATGACATCTGTACTTTGAACATTGATGTTGCTGTGAACTACTTCACAGCGTTTTTGATTGATGCTGCAACAAAATGCATCCCACAAACAAATGGACAACCTGGAAAACGACGTGTGCCATGGTGGAACTCTGAATGCCGAAACGCGCGCAAACAGCAAAACAGAGCTTGGAGGCTGCTTTGGAACTCACCGACAGCCGAAAATCTTGAAACCTTCAAGAAAATAAAGTCTCAAGGCAGGAGAACGCGTCGGCAGGCCAGAAGAGAAAGCTGGCAGAAGTTTTTATCAGGGGTTAATTCATACACACAAGAGGCTAAAGTCTGGAACATGGTCGGTAGGATAGCAGGAAAACAAGTACACACACTTCCCCTCGTAAACACTCAGGGTGATACCTTAGAAGATCAGGCAAACTTCCTCGGTGCACACTTCGAACAGGTATCCAGCTCGTGCCACTATACTGACACTTTCCAAAAATACATAACAAGAATAGAAAAGCAGAAACTCGAACACAAATCCACTAGATACGAGGCATATAACCAAGCTTTCAGTCTAGCTGAGCTCCAAACATCTCTGAACTCCTGCAGTACTTCCGCCCCAGGTTTAGACCGTGTGATGTATGAAATGTTAAAAACCTACCAAACAAAACCCGAAAAACCTTAGTTTGTTTGTACAATGCTATTTGGTCTTCTGGCACTATTCCTACCTTCTGGAAAGAGGCGATTGTTATTCCCATTTTGAAAGAAGGCAAGGACCCATCTTTAGCTGCGAGTTACAGGCCGATTGCACTTACAAGCTGCTTGTGCAAAGTCTTCGAAAAAATGATAAACGGCCGACTTGTACACTTTCTTGAAACAAACAATTTGCTCGACCCATTTCAGTGCGGGTTTCGAGAGAGTAGATCCACGACAGACCACCTTGTTCGTATCGAGGCACAGATCAGAGACGCTTTCGTTCATAGGCAATATTTTCTCTCTGTATTCCTCGATATCGAAAAGGCTTATGATACAACATGGCGCTTCGGAATTCTAAGAGACCTGTCCCACCTTGGCGTGCGCGGAAGAATGTTTCACATAATCGAAAGTTACCTGTCAAACCGGACATTCCGTGTCCGAGTAGGCACGGTTCTTTCCCAAACCTTCGTTCAGGAAACAGGCGTGCCACAAGGTGGTGTACTTAGCTGCACACTTTTTCTCATCAAGATGAATTCCTTGCACTTGTCCATCCCTCGCAATATGTTTTATTGTACATATGTCGACGACGTCCAGCTCGGCTTTAGATCTTGCAATCTGGTAATGTGTGAGCGACAGGTTCAGTTAGGTTTAAACAAGGTCTCCAAATGGGCAGAGGAAAACGGATTCCGACTGAACCCACAAAAGAGCACGTGTGTCTTGTTCTCCCGAAAGAGAGGCATGCACTCAGAACCCGACATTGAGTTGAACGGTCAACGTCTGTCTGTCAATGCGGAGCATAAATTCTTAGGATTAATCTTGGACAAGTTGACCTTCGTACCGCACATCAAGTATCTAAAAACAAAATGTTTAAAAGCCATGAATGTTTTAAAAGTGTTGTCACATACTACGTGGGGTAGTGACAGGCAATGTCTCATGAACCTCTATAGAAGCCTCATTCGCACCCGCTTAGATTATGGAGCCGTTGTCTATCAGTCTGCTACTCAAAGTGCCTTGAAGATGCTGGACCCCGTGCACCATTTGGGCATCCGCCTATCTACGGGTGCTTTTCGCACCAGCCCCGTAGAAAGCCTTTATGTTGAGTCAAATGAGTGGTCGCTTCATCTGCAAAGAACTTACATGTCCTTTGTTTATTTCCTAAAGGTGAAAGCAGACAAGGAGCACTCTCATACTCTACAATTAACGATTTGTCGAGCTCAACTCTCTTCCAAAACAGGCCTTCGGTGAGGCAGCCCTTCTCAGTTCGCCTGAAGTGTCTAGCTGAAGAAACTGCAGTATCACTTGAACACAATTTAATGGCTCCTGTAGCATACCCGCCACCATGGCAGTGGCAGACTATAGACTGCGATAAGTCTTTCCTAGAAGTTACAAAACATGCACCTCTTGCCCACATCCGAACATACTTTTTGGAACTTCAACACAAATACACACGTCCTGAGTTCTTCACAGATGCCTCCAAGACTAACTCCTCTGTGTCCTACGCTGTTGTCGGCCCATCCTTTTCGGATGCTGGCCCTCTACATCCACGCACAAGTATCTTCACAGCGGAAGCTTACGCGATACTTGTGGCAGCTAAACACATCAAACAATTAAAAATACAAAAAGCAGTGATTTATACAGACTCCCTCAGTGTGGTAACGGCTCTGCACAGTCTTAAAAAACAAAAAAAACCCGGTCCTTGTCTCACTTTACTCCATTTTGTGCACACTCTACACACTCAAACAACATGTTGTAGTGTGCTGGGTGCCAGGGCACCGTGAGATCCAAGGCAACGTGAGGGCGGATCAGCTCGCTGCATCCGTCCATGAGAGCACCGCCATTACATCCATATCAATCCCGGTCCTTGATCTTAAGCCGTCTCTCAAACGAAACCTTAGGGACTACTGGCAGAGCAAGTGGGATACACACACACAAAACAAACTACACGTAATTAAACCACATCTTGGTCATTGGCTGCCCGTATCGAAATCGCGTCATACAGAGGTAATACTAACGAGACTCAGGATAGGACACACATACACGACACACACACACCTTTTGTCTGGTGGCAATCCACCATTGTGTGACAGATGTGGTGAATCCTTAACCGTCCTTCACATGTTAATTCAGTGTAAACACTTAGAAACTCTAAGAAAACAACATTTTCCAATACTCTACCGACAACATATACCTTTACACCCTGCAATGTTTGTCGGTAGGGAACCACTTTTTAGTCATAATTCATTGTTAGCGTTTTTAAAAGAAATTCACAGCTTTCATGTCATATACCCGGGCATACCGTAGCATGACCTCTCCAGAGAGGTTTTTGCTGCGGTGGCTACACAAGAAAGCACATGCCTCACGGCCCTTGGACGCAAGGGTTTGAACGAGTGAGGCACTTGTGCTAATGTCATACATATCCACCATCGTCTTTTATTATCACCAACTTTTGTCATCTGTTCACATCACACACACCTTTCACGGCATGGTCATGATTTTATTACTTGTATGTTTTTACCCGCCTTACTGCGAGGAATTTTATGGCCCTTATACAGCCGCTTATCACAATCATTGTCCATATTTTCAGTAAGATGAACTGGCGCTCTTTGGCCGTGAATCGGCCCTTGCGCCATAAAACATCAAACATCATCATCATCATTCAACCTTCCTCATTCGTGCTTCGCATATCATCATTTCCCACTGTACGTGGGATCTACTGATTTTTTTAAATGAGGTGTTTGTGATCAGAACTTCTTGACAAAAAATTTATGTTTAGAAGAACACTTCTCTCCCCCCCCCCAACCAAAAAAAAAAAACATTCTGGCGTCTCAGAGACTGCAAACGACAGGGGTCGTACAGTTTCATGCGGTCTGTGTGAAGATATATAGAAGCGTGGTGGTTTGGGGTAGTTAGTAGGTCATGACGATTGTTATAGCGCGAGCAAAGAGCGGAAACAAATGGAGAGACTTTAGTATCGTTTCCTTACACCTATTCCTTGTTTTTAGCCTTTTGCCTTACTCACCTTTTGTCTCATGGCACTCATCTTCTTGTTTTTTCGTTGTTCTGAGCTCGCACTATACAAATAACTGTGTGAAGACTTTTGCGTCCACGAATTAGATGGTCAGAGCATTGTACAAGCAGCTGCACAATGTAATTTGCAGATGGGAATGGGGTTACTAATGCGTCGGTGGCAACAACTTTTGCAGGTGAAGGTGGCGAGTCGGAGGCAGCAGAGCGACAGAACGGCGAGAACTCGACTTCAGCGTGGACACAATCGATGACCGGAAGATGAGCGCAGTGGAAGGCCTATAGCCATGTGTAACGTCGTGAGAGCACTGCGGCAGCACTAATAACGTGACAACATCAATGACGTTTGCAACAACAACGCGTGCCATTCATGCAGCTGTTGCCGACTTGCAAAGAAATCGTGCACGGGCGTCGTTACTTTTTGTCAAGGCAAAGTAGCTTATTCGTTACAGACACTGTGGTGCCAATGTCTACCGGTGCTGAAACAGGTACACCTTCAACGAAGAGAGCGATGACACTAGATGGCGAGAAAGAAGTTCTTCTAGAGTACGAAAGCTGCACAGTTTTCGCCTCCGGAAGCGTTGTTGCATAAAGGAACAAGAACGGCGCTGAGGAGAACGTGACAGGTGTCTGTTGACGTTCTGGCGAGTGGGAAATGTGTCCATGGTGGCAGGCGAGCCAGATGTATGCATTTAGTCCTCTCGGGTGAAAGTGTTCTTCCGCACGTAATCACACAGGAGAAACTAACGCCGTTGGCAAAACCGTATGCGTGACCACAAGGAAAGCACATGGGGTGTTTCTTTAGAATTCGCCACGGGTTCTGGTCGGCAGAATGGAGGCTCAGCCAGATGCAGTTCGTGTGGCATAAGGTCGCGCGCGCACGTACTTGTTAGCGGTAGGCAAACTTGGTGGCGCGTTCAGTGTTTCGGCATAGGTCGGCGGAGCAGTCACATCTATTACTTTGGCTGCGGGTATACCATGGTACCTCGGACACTTGCTCCCGAATGAGTGTCGATGGCGCACCTTGAAAGGTGTTTGGCTCAAGGAACAGCAGATGGGCGACCTCTTCGCGTACACACTGCTTGATCTCAAGCAGCAAAGCCGAATGGTCGTCCGAAATGCCAGCCGACTTTGAAGTCGTAGTCTTGAACCATGACGCACTGGCGCGACGAGTAACTTCCAGAGCTCGTCGTAGCTTAGGCAAATTTGAATTGTGCCCGCTATCAATTTCGGGTTCTAGGTGACGAGCATCAGAAATGCGTCGTTAGCCGACGTGCTTCCTCGGCTTCCGTCATGCGTGGATTGAAATGATGGCAAAGGACAATTTTGGTGGTGTAGTTTTTCCACTTGGCTAGGTTCGAGCATGCAAGCGTTTTTCAGCACGTAGTTGGCGAAGCGACGGACGGCTGAAAAAATCCGCGATTGCCGTTCTGAAGGCAGATCACGCGGGAAGGCCGCTCTCGTGATTACGGTACCACAGACGGGTGACGTCAGTTAAATAAAAAATGACGATAGCCTTTTGCGCAACGCGTCCCAATTGAATTCAAATGAAGTTTATTTTCCATGAACATTTACAGGATTCGGAAGCCGGGGCTAAAGACTATATAACCTTCCACGGGGTCTCTGCTCCGAAATACAGTTTGGCACGCTGGCCGCCGAGCATCTCAATATGTAACATATGTTTTCAGAAATATAAAAATAACACGACAAATTGTGCAAGTTCTTGTTACACAATTTCACATATAACATAAGAACTTCATTACAGAAGCTTCATCTTCATCAGGAGAAACTTCAGCAAGACACAATGTGAAAAAAAAAACAACTTAGAAAGTTAACTACAACACTCTACTCAAATTGATAGATAACACGTAAACAAACAAGCACATAAACTTGGATAAGCATACTCAATATCATGGTTCATTAGGATGGATTTGATAATGGTGTTCGAAGGTAAGGAAAGAAAATTCATGAGACCTTGTTATTGAGTTAACAATGTACTTATTTGAAACTGAACGTGTTGCTTGCCATAATTTGTCCATAATGTTGAGATTTTCCGGCGTTGCTAACGCATGGTAAAATGAGTATTCTCTGGCAGGTCCTGAAGACACAGTGGCTTGTTTTGTTTAACTTGTTACAGAAGCTTGAAGTGATACAGTTAGGTTACCGATAGTATTGTACCGCTAGTGTTTTTCAAAGATTGGTTTAGTTTTGGAAGTCCTTGATTATACCATGATATTGCCTGAATGCTCGCAGAGCTCTTTCTTCAAGAACCAGTACTTCTTCAGTTTCTTTGTGTATATAGTACTAGAGTGCACTAGAATGGGGAGAGTGGGACCACACGAGGCTCCATGCTGAGGCTTTTTTTTTTTTAAAAACAGGTGGCGCTACCATCGCAGTCACCTGAAGACCTTGCCGTGGGTGCCATGGTTACGGGCCCGCTTGGCCTGGTGGTCGCGGTGGCCCTGGCCTGCTGCTCGCGCGGCGGGCGCATCCGCGCCCCGTTGCTGCGACGTTCGTGCGAGGCCGTGGACGACGTCGCACAGCGTTTCGGCACCCATGCAACTAAATTCAAGGCGTCATGATATTCCGAAACGCCTTGCTTGTAGCTAGTAACGTGTTTAAGTACCGTGGCTTCCGTGTTTTTTTGTTTGCGTTCGAGACCGTTAATTGAATTCAGCTTTTACGAGAATGCGTGGCTCAATTCTTCGAAGTATAATACAGGCATTAACAGCGATGTTTACCAGTATTTGAACAATCTGACATTTATTATGTTAACACTCAATTGGCGCAATGTTAATCATACGTTGCAAGATTCCGCTGATGCACCGGCTGTTATCATGAGCATGAAGACAAGATTTTGAAACCAAATTTTCACGTGCGTACCTTGCGGAACGCGTGATATTAAGTCACGCGTTCAGTTGCGTTTCAGGCAGTTCAATTGCGTTTTGTTTCAAAACGTAGGGTGTAGGAAAACTTCCGTCCCTCAGTCGGCAACTCTACGAATTCGTTAGAAATTATAGGAGCGGACGCATTTGTCTCAGTGTTTATTTTTTCTGGTGGGATGAATTCATTCGGCATTCTTCCGCACGTAATCACACAGGAGAAACTAACGCCGTATGATGAAATCGTGTACATATTTGCTAGCTTTTATTTTCGCATGTGTGACTTTATTTTCATCAATGCAAGCATGTGTTCGAAACACGAAAGCATCTTCGCTGATGAAGGATTTTAAATACCACTCAGGAGAACTGAAGTACGTAAAACAGTTTATTGAAAAATGCCTTTGCTCCTTGCAAAAAAAAACCTCAAAACAACAATAAATATCTCCAAAGTACCCCAACAACGTTATTGAAAAAATTTTGAAGCTCTATGTAGTCATGCTAAGCTTTGGGTGCTTAGCTCTCGCTCTTTTGAAGTGCTTTCCCTGTGCATTCCCTCACTAAGAAGTGGAGGCGAGTGAGCACGTAGAAAGAAACTAGCTTGATGCTCACTTCTTCTGTGTGATCTGGACAGCCGACAGCTTTCGAGTTCGGAAAATTAGCTCTTATCAAGAAAACAACGTCAGAGATGCTGTCTATGAGCAACATTGAAACAGTGAAGCATTTAGTAAACACGTTTCAGGTTCGGCAATGACATCGTACAGGTGTCGAGAGCGATGCAGAAGTCCACCCCAGTCGTATTGCTCGGTGAATTGTGAGGGTGGCTGCTCAGCAACTGCGACAGCTTTCTCAAACAGGAGCTTTTTTTCATCGTAAGCATGCAAGCTTCAAGACAGATATTCTAGCGACGTACCCAGCTATTTACGAAATGAGTCTCGAGTCGATTTTCTTCAAAGCCACACCAATATTGTCAGCAGGCTTTGCAGGCCATGAGGCAATCGTGCTTTGAACCTCTTGTAGTTTTCCCTGTGATAGAAAATCACCGATCTTTCTGTAAGCTATTTTCAAACACTCTCTGTCATGCCCGGTAACAAAAGCGTTCATGACTTCAGGACTTGCATTGGCACTGTTCACATCGTGCGCCGACTTATAGAAGAATAAGCAGTTGACAGCGATCAGGAACTCGTCCGGAGAGGGGTGTGCGTTGCCGCCACTTGACTGGCGAATGATGCCGAAGAAGCGTTCTACTGGAGTGGTGCTAACGCGCGATGTCAAGATTTTTAAAACCCCCATTTCCTGTCAGATACTTCAACAATGATAATGTATTTGCAAGAATGACCCTAAGCCCTATGGAAGTGAATTCCCTTGGAAAGTTTTTCTTGTCGTCATTACATGCTTCCCAACCACATTGGTATCCGAAAATTCGGACACAAACGCAACATCAGAAGAACCTGACCTAAATTCCTCTGCCCAGAATCTCGATGTCATCAAGGTCATAAGTCGATTGACCTTCCTGCAAAAAACAAACAAACAAAAACCCCAAAAGAAACGTGTGTTGGAAGGGTAGTCATTGTACATTTTAGATAGTGCCGTCTATGTATAATTCAATTGGACCACATCCATAACTCACTTGAAAAGCTGCCCCGCCGTGGTGGTCTACTTGGCAAGGTACTCGGCTGCTGATCCGTAGGTCTCGGGATCGAATTCCGGAGGCGGCGGCTGCATTTTTCATGGAGGTGAAAATGCTGTAGGCCCATGTGCTCAGATTTGGGTGCGCGGTAAAGAACTCCAGGTGGTCAAAGTTTCCGGAGCTCTGCACTACGGCGTCCCTCATAATCATATGGTGGTTCTGGGACGTTAAACTTCACGCGTCATCATCATCATCATCATCATCACCGTCACTTGAAGAGCAGCTGCGAGGACTCGATGCAGCCACATTTTTTTCGATTTCTTTATTGTAAAAGGTAAGGCCCCTTAGGGCATACGATCCGAAAAGTTGAAAAGCGAAAGGTGTCCTCACCTTCTCAAAAGAGTTTGGTTCCAGATGCGTCTCAGTCAAATTAGGCCTAACTTTCAGCATCCAAACACTGCTGCCCGTAGATATGCTTCCCGTACTCAACGCATGGACACCTAGAAATATGAATTTCCAGACACGCCATTAGTGTATGGGACGAACACATATAATTCTTTGCCAAATGTAAACCGAAAATCTATATACGTACCTGTAGTGAAGAAGAGGGGCCTCAGTGGCATTTCTCGGCGCCTCAGGAGCATCGCCATTAGCATAAGCTCGTGCTTGCTGCGCTTGGCCGGACGCTGCTGACTGCTTCACCTTCTGCGTTCTGCTCTGGAAATAAACCCCGTAACAAGTGGTGGAGTCTGCTGGGTTTCGATCACCCTGGAGCTTCGAAATCGCATTTTACCGTCCATTATGCCTACCCACGCAAGCACCACTCCAACTCCTCCACAGGCACCGCCTACTATTCTCTGCGCCGGTTCTTTGCGTCTGCGAGATCCCCCTGTTTTCTCCGGCACAGAAGACAGGTACGTTGACGACTGGATTTCAATGTACGAATGAGTGAGTACTCACAACAAATGGGATGACGCCGCCAAGTTGGCCTACGTCTCCTTCTACCTGTCGGACGTGGCCAAGCTGTGCTTTATAAATTACGAAGCGGAACTCCCTACATGGTCGGTCTTCAAAACGAGCCTCACACAAGTTTTCGTACGGTGGGAGGTACGCAAACGCCGTGCCGAACAACGCTTGCATACTCGGTCCCAGCAGCTTGGTGAGAATTTCACAAGCTATATTGAGGACGTTCTAGACCTTTGCAAGCGAGTCAACGAGTCAATGTCCGAATAGCTTAAGATCAAGCACATCTTAAAGGGCATTTAGGACGACGCTATCCAAATGTTGCTTTCTAAGAGTCCTCCCACTGTCATAGAACTGAGCGAGTTATGCCAAAGTTTTGACGAGTTACGCAGGCAACGTCTTTCCACCCGACGTCCCTCGGTGCTCGACGACTCTTTGTCCAGCCTGTCCACCCTTGGCATAGGAGAAGACCATGCCCCTCTTCTCTCCAAGATCCAAGAGTTCATCCGCGCTGAGGTCGCTCGTCAGCTCTCTTTGATGTCCTGCGTGTCCGATCAACCACGCAGATTGCCATCTACATTCCGCGACTTTATTCAAGACCAGGTCACACAAGTTCTTCCTCCCGCCCGTGAACCGCCGCCAGTCGCCGTACTTCTCACGTACGCCGAGGCCGTTGCTCGACCTCGACAGCCTGCGTTCCAGCCAGCGCCTAAGTATTCGCCGCCGCCCTTTTCGCCGCCGCCCTTTTCGCCGCCGACCTATTCGCCGCCGACCTATGCCGATACCAACTCGGCCGCAGTTTTCTGCCTCCCAGCCGCAAGTCGTAGTCTTCTCCGACCAATGGCGGACGCACGACAACCGTCCGATATGTTTTGCTTGTGGCGGTGTTGGCAACGTGGCACGTTATTGTCGTCGTCGCTAGGCTGCTCAGAACATTCGACGAATGCCCTCTTTCAACCCTCAGTTTTCTTCTACACCTTCAAGCCCTCCTTCCTCTTCCTTCTGATCGCCCACACGGTCCCACCCGCCGCTCCCCATCGACCAGGAAAACTAACGGCCGCAGTTCCAGAGGCATGAACTGCGTCCCCGTCGCCATGCACAAGTCTTCGCCCCTGTCCAGCTAACGTCATTGAAGTGTCAGTCGATGGTATCGTCGTCATGGCGCTTGTCGACACCGGAACCGCTCTATCCGTCCTTTCCATCAACCTGTTCCGCAAACTCCGCAAAGTTTTGACGCCATTATCCGGCCTCTCTCTTAGAACGGCTAACGCACAAAGTGTAACACCTCTCGCAACCTGTACCACACGAGTCGTCATCGAAGGGATTGTGTATATCGTCGAATTCGTAGTGCTGCCCGCGTGTTCCCATGACATGATACTCGGCTGGGACTTCCTTGCGAATAATAATGCCGTCATTGACTGCTGTCGCGCTGAACTTGCGCTATCTGCACTTCCTGATGTTGACGCCGTCGAAGCCTCCCTGCCGTATTATAAACTGTCTGTTTCCGACGACACCACCGTACCACCGCGCTCTTCTCTGCTGGTGACTCTGTCGTGTGACGCTATTTCCGACGGTGATGTTCTATTTACGCCCTCTGCCCTGTTCATTCAACGCAAATGTTCTCTACTGCCCATTGCTCTCCTTACTCTCCACCATGGCGTCACGAAGACGCTCGTGTACAATACGCTAGAAAGGCCTTTACCTTTATTCTATGGTGAATGTCTCGGTCACGTGCATCCGATCGACGCCCGTCACATTTTTGACGCTCCATCTAGTTTACTTTCTACGGACCTCAGCGCACTCATTTCTGACTCTGTTGTTGACCAGTCACTCTTAGACGCTTTCCACCGCTCCATCGATGTCGCAACGTCTTTTTCAGAACGAAGCCAGTTGGTGAACCTGCTGCAAAAGTTTCGTACTTATTTTGACAGCCACGCTTCTGGCCTCAGTCGCACATCGAACATATCTCACAAGATTTACACAGGAAGCCATACGCCTCTACGGCAGCGCCCCTACCGAGTCTCAGCGTCAGAGCGCCGTGTTATTGACGAACAGATTGCTGACATGCTCCAGCGGGGTATTGTACAGCCTTCTAACAGTCCCTGGGCGTCACCGGTAGTTCTTGTTAAAGAGAAGGACGGCTCCATTCGGTTCTGTGTGGACTATCGACGTTTAAACAAGATCACCCGTAAGGACGTTTACCCGTTACCGCGAATAGACGACGCCCTTGACTGTTTGAAGGGAGCAGAATACTTCTCTTCGCAAGATTTACGGTCTGGATACTGGCAAGTATCTACGAAAGCATCTGACTGACCGAAAACAGCATTTGTCACACCTGATGGATTATGCGAATTTACCGTTATGCCTTTCGGCCTTTGTAACGCTCCTGCCACTTTTGAAAGAATGATGGACACTATTTTACGAGGCCTCAAGTGGAACACATGTTTATGCTACCTCGATGACGTAGTTGTCTTTTCCGCCGATTTCGACACCCATTTAAATCGTCTCGAGCACGTCCTCACACGCCTCACCGACGCCGGCCTTCAACTCAACCTCAAGAAGTGTCGTTTTGGTGCCCGGCAGCTCACCATTCTTGGCCACGGCGCATTCTTGACCCCGCCAAGCTTCAAGCAATCGCTGATTTTCCGAAGCCAAAGAACTTAAAGGAACTTTAAAGTTGTGTCGGCTTGTCGTCATACTTCCGACGCTTTATTAAAAACTTTGCTTCCGTATGTGCGCCCCTTACGGACCTTCTTAGCGGCGACAAGGACCTTTCCACCTGGTCACCAGCATGCGACGATGCGTTCACCAAACTACGCCGCCTGATAACTTCACCACCCATCTTCCGCCACTACGATCCTGCCACTCCCACGGAGGTTCATACTGATGCCAGCAGTGTTGGACTTGGCGCTGTGCTCGCGCAACAAAAGGCAGGGTTTGATGAATATGTCGTCGCCTACGCAAGCCGGACTTTGACGAAAGCCGAGGTTAACTACTACGTGACCAAGCGAGAGTGTTTAGCTATTATTTGGGCCCTTGGAAAATTTCGCCCCTACCTGTATGGTCACGCATTCGACGTCGTCACTGACCACCACGCCCTTTGTTGGCTATCCACACTTAAAGACCCTTCCGGACGACTTGCTCGCTCGGCGCTCGATCTTCAGGAATAAGACATCCGCGTTATTTACAGATCTGGTCGTAAGCACACGGACGCCGACGCCCTCTCTCGCTCACCCATATCGGATGAAGGTGTTTGCCTCTCGTCCCTCGAGCCTGCACTTGCGTCATCCGCTTTGCGCAACATGACCGTGGAACAACGAAAGGATCCCTGGATCAGTGGCCTCATAAGCATTCTTTCTGATCC
The DNA here is from genome assembly GCA_013436015.1 of Rhipicephalus annulatus. Classification (NCBI taxonomy): domain Eukaryota; kingdom Metazoa; phylum Arthropoda; class Arachnida; order Ixodida; family Ixodidae; genus Rhipicephalus; species Rhipicephalus annulatus. The sequence goes on from WOVY01010833.1 coordinate 475,623, forward strand.
ACTCACTTCTTCGCCGTCTCGCGCTCTCCGCCGCCAGGCTAGCAACTTTTGCCTGAGGGATGATCTTCTTTATCGACGCAACTATCTTTCTGACGGTCGCAAGTGTCTCCTTGTGATACCCCGCCATCTTCAAGCTGCTATCTGCGAAGCTTTTCACGCAGACCCACAGTGCGCCCACGCAGGCCTCTTCAAGACATACGCTAGGATTCAACTCAGATTTTATTGGCGTGGCATGTATAACTACGTGCGGAACTTCATTCGCTCGTGTGCTCAGTGCCAACGACAAAAGTTACCTCCCGGGCAAGTCTACCCGTCACAACCTCATCCTTGTCCTAGTCGACCTTTTGATCGCGTCGGCATTGACATTTACGGACCACTACTATCAACTCTAGCTGGTAATCGCTGGAATATTGTTGCGATAGACCATCTGACACGCTATGCCGAAACAGCCACGCTGCCGACTGCCACAGCCCGTGACGTTGGAACGTATCTGTTGCAACGTTACATTCTGCGTCATGGTGCCCCTCGTGAGCTCTTAAGTGACAGAGGCCGTGCCTTCCTTTCTGACGCCTTGAATGCATTACTCTACGAATGCCGAATCGTGCACCGCACAAGTACAGCGTACCATCCTCAAACGAATGGCATGACGGAGCGCTTCAACCGTACTCTTGGCAATATGCTGTCGATGTACGTCGCCTCTGATCATTTTAATTGGGACCAAGTTCTCCCGTTCGTCACCTACACGTATAATACTGCCGTACAAGCTACTACTGGGCTTTCGCCATACATTCTTCTGTACGGACGAGAACCTTCATATACAGTAGACACTATTCTTCCATATAAACCTCATGAGTCCGAAAGTACAACTATGTCCGAAACTGCCCGACATGCTGAAGAATACCGCCAGCTTGCCCACTCTTTTTCTACCGAGCACCAGTGGCAGCAGCAATCCCGCCTGACTGGGGACCGTTCGGCTCCAAACTTTCCACCTGGTTCTTTGGTATGCTTCGGGCACCTGCTACTGCACCTGGCCGCTCCGCAAAACTTCTTCCTAACTACATCGGGCCATACCGCGTTGTAGAGCAAACGTCACTCGTCAACTATATCGTGGAGCCCATCATCCCATCCACAGACCTACGGTACCGCGGCCGTGACACTGTCCACGTCTCTCGCCTCAAGCCATACTATGACCCATTAGTCGTTTCTTCTCCCTAATCTGCCAGGATGGCGCCTTTTTCTGCGGAGGGCGATTGTAGTGAAGAAGAGGGGCTTCAGCGGCATTTCTCGGCGCCTCAGGGGCATCGCCATCAGCATAAGCTCGTGCTTGCTGCGCTTGGCCGGACGCTGCTGACTGCTTCGCCTTCTGCGTTCTGCTCTGCAAATAAACCCCGTAACAGTACCAATCAATCTGGTGTTGTATACCTTTTATAGCGTTGCATAAGTTTTATAAGTCCATTGTTGAGGCATTTGAGCAGACAAGGGAAATCGTAGATGAACTGCAATTTGTGATTCTCGTCTATAGGATTCTGTATGTGAGAGTTTATATTTCTCGATGACACCGATGCTACCGCTCTAGCTTCCAGCTTCCATATTTTCCGGTTCCATGGGGCTGCATTACAAGGGATGTGGTAAACGAACAAGCCTGCCTTTTCAACAAGGATGGTTGCTTTCAATCAAATTTTCAATTGAATGTCCCCTTTCATATTTTCTTTTGTTGCAAAAACGCCAACAATTTGGCTCCATTTCTCTGCGAAAAGCACAAACATAACGATCATCCCGTGGTCACATTGCTAGTACTTGTCCTCAGGCCTTCTGAATTCTCCCAGGTCAATAAAACCTTGAATTCAGCCAGATGCTGTCACGCTGAATTGTTCTGACAGCTTTATCCCGTTAACTAATATATACTGTGCCTTTGGGAGCCTGTCATGCTCGCGGTTTTCTTTTTTAGAGTATTTATTACTGCTGCATTAAAAACAAATGTCGATTCCTACGACCTCAAGTACTTTTTTATAGTTGATTTGCTAGCTATCACGAGTACTTCATTCTTACTGATGTGCTGATAGAGCCGGAGACTTTTTAGTTTTATCAATAAACATTAAAGAATCCACTCTTGGCTGTAGGGCATGCTCTTTCTGTTGATTTGTATGGTAGCTTGAAAGCAAGTGCGAAAACATGCCTGCTGTTTTCACGACAATTTTGACATTTTCTCCTCTATATAGTATATCACCAGCTATATTTGATTTCTTGGCGGTCATTTCCTCAAAGTGTCCTTCAATGTCGAGGAGCCTTGTTGCCATTCGCTTGTTTTGCTCGCTAAAATCCGCAGTCTCATGGAGGCTGGGTTTCTTCGTTCATCTATATAGTATATCACCAGCTACATTTGATTTATTGGCCCTCATTTCTTCAAGGTGACCTTCAATGTCAAAGAGCCTTGTTGCCATTCGCTTGTTTTGCTCGCTAAAATCCGCAGTCTTATGGAGGCTGGGTTTGTTCGTCCATCTATACAGTATATCAGCAGCTACATTTGATTTCTTGGCCCTCATTTCCTCAAGGTGACCTTCAATGTCAAGGAGCCTTGTTGCCATTCGCTTGTTTTGCTCGCTAAAATCCGCAGTCTCATAGAGGCTGGGTTTCTTCGTTCATCTATATAGTACATCACCAGCTACATTTGATTTCTTGGCACTCATTTCTTCAAGGTGACCTTCAATGTCAAGGAGCCTTGTTGCCATTCGCTTGTTTTGCTCGCTAAAATCTGCAGTCTCATGGAGGCTGCGTTTCTTCGTTCATCTAAATAGTATATCACCAGCTACATTTGATTTCTTGGCCCTCATTTCTTCAAGATGACCTTTAATGTCAAGGAGCCTTGTTGCAATTAGCTTGTTTTGCTCGCTAAAATCTGCAGTCTCATGGAGCCTGCATTTCTTCGTTCATCTATATAGTATATCACCAGCTACATTTGATTTCTTGACCCTCATTTCTTCAAGGTGACCTTCAATGTCAAGGAGCCTTGTTGCCATTCGCTTGTTTTGCTCGCTAAAATCCGCAGTCTCATGGAGGCTGGGTTTCTTCGTTCATCTATATAGTATATCCCCAGCTACATTTGATTTCTTGGCCCTCATTTCTTCAAGGTGACCTTCAATGTCAAGGAGCCTTGTTGCCATTCGCTTGTTTTGCTCGCTAAAATCCGCAGTCTTATGGAGGCTGGGTTTGTTCGGCCATCTATACAGTATATCAGCAGCTACATTTGATTTCTTGGCCCTCATTTCCTCAAGGTGACCTTCAATGTCAAGGAGCCTTGTTGCCATTCGCTTGTTTTGCTCGCTAAAATCCGCAGTCTCATGGAGGCTGAGTTTCTTCGTTCATTTCGTTTCAGGTAGCTTTTTCTTGTGAGTATTACTTTTCTCACGCATACTTGCATGAAATGCACAAAGAACCTGAAAGTACACGAAGAAAAAAGAAACAAAGTACTTGTAGTTTCTCTGAATATACGATATGATAGAAACGCAAGCATTTATGTGATTTCACTTTTAAAATGCTAATTATTCTGTAGTCGGACTTTCAGCATAAAGTGCCGCAAAACTTTCCTTCCGTCCATCTTAAAACTGCTTACATAATTTTAAAGTATATAGGTGACGTCTCAATAAACTTAAGCGCACACTTAACTTGCTCATCAACAGCTTCCTAGCACTTGGCACTGAAGACCAAGCCATCAAAATAAGAACATTGCTTCTCCAGTTTTTTTTGTAGGAACTTCGTAAGTGCAGCCACTCCGATGTACCTGCCCGTCTGCAATGTTGAATAGACCCTGGACAGAGAAGGACTTGTTTGGCCTCGACAAGGTTATAGGTGACTGCTATGGGCTGCTCGTCGGGATACTTTGTAAGGGACAGTAAACTTGTGTGTACCACATCATTGCGATGTCCCGGCTATTCATGCTCTGTACACACTTCCCGGCCTTCCATAATGTGTACATAATGCCTCCGTATGTATCTTTTATCGAAGTGCAGCTGACAAATGGCATCGATGACTTGCAAGGACGGATCAGCTCATTTGAGATACTGGTACCATAGCCGGCACTTTTCTTCATCATGAGGAACTCCAAAGAGAGAGAACTTGGGCTCGTTTCTTAGTCTGTTGTACCCGGTTGCGCAGCTCGCGGCACAACAGTAATTTTTACGCCGAGACTTGCTCATCCTCTCATCTTAAAAACAACTTTGAACACTCCGCCAAGCAATCAGCAGAGACATACGAGCGCATGCAAAACTGCTGTCGGCACATGTATTCTCTGTCCAGACGATTTTGCTGCAAGGAAGCGAGAAACCTGCATTCACCGAAAAATATATATTTTACTTTATTTAACCTATTTTGCCATCAACAAGGAGTAAAAGAAGAACCAAAAGTACAAATTGCGAAAACAGATCAGCAACGACACTGCACTGAACAGATGACACCGTATCGAGCAGACGAAGAAATCGAGAGCTCAGCCAACGCCTCCTAGATTTCCCGTGCCTGCCGGATTATTGGTGGTCACTTGAGAAGCGGTGGTCGTCGGAACTACGGTGGTGGTGCAACTCAAGTAGGGGTGTCTTCAAATATTTTTTTTACGTTTTTGGAGCTCATATGCAACAAAAATAATGTAAAAAGTTTCAAAAAGGCGTAAACGTATTTATAATTAACCCTATGTAAGTGACGCCGTCATTCAGGAAACAACTGTTATATTACAAGGCATCCTCTGAAATTAGTAGCAAACGCCAAAATTGCCGATCTCAAAGGCCTAATACAAAGACCATTATCCCTACGTAGGCAGCGCCGCCATAGATGACCGGCGTTTCGCGCTCATCCGGCAGGCACGGCAAATCTAGGAGGCATTGGCTCAGCGCCCCCGCCAGCGTGCCGTGGATACTGAACCGCCGCTACCACCGAAGCAGGCACAGGTGAAGGCGACTGAAGCGCCACCGCTAATTGTCCATGCGTTTTGCTTCACCACTTGCCGCCCGCTCCATTGGACCTACTCCCCCACTCTAGTACGCTCTAGTGCACACCGTACCAAGATACTGTATACGTCGCTTTAGAGTAGACAAGGGCGGAATATATTTATATTTCTAACCACTTTTATGCTTCTTTCGCCGGTTGTATTCGTCAAGCCAACATTTCACGTTGTCCGCCACAGTGATACAGTGGCTACGGTGCCCGGCTGCTGATCCAAAGGTCCCGTGTTGAATCCATGCCGCGGTGGTCGCATTTTGAAGGAGACGAAATGGCAGATAACCGTGTACTGTGCGGTGTCAATGCACTTTAAAGAACACCAAATGGTAAAAGGTTTCAAATACCTCCACTACAGCGTCTTTCGCAATCAAATCTTGGCTTTGAGACGTAAAATTGCACGTACTAATAACTATCAGCCACGTCTTTGTCATCAGTACCACTGAAGGTAGGCGAGTAGCGTTGCTGAATGAGACCGGAATACACAAAAGTCGCAGTGGTTGTAGCTGAGGCGGCACCCTGCTGTCTTCGTCTCCTGGACGTTATAAAAACTGGAGGCAAAGTACAGTTTCGAAGTTCCAGGATTATGGAATACCCAGTACATCTCATTCTGCCCTCACAGACTATGCTATAGGCGTCCTTCAGCTCGAACTGCCTCAGCTGATCAGAGAATTAACACAGTCACGTCTGTGCTCTCTTCAAGATGTGAGTCTTTCATCTCAGGCCGTCATCGAACCATAAGAGAGTCCTTGGGCTCACCTTGTAGTTGAGAGGAAAGAACAAAAGTTCGCGCGTTGAAAAAGAACAGCTAGAAAACAAACTATTCCCCAAAGAAAACAACACTACAACAGGTACATACTAAACACAAATACGCGCAATGTTAATAAAATAGCAACATGATGAAACAACAGGAGATACCAATAAAATTTACGAGAAAAATCTCAGGCTCGTGCTTCTGAATTTCGAACTGCGACGCAGCACACACAACTAAAATTAATTAAAAGCTGGTCATAATAAAATAACAGTTTTAAAAAGTCATAAAAAGTTCTTTATACGGACCAGGCCAGTTCTTGGTACACGTAGGAGAGTTGATGGGGTGTCGCTGAAGATATCGCCAGCTTGGTAGACGACGAGGGTGCTCGGTACTGCAGCCGTCTCCATACGTTGCGTGGTTCACTCCATGCTCACCACCTACGTGAGACTCGCGACACAGACGACCATACTTCTTGCTGGCCACATGTACACTGCCCATTCTGATGCAGTCCAAACTCTTTCGGGGCGTCCCGTCCCCTCTCGAAGTCATTTCTTTTTTTCCACACATGTTTCTTCTTTCGTTACATGTGTAGGCAAGACGCGCCGGCGGCGCCGCTGTGTCGCCAGTTGCCGGATGTCATCTTCCCAACACAAAAGCGCCCTTACTTGGATGATGGGGCGTGCGGGCGAAACGAGGATTGCAGACGTACGTGACAGCGGCCTACTACCCAAAGGTTAATGCCCTGGTGGGTACCAAGCAAGTGTGCTTGCAGTAGTTACCCAATAAGTGCTTTGAAAAGGCTCCGAAAAGCCGCTCTTCTAGCTTTGGCTGTGACTGTGCTGCGCCTTCCGCGCCTGCGCCTTCCGCGCCTGCGCCTTCCGCGCCTGCGTTTTCCGCGTAGGCGGTGTCTTGTCCATGTCAATCTGATGAAAGGGCGCCTTTGGTGGGCCTATTGGTTGCAGTAGTCCCGCTGGTCGTAAAGGTGGAATCTTACGTCGCTGACAGCCGCGTCATGTGCGAACGTAGTGCTTCACAGTCTTTGCGAGACGTGGCCAGTAGTAGGAGCGTTGAATCCGTTGCAGCGTGCGCGTATAGCCGAGGTGTCCAGACGATGGCTCATCATGACACGGACGTAAAATGTCACCACGAAGCGTAGTTGGCGCAAAAAAACAAAAGGAGGATAGCGAGCGTACAAAGCTTCGAGGAGGGTGGGAATTGCGTCCTTCCAGGTAGTCAATGAGTGGAATGAGCTCCGAGTCGTGACGCTGTTGCTCAGCCAAGCGGGTTGCTGATACGGCAGAAAAAAAAGTTTCGTCGTCTTCAAGGTCAGTGATGGCATTTTCGACCGGTGCACGTGAGAGACAGTCGGCGTTGGTGTGTTTCCGCCCAGATTTGTGGACGATGGTGACATCGAAATCTTGTAGCCGAAGGCTCCATCGTGCTAGACGACCTGAGGGATCTTTGAGATTTGCGAGCCAACAAAGGGAATGGTGGTCGCCAACTACCCTGAATGGGCGGCCATACAAGAATGGGCGGAACTTTGTTATGGCCCAGACAACAGCGAAGCATTCCTTCTCGGTTGCAGAATAGTTTTTCTCTGCTGGGGATAACGTTCTGCTCGCATAAGTGATCACGCTCTCTACGCCATTATGCCACTGACCTAATACCGCTCCTTGTCCAACGTTGCTGGCGTCAGTGTGTAATTCCCTGTCAGCGCTTTCGTCAAAATGACCCAGTACAGGTGGAGCCTGGAGGAGGTTTCGGAGGGTGTTGAACGCATGACACTGATCGGGAACCCAAAAAAACGAGACACCGTCTTTTGTAAGCTTGTTGAGGGGTTCAGCAATCTTGAAAAGTTTTTGACAAAGCGCCTGTAATACGCACAGAGCCCCAGAAATCAGCGTAGGTCGCGCTTATTTGTGGGCACGGGAAAGGCGGCAACAGCGCGGGTTTTCTCCGGATCTGGGCGGATGCCAGCATGGCTCACAATGTGACCAAGGAACTTCAGTTCTTCATATCCAAAATGACATTTCTCGGGTTTGAGAGAAAGTTCCGCTGTTCTGATTGCCTGAAGTACTGCATGAAGGCGTTGGACGTGTTGTTCAAACGTGCCTGCAAAGACCACGACGTCATCAAGATAAACAAGACATGATTGCTATTTGAGCCCTGTGAGAACCGTATCCATCATTCTTTGGAAAGTAGCTGGCGCCGAGCATAGACCGAGAGGCAACACTTTAAACTCGTACAGGCCATCGGGAGTAATAAACGCCGTCTTTTCGCGGTCGCGCTCATCCACCGCGATTTGCCAGTAGCCGCTACGCAAATCCATGGAAGAAAAATATTTAGCGTTGCGTATGCGGTCCAACGAGTCATCTATCCGGGGTAGAGGATAAACGTCCTTTTTGGTGACCTTGTTCAGTTTACGGTAATCAACGCAAAAACGCAACGTACCGTCCTTCTTCTTTACTAGCACAACTGGCGAAGCCCAAGGACTGGTTGATGGCTGGATGACGTCGTCCTGAAGGATATGCTGGACTTGGTCACGTATAGCGTCTTGCTCTTTTTGCGACACCCTATAGGCGTGTTGTCGGATGGGTCTCTCGGTGGGTTCTGTGATGATACGGTGCTGAGCAAGTGGTGTCTGTTTAACCTTTGACGTAGTGGTAAAGCAGTCTTGCAACGAGACGAGTAAACGCAAAAGGCTTTCTCGTTGAGCTGATGGTAGTCTCTCGTTTACGTCGAGAGTGCTCGCGAAGGCCTTGTAAGGGTGGCCATTCGATGAAAATAAAGCTAACGTGGACGAACCATCGGCATCCGCAAGTTCTTCACAATATGCAATGGCAGTGTGTCTCGTTAAGCGGCGATATTCGTCGCTGAAGTTCGTGACCAGCAGGTGAACATGCATATTGCTAGGCTGAATGATTCCTCGGGCAACACATATTTGTCGTGAAATAAGGAGAGACAAATTGGCCTCTGCAATTACCGCGTCAGACACGTCCTGTCCTAATTCTACTTCGACAAAGAGGCTGCTTCGAGGTGGGAGAGTCAGAGAATCATCGGTAACACGGAGCGCTCTTTTCCGGAATTGTGTACTGTCAGTTGCAGCGCAAAAAAGGATCCTCGAACAACACAAGTAATCCACGGAGGTCGACGATGGCACCGTATTCACGAAGGAAGTCCATTCCTAAAATGACTGGCCGAGAGCACACGCGCAATACGAGGAAAGAGCCCGCAAATGTCGACGTACGTATACGAATGCGTGCCGTGCACATGCCGGTAGGCATCACCAGATGGCCACCTGCCGGGCGCAACTGAGGTCCTTGCCATGGTGTGGTAACCTTCCTCAGTTCAAATGCCAGAGTGGCGCTCATTACGGAATAGTCGGCACCGGTGTCGACGAGGGCGTTGACAGCATGATTGTCGACGAAGACGGCGATTTCGGCAGAAACGATCTTTCTGCTGTCAGAGAACACTGCAAAACCGGAATGGTCCTCGTCTGGTCGTTGCATGGAATGAGGGTCTTTTACAGTTCGCCGGGCCGCGACTACACCCCCAGAAGTCACCGTTCTTAGTTTCCCCTGCGGGGACTTGGTGACCGGCTCCTGAAAGGAGCGGAAGACGAAGAGGGCAAACTGGGTGACGTAGACCGGCGAGGCGACGGTGATCTCGACTGGTGGTGCTGAACAGTCGAAGGTGTTCGCTGGTCCGTGAGATGGGCTTCGATTTCGCGGGGGCATTCACTGTAGCGCGGGCATCGAGATCAGGATGGAAGCCGCGGAGACCTAGTTGCCGGTATTGACAGTTCCTGTATACGTGACCCGATTCGCCGCAGTGGTAGCAGAGCGGACGGTTATCCAAGGTGCGCCACGTGCTTGCCTTGCTACCACTTTGTCTTCAGGTAGACGGCAGGTAGGTGGGTGTGCTCTGAAACCTTGAGCCGAGAGGCAGGCTCGAAGCAGTGGCGTGGAATGACTTCATAGCCTGGTACCTATGCCGCATAGCAGGATCTGTAGCCGGTGGCGCAGGGGATCGCAATGCCATTGCGTATGTCAGGACTGGGGCCTCGGGAATCGGTGGTGTGATTGGGGTCAGGGGTGTGACGGCCTGCCGGACTTTTTGTCTGATTACATCCGTGAGGGCTGACACAGGTTGATGGGATCTCACTGCCTGAAGCTGTCGCAGTTAATCCCGAACAATACTTCGAATGAAGTCTGCGAGGGCCTGTCTCTCGCTGTCAGAGCCGATAGAGCATGCAGTGGCCGGGATCTGGCGTTCGTATTGTGATGACCGCTGCTGCAGCGTACGTTCCATAGTGGTCGCCCCACGGATGAACTGGGCGACTGTCGTCTGTGGATTGCGCATGAGCCCAGCGAAAAGCTGTTCTTTTACTCCGCGCATCAAATGCCACACCTTCTTTTCCTCGGGCATGGAGGGCCCACGCGCTTGAGCCGAAGCATGTCCTCGACAAACATGGATACTCGTTCGTTCGGCCGCTGGTTTCTGCAGGATATGGCTTGTTCAGTCCTCTCTTTCCTCTCGGTGTTCCGATAGGCGTCACAGAGCTGACGGCTAAACTCTTGCCAGGTTGCGAAGGAGCCCTCGTGGTTCTCGTACCACGTCTTCGCAGAATCCTCCAAGTAGAAGTAAACACGGCGCAGCTTGCGAACATCGTCCCATTCGTTGATACTGGCAACCCGATCAAAGTGGTCGAGCCAGTCATCCACATCCTCGAAAACGTCTGCATGGAACGGCTTTGGTGTCTGTGGAGCATGAAAAACATGGGCGAGAAGAGAACCATGGGCATCGCTGGTTTGGACCACCTGGCTTGTCATCAGAGTTGCCATCTTTCTGGGTGTCGATGTCAAGGGACCAAATTCAGGGGGTAACCCACGCAGGCGGCGGCTCTGGGAGATGTATAGCTGTCTCCACGATGGCCGACACAGCCGAAGTACACGTACCCAGCACCTCCACCAGTAATGTCGCGAGCAAAACAAGACCTGCAGCCAGGAGTTCACCTGAACCCGAGCAACGAAAATGTTCTCTTCCTCTTCGCAGCCCAAAACGGGTATTAGCCACAGCGGCTCGTTCATCAATGGTGGCAATATATACCCAAAGGCCATGGCTGCTTTTCGAAGAGGCCGCTCTTCTATTGATAATGTCATCAACCTCGTGACCTCTGTGCAACACCAGATATACCTCAAGCGCATGTCGGTTGCAATGTTCCTCGATGTGAAAGGTGCATACGACAACGTAACGCACGGTGCCATCCTAGATGCCTGGGCGAACATTGGAATCGGTGGAGAAATGTTTCGATGGATTCGGAGCTACCTTCAGAGGAGATCCTTCTTCGTGGTCACTGCATAAGGCCGCACTGTTGATCATTACACCACTCGTGGCGCTCCACAAGGCGGGGTTCTCTGCCCTACGCTGTTTAACCTCCCGATCATTGGCCTTGCACAAATTCTAGCTCGGTCAGTCAATATCTCTACATACGCTGATGATATCTGTATCTGGGCTTCAGCAGTGACACGATTCCAGGTACGTGCACGGCTGCAAAAAGCAGCGAGAATAACGTCGACGTACCTCCATGCTCGAGGTCTCACAATTTCCACCGAGAAATGCGCCTTAGTCCCTTTTACCCGCAAGCCCATGATCTGTTACGCAGTTTCTATCGACAACGTGAACCTTTCGTATACGAGACGTCACCGATTCGTGGGCATCATTATCGACAGAGATCTCTCGTGGAGTGCTCAGATCTCGCACTTGAAGAAGAGGCTCAGCTCTATCACACACGTGATGAGATTTCTCGCTGGTAAAAGGTGGGGCACATCAGTGTCATCTATGCTTCAGCTGTACAGAGCGCTTTTCTTGGGATATTTGCGGTATAGCACGCCCGTGCTTTCCAACGCCGGGAAAACTAACATCAGCGTCCTGCAAAGCATTCAAGGCCAAGTCCTCCGCACATGCTTGGGGCTACCTTGGTGCGCTAATACATTAGCAACAATTGGTATTGCTAAAGACCATCCGATCACGACATATATAACTGTCGACACACTCCAGACACATATCCGTCACATATCCAGAGTGCCTAACCACCACCTTGCTAGCTTGCCACTAGAAAGACCAAAGGCAGCGTTTTCCAAAGTTGTTGCGGCTAACCAGAATTCCATCTCGTGGAGATTCTCGCCCGCAACCATACCACTATCTCCAGAGTGGTGAATGAAAAGACCGACTGTGCACCTTGAAGTGCCGGGGATATCTAAAAAGGCAAGCCTGTCATCTGCAGCCCTTTAGCAGATCTCACTGGACCTTTTGAATTTGTCGTATGCTAACCGAATATAAGTTTACACGGACGGTTTGGTCTCGGGAAGTTTGACAGGTGCCTTTGTCATACCATCTCGACCAATCACCGTCAAATTCAAGACATAACACGTCACGACATCTACGGGATCCGAGCTCGCCGCTCTTCGAGCCGCTGTGGAGTTTATTACGCAAAAATCTCTTAGTAGATGGGCCATTTTCTGCGACTCCAAGGCAGCCCTTCAATGCGTGCGAAGTCTACGACGTGGAGACTACCACCAGATGGTGTATCGTATTAATGAAATTTGTCATCGCGCTGCTGATCAAGGACACGACATGTTTTACAATGGTTGCCGGGCCACTGTGGCATCAGTGGTAACCACTTCGCTGAGGACGCTGCCCGTTGTGCCCACGATGGAGCGCCCACACTGTTAATACCCTTGTCAAGAGTAGACGCAGCTAGAGAACTTCGTCACATCGCGCATAATGCCACGCTTGCACACTGGAATTCTCCATCTAACTCCAATCATCGCCCTAAAAATCTTAAGTTATTACTCCAGAAACAACTGCCATCCAAGATTACTCGATGTGACGCTACAATGCTGTGCCGGCTGTGGACTGGGGTAGTGTTTACCAAGTCATTCAGCTATCGCATTGGCATGGCGGATTCATCCATGTGTGAAAGCTGCAACTGTATAGAGACTATTGAACATCTCTTGTGCCACTGTGCCCAATTTGATGAAGATTGCCGGGCTCTACAGTGTGCCTTGAATAGACTGGATAACCGGCCATTTGATGAAGCAAATATCTTAGGAGCCTGGTCGTGCAGCACATCAGCACAGAAAGCCACACGAGCCCTCCTGAGATACTTGACAACAACTTCATTGAGGGACCGCCTGTGAAACTCGGAATCGTTTGTGTGATGTGACATGTGTCTATTCTTCTCTCTCTCTTTTACTCCCCCCTCCCCCTCCTCATGTGTAGGGTAGCAAACTGGACGCAGTCTAGTTAACCTCCCTACCTTTCCTACATTCCTTCTCTCTCTCTCTCTAAAGAAACACTTTAACATCTTACAACAGAGTGAACGGCTATCAAAAGTTTTCCCTTCCCCTTCACGAGTGGTATATAGACGCCCCAAAAACATTAAAGATTATTTTGTGCGGTCGAAAACCGATAAAACGTCTATAACTGCATGTCAACCATGTGGCAAAGCGCGCTGCAAGGTGTGCCAACACATACAGGTAACCAACGTTGCTGAAAGCACACAATCTGATTTCAAGTACTTCATCGATTCAAACCTCAATTGTGACAGCTGCAATCTAATATACCTCCTCGAGTGCGGAAGATGCGGTATTCAATACATAGGACAGACTGACACAGCCTTTCGCATCCGCTTCAATAACCACCGTTCACATGTTCATTCACTTTCGGACCTGCCTCTGTCTCAGCATATAAACTGCGGAAACTACCCATTTGATTCCATAAAGGTCACACTCTTGCAAAGCGGTTTCTCGAGCACAAGGGAACACGAACAGCGCAAACCATACATGATTTATAAATTTATTACATTTAAAGCTGGTCTAAATAACACTTCAGGCATACTTTCTTCAATTTGCGTTCTGGAAGATTCAGGATAATATTTATCCTAACCAAACATTTTAGTTTTCTTTTTTTTCTACTTCTTTTTCTTTTCTTTTTCTGCTTCTTCTCTTTTTTGGTTTCCTTAATTATAATTTTTCTTTTCTTCTGATTTCGCCCAGAGCACGTGTTCGGGCGTGCGGCATGAACACGCGCATTTCGAGAAAAGTGGACCACTGAACCAAGTAAAATAACACATCCAAGCTCCGAAGTAAAAACTTGAAAAACAACCTCCAGTATATATTTAATATTCTTGAGCCACAGATTAGAGATCGTAGCTACCTGGCATGTGCCTGTTCTGCACGTGCGGAGCTTTGACACGCGTAGCCCTTGTTTGCTGTTCTTCTCTCCTTTTTTTCTTTTTCCATTTTTTCCTTTTTTCTTTTTTTAAATTTATCGCATCATTCTGACGTAGCCCTCCGCATCAGGCTTCAAGAGCAGTTATGAAGAGGGAGAACAGGTGGAATGCGACAGCGACAATGATCGCAAGGAATGTACTGTGGTATTCTTAACAAGCTACCGGGAAAGCTGTTGAGGGGTGAACCTGAGGAGTCAAACTTTTCATCACTGGAATTTGCTTAATTGAGCCCCCCCCCCCCCCCCCCCCGGACCAAGAAACCTTCCATGATTGTATGTTGTTTACCACTCGTTTTTTTTTTACAAGATGAACCTGCCATAAATAGTATACGCAAACGTGGTCGTTTGACTACTTATCAGTGTATAATGGGTGGTATAGCCACTGGCCCAGGTGCGTTTTTTCTCTTTTTCTCTTTTTCTTTTTTTAATGCACGTGCTATGCGTAGTACGCACACGTGGCCGTTCGGCTGCTTATCAGTGCATGATGGGTAGTTGGGCCACTGGTATGTGTAGATTTTTCTTTTTCTTTTTCTCTCGCTTTCTTTTTTTTCTTTTTCTCTCATTTTCTCTCGGCTGGAAGATGGCCTAAAAACGCGTCGGAGCCTACTAAATTTCATCTGATGAAGATCGGTCTCCGATCGGAACGTCACCAATAAACAGTTTTTTAGAGGCGAATACTTATTTTTTCTATATATATATGTATATATATATATATATATATATATATATATATATATATATATATATATATATATATATATATATATATATATATATTATTTATTTATTTATTTATTTATTTATATATAGTGGGAGTAATAATTACATGGGCCAGTTAGTCTTCGTGAAGGTATGGGATATGGCACAACGGGAGCGTTGTCAACAAGGATAAATATATTTATTTCCCAACAGTTTCGGGAGGGGACCTCCCTTCATCAGGGGATGAGTTATACTGACATGAGCTTCCAAACTTCCATGCTGCCGCGTCCCTCTCGCCTTGAAAGACGTTTGCGAGAGTGAGAGGGAACTGGAAGAAGGAACAAAAAGGGGGAGAAAAAAGACGAAAAAAGAAAGAAAAGAAAGAAAGTAAAAAAGAGGAAGAACCACTGTCAACACTGAGAACGAAGCCAACTGTCCGTCTACATCCACCTACGGTTCATATCACGTGCTGTTCAGTTCTTGGCGTGTGTCGGGCCACCCAAGATTGTCGCCGCGGTGCCGGGAGGGTCCGGGACGGCGTGCCTAAAGAAAGGGGTTTCTCCGTAATTAGTCGTTCGGCGTGCGGCGGGCGGTGTGTGTAAAGGAAAGGTTTCTCGTTAATGGGTCGGTCGGCTATTTACCTTTAATCTTCGTCCGTTTCCCTTCAATGGTCATGAAGTGGTAGGCGAACTTAAACACTTTGTATGTGCATGTGGGAAAAAAAAATCACCGGTACCACGCCACTTCACTGCCGAAGCTACCTTTATCTAGACATCTGCGCCTGCCAAACCACAGTTTTGAAAATATTAGCGTAACTCTTTTGCAGTCCGGTTTTTCATACAGACGCGAGCGCGAACAGCGTGAGGCATATTTTATTTTCAAATTTCGTACATTAGTAGCCGGTATCAACGAGGACCCCGGAAAACTCAACTGCCTTCGAGAAGTAAGCCAGGAGAGAATTGGTGACAAAGATTGATAGCTGGAGACCATGCTTTTTTCTGACTGACTCGTACGTGTACACTATCCTTTTTTTCCCACATGCACATACAAAGTGTTTACGTTCGCCTACCACTTCATGACCATTGAAGGGAAACGGACGAAGATTAAAGGTAAATAGCCGACCGACCCATTAACGAGAAACCTTTCCTTTACACACACCGCCCGCCGCCCGCCGAACGACCAATTACGGGGAAACCCCTTTCTTTAGGCACGCCGTCCCGGACCCTCCCGGCACCGCGGCGACAATCTTGGGTGGCCCGACACACGCCAAGAACTGAACAGCACGTGATATGAACCGTAGGTGGATGTAGACAGACAGTTGGCTTCGTTCTCAGTGTTGACAGTGGTTCTTCCTCTTTTTTACTTTCTTTCTTTTCTTTCTTTTTTCGTCTTTTTTCTCCCCCCTTTTTTTCCTTCTTCCAGTTCCCTCTCACTCTCGCAAACGTCTTTCAAGGCGAGAGGGACGCGGCAGCAAGGAAGTTTGGAAGCTCATGTCAGTATAACTCATCCCCTGATGAAGGGAGGTCCCCTCCCGAAACTGTTGGGAAATAAATATATTTATCCTTGTTGACAACGCTCCCGTTGTGCCATATCCCATATATATATATATATATTGCCGCGCCCGAAACAAAGAACAAAGACGATGTGCGCGCCAACAGCCTCGTGAAAAGGGGGACTGAAGAAGACGACGTGCTTTTGTTTTGCTCGCCTGCTCTTGGCTCCTGCATAAAAACACACGCCGTCGGTTCTCGGACTCAACGTCTCGGTGCACTGCTTACGTTGAACCGCGACACTGGTGGAGGCGCTGGGTTGCAAGCCTGCCGATGCTCAACACCCCATTTGGGAGCCGTTCATCAAGTCCCGACACGCAGCCACCTGTTACGACACCAGTGCACCGCTTCAGTCGGCGGTTGCTAGGCCTATCTCCTGAGCTGACCTCCTTCGACGAACATTCTACCAGGCATTACGTACCTCTACCAATGGCCTCCGCTAGCCAGCCACAGTTGGTCCAAGGGATACAAGGCAGCCCCGTGTCCAATCCAGCCCAGGTAACACTTCTTCAGCCACTTGTGCCTGATCGCTTCAGTGGTGCCCCACACGAAGATGTTGAACATTGGCTTGAGCATTACGAACGCGTTGCCGACATCAACCAGTGGAATGCTCAACAGAAGCTCGCCCGCACGTACTTCACTCTCGATGACGGCGCTCACACGTGGCTTGAGAATCGAGAAGGCCGTATATCCACATGGGATGACTTTCGTCAGCAGCTGATTGACACCTTTGCTAGCGTCGACCGTCGAGAGCGGGCTCAGCAGTTGCTCGAGTTAAGGCTTCAAAAACCTAACGAAACTGTGGCAATGTTTGCTGAAGACGTGACGCGCCTCTGTCGTCGTGCTGATCCCAACATGTCCGAGGAAAAGAAGTTGCGCTACCTTATGCACGGCGTGAAAGAACAACTGTTCGCTGGACTTGTGCGCAATGCCCCAACTACCGTGGCCGATTTTATAAAAGAAGCCACTGCGATTGAGCGTGCTCTGCACCAAAGATCGAGGCAATATGATCGCTCGTCCACTACCACCCCAATCAACGCCGCTTCAGTGACTCTGGACAATCAGGGCTCTCTACGTGACCTTGTCAGAGATATTGTCCGCGAAGAAATTCAGAAGCTTTGGACTCCTCCAGTGGATACATCAGTGACCGCCGTTGCCGCAGTTGTTCGTGACGAACTTAGGCACGCTTTTTCAGCAGCTGATCTCAATCGCGATCAGCGTCAACTGAGTTACGCCGACGCTGTCCGCCGACCACCACCCGTTTCGCCCATTACACCATACTACCAGCCACCTACAGCCGCACCTTCGTCGCAACCATTGCAAGAGGCTTTGAGACGTCAGCCCATGTCTCCGATGTCTCCATGCCACCAGCCACCACTTGCCGCGCCTTACTCACCACCACGAGAGGACATAAGACGTCCACAATTTCGCAAAACGGACGCTTGGCGCACCGTCGATCGGCGCCCTCTCTGCTTCAACTGTGGTGGTGCCGGCCATATAGCACGCTATTGTTGGTACCGCGACACATCGTTTCGCCCGTCTCGGCCAGGGTACGACGGTCGCCGTGCCAATGACGACGATATTGTTCGCCATGACGACCCTGGTTTTCGAGGACCTTCAACAACATGGTCTCCCTATCACGAGTCGCCTCCTCATCGCCAGCCCAATTCCGCCCACAGGTCACGCTCTCCATCCCCTGCTCAGACATCATCACCGAATCGACGTACTTTTGCTGACCTTCGGGGAACAAGGTCGCCCAGCCCTTACCGGGGAAACTAAAGGCGGCGACCTCTCGGGGTAAGGTCGCAGCCCGACCACAAGACGATAAAAAGTCCCCAGTACTGCCGCGACAGAATGACTTGACACCGACGAATATTAACAACGACGAAATGGTGAGCGCCGACCTTAATGTAATTATTGACGGAGAGCAAGTGACGGCCTTAGTCGATACGGGTGCTGATTTTTCCATAATAAGTCGCAAGCTGGCTGATCATCTTAGAAAAGTAAGAACGCCATGGACAGGACCACATATAAGAACAGCGGGTGGTCAATTGCTGCTCCCTGCTGAAAGATGCACAGCAAGAATCAGCATAGGAGATTCTTCTTTCGTCGCGACTTTCATTGTTCTCCCAGAGTGCTGCAAAGATTTAATTATAGGAATGGACTTTCTCAAGGAGCATGGCGCAATAATCAACATCCCGGACCGCGTGGTTTCATTTTACGTGAGTCCTCGTCTGACTCGTCCTACATCACCAGAGCACAAATCCTTTCGTCTCAAAGACCACAATATAGTCGTGCCGCCTCGATCATGTATCCTCGTTTCAGTAGCATGTGACATACCGTTCAACGGTGAAGGAGTCGCCGACCAACTAACCTCGCTGCTTTTCACTCACGGGATTTCCGTAGCACGAGGAATAGTCAATGTCACCGACGGCCGAACGAACTTGCTGTTGACCAATTTCAGCTCCGAGCGACAGCACCTTCCAAAAGGCACAACGTTGGCACATTTCGACGAGATCGCAGATGTTCATGACTGCTTTTCAGCACTCGAAGCAACACCTGCACAAGACCCACGTGACCTAGCACCTAACCTTGACGTCAGCCCTACTTTAACTCAGCAACAGCGGGAACCGAATCCGCTGTTGTGCCTGCTTGTGCTGCTAGACGAGTTCCACGACTGTTTTGCGTCGACCTCGAAAGTTGGCTGGACGTCCTTGACCAAGCACCGAATCATCACAGAGGACACGGCTAGACGAATCCATCAAAATCTGTACCGTGTGGCTTCAAAAGAGCGAGAAGCGATAGAACAGCAGGTAACAAAAATGCTTGAAGACGACGTCATTCAACCGTCGAAAAGCCCCTGGGCATCACCTGTTGTTCTAGTGAAAAAGAAGGACGGCAGCCTGCGTTTCTGTGTGGACTATCGAAAGTTAAATCAGGTTACAAAAAAGGACGTGTACCCGCTTCCCCGCATAGATGATTCGATTGACAGGCTTCGAAATGCACGTTACTTCTCTTCCATGGACTTAAAGAGCGGATATTGGCAAATTGAAGTAGACCCCAGGGATCGTGAAAAAACCGCTTTCGTGACGCCCGACGGACTGTACGAATTTAAGGTTTTACCATTTGGCTTGTGCTCCGCTCCTGCTACTTTCCAGCGTCTCATGGATACCGTTCTCTCTGGCCTCAAATGGAGAACCTGCCTAGTATACCTTGACGACGTCATTGTGTTTTCTACAACATTTGACGAACACCTTGAACGATTACAAATGGTCTTGCAGGCCATACAGGCCGCAGGCCTGACGCTCAAGCCGGAGAAGTGTCACTTCTGCTTTGAGGAACTGCCGTTTCTTGGCCATGTCGTCTGTTATGCAGGAGTTCGTCCAGACCCCGAAAAAGTTGCCGCCGTCGCACAGTTTCCAACACCATCAGATAAAAAGGCAGTGAGGCGTTTTCTGGGTCTCTGTGCATATTATCGGCGATTTATTCCAGATTTTGCGCGCATTGCGTCACTTTTAACTCGTCTCACGAGGGATGACGTTGCATTTGTTTGGGGCGACGAACAGGAAGATGCTTTCAATGACTTGCGGCAACGTCTACAGACGACCCCCGTGCCTGCCCATTTTGATGACACAGCCCCTACAGTGCTCCATACTGATGCCAGCAATGTTGGCCTCGGAGCTGTGCTTGTACAGCGCCAGGATGACGAGGAAAGAGTGATCGCTTACGCAAGCAGAACTCTGTCACGCACAGAAGCAAATTACTCGACCACTGAAAAGGAATGCCTCGCCGTGGTGTGGGCAGTTATGAAATTTCGCCCATACCTGTACGGCCGCCCATTCAAGGTTATCAGTGACCACCATTCGTTGTGTTGGTTAGCGAGTCTGAAAGATCCTTCCGGGCGATTGGCACGCTAAAGCCTTAGACTACAGGAGTTTGATATAACGATAGTGTATAAGTCGGGAAAACGACACACGGACGCCGACTGCCTATCTCGATCACCAATAGAGTCGGCTGCTGCTTCTGATCAAGAGACAGCGTTCCTCGGAATCCTCGACACGTCAACCATCGCAGATCACCAGCATGACGATCCTGAGCTACTTGGCTTGATTAATTATTTCGAAGGACGAAGCCAGAATGCACCCAAAGCCTTTACAAGAGGACTATCGTCGTTCTGTGTGCAAAACAATGTCCTTTACAAAATGAACTTCTCGTCAGACGGGTCCACCTACCTCCTTGTCGTCCCTACCACTCTTCGTTCTGAGGCGTTGCAAGCGTGCCACAACGAGGTAACATCTGGACATTTAGGCTACACGCGCACACTGAGCAGAGTTCGAGGGAGATATTACTGGCCTAGACTCACCGCTACCGTGAAGCATCATGTTCGGACCTGCCTCGATTGCCAGCGGCGCAAGTCACCTCCAACGAAACGAGCCGGTTTGCTACACCCTGTCCAGATCCCGACAACGCCATTTGACCAGATCGGAATGGACCTTTTGGGCACACTTCCCACCTCTAGTGTTGGTAACCACTGGGTTATAGTGGTGACCGACTACCTTACTCGCTACGCCGAGACAAAAGCCATCCAGAGAGGCACAGCAGAGGAGGTAGCCCGGTTCTTCATAGAGAACATTGTGCTGAGACACGGTGCGCCATCGATCGTTATAACAGATCGCGGAACCGCATTCACGGCCACGCTTTTAGATCATGTGTTGGTGCTCAGCGGTACTATTCATCGCAAGTCGACAGCTTACCATCCACAAACCAACGGGTTGAACGAGCGACTTAACAAAACTCTGGAAGACATGCTTTCAATGTATGTGGACTTCGAACACAAAAACTGGGACGAGATTCTCCCTTACGTAACGTTCGCATACAATACTGCGAAACAAGAAACCACACGGATGACCCCATTCAGCCTTGTTTACGGACGAGAAGTAAGAACGATGTTAGACGCGATGCTGCCACACCAATGCGATGACAACGAAACGAGTGCTGACGCGTTTACTCAACGCGCAGAGGAAGCCAGGCAGCTCGCACGTCTGCGAATATACCAACAGCAAGAGTACGACGCAGGCCGCTATAACCAACGTCATACACCTGTAACGTACGAAACCGGGGACAGGGTATGGGTGTGGACGCCTGTACGAAGACGGGGACTATCCGAAAAATTGCTCAGAAGGTACTTCAGACCTTATCGAGTGCTGCGAAGACTAAGTGACGTTACCTATGAAGTCGTCCCGGATAGCCCAAACTGTTCAAGGCGTCGTCAGCACCGACCTGAGCTTGTGCACGTACTGCGCATTAAGCCATACATCAGCGAGTGACTCTGCAAGGCACCGTCGCTTCTACAAAGTGACTTTTTGCGCAAATTACTGTCTCAGCTATAGCATCGGGGCGATGCTCTTTTAAGGGGAGGCAAATGCCGCGCCCGAAACAAAGAACGAAGACGATGTGCGCGCCAACAGCCTCGTGAAAAGGGGGACTGAAGAAGACGACGTGCTTTCGTTTTGCTCGCCTGCTCTTGGCTCCTGCATGAAAACACACGCCGTCGGTTCTCGGACTCAATGTCTCGGTGCACTGCTTACGTTGAACCGCGACAATATATATATATATATATATATATATATATATATATATATATATATATATATATATGAGGCTACGATGAGTAGGTGACGTGGCCTGGCTCATACGCCACGTTTATTCCATTCTCACTTCTTCTTTCTCGGCTTCTACCAACCATCGCTACCTTCTTACGTTACAGGATTCCCCTTTCCCCCGAAAAAAATGCACGCGGTAAATGTTACAATACATGATGAACAAGCAATCTTAGAACACAAAAAATGTCCAAATTGGCTGTAGTTCTACATCACATTGAAGTTCCGTAAGATCACACAGACCTCACAGGAGAGGGCAGCAATGCGGGGTGATCAAGTACTTCTCTGGAGGGCGAGGCTGGCTGTTACGCTCTGGGCAACATAAGCATGCGTTGAGCGTGGAAACAGAGGGAAATGCAGCCGGCGTTCTTGCGAGCCTATGAAAGAGGTTGGAACGCCTCGCAGGATGGAAAGTTTTGTTGGCGTCGCATTTTTCGTCGTGAGTGATACATACGCCGTGCATGCAGTTTGCGTGCCCGTTGATCGTGGCTGATGGGGCGCTGCTTGTGTTCCTGCAGAGTACAAGTGGTTGTTTTGTTGCTTTTAGGGAGTTTTTTATGGCGATGGCGCAGATGTTCAGGCCGAAGGCGCAATCTCGAACGCTGGTGCAGAAAAGTTCCTTGGCTTTTCTTTCTGCGAAGCTGGCTCAGATGCGGAATCAGTCTTTTCTTTAGTGTATGTTGATCACGACACTCTTTAGGCTGCGAGTATCCTTGCGATGTAGTTTTAGTTGTTCGTTGCCGATGTCGGTGTGGGCGTTTTAGCTGTTGGGGTTCTTCTTGTTGCTTTTGTTGGCATTGATGATGTTGCAGAACCCGACGAGGTGGTACTTTTTTAGTAACACGAGCCTAATTTTCTTTGATAGTTGGTGTGACCAATAAATAGTCGGTAGTCGTTGGGTGGTCGTGATTCTCAAAAGAAAATGAAGGTGTTGCACTAGAATCGACAAAAAGGTCTTTAGAGGCTTCTTCTGCACTGTTCACTACGAAGGACTCTTGCGCTTGGCAACGTGCGATGTTCGATTTGTCTGAACCTTTTACTGTGTTTCGATTGTCTAATGT
This sequence comes from Rhipicephalus annulatus, assembly GCA_013436015.1. NCBI lineage: Eukaryota > Metazoa > Arthropoda > Arachnida > Ixodida > Ixodidae > Rhipicephalus > Rhipicephalus annulatus. Next base: position 498,625 of record WOVY01010833.1, read on the forward strand.
GTGTTAACCACACGGTGATGAATGAACCCGTCCGGAAGGTGCATGGCTTGACAGGGTATTTTCGTGAGGCGTCAGGTCGCCTACCGTGGTCGCGGCGTCCTTATGAGGCAAATGATGAGCGATAGGAGATCCACGCGATGGGAAAGCAAGAGGTGGGTTCATGCGTGAAGACTGCTTTTGAGTGTGACGACTGAGCGCGATTGTCTGAGGATATGGGTTATAAGCAAGTCTTCGTCGTATTCATCATTGCATTCTTTAACCAAACGATCATTCTTGTTTGATCTTTTCCCATGACTCGTCGTTTTGAAATATGTGGGTGAGGTAGAATTTGAAGGCCGAGACGTGGTCGCTGAAGTTCGTAAAGATCTCCTGTTCTGACCAAGATGCAGCGGTAGCGTTGAGCTCGAACAGGTCGAACCAGTATTGTACGGGTCCATCGTCCGCTGCTCCGGTGTACTTGGGAACGGGAAGGCCAGTAGATGCTTCTGACATGATGCTGGTCGATTTGTAATGCTGGGCGCTTGTACGGTAGTCCATGTATGCTCAGGTTGTCATGCGGAGAACTGTGTGGATGATGAGCGGCTCATCAAGGGGCTGGCAGGTCTTCATCCTGTCGACTCGTGTGACGCTACGATGAATGGGTGACGTGGCCTGGCTCATACGCCATGTTTATTCCATTCTCACTTCTTCTTTCTCGGCTTCTACCAACCATCGCTACCTTCTTACGTCACACACACACACACACACACACACACACACACACACACACACACACACACACACACACACACACACACACACACACACACACACACACACACACACACATATATATATATATATATATATATATATATATATACAAGAAAAAGAAGTGTACACCTAATTAATGAAGATGTTGAATGTAGAAGTGCAACGTTCTGTCACTTTCTTTGGTTTAGTGTAGTGCCAATATTAACCGTAATGTCGCATGCTTTGTTTGCCACCTTACTGAGTGATGCATCGCATTACCATGTTTTCTTTGTATGCGAACTTCTGTTTTTTGCGTTTATACTTTTTATTGTTCATGATGTGTGTAAATATTTCTTTTGCAAACAAAGCCCTGCAGTATGGTAACTACTCTCCCCACTTTGCTCATATGTATAGCCCACATGGGGCCTTAGGGTATACGAATAAATGAAGACATACATATCGCGATTTTAACTCGCGAAACCTTGGACGTGAACTTCTAAAGAAGATTATCTCTCCGGTGCCTCATTCCGCACGATGGCTGTGGTTTGTGCTAGGGCAGGAAAAATCGTACTCGCTGGTGCTCCAAGTAAGAGCGTGGATTTCCGCACATTCATTATCCAGTCAAAAAAGTTTTGAACATGTAATAACGTGCGCTAAGAGTGTTCAAAATTTTCAGAAGCATCCTAATGACATTACTCGATATATATATATATATATATATATATATATATATATATATATATATATATATATATGTATTAAGATGGCGTCGAGTACTTAATATATATATATATATATATATATATATATTAAGATGGCGTCGAGTACACTCAAGACTCTCCTTTATTGACTCGAGTATGTGCCCTACAACCTAAACTTGACTGGTGATGATGAGTATGTACAGATGAAAAGATGGGACGCATAAGTAATGCTCACACTTATTTTCCCCGCGCGCTTGAGCGGCCGGCCTGGCCAAGACTTAGGCGGGAAAGGTACGGCGCACAAAGGGTTTGAGACGTGAAACGTGGACTATCTCGGAGGCACGGTAACGACGGTCCGAGGAACCCTCGACGGGTGTGACAAGGTAATTGACACAAGATGTTCCTTCACAAACAACGTAAGGTCCTAGAAAGCATGATTGAAACTTTTCACACAATCCGGGTGTGCGAACAGGCGTCCAAAATAGTACTTCATCTTCAGGACGGAAGGTGACGTCTCGACGAAAGCTGTCATAGCGTTGCTTGCGGTCTTCTTGACTGGCCTCCGTGTTGAGTTGAGCACGTTGCCGTGCCTCAGCAAGCCTGGAGACGAAATGTTCTGGCGTAGTCGTCGACGTTTTTGTTATTACATTGAAGAAAGAGGCGTCAATGGTGAGTGTCGGCGCATGACCATAGACGAGGAAGAAAGGTGAATACCCGGTGGTTCGTTGAACAGCGTTGTTGTGTGCAAATGTTACGAACGGCAAGATTTTGTCCCAATTATGGGGGTTCGGTCCGATGTACATGGATATCATGTCAATTAGAGTCCGGTGGAATCGCTCTGTCAGCCCATTTGTCCGCGGGTGATAAGCGGACGTGGTCCTATGAACTGTGCCACAAGTTTTTTAAGATTTCTTCGAGAATTGTTGACAGGAAGGCCTTGCCTCGGTCACTCAACAACGCGCGAGGTGCACCATGACGCAACACAATGGCTTCTAAAAAGCAGGCGGCAACGTCTGAGGCAGAGCTAGTACGTACAGGAGCGGTCTCCGCGTATCGTGTGAGGTGGTCGACAGCTGTGACGATCCAGTGGTGGCCCGCTGGCGTTACGGGAAGTGGCCCGACGAGGTCTATTCCGACAGCGACAAAAGGTGTGTCGGGACATGGAAAGGGTTGTAATAAGCCAGCGGGAGCGGAAGTTGGTCGTTTCCGGCGTTAACAAAGTGCGCAAGAAGCGACATAATTAGCCACAAAGGTAGAGAGACCAGGTCAGAAGAAACGGCTCCTATTGCGGTTGTAGGTCTTTTGAAATCCTAAGCGTCCAGCTGATGGGTCGTCGTGCAATGCTTCGAGAACTTGTTTTCGCAGCGAACAGAGAAGTACTGGCACCCACCGATGCCCATCCGCATTGTAAGTATAGTGCTGCAGGACATTGTTATCTATCTTGAACAGCCGTAGCTGACGACGTAGTCTGGCATTAGGTGGAGAAGGCGAGCCATTCAAGTATCCGAGGATGCGGTTACAGTAGGGGTCGTCACGTTGGTACGCGGCAAACTGGGCGCTGCTGTTTAAAGATAGTGACCCAGCAACTGCCAGGGGTGATAACGTGAGTGAAGAGGAAGACGCTTGATCACCTGAGGGGCATTGAGGATGCGTGGTTGGAGATGAAAGTGGCAGAGGGCAGCGAGAGAGAGCGTCAGCATCCTGATGCTGTTGGCCGGACCTGTACACAACGTCAAAAGTGTACTCTTGCAAACGCAGTATCCAGCGACCGAGGCGCCCACACAAATTCTTCAGCGAGGACAACCAGCATAGGGCATGGTGGTCGGTAACCACAGTGAAGTGGCGTCCATACAGATAAGGTTGAAATTTCTGGATGGCCCAAACGACAGCGAGACATTCCTGCTCTGTTATGGGGTAGTTCTTCTCCGCAGGTGTTAGTGCGCGGCTGGCATACGCAACTACTCTCTCTCGTGAAGTGTCGTCGCGCTGGAGGAGGACAGCACCAATTTCGTAGCCGCTGGCATCTGTGTGCAGGAAAATGGGTGCACTCTTATCGAAGTGACGGAGGACGGGGTCTGATGTCAAAGCACTCGAAAGGGCTTGGAAAGCCCCCTCGCACTCGTCAGTCCACATGAAAGCCGTTCCTGATGTCAGAAACTTGTGTAACGGCCCCGCAATGGCAGCAAAGTGACGGATGAAGCGGCGGAAGTAAGACGCCAAGCCCACAAAACTTCGCCATTGTTTTTTATTGCGCGGACGTGGAAAACTAATTACGGCAGCAATCTTGTCGGGGTCGGGTTGAACGCCGTCTTTGCTGACAAGGTGACCCAATACTTTGATGCTTGTGCTGGCGAAGTGGCACTTTTTTGTATTGAGCTGTACGCCAGCGTTCGAAATGCACGTTACAACTTCGTCCAAACGCTTAAGGTGCTGAGGAAAAGTAGAAGAATAAATGACGATGTCGTCTAAATAACATAAACAGGATTTCGATTTGAGACCACGTAAGACAGTATCTATCATGCGCTCGAATGTTGCTGGAGCGTTGCATATGCCAAAAGGCATGACGTTAAATTCGTAAAGCCCGTCAGGCGTCGCAAACGCTGTTTTCTCCTTGTCTGCTTCACGCATAGGTATTTGCCAATACCCGCATCGGAGGTCGAGGATGGAGAAATATTCTGCGCCTTGTAGGGAGTCCAGGGCATCATCTATGCGTGGCAACGGATATACGTCTTTTTTCGTGATCCTATTGAGCGCTCTGTAATCAACACAAAAGCGGACAGAGTGATCCTTTTTCCGGACCAACACCACAGGAGACGACCAGGAGCTGGATGAAGGTCGAATAATATCTCGTTTGAGCATGTTGGCGACGTTTTCCTCAATGATTTGCCGTTCCGCCGAAGAGAGACGGTGTGGGCGGCGGCGTACAATGGAGCTGCATTCTGTTTCGATGCTGTGCTCTGCAACGGAGGTGCGGCCCAAAACTTTGCAATGTACATCAAACGAAAGGCTGTGCTTTTGGAGAAGGTCTAAGAGGTCTCTCTTTTGCTCGGCAGTGAGGTGAGGACTTATGGTGTCATTTAAGGTAACAGTGGTAGCCTTGATATCAGTAGTAGCAGACAAAGGCGGTGATTCTGCATGAAGGGGAACCAGTGAAAAGGGCTCACTGTCAGCGAAGCAGCTCACAGCAGTGCCCTGGGGCAGCATAACTGGTGAAGAAGTTGGATCCAAGGCGGTGACCAATGCTTTACCATCGTTAAACCGCACAAGGCCTGGTTCTATGGTAAGCCCCGCAGGTTAGGAGCGAACTGATGGAGCTATGAACACGTCACAGTTAACTATAGTATCCGAAGCGATCTTTAGAGGTTGTTCATCTCCTGGCGAAATGAAACAATCAGTGACAGCAACGAAACGGAAGCTGTATGAATCGACATCGGTTGAACTCTCAGTAGCTGACATTTGAATGACTCGCTGACGACACGATATGAAAGCTCATGCCGAAGAAAGGAAGTCCCATGCTAAAATTACTTTGTGAGTGCACAAAGCAAGTACAAGAAACTGAATGTGGTGAAGGATGCCATCTATGAAAACGCGGACTGTACAAACACTTGAAGGCTGAATAGGGACTCCATCTGCGCAACGAAGGGGAGGGCCATCGTATGGCGCCTAACGTTTTTCAAGCGGGCACAAAAGTCTGCACGATTTACGGAAAGTGATGCGCCTGTGTCTACTAGTGTCTCTGTCTGTATACCTTCAACATACACCAATAAAACATTCGACGGGCGGTCCGGAGGAGTTTGACGCAGTTCGAAAGATGCAGCTTTCCCTCCCGAAGCTGCACTGTTTAGTTTTCCAGTCGGCGGTCGGGAATTCAAGTAGAAGGTCGGAGAGGAGAAGAGGAACGCCGAATCGGTGAAGGTGAGCGACGACATGAGAACCGGGAACTGCCAACTGGGTCAAAGTTCTGCGTGGACGGCGAGCGACGTGTGCTGTTCGGATACAGCCGACGATAGGGTGGTCCAGTAGTGTAGAAGTCGTCCCGTTCAAGGTTATCATAGCTTGGTCGTTCGTCTTGCTGACGGCGTCGGCAAAACCTTGAAATATGACCACGGATGCCGCTATAGAAGCAAGCGGCCGCGAACTGCGCCAGGCGTTGTAAGGCTGGGAAGATGGTCGTGGTGCGAGTGAGTTGAGCGAACCATGCACTACGGGCGCTGGTAGCTGCACTGGGCTTTGCTGGGGCGCAGGCGTCTTTGCAGCAACCTGAGCATACGTTGGCATGACCACAGGATATGAGCTCGGGACAGGTGTGACAGTCATCGAGGCCAGGCTTTGGTGGGGCGTAGGTGTCGTTGCAGCAACGTGAGCATAACTGGGCATGGGATGTGAACTCGGAGCTGGTGTACCAGTCATCAAGGCCCGTTCCTCCCTCAAGACATCGCGTAAACAAGTAGCGGGTGGCGTCGTTTGGATCTCGAGGTGGCGATGTGAAGCCTGTGCATGAAGTTCCTCGCGCATGATAGAGTGGATCAATGCACGCAGCTCTGTTGTATCATGACTTGAGCTCAGATCAGACATATCAGGTTGTACCCGAGTGGTCTGAAGCTCCTCAAGGCGCTGACAGGTAGCGACAACATTGGCTACGGTCTGGGGATTCTGCACCACAAGCGCATTAAAAATGATAGTCACAATGCCTTTTAGCAGGTGGCGCACACGGTCGTTTTCCGCCATATGGTTGTCGATGCGGCGGCAAAGGGCGAGAACATCTTCAATGTAAGAAGTGTAAGACTCGCCGGGGCGTTGAACACGTGCACCAAGCCTTTTCTTGGCGATATCCGAGCGCACCGACGGGTTGGCAAAAATCTGGCGGAGCTGACGTGTAAAGGCGGGGTATGTCGGAAAATCTGTGGCATGGTTGAAAAACCACGTTTTTGCGACGCCACTTAAGTAGAATGCAACGTGGGTCAGTTTGGCAGGCTCATCCCAGTTATTGATAACACTCACGCGGTCATACTCCTCAAGCCAGTCTTCAACGTTGTAGCGGCGAGAGAAGAGAGACGTGAGACGGCATCGAAGGCGGCCGATGGGGCCGTGCCGATCTCGCCACTTTATTCCTGGCCTGAAGCGGAGGCACGTCGGCTACCAGCGTCTGCCACGCCAGGCGTGTCAGCTCCTTCTCATCCTCGCGCAGCTCGAGCTAGCATCAGCTGCGCGAGAGGCGCGGCGCGGTGATGAAGAAATGATGATAGTGATGATGGCGCTACAGGGCCCCCCCCTAACGCTTTGCGCGATTTGAAGGCATGTGAAAAAGAAAGAGAGCGACAAATGCTATATACATGAACGGCAATCCATAAAGTGTTCATTTGGCCAGTCCAGGTTGTCAACGTTTATGGGCCATCAGTAGGCAGTGTGTCTCCGGTGGGTGACTCTGGGAGAAGCGCAAGGGACGAAGAAGGAAGTGCCGGGTCGCTGTGTTCATAGACACGTCCATCCCACAATTACGCGGCGGGACCATTCGAATGCGCACCCGCCGTTTCGAGTAGACGCGGCTGACAAATGTGCCCACAGCTGGAACTGTGGACAGGCGCTGAAGAGCTCGCGCCGGCAATGTGGGCGAAATAGTGTGAAGGATCGGAACGCACCCATGATGACCGAGCACTGAAGTTTCACAGCCACAGCGGGGTCTCGGACAGCGCACAGGGTGCCGAGCATGCTGTCGACAAGGAGCAGCGTCGCGGTCGTGCTGGTGCGGACGTCTCTGTCGATGAAACACCGGCCTCCGCGTAGCACTGCGACCGGCATGCCGGGGCGTGTGGCCGAGTCGACGGATGCGGAAACGCCGTGCATTGCGGCTAGTCATGTGCACGGTAAGTGGTTGGCCCTTGCGTCGGGAAAACCTCGTAGGTGTTTGCGCCGTCTTGAAGGCCAAGGCTGCAACACATGACTGCTTAGCAAGAGGCTTGAAGAAGGGCCTCTCTGTATTATGCCGAACGTGATGATTTCGTTGGCATACTCTCAAGGGCGGCAGATATGAAGTTGGACCGCACGTCGTCGCTGTTGTTACCAACGAGCCTGTGTGGCGGACTGCATCCGGCGCCAAATGCTCTGGGGAATAGTTGTGAAGCTCAGAAGACGTGAGCTTTGATGGAGGATCGGGTGGCACACCTAAAAGACCATCGGTTCTCCGTGCATGAGGGTTGGTGTGCAGGTCTGCATGATCGATGACAACCTCTACAGCATGTGTGGCATATGTAGTCTGCAGTGCCATAGGCGCGCCAGGTACGTCGTCCTCAGCTGCGTCAGTCATAGTCGCAGCCTCTCGGAAGTTTGGCTGTGTTGACGGCTTATGACTTTAACTTCGGCTGCGGGAGACTGCGGGGCTGAAGATGGTCGCTGCTGGCAGGATGCAGAGAGCGTCGAGGTGGGTGGGGAGGCGCCTTCGGACATCGTCGACGCTGAAGTCTCCGCGACCAAGGGGCGAATAGTCAGCGTGAGGATATCCGTAGTCTTGGCAGACTAAGGGGCATGCGGCGATGAAGCCGTCGTGGAGTCTGACATGTCTGAAAAATCGTGGTCTGTGTAGGCCGGAGAAGACATGCGGGTGGCGAGAGTGCCCGAGGGACAATCGGCCGAGGACTTCGAAAAAATGCACCTCGTGGCGACCCGGTCGTTGGCTACAGGAACGTATTGAAGAAGCTCGTCGGATTTCGTGGCTGACTGGTCGTGTGCAGCACGAATGTTCTGAACCTCGTCGGATGGGCATTCGTACGCGGGACTCGCGTTGATAGTGGCCGGACGAGATGTTGTAGGAGACGTAGTCGGGGAAGTTAGGTTCCGGTCAGTGAAGACTTTCGGGCCGGAGGGTACCGCACGCTGCGACGCAGACGATACCTGTAAGTCGCGGGTGAACGGCAGCGGGTGGTAGGTGAGGCCATAGCTGGCAAGCACCGCCGAGCTGAGGTCATCGTAAGGCTGCTGGCTGGAGGTTGAAGTGCCAGAGAGATGACGCAACTCTACCGGAAGGGCGTCTTGAAGAATGGCGTGCATCAGCGGCTGGTCAGTGACGCCATTCAACGCCAGAACGGCATCGAGCTGCATGAACCATACCTTGGGGTAGGTCGATTGGAACGGCGGCACTGGCGGGCAGAGTTGCGGGAACATGGCAGCGGGCCGCTCGGCGAAGGGCGTGTTCTCCGGGTCACCAATGTAGTGACGAGAGAATAGAGACGTGAGACGGCGTCGAAGGCGGCCGATGGGGCCGTGCCGATCTCGCCACTTTATTCCTGGCCTGAAGCGGAGCCACGTCGGCTACCAGCGTCTGCCACGCCAGGCGTGTCAGCTCGTTCTCATCCTCGCGCAGCTCGAGCTAGCATCAGCTGCGCGAGAGGCGCGGCGCGTTGATGAAGAATTGATGATGGTGATGATGGCGCTACAACGTCTTCACCCGGAAGCCCTGCGAACAGCGGAGGATCCTTTCAGGGATGGTGACCAGGTGAGAAGGGTTTCTTGGCGGTGGGACTGGGTGGCTTGCGACAATACCGGACCCAGGTCGTTCAAGCGGCGGCCTGAACGGAGCTCCAGGGATGTGTTCTAGAAGACGCTGGGGTGTCCGAGAACGCGAGAGGACGCAGGAACCGGGCAGCACTCTCCACCACTTGTAATATGGCGTCTAGTACACTCGAGACTCTCCTTTATTGACTCGAGTATGTGCCCCACAACCTAAACTTGACTGGTGATGATGAGTATGTAATATATATATATATATATATATATATATATATATATATATATATATATATATATATATATATATATATATAAGGAAAAGAAGTGTACACTTAAGGGCTCGTTTTTTCGTGCAATAATGCCAAGGAATGTGTAGGGGAAGTTATTAAAACTAATGTTAAGTAAATAAGAAGCAAGAAAAGTGGGTGAAAAAATAACGTGCCGTGAGTAAGAAACGAACTTACGACCTCCGAATAACGCGTTCCTGCTCACGGCAAGTTATTTTTTTCCCACATTTCTTTCTTTCTATTTAGATTACATTGGTTCTAATAACGTACCCTATACATTCCTTGGCATTATCGCCTGTTAGATCCTCTCTTGCTCGCTCTCTCTCTCTCTCTACACACACACACACACACACACACACACACACACACACACACACACACACACACACACACATATATATATATATATATATATATATATATATATATTGCACCTTTTTTTATTGTTGGTATTTGAATGATCTATGCCGTCATTTAGAGAACACGCGATCCAAATTCTGGTAACAACAATTGATTGATATGTGGGGTTTTGGGTCCCAAACCACCATATGATTATGAGAGACGTCGTAGTGGAGGGCTCCGGAAATTTCTACCTCCTGAGGTTCTTTACCGTGCACCCATATATTAGCACACCGCCCTACAACATATCCGCCTCCATCGGAAATGCAGCCGCCGCAGCCGGGATTCGATTCCACGACCTGCGGGTAAGCAGCCGAGTAGCTTAGCCACTATACTACCGCGGCGGGGCTGGTGGCAACAATTCTTCATGCGAGTTTGACTGATGTATGGTAGAGTGGCTCAATTGTATACGCCCGCCCTGCAATGCAGTCTTACGTGAGTACTGCTAAGGGTTGATAAGCCTGACATCGCTGATACGAAGTATGTACCGGTTTCCACTTGCCTCTCTACTTTCTTATATTTTTACCGATAATTGGTGGCTCGACACGGGCAGGTAGTGTCAGTTTGTTCTGTGATCAGGAACAATACATTACCGCATACCACTCGTACATCAGCAACGACGCTAGTATGTGTGCAATCTCTTACATTGTTTCTTTCAAAGAAAGTGATGGGGGACAAATGTTACTTCAACAAAAAGAGTGGGAGAACTTTAAGTTACTTTCCGAAAATTGTTGCTTTTTGCCAGAATGTTCAATGTTTCGTATCGCCACGACGATCATAATGTTAGGACCACGGTAAATGACCCAAAGATCGAATGCAAATGAAGACATTAAAAGGGCCAGCAACGAATTTTTATGTTACCTGTTTTCATTAGCGTAACGAGATGTTTAACGGCAAGTGAGCTTAATTAGGAATTGGTAAGGTGAAACACGCCACTCAACATTTATTTTTTAAATAAAAACTTTGGTAAGCGGTGACTGAAATCTTGTTCCTTTTATACCATGTTGATACCCGAGGTTCACAGCATTCCACAGATGCCACCAGTTGTTGAAAGCGGCCGTTGCAAGCACCTGAAACACTGGAGGAAGACGCCGAAGTATCATCACGAGAATGAACATTACGGAAGTTTAATTACAGTATTTACTTGGCAACTATTTTGTTAAATGAAGAACGTCTCGGGACACGAAATGTAGATTTGTCTACATATGGCGATCTCTTCGAACGAGCCTGTGGGTGCTCATGATAAATAGTCCATTTTCCCCAGATTCGTAAACGGGGTATAGACAACAGATTGCCCTGTCCAATCACTGGACGCACGCCACATCGGAGGGTGCCGCAAACACGCGCCCAGGTCAACGTTGCCTACTGGGTAGTGGCCACCGCACTATGCAACTGTGGCACCAAGGTGGTCCATTCATGACGTGTGAATGCAGCAGGACTATGTGTCACACGCTCACACAACCTGGCACATCAAAATACCTGCCGGTCATCAATCAATTAGCGGGGCGGAATGTCATATGCGCCAAAGCCGTGGTCTCTTCAAGGAGGGCGTCGCAACCTAATACTTTGCGGCCGTCTCGTAGATCACTTCTCGGCGTCGGACTTCATGGTGCCTTCCCGAGTAGGGAGGACAATACACGTGTTTCGAAGGCTGTCAGCGGGCCAGCAGCCCTTTGGCAACTTATTCGATGAACAAAAGACACCACTACCTCCTCTGCGCCTGCGCCGAGGAGATGGCGGTGCAGCTCGGTCAGTATGCCTTTCAACGATAGTGGTCTTTTTACACGGAGGTATTACGCATATGAGCGCGTTATTTCAAATTAAACTTTCAGTAGCAGCGCCATGTCCTATGTTCTTCAAAAGAGCCCATTCTTTTTGGCACTTCACCGCCATGAACGTTCCGCTTGGTCACGCAGTGGAAGAAATGAGCGGGGCCACTTTCCCATCTTTGCCGAAGTTGTCTGCGCGGGTCTTGCTGTGAAAGACTTGCTGATTAGCTAAGGTGGTATGATAGTGCAAATATTTTAGGACAGTTTTAACGTAATATGTTATGAATGGCTTCAAGCATTGTCTTAAAACCTAATGTGCTCACAAAAAAGGACATTGGGTATCAAGTGACAGCCTTTTTTATTGCCTAAATTACCTATCTCTGTTATGGCCCTCTCCCAAATTTTAAGGTTCACTTCTTCTGTGTACCTTTCCCCTGCAGCCACCGAAAATAATGTAATGATAATCAGCTGTGTTATTCTAGAGACTCCTAGAATACATCTGAACTGAAAAAAATATTACATATTTCTTGATGTTTTTGTAAAAATAAATAAAACTGAATGCGCAAAGCCCCTTGGGGCGTATTGTTAGTTAATTTTTTACAGGTGCACTTTTAATGAAATCAATTCAATTTTTTGGAGGGCTTACCATACCACCTTGCAAGGCCTAAACATGAGTGCCACCGCGGAAAGGGACAGGCGGGAACACTTGATGAGCGGTAGCTCGGTAGCTTCGGTGAGCTAAACATCGAGACGACGACACAGGAAGACGACTGCCACGAGCTTTACGGCCCGCAAGGGAGGCCTCGCGTTCGAATGCTTCTCGGAAACTGATGAAACGACGGAAATGAGTGCACGAAATACGGCACTACCAGTGCGGACTAATTTGGCTTACCGTGGATCGGCTACGAGGGTAATCAAGCATGCATGATCCAGTGCAACAAGCTTTCGCTTGCAACAACCGATCTTGCGATGATAACCAGCAGTCAATTTCTTGCACGACAGTGATGACAGCGTTAAAAAAATGTCCTCTTCCAAATTAAGTGATGTATCAGCGCGTGTTAGCTATCAAAAGCCCCGCATTACGCATCAAAAATTTACATTTAGGTTTATAGTGCTATTGGACTTGATGAGTCAAGTGATCCGTGTGTTATGTTATGTCTTGCTATAGAGAAATTGAGATTCGTATTTTCTCGGCTACTTCCTTTCGATAAGTTCTACATCTAAAGAAAAGTAGCTTCTTTTTCCCCCTTCTAAAATAATAAAAGTAATGGGTCTAAAAACACATACAGCACACTCAAACAAGATAATATACCACGGCAATGTACAGTCTGCTGGCATGTTACAAAGAAGCGTCCGTACGTGCACACTTATAGTTCTGCTCAGGGTGTATGAGCTAACACATCATTTTGTATATAGCAGCACACAGCTGTATATCAGAAGCTCCTATCCTGTACAGCATTCACTAATAAACCTTTCAAGAGGATGTCCGACTTTTTCTGAGACAAGTTACAGGTAATAGACTTCTGTGAGTAACATGTTTTTGTGACGGCGGAAAAAGTCACGAAAATTTTGGTTGTGGCTAATGTCGGAGAAATGTTGGAGCATATACATGTAGGCCCTGGAAGGTGCGCTGGTTCGACACACGGATATTTGTGGGAGCTCTTTGCAAATGAGTGATGCTCTCTGTATCTCGTGTTGATGAGCCGTTTCTTGATGAAAATAACATCTTTTATTAACTAGCCTTGACGTTCCACGTATTGGTACTCTGTCGTTGGCTATCATTGTTGCAATTATTTTTTTTTCTTCGCGAATGGCTATCGTGCTTTGTCTGTAGACACAAGACAGTTGTAGTATACAGGGCTTAGCGGGATAGCGGGCTTGCCGTGATATTGGGATCGAAGTGTGCATGCCCAGATATGTTCGTTACCCGTACCGCTTACCGTACGCGCGCTATTTCTCATATTTAATGTCACCTTGCTAGCGTAGTGTACGTAAACATGACGGTGCTGTAGGACGCCCGCTTCGAAAAGATTTTGACATAGTTGTTGAAAGATTCACTTTTTTCCGCAGCAAACTGTTTAAAATAGTTTCGCGTGCCTTTAGTTAGCTTCATTGACCGAGTATTACGGATAAGCTAGCGTAATGTTTGAGATAACTTCTAGTTTCTAGCGTCTCTAGCCTTAACTTAGCAGATCGATGTAAACAAATCGCAACGTTATTCTTTTTGGATTTCGCACGTGTATCACAATTATTTGCTAATGTCCTTACTAAAATGAACTTGTAACTATGCTCCGCACATGGACACAGGCAAAAATTCTGATTTTATTTTCTTTTTCACTGTTTTTATCAACCCTTCCACAAAAAGTGCCACCATCCCAGCTTGGGTATACGCAAACTACGTAAACGCCATCCCACTAAACGCTGTCCGCAATGAACTTTTGCTGCAGGGTAACGCCATTTCCTTAGCCCCCGCTATCACGCTAACGTGAGCTATAACTTTCTACAGAAGTGTCCGTGGAAAAGTTGGGTGAAGGCCTGCTTTACAGGAGTCAATGGAAACCTGCTAAAAAACACCCATGTTCTCGGGACCATTCCGCGGTACTTCCAAGGCAGGCGCTTTCGTCACCTTGCTAGCTTTCTTCGACATCTACGCCAAGCGTAACGTACTCACCAAAGAAAATATGCATGAAGACATTGCTGTTCGGGGCGTGGTGGGTGGTTACACGGTCGAAGTTAGCTGCCTGATTACGAAGTTCCCAAGTAAGGATTATTTATATTTTATCGTATCCCTGTGTGACGGTGAACGGAACGAATACCTCGAGTGGCCCTTTTCAAAGAAGTTCGCGCTAACCATCACGCACCTCGGAAACCGAGAGAAGGACATCAGGTTGCCAGTTAGCGACTACAGTGAATACGGGCACAAGGCCGTCTACTGGTGGCTGTGGAAAGCATGCACCCTCTGTGGCGGTAAACTGGACGGACATTGAACTGAATCTTTTCATAGTGAACTAGACGTTGTTCGTGAATATGGAGTTGGAATAGAGCAAGTATCCGTGTTTCATTTTCATCTCGGAACAAAATATTTTCGTATAACTTATTTCTCATATATAGGCTATTTCGCAGATTCGTTAGAGTTCCCCCATGTTGGGATGCATCTGTCGCGACTAAAATGAGTGGGGCTACGGTACAGTCCCAATGACACAGGTGGCTGGCTAGGTGCATTGGACGTTTCAGGACAATGCTGACACTTGCGAGCAATGTACGTCATTGCAAAGAATTCGAAATGGTGTGTCAAGCCAGTAGTACTGACTAGATGGGTGAGTTGGTGTGGGTTCATATTCAAGAACGGCACCCGTACTCGTGTTTCTCATTACGTGTATTAGGCGAGCTCGAGTACCTTTGGATTTGCTGTGATGCATAATTGTTGCTATTTGGGAGTCAGTAGCAGTACTTTATTTATAACGTTCCATCAAGAAGAAGAATAGGTTCCGCAATAAACAGCAATCTATCAGAAGTTCAGAAATAAAGGGACCTTAATTATTCGCCCTACAAAGGTGCTCAGTGAAAAATTGGCCCTTCACAGTAAATTGATTTTAAGAAATTGTGCTCAAGTACTCACAAACGATCAGTCATCCACAAGGGCACGGGATGAAATCAACCTTATGCGAGCGATGCAGATAATTTCTCACGCCCATGGTTCACCATGTTCAAAACATCGGTCATGAGCTTTGTAGTGACATAATATTTCGACTTTGTCATGTATCCTGACTATGCGTGTTAATATACGTCCCATGCCCGTCACATACCAGAATTCTTATATTCACTTATGTCGAATTAAGCGGACCATGAAGGCAATGTCGGTGATGGCCGCTAGGTTTGACGTTATTAATGCATAATTAATGTACATATGGCACAATTATCGCTTCCAAATATCCTGTTCACAGCCGCCCACAGTGACATGCCCCTCCTGCGCTGCCCCAGCCACCGAGGCTAAGCTCGATGACATACAGGGGACCTGTCCGACCCTTCACAAGGCTCGCATTCGCTACCTACGCAGCCTACGTTACCGCCCCGGTCGACCACCTTATTTGATGCGCTGGACGACGTAAGGTCCTCTGCATCAACCACTCCTCCTTTATACACAAAACTTTACGCGTTATTTTCATTTAACTTATGCCATAGGACTTACTGGCGCCAATGAAAAAAAATGAGAGCCGGTGTCACTAGCTCAAATATGTAAAGCATACACAGCCGCAGTGAAGGCTTGGTGCAATAAATAAATAAATAAATAAATAAATAAATAAATAAATAAATAAATAAATAAATAAATAAACGCCGGAAGCTGCTTCAGGCCCTGAACGCCACTTTGCACCTAGCCCTTTGAGCCATGCACAGCCGGAAAAGTAAAACGGGAGAAGGTCACTGGGAGTGCACCGATACAAAGCTAACGTCGGCATTCTCAGCATCAGAGACGTTGAAGCTCGTTTTGCTTCGGGATTAAAAACAATGTAATGTTCAGAACATATAAGTTCAGTCTCTTTTTGATTGTTTCATTTTCCACTACAGGGTCTAATTTTTATTTTACATTCCTTGCTCGGTTTTGGTTTTCATCAAAAAGCAGTTATTTGCTACTCTATTTCTGCTTGAAACCATTCTTTTTATCGAAGGAAAGAAGTGTAGAGTTAAGGGCACGTTTTCTGTGTTACACATAACATGAAAGAGAAGTGACAATGAAGCCAAGAAAAGTATGGGGTGGGGGGAGTATTAGTGGCAATCATAATGTAAATCTGAAGAAAGAGCGAGTGGCAAGATTACTTGCCGCCTGAAGGAACAGAAAGCGACTTTCAAATAACACGTTCGACGCTCCATCAACTGAGCTGCGGCGGTGGACATCTCGCCGTCCATTCTTTCAGGTTATGTATGGTCCTTTAAACCTGGGAGTGTCAGTCAGCGCCACCACTAGCCATGACGGCAAGTCTGCCTGTATAGGCATCACGTATTAGGTGTAGAATGTATTATGTCGTACTGAAATACACACAGTTTCAATTGTTACGGAAAGCTCAAGAGCACTCAGCTGTTCATCAAAGTTTTGTGACTGACCGACCGACCGACCTACCGACCCCTCTCTCGTCAGTGTTTGCCTGCGCTGTTGATGTAATACATTGACTAAAAAAATATTGTTGACGCGCCGCCAGGGTGGCCTAGTGGTTATGGCGGTCAACTGCCTGCTCGAAAGCCACGGGATCGAATCTCTGCGGCGGCGGCTGCATTTTCGATGGAGGTGAAACTCATTAAGACCTGTGTACTTAGATTTGGGCGTCAAAGAACTCCTGGTGGTCAACATCTGCAGAGCCCTGCTCTACGGCGTATCTCAAAATCATATATCGTGGTTTTGAGACGATGAATCCCGGAGATCAGTATTCGCAGCACTGGTGACGAAGGTTTGCATGCACAGATGTCATGGACACACACCTTCTGACACGTGCACTTAAGGGGACACTGAATGAACAGCCGAGTATGCACCGTTTGCTCGACAATGGTGGATGAATACGAGCCTGTACAAATGGGTACAGCAATGAGCTCCAGACCGACGCCATGATCCAGACTGCCGGGGTCTGACGCCTTCTCGCTAGTACCACCTCGGCACATTCTAAAGTCCTAGCCACATACATTAGAGCAGAGCCGTGGTGGTCTAGTGGCTAAGATACTCTACTACTGAACCGTAGGTCGCGGGATAGAATCTCAGCTAAGGCGGCTGAATTTTCGATTGAGGCGAAAATGCTGTAGGCCCGTGTGCTTAGGCTTGGGTGCACGTTAGAGAACCACAGGTGGTCAAAATTTCCGGAGCCCTCAGATATGACGTGTCCCATAATTATATGGTGGTTTTAAGACGTTAAAACCCACATATCGTATCAAAGATCGAACAAAGACCCGAACAATGATTTGGCTTTGGGCAAATTGTGACGTGTGATCTAGGATTTTTTTTAGCATTCGAGGTAATCTCATGACGTCCCCTGATGGGCAGTCTAGGCCCGGCCGCCTACACCTGCTGGTTTTCGCGAATAAATTTCATCCCTATTCTTCCTGCGGCAGACGAAAAAAAAACAAACACGGCATATTACGGAGTAAATTATGATGAGTGGCCGGAGCTGTGGGCTCGTTCGATGTTACCGTAAATTACCCGTGCCATTGACATAAAGCGGTGTGCAGTTATACGAGCTTTATTGTTCATAAATGCTATGTTGTGATTAGTGGCCGACTTAGTTTTTCCTTCATTATACATACTGCTTTGTGGTATTGGATCTGGCATGAAATCCGCAAAGACGATGTCTGTGCACGTTTTCCTGATTTTTATTGGCTGCTTCCAGTCAATTGAACTGCATCGTAGAGCTTATCGAGCAGTCATGTACTGCACGAGTCAGTCGCTGTACGTGATTATCATAGTCATCAGCATCATCGTCATCGCCATCACGGCTATGGCGCACAACAACGGACAAGCATCTACCCTAAGGAGCTTCACCCCAAAAAGTGGGATGCATGCTTCCCACTGATGCACCCAAGCTTAGCTTGTCAGGACTGATATTCGTTAATATTTCAGAACTAGCATGAACCGATCCACCAGTGTGGCTACTAGCCATGTGAGAGCACAGTCATAATCATCATCGCCTGGTAAGCGAGGCCAAAGCGCGTGATTGCAGGCGACAATGAGCGAAGGCTCATTGGAGTGAATCTGGTCAGTCAGAAGTGACGATGACCAGATTTCGACGCCGTGTCCCCCCATTGAACCTATACTTGAACGGGACTTGCCTGGCTTTATCAACTCTCTGCCAATTCTGCGGAGAATCAGAAAACATTGGATGATACACTTTATCAAGTTGCCGATATTCAAATATTAGAACAGAAGTTCTCATTACTCCCCATTTAAAAATAGGCTAGCCCTTAAGCGAACAAATTTTATTACGCTTCGGCGCTTCAGGTTTTGAATACTGCCAAAGGGTAGTCTTGGATGTCGTGTGTAATTTCCTTCAAACTACTAAACGAGTGCCATTTTATTGTTGCTTACGAATATCATCGTTATTCAAATGCGGTAAAATATAACCAGTCGTTTCAAGACTGTTCTGACCACGTTATTACGGAAGTATGAAATACGACATCAAAAAGCGATTACTTGAAGTCTTAATTTCTTGTGATAAATATCATTACTATTTTGTTTAATTGGTTTTAAAAATTCCTAACATTTTCGAATAAACTTTCAAAATTTCCACTACTGCATTCTTGGCCAATCCCCCAGAGTGGGTACGTGTCTTTCTTTTTGAAGGTAAAACAAACAAACTCGTGTTGTTAATTTCTTGAACCGAGGTATAGCTGCTGCTTGCACAGCTCTGCCTCGCCTGGCCGTTCGTATAATGGTGCTGGTTCGAACCGTCACAACGAGATCCATGGCTGCTCTTTGTACAGCTACCTGACTGCTTTGTTCATACTTCTGTCCCGGCTAAGTCCATTCGAAGTGGCCCGCCGTGACCCATCGTCCACGGGCGCGCCTCCTGTTCAGCATCGACATAACACGGTGAGCAGTTACGACACCGTTAGCATGGTGTCTCAAGTACTTAAAGAGCTGCGGTACTGCACAGAAAAACTTACATAGTCCGGAAGAACTACACGAGGGCCCTGTCTCCGTGTTACAGCGCAAATGTCAAAATGAACTGATTGCAACTAGGCCTACTCGACATAGAGCTGTACTTCTTGAATCTGTTTCAACTTTAGGCTGTGCTTGTGGTCTGCGAAAAAAGAACTGTGCAACAAATCTTGCTTTTTTTAATCATAACGCTTGTCATGACCAGCCACATCTATATATCGCTAAATGGCCACCTTTTATTACAATTCTGTGGGGCCCAAAAAGCCGGGCGTTCAAAGAAAAGTGAGGCACCTGTCCACTTTCCCTGAGTCAAAAAGCGACTTCATTATCCTGACATGCCCTACCAGTTTCATTTAATGTAGAATCATGAGTTTATACCGACATGCATGAATCAAAGGCTCATTCAACGTTATCTCAAGAGTTGGGCCTGAATTGCGTATTAATACTATAAGACTAACGATACAAATTTCACCATATAATGGTTGTCCTACCATTGTAGTCACCGACTTTCGTTTCACAATTCTACTCTCGCTCTTTTATTTCACTTTTTTTCAGGTAAACTCTTGTTAAGTGTTTGACTCAGCATTTCCAAACATTTAAACTCTCCGATGCCGGGCGCCAATTTACAAGTCACACCCCCAGATGAAACGCCAGAAAATGCCGGCAAAACATTTAATGTGGGGGCCAGCTCGCGGTGCGGTTAAAATATACAGCGATGAAAAGGCAACCATGCTTTGGTAGCTCACCATAGACTCTTTTGCATGAAGTCGATTGGCACAGCTTTCTGTTCAATTTTTTTTCAAAGGTGAATTATTTAGACCAAATATTTCATTGCGTGTTCCCTTAGCGAAACAAGTGAATAAGAGGTAGAAACAACCATGTAACCAATGTCACGAGGCTATATCATCACATGGCGTCAGAATGTCGTCATTCTATTGCATCATGTGATGTTATCAGCTGAAATCTTCGTCTGGGCAAAGGTAGACTGCTCACGACTCTGGTGGAGCACCAAGTGAGGAGCATAAAACGTTACAGAAAGGGTTGACAAGGAGCGTTACATTATATTGAGGACCTTAAGGTAACCTAATCTGTCTCATTCTGCGACTCATTATGTGTTATAGGGAGCTGCAGTTGCTGCAAAGCTGTCAGCGAATACTGTATCCAGGACTGACGCTTCGTCGTAATCACCAACCAAGTGGATACGCTAGGATGGAAGCTTCCCATGGAGGTACTGGTGATCACCTCTTACCCTGCACAGCTTCTGATAAAGCGACGTGCCAGATTGTCTCCGGACTGGTGACCTTGAACAAACTGCTCATTGGCTCCCGGTTCGAAATTCGACAGGACCACGAGGAATGCAACCGACTATGCATAACTAACCTTACTACTGGACCAGTAATCGTGGAGAACTTTGATACAGAGCATTGGTCACAGTGCCAGGAACTTCTCGAATGGCTACTCACAACGCATCGGTGCATCGGCAGCGTCAGCGTCAAGCTTTCCACAATCGACAGCACAAACCTTTCACTCCTGAGTGCCATTGGTCAAAACAGGTGGATTAAGACCGTGTCGATAGATGACATAAACATACCAGCAGCTACCAATGTTTTAGATGTTCTGGCCAACCAGACAACAATTGAAAGTCTCCACCTCAAGCCCATGGATCTCCCTATGGATGTATTTGTAGCCCCGCTGGGTGCACTACTTGCGACATCAAAATGTTTGCATGGCCTGCACATGAGTGGAGAATTTGCCGAAGTGGAGAGCATCGGCACCCTTTTTACCACCTTAATTAAAAAATGACTCTAGAAGAGCTTCACTTTCAAGACTTATCAGTCCATGGTGATGTCTCTGCGCAATCTGTAAAACAATACCTGGGCACTACGACTTCACTAAAGGCCCTCTCCGTGACCATGAGGACACCATCTATGCAAACAGCTGTGCTGGAAGGCGTTTTGGAAAATAGGAGCATTCAAAGGCTCTCGCTTGACCTGTTCATGGGAAGACAAGAAATCACGCCTCTAGTGTCGCGAATAATCAAGACTAACCGACTGATACGCATACTACGCATTTTGATGTCGGCTGCTGTTCTACCGGCGCTCAACTCAGTTTACAACTGCTAGGTACGTCCTCTTATAGAGAACGACACACTGGAAGAAGTGAGCCTTCCTTTGTATACATTGCGTTCCGAAGCGTGGACTGCTTTCTTCCATGCGCTGTCTGCAAAAGAGAATCTGAAGATTGTCCGCATTGTTTCACCATATTATATTCCTTGCCTCCACAGGCTTTGCGTGGAGCTCAAACGCAGTGGCTCGGAAAAAAAAGTCTCCTTCGAATGGTACACTGTGAGGGAAGAGGTAGAATTTCTACGCTGCAAGGCGTTTTCAGGCGCAGATTTGCCGTTAGCAGAACATGACCGCAAAATGGCCACCTTGGTTAAGTTACCGAACTGTCAGCACCTGCAGACCGTCGTCCTATGTATTAAGAATGATGACATGACTCTGTCCTTGGCATTAGCCGATTTTTTAAGATCAACTACTACGGTGCAACGACTGGAGCTGTATGTCGACTGGGCTGTTTCGGTGCATCCAGACGGCCAAAACCCCTGCTGAAATGTCATTCTCAAGTCGCTGTCTCAGAACAGGAGCTTGAGGCATCTGGGTGCTGCGCTAGGTGACATAGGCACCCAGGATATCGGAGATGTGGCTGACTCAATCAAAGAGAACACGTACATCCGGCGATTAGATTTACAACACATGTGGAAGGCGAACGCAACCGCCTTCTTTCGGCACCTCTCGAGGGACGTTGAAAAGAACTACAGGCTGATTTCGGTGGATTACTCAGGCCATATAGATGAGGACGCTGTTAGCGACTGGCCCACTGTCAGGGCGACAACCTGGAGGAACTGGGGTCTCGTCACTCGAGCTGCTTGGATAAAGCAAGTGTCACTTTCGCACAGGTACGTGTCAATTGACTATAAGGCGCGTTTTTCACCAAATATCTCGTGTTTGTGCTGTAAGCTTGCTAGTTGTAACGTCCAGTAGATCTAGCCAGTAGCACAGCGAGAAAACAAAAGTATTTTGACTATTTTATGTTAGCCCCACTATTGCCGCGTATAAGAGTTTACTTAAAAAGACACGACTTTGGAGATATTTCTCTGGTTGAATAGGGATGAGACGCAAAGGGGTGTTGACGCGTCTTGCAATCGAGAGTCACATGCTTGGCAAGTAAGAAGTCACGATACAAGTAACACATACTATTTCCTCTTTGAGTATCGATAGCTCACTTATAGAGATGGTGCCACCATATTTGTTGTTTGTGCGTTATTTGCTGCAGACGTTTTTTATAGCTGCAGGAAGCATGACGCACGCAACACGATTCATCTGTTTTGGTAACTAAATTAAAATCAACTTTTTTATGAGGCTCAATTTCGGTTCCTTGGCGCGGGATTAGGCTGTGACGTTGCAGTGTAGCTTGGCCACGTGGCCACACAAGGCTGTGACGTTTGCCGGGTGGATTATCGTCTGCTCTCGCTCTCACGGGCAAAACAAACGTTCAGCAACCGGGATGCTTTGCCAGTACGTACGTGGTGTAGGTCTCTACAAGTCACTCCTCTCATTACAATAGGCGTACGCGCTGGACAGGGGTAAGGTCAATCCCATGTTCACCTACGAGGGGAGTTGTGCAAACACAGCCCCACAAATTGACATAACAGGAAGGGGACTCAGCGACTTAGGGAGAACATAGCAACAGCAACTGTCACTACACTATATGAAAACAAACATGACCTAAGGAAGAATCAGGAAGAATGTTTTATTGCAGGCAACTATTATATGTTGGTAGCAGTAAGTAGCACGTCATTTGTCGACCATAGTTAGTACGTGTGTAAGGGATCTTTCACTCTCCAGTGGCTCGTGGACTATAGGGGCAGGCGTAGGGTGTCAAACGCACTAAATCAGCAAGAAAAGAATGGTGCTTCTTTAGAGAAGTACGATATCACTTGAAATAAACTGAATTGCACATGTCGAGTATTCGTTGTAACATAAAGAATTCGAAAATCGGTCTTGTATTCTCATCACGTGGAACACCTGAAATTATGCGCACAGCTTTTTTTCTGTAATCTATACATTCGGTATAAGTTCTTTTTTGTTGTGGTCAGTCGTACTGGATGAACTATTCAAATTTTTAGCGCCGTTGAATTTGTGAGGCAATTAGCTTTTTTAGAGAAACCATTCCACGGTTACTTGGAAAAGTGTTTCAGGGCCCCTTTATTACGATGTTGTGGTGGTACTTGTGCGGCAATTTTCAATCCCTTAAATATTGTAGAAATAGGACTCGCCTAAGCTCAATTGACAGAAAAGGTTTAACCTACTTTTTGAAACGTTGAGCATTGTTTAAATTTCACTATTTTGCCGAAAACAGCTTTCCTGTAAGTTAGAAATCTCATACGCCATCTGACAAAACGAATCCTGGATATTTAGGATTCACGAAAGTTGACATTTTGTAAGTTGCACTTACAACCGATTCACGAAAGTTAACATTTTGTAGGTTGATGCTGGCACGGCCAGCACTGTCTTCAGTAATAGGTGCCCAAAGGGATTGATAGAGCATGATTTTTTAAAGGCTTACATGGTACTACATTTCCCAATAGGAACAATAAAAAAAGGATAACCTGAACACTATAGACTACAGAACACGAGTTCATACATTACTAAGGTGACTATCAGAATTAGATAGGCAGAACTATCCCCCCCCCCCCAAAGTGAAATGGGTGGAGGGGGTGCACCCGTCACCGTGGCACCATTGGTTGCCCTGTCGACCGCTTGACTCAAAAGTTGTTATTTCGGCTTGTACTGCTGGCGAGCTGTTTTTAGGCTGATGTTTTCGTTTATTGTTCTAATGGTTACTTTTTGAATAAAACCACAAGTGATGGCCTCCAGACTTCCCCAGGCTTTATGATCTATCCATTTTTAGGGTTGTCTTTACCTAAAATAGACCCCTACATGCATTTTCTTGTTTTCGTCCCGGTCTTTCCCAAGGAACGGGAACAAAGTCCAGACAAATGCACGCAAGGCCCATCCTACCAATGATGGCCGAATTGTCATGCTTGCCGCTAAGCCTCACGTAGACATGCGCCAGAGTTAAGTGTGGCAATGGTTGCTGTAAACTACAAATCAAGCCAGCTGTCTTGAATCCGATGGCTATATGTGACTACAAACCCCACGCCAGGTTAGCTGATACATGCATATCACTGACCTGAAAAAATGCCATACCACTGTTAACTTCAATAATGCTGTTAGGTTTAGCTGTAAAGTGGCAAACTATTATGTCTAGAACGACAGAACGTTGATCTCGGAGCTGCAAGGGCCACATCTGCAGTCGGAACTACGACACAGCTGAGTATGAGCGACGCCAGTGACGTGCCTCACTTGCATTTTTTCGTGTTTGTTTATCACCGCCGATGAGGCACCAACTGCGTTGGTGGTCGAAACTGCTCTCACATGTTCACTGCCATACATTTGGCAGCGCTACGGAAGGCGAGAACATTTATTGCGGCTGCGGCGATAAACAAAAGCGAAAACAGCAAACCCGCCAATGGACAAAAACGTACACAGCTGTGGCCCATTTTGACCTGCAGATATGGTTCGGGCTGTTTCACGTGTGACCATCGGCCGCTTCAAACTTGAGAGTTGGCCGCTGTACGCAATATATGACAGTTATATATAGATGTACTCTCCTAAATTCCTAAAGATGGCAGGAAGGGGAAGATAGAAGCTCGTGATGAAAAAAAAAAGCGTAAACATGCACTGTGTGCTCTAGCAGACGTATCGGCAAGTCGACTTGTGTTCATCATTGCTAGAACCGATTGATTTAGCGCTTGCGTGTATATGTTGCTTAAGACCATCACTTAAAGCAGGGCCTGTAATTGTTGAGTGGGGTCGCAGTACTGTCGTCACGGTAAAGGTTCATGCACACCGGCGACTAGCACCACTCGCGAAACGAGGTTAATCAGAAGGCGGCCGCTTATGGATGATCAGTCTGGTCGTAAAGTGCCTGCGTTGGCTCAGTCGCTCATTGGTCACATTTTAAGTCATGTGACCACAGCGCCAATCGCTCGAACCAATCAAGAGCACGGGAACAGAAAGGCATCTACTTTATTTTGTTGGTCAATGATGGTACGACCGTGTGTTAGGAGACACGAATTCTCTGTGGCAATTAGTGTAAGCCACATGCAGGTGTCAACCTAGGTCTCCTTGAGTCGCCATTGGTCCCCAGTCACAAACCATCTCGTGACTGATGCTAGTCGCATGTGTGAACGAGCGTTTATTCCAAGCCATATACATATGCAGCTGCGTTTCTACTGATGATGTTGCTATAAGTCGCTCATTCACAACTAACAACTTTGCTCCAACAGCTGAATTACAGCGTGCAAGCACACTTCCGCCGCTTACCCGACAGAGCAACGTACGTACAAGGCGTTGTTCAATAACATGCATGATCTATGTGCAGGTACGTCACCTGAGTGGTGGACCGCGTGTCCCGATACCCCGCATTGCTGGACGAGGGGGTTAAGAGTGCCAAACTTGACCAAGCAGAACTAGTGCAGTCGGTACGCGACCACCTGAGGCAAATACGATCCCTTGATGGATTCATGCGGGTCGCCGGAATCGTGAAGGAACGAGCCACCTGCCATCCTTCGGACGACAGTCGTATGCAACTGGACGAGCTCAATGAGGACTGTTGGAGTCACGTGCGACGCTACCTCATGATCGACGACGTCGAGTACGGCGTCATCATCATCATCATCATCATCATCATCATCATCATCATCAGCCTGACTACGTCCACTGCAGTACAAAGGCCTCTCCCATGTTCCGCCAGTTAACCCGGTCCTGTGCTTGCTGCTGCCAATTTATACCCGCAAACTTCTTAATCTCATCTGCCCACCTAACCTTCTGTCTCCCCCTAACCCACTTCCCTTCTCTGGGAATCCAGTTAGTTAACCTTAATGACCAGCGGTTATCCTGTCTACGCGCCACATGCCCGGCCCATGTCCATTTCCTCTTCTTTATTTCAACTATGATATCCTTAACCCCCGTTTGTCCCCTAATCCACTCTGCTCTCTTCTTGTCTCTTAAGGTTACACCTACCATTTTTCTTTCCATTGCTCGCTGCGTCGTCCTCAATTTAAGCTGAACCCTCTTTGTAAGTCTCCAGGTTTCTGCTCCGTAGATAGGTACCGGCAAGATACAGCTGTTATATACCTTCCTCTTGAGGGATAGTGGCAAGCTACCTGTCATAATTTGAGAGTGCTTGATGAATGTGCTCCACCCCATTCTTATTCTTCTAGTTACTTCAATCTCGTGGTTCGGCTCTGCGGTTATTACCTGCCCTAAGTAGACATAGTCTTTTACAATTTCAAGTGCACTATTACCTATCTCGAAGCGCTGCTCCTTTCCGAGGTTGTTGTACATTACTTTCGTTTTCTGCAGATTAATTTTAAGACCCACCTTTCTTCTCTCCTTGTCTAACTCCGTAATCATGAGTTGCAATTCGTCCCCTGAGTTACTCAGCAATGCAATGTCATCGGCGAAGCGCACGTTACTAAGGTACTCTCCATTAACTCTTATCCCTAACTGTTCTCATTCTAGGCTTCTGAAAACCTCCTGTAAGCACGCGGTAAATAGCATTGGGGCGATTGTGTCCCCCTGCCTTACACCCTTCTTGATTGGTATTCTGTTGCTTTCTTTATGGAGCACTATGGTAGCAGTTGATCCCCTGTAGATTTCTTCCAGAATGTTTATATACACTTCATCTACGCCCTGATTCCGCAGTGTCTGCATGACGGCTGATATTTCTACCGAATCAAACGCCTTCTCGTAATCTATGAAGGCTATGTATAGTGGTTGGTTATACTCTGAGCATTTCTCTATTACCTGATTGATAGTATGAATGTGGTCAATCGTTGAGTACGGCGTGGTGCAGATCAATAACGAGTGACCAGAGAACAGGCTTGTTTCACATAAGGGCTTGTAACAACCGGTAAAAGACTCATGATAGTGAGGCTAATAAATATCCTATTTCACGAGGGCAACCTGAGACCAGTGTCATCGTTTTTCTTGAAGTTTAGCGTCTTTTACTGGAGCTTGAACAAAGCCGAGTTAAATCACAAAGCCTAAGAAAGCCTTCAGATTACTTTGAAGGAACCAGGTCAAGTGAAAAATGAGCTTTTTTTTTGTTGCTCTGCAGTTGATCTTCTTTTTAAATGTGTAATGTATAACGCTTGTCACAATTTTCACATTTTCTTTTTAAAAGGCAAATTGCGAAGATGTACGATCGTTATAATACGAGCGAAATCGCCGAATGGCGAAGCTAATGTCTTCGAACCCGACCGGAGGCGATTTGTAGCGGCCGTTGTGGGAATCAGAGTGAACAGAGTCCAACAGAAACCGCACGCGTTGGCCTTCCGGCCTCGCAAGGGTTGATATAAAATATATATAAAGCGACCGCTCATTCCGTGTCACCGTTCGCTTGCGATGACGTGGCAGAAGAACGACGTAGAACGCGGAAGCCTGCAGCCTACCACTCTGCGCAATTTACCAGTGTTATACTTCGGTTACAGTACAGAAAAATGGGCGCAGAAAGGATAGAACTGATGTTGGTGGCAGCGCGACGGCTCCAGTATCAAGCCGTTATCTGTGTGATGCGTTTCAAGAGTCGTAAAATGCAGAAAAATGTTGATTGATTGATCGATATGTGGGGTTTAACGTGAACAGAGTCCAACAAAAACCGCACGCGTTGGCCTTCCGGCCTCGCAAGGGTTGATATAATATATATATAAAGCGACCGCTCATTCCGTGTCACCGTTCGCTTGCGATGACGTGGCAGAAGAACGACGTAGAACGCGGAAGCCTGCAGCCTACCACTCTGCGCAATTTACCAGTGTTATACTTCGGTTACAGTACAGAAAAATGGGCGCAGAAAGGATAGAACTGATGTTGGTGCAGCGCGACGGCTCCAGTATCAAGCCGTTATCTGTGTGATGCGTTTCAAGAGTCGTAAAATGCAGAAAAATGTTGATTGATTGATCGATATGTGGGGTTTAACGTGAACAGAGTCCAACAGAAACCGCACGCGTTGGCCTTCCGGCCTCGCAAGGGTTGATATAAAATATATATAAAGCGACCGCTCATTCCGTGTCACCGTTCGCTTGCGATGACGTGGCAGAAGAACGACGTAGAACGCGGAAGCCTGCAGCCTACCACTCTGCGCAATTTACCAGTGTTATACTTCGGTTACAGTACAGAAAATGGGCGCAGAAAGAATAGAACTGATGTTGGCGGCAGCGCGACGGCTCCAGTATCAAGCCGTTATCTGTGTGATGCGTTTTAAGAGTCGTAAAATGCAGAAAAATGTTGATTGATTGATCGATATGTGGGGTTTAACGTCCCAAAAACACCATATGATTATGAGAGACGCCGTAGTGGAGGACTCTGGAAATTTCGACCACCTGGGGTTCCTTAACGTGCACTCAAATCGGAGCACACGGGCCTTCAACATTTTCGCCTCCATCGCAAATGCAGCCGTTGCAGCCGGGATTCGAACCCGTGACCTGCAGGTCAGTAGCCGAATACCTTAGCCTTCCACTGGGGCAGGGCCTGGTCAACGAAGTGACCGAGCGCCCACGGCGGACGTCCGTAGAGGTTAATGTGTTTGTCTCTTCTGTTTTAGCAAGGTCGGTCGTAATAACGAAAGTTGGGGGTTGTGATCCCCAACATTTTTATTTAGCTTTGAGCTTGCCGAGAACCCAAATGCTCGAAAATTGATTCACCGCTCGTTCGACAAGTCGTGCACGTGCTTTCCAGCCAGCAAGCATCGGTTCGACCAATGCTGCTGAAATTCGGCCGCGGATGAGAATGACAGTAACATGACTTTCGCTGGGAACAGTAAATTACGATACCTTCGTTGGCAACCGCGTCAGCACGTGACGTCTCAAGTGATGATCCCTAGGGAAGCGACGTGACGTCACATTCTCTAGATTGTCAAACTGCTTGCTTTAGCGTGTCCGTCCGTGAGCATGCCGACATCTCTCCCGCTTTGTTTACGTCTAGTGTTATTTGGTCTTGCGGAGCGATAGTCATTGTTGGAGTCTTACGTCCCAACTCCACGACATGATCATGACAGATGCCGTAGTGGAGAACTCTGGAAGTTTCGGCTACCCGGGGTTCTTCAATGCGCACCTCAATTTAAGTACGCGGGCTTCGAGTGTTTTCGCCTCCTCCAAAAATGCGAATTCCGTGTCCGGGATTCCATCAGGCGACCTGAAAATCAGCACTTGAGCACCCTAACCACTTGGCGACCGAGCCGGATGACTTCATACATGCTGAATCTTCAAGAATTTGAGAACAAAAGAACTCGTTGGCTTATGAAACGCCCGCGACTGCAATTCGGACTACTTTACGAGAATTCGAGTATTGCATGATGCTCACCAAAACCACATGAGCATGAACTGCTTGCTTATTCGCGCATATCTCCGCGAAATGCTAATCACTGAACCAAAATCGCGATAGCTGATTTAGTCCTCTTGTTAGTCTTTGATACAAATAAGAGATGGAAGCAGCACGACACACGCATTTTTTTTTTAATTTTACAACTAGCAACTCGTAAGAAATTAGTCCAGGGATTGTAACACATATATTAATATAGTTTTAGGTTTTGACAGTGTTGCTACCCATTCTCATTTTTGATCTTCCGCGTCACGTGATCGGGCTTCACCCGCTGAAAATGAAACTAGTGCTATAGGTTCAGACTGCGAAACTTTTCTGTGCTCCGGGGACTTCTCTCACTTTATTAAAATATTCTGATATAACTGGACGCAATCTGCCACGGTTTATTAGTGGTTAAAGTGCCCTGCTGCTGACCCAAACGTCGAGGGGCTCGATCCCGGCCATGGCAGTCGCATTTTGGGGGAGGCGAAATGGTGGAGGCCCGTGTACTGCACTGCACGTTGAAGAACATGAGATCTAAATGTCCGGAGATCTCCACTTTGGCACCTCTCATTATCATATGCTAGGTTCGGGAATGTAAAACTCCACTTAATATTATTAGCGTGCATTCTTGAGCTAACACGAACATCTGTTATAAAGCAGGAATTATTCGTTGCACGAGCCATGTGTAAAATTTTACGGGTGCCACCGACAATCAGGGTATAATCGATGAATACCGGCCATGCTCGCCGCTACTGCTTTATGGTTGTTACACAAGAATCTAAAGTTAGGCTTCTTAATTTTCTGAATGCAAGTTCACCTAGCAAGGAATTTTGTGCTTCACAGACTACCAACTTCTGCTTCCTTTACAACCACCTAAGATTGCTTGTACAGTCTTTGCAAATTCGACAACGGATTTCGGTGACCCCTATAGCCGCATGAACACATATAGGCGTACAATGCGATCGTTCGAGTAAGTTTAACCTACCGAAGAAAAAAGGAATTGTCCAGAGCGATAACACAATGGTCGATGAATTTCAACACGGGTCGAGAGCGAGATTGCCTGTGGCATGCTTATCGCTGTTAATAAAGTCACAGATTACGTGTTGCGTACAGCCATTGTATTTCTCTGGCGTAAAGAAGAGCCATTGATAAGGGATTATGTTTCCGCTTATCATTAACACCGACGCAGTGCAGGCCATCCGTTCACGGTGGATTGCTATGCAGTTTGTCACATGCATGAGCAAGGTGCTCAGAGATGTGTTCTTTCCCATTTGCAATGAATGCAGAAGTTCCCACGTTGCCTATCAATTCTGGCTCGAAAGTTCCTCGTCGAGAAACTTCCACTGAGTGATAATGACGCTGAATATAAGAACACCATATTGTGTGGTTTCTCACGTGGTATCAATACTTTCGCTGAGTCCACGTCGGACAGCCAAGCCGCTCTTCCCACTCAGCCGGGCTGGAACATTCTGCACAAGTGCATCATTCTGCCAGTACTATTGATTGATTTGTGGGGTTTAACGTCCCAAAACCACCATATGATTATGAGAGACGCCGTAGTGGAGGACTCCGGAAATTTTGACCACCTGGGGTTCTTTAACGTGCACCCAAATCTGAGCACACGGGCCTACGACATTTCCGCCTCCATCTGCCAGTACTATTTTCCAACGCGAGGAAACCTAAACGGTTCCAAGTCACCGTAAAGGCAAAGTGACCATGGTTGCAGGTCCCTTTCGCGCCACTTCCAAGCCAGGTGTGTTCATCACTATGGTGGCCTTCTTTGCCAAACACGAATCCGTCGTCAACAAGAAAACGTCGCTCGAGATCAGCAGAGCTAATGGCATATCGGGTGGTTACACATTCGCTTTAGACTGTTGGCTTCAGTGACAGGATGGCGATGTAGCTCTTTCCTTTCGTATGCGCCGAGCGCACGGCCAGTGGGACGATTATGTCGAGTGGCCTTTTTCGAGGAGGATTACAATCGTCATCACTCACCTGAGGAACCGGGCGAAGAACATCCGACTGCCGATACGAAACAGTGGACATAATTACTTCAAGAAGCCTGCTCCTCGTGAATGAAACAAGATAATGAACACTGGTGACATCAGCTGGCGCACTATTGAACACAACGGTGTCATATTCAACAAGACATTGTATGTGAACGTCGAGTTTGATTAGTGCTTGACGTGCCGTGGCTCGCTCAATATGCACAGTACCTTCGTTGTTTGAGTTTTGCTGCAACTTTTGATTGCTGCCTAGTGTCATATATGTGTAATCGCACCATCTCAGATGAGCTCCGGCAACACTGCGTTGGCAGAACTCATGCCGGAAGCCACGATGCAGCGTGTACTAGCGTTCATCTCGCTTACCTTCAAGTGTAAATGTCCGAAACACGATGCATAACACTTATGCAAAAAAAAGGTTAATCCTATCAATGAGCTGCTTAGTAATATGTGCAGGGCTTCCGTTGATAGAAAATGATGTTATTGCGCACATATATTTCAGGTGTTTTTGTCCACTGGGTTCTGTACTTGAATATTGTATTCTTAGCTGCTCGAGGTTATTTTGTTTTTCTGATTGTCACTTCGTTCCTTTTCGAGTGAAGTGTGTTGCTTGCTTTCGGAAGTTTGGAATCATGATTGAAATAAAGTGTGGTGGCTTTGTGTCCCAGTTGTCACATGTTATCACGACATGTGGCTCGCAAAGAAACCTAATGTTACTTGACGTAACGACAAGAAAACAGAAGCCCGCCTTTTTTGGTGCTTCACATACCAAAACGATGGTATGTTTACGACGCAATTCAAAGTCGAGGAGTGAGAAAATTTTGGTCCACACGTGGTTCTTGGAGCGGCACCTAACTCTACGTGTGCGGGGCTCTCGCTTTCTCGCTACCGTCGATGTCATAGGGTCCTGGAACCCACTCAGAAGTAATGCCATGTCCTGTCATAATTACTGACAGGTTTTTTTTATTTCCAGTACAAGGGATTTACAGCTGTGGCAACCGCATTCCAATGAGTGCGGTACCGAAGGAAATTCTGAGTGAAGCACATTGTGGTGCGATGAAGAAATATCAGGACGCTGAAACCGATGAGGAGCGCTCATAACCAGACCACCTGTAGCATGTCAGTTATGCGAGTCTTTTAAACACAATTTTCATAATTTTGGTAATGTAAACGCACGTGTTAGCTATCAGAAGTTGCACATTACGCATCATACCTTTCTACTTATGTTTATCATACCACTGGCTTTACCTTTCGAGTGAGGCCTATATCTGTGACAGCGGAATGATTTTCAAGAACATTGCTTTGGAGAATGCTGCAGAAATTGGGGTATACACAAGCAGGCCCTCGAAGGAATTCGTAAGCACTCTTCGCAAACCATTGATGCTCTTCGAATGGTGGACATATGGATGATGAGGTGCTTCCTATACAAAAAATTCAATTTTTATTGATGTAACGTGTCATTTCACATCCTCACAATGCAATGCTGTATTTTATAGCTGAAATTATTTGTTTTACTTAAAAAACGCCAGGCGTGCGCGGAAGGCACAGCAAATTCAGAGCGAAAGCTAAAAAAGTGACCTTTCAGAGCCTTTCATAACACTCATTGGGTAACTACTGCAAGCGCACTTGCTTGATACCCACTAGTACATTAATATTAATTTTTGCGGGCAATAGGCCAGCATTTGCTCTGCTATTTTTCGTCATTCTTCTGAGAAGCGTGGTATCCGCTAAACACTTGCAAGAAGTTTTGTGCCAATGGTTTATGCAGTGGCTGACGACAATGAGGAATTATGGCTGAAGTAGGTACGCACACAGTTAATAGGGGAAGAAGAAAAAAAAACATCGTCCTTTACAGAACGAAATTCGGGACTGAAGGCCTGATAACCAGCAAAGAGAAGACAAGAAATGGTAGATAAGGAAAGACAGTGAGGGTGACCAGTCTAGGATAACCTGTTTGCTATATCCTACACGTGGAGACGGGATGGGGAGATCGACAGCGAGAGAGGAGAGAGAGAAAGATAGCCCATAACAAAGCAGACATTGACAGTCCAATCCCTCTGGCGTGGTACGTGACATCAATGTCACAGCCACTCGTTCCAGTCCATTTTCCCCTAAAACCTCATTTCCTTTTCCTTGGTCACATTGAGCGGCGGTGTTCTATATGAACAATAAGCAAGACTAGATTCAACAGACATTTGTCTGAAAGAACAATGTTAGGAGTCAGCAGGGCGAATGCAATAAAACGAAAGAAGGAAGAAAATAAAAAGACTAAGAAAGAAAAAAACGAAAGAAAGAAACTAGCACTTGCATGCGCGAAAAAATCTTCGCTTAACCTGATGTTCACTGCAAGAAAAGAGCTCCCAACCATTCCTTCACTTAATTACAGTCAAGGCAAAGAGCTCAAATACTAGCCTTTATCAAAGATCAATATAATTAACACTTACCGAGGCTTTTATGGGTATATCCAGTGTCAGAATAAGGTGGGTGTTGCTTGTCAATTCTTTCGCTAAGTCACGTGTTAGAAAAACCGCGCCGTGTTGATAAGGCACTGATTATAAGAATTTCGCGGCGTTCGAGTGCCACTGTGGGCATCTATACCTTCGCCATGTCCACACCAGACAGTGCGAAAACCACTCGCGAAACTCGCGAAAACCAGCCACTCTACAACGTGCTCTACAGTTGCACCAACACCTGAGCATCGGCGCACAAGCTGAACAGACCTCATCATTTGAAAGAAGTAACTGGAAAGCTGCCAGAGAACTGACCATGATCCCTGAGCCCTTCCGCGTCCTTACAAGGCAGGTGCGTTCGTCCCCTTGTTGCGCTTCCTCGACATTTATACGCAAATCATGACTCCCTGACTAAAGGCAATAATCATGAAAACATTACTGTTTGAAGCTTCGTGGGCGGTTACGTGGTCAATGTTGAGTGATTTATTGATTGATGATTGATACGTAAGGTTTAACGTCCCAAAACCACTATATGGTTATGAGAGACGTCGTAGTGAAGGGCTCCGGAAATTTCGGCCACCTGGGGTTCTTTAACGAGTGCCCAAATCTGAGGACATGGGCCTACGACATTTCCGCCTCTATCGTAAATGCAGCCGCCGCATTCGGGATTTGATCCCGTGACCTGCGGGTCAACAGCCGAATGCCTTAGCCACTGGACCACCGCGGCGAGGCAATGTTGAAGGCTACCTTTAGAAGGATGAAAGCGTGCATAAGCTCTTGTTTTTCGTGGACTTGTGTGATGGCGAATGGAATGATTATTTTGAATGGCCCTTTGCAAAGAAGGTCACGCTAACTGTCACGCACCTCACAAATCGAGAGAAGGACATCAGAGTAGAATTGTGGGCGGATTACAGTTTATAATATGAGTTCATCAAGAGGCGGGCTCCTGGTACTTGTAACTTGTCCATGGTCTCTAACGATGTAAGGTGGAACGATTTTGAACGGAATGGCTTCATAGTAAACAAGACATTGTTCGTGAACGTTGAATTGTAATAGAGCAAGTCTCCGCTTTCCAGTTTCGTTTTTTTCGTGTGCTTGAAGGAAAATATTTCCGTAGAACTTACTTTTCTTATACGCGATTTTGCAGCTGTGTTTAAGAGCTGCATGTAGGGCAGTGAACATCGCCGTTCTGCATCTTTAACAACTAAATGAATGGTGCCATGGATGACTCACAATGATAAAGACAGCTGAATAAGTGCACGCAATTATTTGAGCTAATTCTGTCACCTGCAAGCGATGTGTGGTATTGCAATGGACATGAAACGGTGGAGAAGTCAGCCAATTTTTCAGGTGGCACAACCGTGAGAAACTTAGCTTTGTTGACTATCGCCTCAAGTAGGGATTTCTTGTCTCGACAACTACAGTTAGCGTGGATTTCTCGACACAGCTTTATTATTGTCAACCACAACATACACATTGCAAATAGAATACTTGTGTAATTTATGGTGTTTTGACCGCACATATGTTCATAAAACTTTTTCGAGAAGTTTTGCATAACGTATATTAAGCGGTCCCTGAGGAATGTTGGCTTTGCTGTGATACGCTGTTGTTGCTATTTGAGAGTGAGTAGCAATACTTAAATTGTAATGACGCTAAGAAAAAAAAACTGTCTCACGGTAGACAGTAATCGATCAGAAGTTAATAAATAAAAGGATCTCACAATTAGAGGCCCGAGAGAGATGCTCTGCAAGAAGTTGGTCTTTTACAGTGAATTGATTTCAAAAACTTGTGCTCAAGAACTCATCACAGATTAGTTATCCGTGAGGGCCCAGGGTGAAATAAATTTAATCGCTGCGATGCGTATAACTTATCACGCCCATAATTTGCCTTCTTCGAAACAACTTTGAGTCGCGTGTTCAGTAAATTCTGCTCTACTCGCCTCCATGGTATTTTTGTATAAATAGAAAGTGTTGCCTTAAATGGAGTCGGCTTTTAATAACAGAATTTCCTGAAAATCAAGTAGTGGGTACTCTGAGGCTACGACCGTTCAGCGACCATGAGAATGATGGGTAGTACACGGATTTGCATAGTTTTTGTACTTGCGAGCAGCGAATCGCACCTGAGGCTTCGTTTATTGCAGTGTTTTGGTTTTGTTTCCAGGGAAAGAATGAACCCTCATGCACGTCGTTACCCGATTTGGAATTGTAAGCCTAAAATACTAAGGTGGTGAAGAACAACCACTAAACTTTTCCTGGTTTTTGTTATGTGAGAAAACAGCTGCAGGCCACACGAACACACACGGAGCAAGAAATACGAAGATTAGACAAATCCGTGTACTACCCATCATTTCCATGCTCGCAGAAGTGCTATACGTTAAAGCTCCCATAGACACTAGCGCCAGAGTTACCTCTAGTGTATATTTAGAAAACTATGCTTTTATTCATATGAAATTTGATCTTTACATGTATTCGGGCTTTGCGCGTACGAAAACATCCAATATCAGCAATATAGCAGAACTACCAAGTTGACGCATATCGGATTAAGCGGATCAGTGAAGTAACGCCGCTGGATGCTGGCCTGTTTGACGTCATAAATGCTCAATTAGTACTTCCTGTTAATCACGCGTGGTGCTAAAACTCAAATACTCTTTACACAGCTCCAATGAAGATTTGGTGCAAAAAATAAAAAGAAAGAAGGTATCCGCTGAGGAGCTGCTGTAGGACCCGTTCACAAGTTCGCACCTAGCCCTGTGAGATATGGACCGCGAAATAAATTGGAACAGGGAATGGACACTGGGGGTGCTACGAAGGAGGGCTGACTTCAGCATTTTCAGCAGCGTATCCGTTTAAGCTCGTTTTACTACGGGATCAAATAGAATATTATAATAAGATGAACGAAGTTCAGTCTCTCCTCTTGGTTTTCTTGGCCATCAAAATGAATAGTTAAACTATAAACACTTGTTCTTTCTTGTTTCTGTAAGAAAGGAGTTACTTTCTAAGCTATTTGATTAGAAACCAATTTATTTAATCAATATCTTCCTTTTCTAAAGCACGGCAGCACGTGATACGTGACCAGTCTCTCGGGGTGAACTGCGCCCTGTTAAAGAGTAC
The DNA here is from genome assembly GCA_013436015.1 of Rhipicephalus annulatus. Taxonomy (NCBI): domain Eukaryota; kingdom Metazoa; phylum Arthropoda; class Arachnida; order Ixodida; family Ixodidae; genus Rhipicephalus; species Rhipicephalus annulatus. Next base: position 535,705 of record WOVY01010833.1, read on the forward strand.
GGGGGGGGGGAGCAGTGCAAGCCCCGTACATTGATATAATATGGAGGGAGAATTGAAGGGGAGCCCAACGCACGCTTGTGGAACTACTTACCATTCAACTTGAAAAGTAAACTCTGAAACTATTTCCGAATAGCTCCACTTGTAAACAGTCGTCCGTTTTACTTGCCGTTTTATTTATCGGCTTACACATTCCTGTTTTTTACAACGCCTCATTTAAGGTCTTCTATTTAGTAACGATGCATCTAATGCAATTACTTTTGAAGCGGAGCTGTCGAACTTTTTCGTTTGTACAAGTGGATCGTACAGAAAACTCGGCCGGGTTTTCCCCACACGAACTCGACAAGCCCAAACAATCATAACTGCGGGGCTTACATGAATGCGTTCCTTGCGTTGAAGAGAAGAGATGATGAGGAGAGATTTCGGGTTTAGGAGGAAAATGAGATGGAGATAAGGTGAAACAGAGCATATTCTTGCACCTCAATTATCCTTTGAAATAGCTTTGGTGCTTCACTATAGAAGGGCCCAATTATCGGTTACCAGGTGACGGTGCCGTGGTCGCCCGCCGAAAATTTACCTACACAGGTCTGGTCGAGTAAACTCACCTTTATGTGCCCACTGCGACGAGAGTGAATGTCTGCGTCATGTTTTTTTAACATGCTGATTGTTTCCAAATCAAAGAAAACAGTTATTACATGAACAATTCCAAACTAGACTTAAACTTACTTTTTCGGTGGTTGTTCATTTTGGTGCCACTGAAAAAACCTTTCAGCCGCAGTAAAGTTAGCGAAGCCGTATGCAATATTTTACGGGAGACAAAAGATATAGAATGTTAATTTATGTACACGTAATGTCACTGTTCCAATAAATTCACCCAATAATAATAATAATAATAATAATAATAATAATAATAATAATAATAATAATAATAATAATAATAATAATAATAATAATAATAATAATAATAATAATAATATTAATAATAATAATAATAATAATAATAATACCATTTCTGAAGCCCTGATTGTGCCAGTGAATGTCTCTTGAAACCACCGATTCCTAGACAGATTCGAATATTGAAACAATATTACTTCTACAATAAGGTACCATCCGTTTCATGGCCGATCCCTTGCTATGGGTTGCGCCAGGTCGCTCAGGAACAACCAAGCAGCCAGCCTTGCACAGTAGTCCCGCTGGTGCCTAATGTACTCGGCTGCTGACCCGCAGGTTGCGGGATCGAATTCCAGCTGCGGCGGCTGCATTTTTGACGGAGGTGTAAATGATGTAGGCCTATGTACCCAGATTTCGCTGCACGTGAAAGAACCCCAGTGGTGAAAATTTCCGGAGCCCTCCACTATGCGGCGACTCTCGTAATCATATGGTGGTTTTGGAACGGTAAACCCCACATATCAATCAATGAGCCTTGCATAGTGTAATGCAGCAAGAGGACCGAAAAGATGATTGATGGTTAGGAAGATTGCTGTAAGTGTGAGAAGGAAGGAATAGAGCAGGGAATCACCCCCAGCTGCACCATTTCCTGCACTGTCGCTCCGCTAGCTAGTAGCGTCCCCAGTTTTTCTTTTCTATCTGTACTCAATTACACAATAACAGGCGTTCCCAAGAAATTATTTACTGGTGATTCCTTCATGAAGAAATCAGCAAGGAAAAAAAAAACTTCAACTTCTCGTGTCTTTTAGTGTCTTCTTCGAGCTCCAATAACAATGAATCCCGTCACAGGCGGAACTACATTGAGAGATACTTTCGCCCGTAAAGTATTGCGCAATGAGCAGTGAGTGGCCGAACGACGGGAAATGGCATTGCTGAATCACCGTCGTCGAACGTGGTTTCGAGGAGATTTACCAATAACTGGTCGGTAAACAAGACTGGGTGTACCTTGCGTTTTGTTTCGGGAGCAAGGTCAATAGCAGTGCCGAGAACTCGATGGCGTACGTATTGCTCGGACGTCCGCAATGTCATGGGCAAGTGTGTAATCTCGCGTGTTTGTTTCATACAAAACGATCGGGAATAATCGTTATATAGACGCTACGGAGTCCCGTACTCTAAGTTATTTTGCATGGATTGTTTCTTGCGTTTTGCAGAATGATCTCATTTTCGTACAGCGATGAGGTGGTGGTAAGAAGGGCACCGACTCAATGACCTGACACCGAAGAAATAAAGAGTAGACGTTATGTATTATAGATAAGCGATGGTGGTACAAGGGCGGGTAGTTTGTTCCAGGAACGGTACAATACCGCGAATATCAATCAGATATTTCTCGTAAATCAGTAACGCCGCTGGCATGTGTGCAATATTGATTGTTGTTCCTTTGATGCAAAACGATGGTGGTCTATCATCATATAGAAAATAAAGACTTGTGTGTTACAAAATGTCGCATGTTACAATATTTCTAAGTTTGACAAAATAACCGAATTTAACCTAATGTAACCACTTGCACATTACAAAGTCACATCTCTTCAAGGCTGATGGCGCAATCCATCTTAAGCTTCTCAGGTACCTTTAATTCCTTCGACCGAAGTGGGGCCAGGGTATTTATGGCCTACAGCACATTTGTATCCGGAAGCCTAAAATGACATAAGGAGCAACGGCCTGAAGTGTCTCATTAGAAAGAGAGTAAAATACGCTATAGATTTAGTCTTGCGCAAATTTTCTTAGTTTGGCGCGGGTATAAATGTAGAGCACAGCCGGGATATTTAGCAGCACCCGACTCCCCCAAGCGGGAAAAGTGAAAAAATATGCTGCAATATAAAGGAAAAGAAAAACGCCAGGCCTGCGCGGAAGCCGCCGCAGCATAGTCAATGCGAAAGCTTGAAGAGCAGCCTTTCAGAGTCTTTTCAAAACACTCATTGGTTAACTAGTGTTCGAATCATTGGTGTCAAAGATGGGAACCTTCGTTTTGCAATTCAGCCCGATCATGCAACAACGCACACTACTGTTACAGGCAAGGACACCCGCTGTTAGCTCTATCTTTTGACAACGTGTAGCTCAAAGTTAAGTTCAAGTGCGAGTAATGTCGTTGGCTGCTATCGGTAAATTCGGTTCTTGCACCTGGTAAAACGTGTGCATGAGTGCATACACTCCGGCACGCGTCATAGTTCACATACTCTATGGCACTCATGCGCTGTGTTTCATGAAGAGAGTGCAGTGCTATATGCACTATATGTATATTTTATTTATTGAAGAAAAGGTAAATACCACTGCATCAACAGGACGTTATGCCCAATAGTCGTGCATACACAGCAGGTAGTATTTAAAATCAAATTATGTGCTTATTTATAAGTCCAACAAATGCAGCATCATTCACTCAGGTCTGTCACACTGTGATAATTGTATAGTGACAAACATTGGGTTTTTTAAATAAATGTTGTGTGAGGCTACATAGAGTTATAGTTTTCTATGATTCCGGTTGAGTTAAAGAGAAAACACTCCTCATCAAACAACTCAGGCTGTCGAATAGCCGTATGGGGAAGGAGGTGGGAATGATAAGACTTACAAAGCTTGAACCACCTGACACCAAAATGAAGTATGCAAGTTTGCGTGGCAATCCCTGTCAACCGAATACCCGGAAGCTATGGAGCGCACTTTATAAATTCTCAATCTTTTCCTGAATCTGAGTTTTGAATTTGTGTCATCGGTGTTATGACAGCAGCTTCAAAAAAGGCAGTGCTCGATTCATGATCTTCTCACACAAATATATTGCCTAACTTCACATATGAGCAGCAAAATAGGCGAACAATGCATGCATACCGTGAGGTATAACCTAATTTCGAGTTTAAAAAAAGAAAACTCTCTGCCTTTCCTCTCCATTTCTCTCCGTGTTGAGCAATAAATAAATATTGTTATACTGTAAGCAGCACACATCCCTTCTACATTTGTAGCACCAGCCTAAAGACATTACCATGTCAGATAAATTGTTCGGCTTGTAATCTACTGGAAAATAAAATTGAAGAATGTTGTACAAACTGTCTTATATAGTTGGTATATTGTTTGTACGTGCCTATGGCAATTTTCTTTCGATCAAAATGCAGACACTGTGGCCGAGATTGGCCCCACGACTTCGGATCACGAATCCGGAGCACCATAAGCACTGGTGCACCACGGCGTTTTTAAAATGTATATAAATAAATACACAATAACCAGCAGACTGTGATTGTATCTTATCACACTAGTGTAAAAATATTAGTCACCAGGGGCTCACACTACTTTTTAGGGGCGAAGTTCCTAAAGGCGTGGGTATGTCTATGCCTTGTATGTATGTATGTATGTATGTATGTATGTATGTATGTATGTATGTATGTATGTATGTATGTATGTATGTATGTATGTATGTATGTATGTATGTATGTATGTATGTATGTATGTATGTATGCATGCATGTATGTATGTATGTATGTATGTATGTATGTATGTATGTATGTATGTATGTATGTATGTATGTATGTATGTATGTATGTATGTATGTATGTATGTACGCGACAGCCTATAGTTACACCTTTGCCAACTCCCACTACGCCCCATCACTGATCCACCAATTCACGGACCATTGAGCAAGTATTGTTGAGAAGTAGCCAAAATGAAATGCAAGATGGTCATGTACTTGTATCCAGGTGCACGTTAAGGAACCATAGATAGTCCCCCTGTGTCCATCTTTTCTTTGTACGTGACTGCCTATAGTTCCACCTTTGCAATCTGCCCACTACTTCGTCCTTGCAAACATCTCACTACGCCCCATCACCGATCCACCACTTCCCCTACCATAAAGCCGTTATAATGGAGGGTGCCAGTTAGGAATAATAAAATAAATTGTATAAATATTGTAATGGGGAGTATTTAATAAGTTAACACCGGTTGGGCTAACACTGCACACAGTATGCAAGGATGCAGGACAACAGGGCAGTCCAGACACAGCCCCACAACAACACCGTCGTCTTCATTCCTTCTGCGTCATTTCTGCACCCGGGCCTGAGGTACCTTTCTATACCCATGACAACATATACAGTGTTTCTCGCGTCTTTGATGATGTAATGGGCGATATTTGCGGATGGTTCATGGTTTAGCTATGAAACCCTCCAGCGCTTCACCGCACTCATCATTATTCACTCCATGGATATGCTGCGATTTTTCTTCAGGGGTGGGGGAAGGGAGGCGTGAGAAAAAAAGGGGGGTGACGACGCTATTTGCGTATGTTATTTCTGTGTGCACGCGTACAAAAAGCCGAATGTACATATTGCAGTACATGAGCGGCTGGGGGAAGGTTTTTTGAATCCCCCAGAACATCTCCCTGCTACATCAAAGGTATCTTTTTAACAAACGTTAATTTAACTTTCTGCCGAGAAAATGTCTTTCGACTAAAGTTAAGCACTCTTACGGACATTTTAAGCGAACTTGTAAGTCTATAGACCATCATTCAAGTTGGTAGAGCATTGGAAAGATTAAAAAATTAATGTCCCTTTGTTATGGTAAAATACCTAAACTTCACAAAATTGTATAAGTGCAACATTTTACGAAGCAGCCGTGCATGCTACCAGGAATTAGAGTGTTGTATTTGAATAAATACCCTTTGTGCGCCCTTATTTGAGTAAAGGGTGCACAAAGGTTGTTGGTGCCATATTTAGATCCTTTGACAAAAATGTAAAAATAAGGGTGTACTAAGGGTGTTTCGGTGATCGCAGCGTCCTCTGTGTTAAAAGGTGGACAGTATACTGGGTCTAGCTGAGAGTTATGTTGGATACATGTGACACGGAACCGTAAGTTTTCTTGAAAACCGGTTAACTGTCAGGATACTTAAGAAAAAGTAAATGAACGATTTATTGAAAGAGCAACTAGTTTTCTCGTCCCCATCTAAGATCGCTGCGGAGTTCCTTGCGGAGCACATCACAACCACTCACTTCTTTCTATGACCAGAGTTATGCTTACCCAGTGGGACGAAATACTAAGCTTTCCGAAGATATACACTAAGCTGGGAGTATTGCAACCAGACACGCTAGTTCATGGTTAGTATCATCTCGTCTTCAGTGTATGCTCCCCACATATGCGACTTTTAAAGAATATAGTCGAGAAACTCTATCATAGTAACGGTGCATGGTGGGGTAATTGGTTATCCATAGTATCTGAGGTTTAGCGTTTTCAGAGAAGAAGACACCTAACGCGCTGTGTTTGTGTTATGTGTCTTCCCCTCTGTGTCGTCCTGGATACGCTGCACCTCCGATTCTCTCATGCAGATGAACATAGAAATCTCGATGATATACAAAATTCTTGCAAACTGACCAATTTGGATAACCCTTCAAGATGCTTGAAAATTTATTGAGGAAATTTGAGATTTCTCTGGTAAGTCTAATCTACGCTCAGCACGGGAAGTGCCCAGCGCCACACATATTCACCGATCGATTTCAATATGGGTCGAGTGTGACTGCCAGGACCTGTGCTCACGGCAAAGCAGTCATGGACTACTCATCTTAATGAACACTTGCATATATCTCGCATGAAGATTAGTCACTGCTACTGGCTCCCGTTAACGCCTCTCTTTATCGCCGATGCAGACCACTGCGTCAGTTCAGGATGAATTACGATGCGTTCTCGCACATGACCGATCTCCTTAGCGCCGTGTATATTACCAATTGTCAGAACTGCAGAAGTGTACGTGTTGTTTATCAATACTGGTGGACCAGTTTCGCGTCGAGAAACATACGGCTAGTGATAACGCCGGAGATAAGAACGCCGCGTTGGTCGGTTGAATAAAAGGCGTCATTACTTTCGTCGTGTCTACGTCCGACAGTCGGGTTACTTTTGGGACCTAGTGACGCTCCGACGCATTGCACAATAGCACCATTCTCTCAGTGTCACCGCCCAAGCTGTAGAAGCCCCAATAATTCACAGAAGTCACCATAAAGTCTACGAGGAAAGCGACCATGTTTGCGGGCCCGTTCCACGCTGCTTCCAAGCCAGGTGCGTTCATCACCATGGTGGCCTTCTTCGATATCCACGCCAAGCTTGGCGCACTGAAAGGGCAATACTACTCCCAGCCAATCGCAGCTACTGGCATGTCAGGAGGATACACCTTCGATGCGGTCTGCACTCTTCGGAGAAAAAAGACTAATGGTGATGTAACTGATGCGTACGTTGAATTGAATCTGAGTCTCTCTCACGGGAAATGGGACGATTACATCGTGTGGCCCTTTTCCAGGAAAGTCACGATGATCATCACACATCTTCGGGATCGCGAGAAGGACATCAGAGTGGAGATAGAGCGGCATGGACATGAATACGTCAAGAATCCTTCTCCTCGTTTTCATAACTGGGCCATGAGCAGCAGATACATCAGCTGGCGTGAAATTGAACATAATGGTTTTATATTCAACGATACATTGCACGTTAACGTCGATTTTGATTAGTGCGAAACTCCGTCATGTTCAGCAGAGATGCGCCGGACCTCCATTATTTGAGAACAAAGAAGAGGAGGGTCGTGCTGTAGCGTTTGTTGCTGCCTAATATCAGCTATGTGTATAGTAATCCATTCATTCAGAGTTGGTTGCCCCTATGCAGGGCAAAAATTTCTCAACTGCGTGCTCGTTTTCACTTATGTCACCCAAAGGGTTGCTGACATCGCTTTTCACAATCTATCTTTTACTGTGAAACTATGCCCCTAGGGATAACTACTTTTGATTCGAAATACACATGCAAGTTTGCTTCGTGTATAACGCCAAGTAGATAACGGTGGGGAGGTCTACGATTAATCTGTTTACCTTTAAATGAAACATGCCCCGTGAATGGTATAACAAACTTGCATTAAGACAAGAAACTATATTATGACTTAGTGTCCTATGGCAAAACTTGTGATCTATGTAATGATCGTGATTTACAGTATTGATGTCCATATGCTGATGCCTACACTGTCGTTGTTTCTTTGACCCTGTTCTAACTCTGGACTGTGTTTTCGTATTTTCTCAGTGCTTGCCGTGACTGATTGTCATTTCGTTCTTAGCCGATTAAGCTTTCCGACATGATTCAGGCGCAAAGGTTGGGATTGGTGAAATAAAATGTGGTTGCGTATCTCCTGAATTTTTCACATCCTCGCACGATGAGTAGCTCGCAAGAAATTTAGGTCGACCTAATGGAGCCTCACTAGAAAAAAAACTGTATTTGTTGAAAACGACAATGTGGGCATGGGGAAAGCCGCAGTTGAGGGGCGTGAAAATTTATGATAATCTAGGGTTCTTTAAAGTGCATCTAAACCTGAGTACGCCAGCCTCTTGAATGGTCACCTCGATCGGAAACGTGACATGTCAAGTTTCCGATCGCAGTCAGGGTCAGCAGCCGTGCACTGTAACCAAGGCTTCAGCCGTAAATCACAAGCTTTAATAGTGACCTTTATGTAGTGGGAAACTTGCCGGAAAAAAGTTCGCATTTAGTGTCACATTTCGAAAGGCTAACTCTCACCGGCACGGCAATGATAATATTACAAGAGTTGGACATCACATATCACCGACATCATAGTGAAAAGGTGGACCTACCTAAGCAAATAAAAGAGAAAGTAGGTGTTGCCTTGATTCCGAGAAAAATGAACACCTTTTACAAGCATGCTCGCTGAAACAGAAGATCTACACTTTTACTGAAAGCATAATGCAATGACAGGAAGACGATTTTACGGACGTCGCGCACTACCCGGACGGACGGTGGTTTCTATCGCCATGACAACGCACGCAGCTATAGTGTCAAAACCCGACACTCGTAGATAGCTGAAGAAATGGTCATTGATCAGGCCATAACTGACCCGGAAACTTAAACTGTGCTCAGTGACTCGAGCTTAGCAGTACTGAATTTTGCTAGGGGTAGGATTTCGACTGAAGCCCTTCGCGTCCTGGTGCGTGCCGGCCAAATTTCCCAGGCAACCTTGACCTGGACCCCCGCCCATACAGGGCGGAAAGGCAAGACCTTGAATCCCGACATGGGAGACCTGAGCCCGAGCCCTTAATCCACCGGACAAGTAATACATTTTTTCCATCCATTCAGAGTTGGTTGCCCCTATGCAGGGCAAAAATTTCTCAACTGCGTGCTCGTTTTCACTTATGTCACCCAAAGGGTTGCTGACATCGCTTTTCACAATCTATCTTTTACTGTGAAACTATGCCCCTAGGGATAACTACTTTTGATTCGAAATACACATGCAAGTTTGCTTCGTGTATAACGCCAAGTAGATAACGGTGGGGAGGTCTACGAATCCAGCGGTCAAGGTCGGGTGGTCGGCCCGGCCTGAAACCTGTTGTACGGTGGTGACGACGACGGCCTAATTGTATACCAGTGCAGGTCCACAAAAAGTGTGAGGAAGTAACATCCTCAATTGGGGTGTCACAAAATAGGCATGCTGTGCCATACGGGCGTCGGTTTGATTAGCACACTACTGTAGCCAACCATTGACGCCATAACTATATAGAAAAACTCTTTATTAACAGAGCTACGAGCAACAAACAGGTAAACAAAGCGAGGCGTTGGGATAGTTGGTTTTTCATGACTTGAAAAAAATTGCGCTACGGAAAGCGAAATCAGGAAGGAGACAGATAAAGAACTGGACAGCACATGTACAATTTAGTGCGCTTGTACTATCCGCTTCTTTATTGTCTCCTCCATAACTTTGCTATCCACAGCAATCGTAGCGCAATTTTAGGGACGAAACTCCTTATAGCGGCACTTGTTCGTCCCTCGTAGCCATTCTAGTATGTAACGAGTATAGCATTTTGACCTCCAAGGTGGTGCCGGTGAGAGATTTCTTCTGCGCGTTGTTGAACAATAAAAAAATAGTGCTCAATGTACATGCCAATGGCTGTTAATTGGGAATGAGAGACAGGAGCATTTCGGTTTTAGTTAACGCGCATGCCGCGATCCCCATTAGCAGTCATTGGCATGTACATTGAGCCCTATCTGACAAGAAAGGGTTGCTACGTTATACTCGCTGGGTGTAACCTTCTTATTTTTAGAAAGGGTTAGCGAGCGTTGGGCTGCAGTGCCATGAATACAATGAACTAGTATATACCATGAACGAACTCGAGGTGGTTAAAGGTGGGAAGCAGATACGAAGCGCAAGCCGTGAGAAAGTAAATACCGAATTATCCTGTCTCTCATTTCCTATTAGCAGTCATTGGCATATACATTAAGCAATACCTGACAGGAAAAAGTTGCTACGTTATACTCGCTGGGCGTAACCTCCTTTGTTTTAGAAAGGTTTAGCGAGCGTTGGGCCGCAGTGCCATGAATACAGTGAACTAGTATATACCATGAACTCTAGGTGATTAAAGGTGGGAACTAGACCCGAAGTGCAAGCTGTAAGAAAGTGTGCGTGTGCCACCTTTGGTTTAGTCCTTGGAATGTCCGCTGGATGGCGGTGCTTCCATATGGGGAATATATGATGAAAAGATGCGAGATGGTGGTACTTGGAATGTTGAATAGATGGACGGCCGGACACACAGACAGATGCGTGGATGGGTGCATGAATGAACGCAGGGGCGGATGCATGGACGAACGCAGGGACGGACGCACGAACAGACGCACGCACGGACGGGCGGATGGACGCATGAACGGTCACACAGACGGACGCATGGACGGACGGAAGCAAGAACGAATGGACGGACGAATGCTTCGCCCCACTCTCCATCATTCACTCCGTGGATATGCTGCCAATTTTTTTCCAGTCATAATAAATAGGTACCCTTCTCCTCCGCTCCGCATTTCACTCTCGACTACCTATACTTTTCCTTCGAGCGCACGGGGCTAAGCTCCGCCTTCACGGGGCCTTTTCTGCGCGTTCCACAGCCAATCAGATCAGCAGCCACGGTGACGTAAAGTGGGCAGAGTATGTCGCTCTGTTAAGGGGTGTTACACAACACGTTTGACCAAATCACAGTGATGGGCAGTGATTCGCAGCTTTAAAGCATTGAAATAAATTACACCGTTTACACAGAGAGATCCCGTTGCTGTGCAAAGGACACTTCAGACTGGGTCTAACAGCCCGATGTAATTGCATAAAATCGTCGAAGCCGTTTCAGAATCTTTTTAGGCAACGTGTCAGGGTCCCTTTAAATGGCTCAATAAGGCCGAATTTGGTCTAGAAAAGAGTCTATACTTCTTCGTATGATGCACGTGTATCATACACACAGGTATGATACGTGTCATGAGGAGCGTTAATTAATCTCTATCGCTTTCAAGGATGTCTTTGCACTCAAGTTTAATAATATTCCTTTTAACTAAGACAGTTAAACGGCTGGACGGACAGACGTTGGTGCGGGCTTGAAACCTTAGGCAAGACACCAATTTTCCTTCAAATTCAAAACTTTGTGTCGGAGAAATTTATGTAGCTTTCATTCGTCCCTTTATAATACTTACGGCTGGGCGAGAGGAACTTTTTCATTTCGAAATACCTTAATATCTGTATTTGCGCGGTAATATAGGTTCATTCAATTTCTAATTCTGACTGAACGTTTCAAATTCAATTGACCAGCTTCAGGCAGATGCAAGAGAGACAATGACGATTTGTGTTCGCTTGATAATTCTTTGCTCTGCTGGTAAATTGTGGCGTAGAAAGCTTAGGTTCGATCTCGGCACCATGGAATGCTTACCGACATCTAAGACACTGTAAAATGCGGCGGGACCTGCCCCGGAAGCTTCTCCCGCAATGAAAAGGTCATACAACAGTTTATAAAAAGTAAACAATTTGTAGCAAAGTGGAAATGGCAAACTGGGTGGTTGTTAGCGTATTTGAGGAGTGAGGCGCCGTGACTACATGGAGGGAGAGAGCGTAGTACTGACACACAGTGTGCCACTTCTAGCAATGATTATTTCGAAAGGAGCGCAGTGTATAATTACACAACACGCTGTCACAAGTCCTCAATGCGCAGTGGTATTCAAGTTAACCCACTGCGTGAACGATAGTAAAATCGATGTCATGTTGAAGTCATGCTAACGCGCTTATCGCCTGCTACGATGATTTTGTGGGCCTCAAAAATGCCTTGCTCCTTTATGTTGGCCTGTGGCGACAACAGAGCAGATGCGAAAGTCCGGGCTACTTTGATAATTGCGATTCATTGCCATGATTGTCAATTTTACAGAAAGCAACTGAAACAAATAAATTGTGCATTGAACTATTCCTTTGTGGAAATGAACGATTGGAGTGGAAATCTATTTAAGCTCTTGTTTTTTTGTTAGCTAAATAATGACCACTTACAGAAAATTGCACCGTTGTCTACTAGCACTCAATAATGGTTTGTCTAATTGAAGAAGTGAGGCAAAACGACGCCACATAGAACAAGCTAAAGGTTATAAGAATACCTACGTCGTTCTTTGAGGGTCTTAAAAAGATTCCAAAAACGAGAGAATTCCTCCGATAGTCCTAAATGCTGCAGCTTTTGCATGGAAGGAACATTCACTCTACAAGCCAAGTCATGGCCGTTGCACCCATGGAACAAACGACTGCTTACTGAAAAGCGCAAGCATTGTCTTATCTGCATCGCCAAATATTCCCATATTCTTCATTAGCAGAAGTTTAGACGTGTTTGACGAGTATTTACAAGCAAAAGATGTGTTCCAGTCTGTAAGTACCGAATCTGAATTTTATTCCTGAATAGCGGTGATAGCAGCCTATGTAGACTTAGTAAGCAATAAAAAATTCAGGTGTTTTGGGAACAGAAGTTCTCTTGCAAAAAGAAAAAAAGGACTAAATAAGTTAGCTTCCTACTAGATGTGCCAAACCTCAACGAAGAAAAAAATGTGTGGCCTTCATTGTTTATTTATACTTTTCCTGGTATTTTCTTACGCATTTCTATGTTTGTCGGTTTTTTACCATTGTCTCTTTTTATTAGGTCAATCCATGCCGATTTTCCCAAGCAGAGCAGTCACCAAAAATCACTTCCTCAATAAAAAATCTAAAAAAATACGCATGTATAAGCACTAGTGTCGGAGTATTTTCTCAAGATATTTCGAGCGGTAAGACTGCTTTGTGCACGTTACCGCCATTCGAAATAACGAAATTCTGGGAACCAGGTACGAAAAAAAATTTCCTTCAAAGAGAACGGTCCGCGCATGCTTTCAACATCTGCTTTTTCGCGTATTTGGATCAGCGTGCCTTTCTGTTTGAACAGTTTCTCATGACAGCTTTCTATTTTCAACTTCTTCCCCGCAGGGGCGCCTGCGCAAGTAGGCGTTTGGTGCGTAGCGACACCATGGATCCGAGCTAACGGGGGCGTTTCGACCCCCTCCCACGCCTAGCCGTGCGTGGCTTTGCCGTGTCCGGGGAAAAGGGGAACCTGGGGGTTGAGCTGGCGCTGGGTGATTGGACCGTTAAGGCCCCCCGGCAGAGGCAACACACCCCTTTGGCCCCGGCTTCACGTAGACGGCACCCCTGGGCTGACCCACCCAGGGGAAATCGGCAGTCGCCTTTTCCTATCTCTCTCTCCCTACATCTTCGTCTTTATCTCTCACTATCTATCTGTCCTGTCTTCTACTATCTTCTATTTATTTCCAATTTTCCTGGCGGCAAGGGTTAACCCTGTGCAAATAGCCTACCTTGGTCTAGGCGTATTGGGTTATAGTGGCGTTGTACGGCTGGCGTCTGCAGGTTTCAGCATCCACAAACTTGTAGCGTCCCCTCGTTGGGCTCTGTGGTGGGTGGCCGCCAACGCTGCCGAACAAAAATAAGACAGGCATGCACAGAGCATTCCCCTTACTATCTGATCGTACCCGCTTAAAGCGGGTACGCACCGATGATATAAACTTTTTTAACCAGCCCAAAGAAACATATCCTCACTATCATGTTATCCACTGTGAAAAAACGGAAAAGCAAGCCAGAACCGTCTCTCCTTTCCTGGTTTCTAGATGTCTTACCTAAACCCTTGGCACAGGATACAAGGTAACCAAAATGGGTAGTGCAGACCTTCTCCTCGAAATCCGTGACAAAGAACAATTTGAAAAGCTAGGCTGTCTTTCAGATTTTGGTGGCATACCGATAACCATAACACCACATAGATCAATGAACACAACTCGCGGAGTGGTATCTGACATGGACTTACTTGACTTGACTGAGACTGAGCTTTTTGAGGGGTGGAAGAGCCAAAATGTCACTAATGTACAGAGAATCATCATTAGAAGAGATAATAAGGAAACACCGACGAAACACTTAATACTCACATTTGCATCCAGTAAACTACCGGAATCTATTCAAACAGGGTACACAAAGACATCTATCAGGCCGTACATACCAAACCCTCGTCGTTGCTTCCAATGCCAGAGGTATGGCCATGGCTGTAAAACCTGTCGCGGTCGCCAGACTTGTGCACAATGTGGAGTCCTAGGCCACGTGTCTGAGAACTGCAAACAACCACCACACTGTGTAAACTGCGAAGGAAACCATGCCGCATATTCACGCTCCTGCACATACTGGAAAAAAGAAAAAGAAATAATTACGTTGAAGGTGAAGGAGAACATTACATTTAAGGAAGCACGGCGAAGAGTCGCTCCATTCTATGGAGCTACATACGCTGATGCGGCGCGTCAGGCGGCACCGCCGCACCAGCCCTCGCCACTCCTTCGGCCCGCGCATACCGAGCCGGTGGTTGTGGCACCTGCCCCCAAGGCGGCTGTAGCCCAGGCTACACCGCCTACTCCCAAACAGAGACCGGAGACTCTAGAGTCCTCCGGTCTCAAGGCCTCACCTCACCAGGCGAGGCCCGAAATTCGAATTAACAGCCCGCACGTGCGGGCATCCAGTGCCTCCGAGGAGGCAATGGATACGTCGGCACCCTTGGTGCCGAAAGAGCGGTGTGGCTCCCTGGAGCGCGTCAAGAAAACTAAAAAGCAAATAACAGGGCCTACTGACGGCCCTGTTAAGTGAACTCAAATTCCCCGTCTAAACAGCCTCGCTTTTCGTACACACAGCATTATTTTACATTCACCATGAACACTCAAATTATACAATGGAACGTCAGGGGCCTTCTCAGAAACCTTGACGACATCCAAGAACTCCTACACGAACACTCACCAAAAGTGCTGTGTGTACAAGAAACACACCTTAATTCAAAACACACAAATTTTCTTCGCAAATACGTTATTTTTCGAAAGGACCGTGATGCTGCCATGACATCATCCGGAGGTGTTGCCATCATAGTGAATCGAGGAATTGCATGCACACACAACTCCAAACATCCCTTGAGGCAGTGGCTGTTCGAGCGGTTCTTTTTAATAAACTAATCACAATCTGCACTATTTACATCCCTCCTAGCTATCGGCTGCAAAAACGTGATTTACACTCTTTAATTGATGAACTTCCGGAGCCTTATGTTCTTCTTGGAGACTTCAATGCGCATAGCAGGCTATGGGGAGACTCTCGTTGCGACGCACGAGGTCGACTGATTGAACAATTCCTTCTCTCGTCGAACGCATGTCTCCTAAATAGAAAAGAACCAACCTATTATAATCTCGCACATAACACCTACTCCTCCATAGACCTAAGCATAGTGTCTCCATCTCTTGTGCCTCTACTCCAGTGGAAAGTCGTCAGTAATCTGTACGGAAGTGACCACTTTCCCGTAGTTTTGAGCACAACTACAGAACTGAGTGTACACCCCATGTTCCCAAATGGCTCATAAACAGAGCCGACTGGGAACGGTTTCACACCATCGCTCGTATAGATTGGAGTGACATATGTACTTTAAGCATTGATGTTGCTGTCGACTACTTCACAGCTTTTTTGATTGATGCTGCAACAAAATACATCCCACAAACAAATGGGCACCCTGGAAAACGGCGTGTCCCATGGTGGAACTCTGAATGCCGAAACGCGCGCAAACAGCAAAACAGAGCTTGGAGGCTGCTTCGGAACTCACCGACAGCCGAAAATCTTGACACCTTCAAGAAAATAAAGTCTCAAGGCAGGAGAATGCGTCGGCAGGCCAGAAGAGAAAGCTGGCAGAAGTTTTTGTCAGGGATCAATTCATACACACAGGAGGCTAAAGTCTGGAACATGGTCGGTAGGATAGCAGGAAAACAAGTACACACACTTCCACTCGTGGACACTCGGGGTGATGATACCTTGGAAGATCAGGCAAACTTCCTCGGTGCACACTTCGAACAGGTGTCCAGCTCATCCCACTATACTGACACTTTCCAAAAATACAGAACAAGAATAGAAAAGCAGAAACTTGAACACAAATGCACTAGATCCGAGGCATATAACCAAGCTTTCAGTCTAGCTGAGCTGCGCATGTCTCTAAGCTCCTGCAGTACTTTTGCCCCAGGTTCTGACCGTGGGGTGTATGAAATGTTAAAAAACCTACCAATCGAATCACGAAAAACCTTACTTTGTTTGTACAATGCTATCTGGTTTTCTGGCGCTATCCCTACCTCCTGGAAAGAGGCTATTATTATTCCCATTTTGAAAGAGGGCAAAGACCCTTCTTTACCCTCGAGTTATAGGCCTATAGCACTAACAAGCTGCTTGTGCAAAGTCTTCGAAAAAATGATAAACTGCCGACTTGTACATTTCCTTGAAACAAATAACTTGCTCGACCCATTTCAGTGCGGGTTTCGAGAAGGTAGATCCACCACAGACCACCTTGTTCGTATCGAGGCACAGATCAGAGACGCCTTTGTCCATAAACAATATTTTCTCTCTGTGTTCCTCGATATCGAAAAGGCTTATGATACAACGTGGCGTTTCGGAATTCTAAGAGACCTTTCCCACCTTGGCGTGCGTGGAAGAATGTTTCACATAATCAAAAGTTACCTGTCAAACCGGACATTCCGTGTCCGAGTGGGCACGGTTCTTTCCCAAACATTTGTTCAGGAAACAGGCGTGCCACAAGGTGGTGTACTTAGCTGCACACTTTTTCTCATAAAAATGAATTCCTTGCGTTTGACCATCCCTCGCAATATGTTTTATTGTACATATGTCGATGACGTCCAGCTTGGCTTTAGGTCTTGCAATCTGACATTGTGTGAGCGGCAGGTTCAGTTAGGTTTAAACAAGCTCTCCAAATGGGCGGAGGAAAACGGATTCCGACTGAACCCACAAAAAAGCACGTGTGTTTTGTTCTCTCGAAAGAGAGGCATGCACTCGGAACCTGACATTCGACTGAACGGGCAACGTCTGTCCGTCAAAGCCGAGCATAAATTCTTAGGCTTAATCTTGGACAACAAGTTGACCTTCGTACCGTACATCAAGTATTTAAAAACAAAATGTTTAAAAGGCATGAATGTTATAAAAGTGTTGTCACGTACTACGTGGGGTAGTGATAGGCAATGCCTCATGAACCTCTATAGAAGCCTCATTCGCACCCGCTTAGATTATGGGGCCGTTGTCTATCAGTCTGCTACTCAAAGTGCCTTGAAGATGCTAGACCCCGTGCACCATTTGGGCATCCGCCTTTCTACGGGTGCTTTTCGCACCAGCCCCGTAGAAAGTCTTAATGTTGAGTCAAATGAGTGGTCACGTCATCTGCAGAGAACTTACATGTCCTTTGTTTATTTCCTTAAGGTGAAAGCAGACAAGGAGCACCCCTCATACTCCACAATTAATGATTTGTCGAGCTCAACTCTGTTTCAAAACAGGCCTTCGATGTGGCAGCCCTTCTCAGTTCGCCTGAAGTGTCTAGCTGAAGAAACTGCAGTGTCACTTGAACACAGTTTAATGGCTCCTGTAGCATACCCGCCACCGTGGCAGTGGCAGACTATAGACTGCGATGTGTCGTTCCTAGAAGTTACAAAACATGCACCTATTGCCCATATTCGAACATACTTTTTGGAACTTCAACACAAATACACACGTCCTGAGTTCTTCACAGATGCTTCCAAGACTAACTCCTCTGTGGCCTACGCTGCTGTCGGCCCATCCTTTTCGGATGCTGGCCTTCTACATCCACGCACAAGTATCTTCACAGCGGAAGCTTACGCGATACTTGTGGCAGCTAAACACATCAAACAATTACAAATACAAAAAGCAGTAATTTATACAGACTCTCTCAGTGTGGTAACGGCTCTGCACAGTCTTAAAAAACAAAAAAAAAACTCGGTCCTTGTCTCACTTTACTGCATTTTGTGCACACTCTACACACTCAGACAACATGTTGTAGTGTGCTGGGTGCCAGGGCACCGTGAGATCCAAGGCAACGTGAGGGCGGATCAGCTCGCTGCATCCGTCCATGAGAGCACCGCCATTACATTCATATCAATCCCGGCCCTTGATCTTAAGCCGTCTCTCAAACAAAACCTCCGGGACTACTGGCAGAGCAAGTGGGATACACACACACAAAACAAACTACACATTATTAAGCCACACCTTGGTCATTGGCTGCCCGTATCGAAATCGCATCATACAGAGGTAACACTAACGAGACTCAGGATAGGACACACATACACGACACACACATATCTGTTGTCTGGTGGCGATCCACCATTATGTGACAGATGTGGTGAATCCTTAACCGTCCTTCACATGTTAATTCAGTGTAAACACTTAGAAACTCTAAGAAAACAACATTTTCCAATACTCTACCGACAACATATACCTTTACACCCTGCAATGTTTGTCGGTAGGGAGCCACTTTTTAGTCATAATTCATTGTTAGCGTTTTTAAAAGAAATTCACAGCTTTCATGTCATATACCCGGGCATACCGTAGCATGACCTCTCCAGAGAGGTTTTTGCTGCGGTGGCTACACAAGAAAGCACATGCCTCACGGCCCTTGGACGCAAGGATTTGAACGAGTGAGGTACTTGTGCTAATGCCATACATATCCACCATCGTCTTTTATTATCACCAACTTTTGTCATCTGTTCACATCACACACACCTTTCACGGCATGGTCATGATTTTATTACTTGTATGTTTTTACCCGCCTTGCTGCGAGGAATTTTATGGCCCTTATACAGCCGCTTATCACAATCATTGTCCATATTTTTAGTAAGATGAACTGGCGCTCTTTGGCCGTGAATCGGCCCTTGCGCCATAAAACATCAAACATCATCATATTTTCAACTCCTTAGCGCACGAGTAAAACCTAGTAAGTTGTAGAGTTTTAGCAAATTTTTTGTAAAAAGAACGATAATGAATAAAAGTGATCAACCAGTTGTATGAACCTCTCCATAAAGCTTAATATTTCATTATTATTATTCTTATTATTATTATTCTTATTATTATTATTATTATTATTAGATTTTGGCTGTGTGCGGTTCATAAGCTCTAAAAATCCTGAAGTTGACAATAACACCCGTTAGGCCCATGTTGAGACGTTCGTAGAATCCTGAGGTAGTAGAAGAAAAAAATCAGCGGAGAAGCACATACGAATGAGGATCATAGCAACTACTTTCACACAAAGTTTAATCAGAGCCTCTTTTGTTCCAGTGGACAAGAAATTTTCTGATGTTTATCACTTTACATTGCAAACGGGACAATACAAGCCCACAGCACTTGCGGCATGAAAAGGATGGGTGTGTATGTGCAGTACATAACTGTAGGTTTTTTGTCAGTACTTTAATTTGTATAGTACATATGAAGGTGATAATAAATACAGATAAAAATATAACAATGCGATCGGCCAAGACACCACTATGCTCCAACAATGAATCACGTCACTCATTGCATTGTCGCACACCACAGACGGCGGCTGACAACTAAGCTACAAAATATAGAACTATATGCCGCTGTTCTAGAGACCTGGAGACATATATTAGTGCATGTCATCAATCACTCGAACAAGGGCTGCACTGAACGGGTGTATAAATGTTGGTACGTTACTTAATAATAGGTGTAATGGCTGTGATATACACGCCCACTCAGCCGTACCGTTTTTTTTTATCTCAACACTCCCAGTTGTTGATAAAGCTGTCGCCGTTGTTATGAAGTTTGTGCTAATTTCTGATCAACATTATCAACACTCATAAGACTCATGGCCATCCTTATCTTCAAAGCAGGAGTAAGGTGGGCGTTGCTTTTTCATATTGGTGCGCAAGTTCCGCATTGTCGAAATAGCCGCTTGGTGATAGGCGGCCCTGATAATGAAAGCCACACAGCACTTGTGCGCTACTACAGGCAACCATACTTTTCGTCCTGTCGACGTCGGACAGCGCACGCTCTCCCGACACCCAGCCACGCTCCAACCAGGACTTCAATAGCGCCGTCTTCTTATAGTCAGGTTGACACCTGAAGAGGCTTCAGCATTTCAAAGAAGTCACCAACAAGCTGCAAAAAAAAAAATCAACCATGCATCCGGGGCCTTACCGGGCAGCTTCCAAGGCAGGTGCGTTCGTCACCATGTTGGCCTTTTATGACATCTACACCAAGCATGGCTTACTCTCTAGAGACCCTCAGTATGAGAGTATTGTTGTTCGAGGCATGGTAGGTGGCTACGCGGTCAAAGTTCACTGCACGCTTAAAAGGGATTCTGGTGAAGATTTTGTCGGCTTTTGGCTGGGACTGTGTGATGGTGAGTGGAACCACTACTGCGAGTGGCCCTTTTCGAAGAAGGTCACGCTGATCGTCACGCATCTAAGCAACCGAGAAAAGGACATCAGACTGCCCGTCACTCCAAGTGGACATCTTATGACCAAGAAGCCGGCTCATGGTGACTGTAACATTGGTATGGGCTCTAAGTATGTAAATTGGAAGCACATTGAACGGAATGGTTTCATAGTTAACAAGACGTTATACGTGAACTACGAATTCGTATAGGGCAAGTCTTCGCGTGTTTTCTCTTCGTGTTTTTGCAAAATAAACATCGTCTTACAATTTAATTCTATAAAATAATTTACGCAGGCGTGCAGTGTCGCAATGTGGGGCTTTTAATGTTGTTATAATGTATCTTAACAGCTCGATGAAAGGTCCTGTGGTAGACTTACTAGCAAGAAGACGGCTGTGGTGGTGCATTCAACGTATCATCTTATTTATATTGACGTAACGAAGTCTAATACAAAGAAATCATTGGTATAGCAGTCGAGCTGTTAATCAGAAACATCACCGTTGCATTGGCACGCTGTCCTGCGTGCGTAATAATCTTCTTGTGTTCTTAGTCGTATTCATACAAATTGCAAGAAAAGATACATGGTGCAGCACAATATTTACTGCGCTTGTCCTTCATACTCTTCACCTGCTCATAATCACCATGCCGGTGAAAATCTTCTTCCGTAGAGGAGGCCATTAGGTTTCAAGCCGGTCGCCGTGCGGAGCCTGCTGTAGTGTTCTTGGTTTAGTATTGAATGGTTTCAGCTTTGTGGTTTCCGTTTTCAAGTCTCTAGTTAATATCTTGCGGAACATATCCCGAAAGTTGGTGATCATGTTGATTAGATCTCTTGGCCAGGCATGATTCACCTGGTCAGCGTCTCTGCCGCCAAATTAATTGCCGCTACAGTCTTTCTTCCGCAGCGGTGTCAAAAGAATTCCAGGGGCACTGGTACCTACGAATGGACGCTTCATCAGACTTACGAATCTTCGGGTGGTCTACAAGGAACTTGAATCCACATTGAACGATTTCTAGACCATCATAGGTGTGCGCTCATTCGGACGAGGGGGTATCGCGTGTAGGTCACCGGACCAGAGCTGTGTAGAGGATCTACCCAAATGTACCTCGCCTGCCGTTACCCCGGTGACCGCTTTGTTATGATTAGCAGAGCAAGGACATAGCTCTGCAGGAGACTGTCATCGGTCAGCCCTGCTGACACGGTCCGCGTCCTGCAGCAACACTAGAGGCGTCCGTGCGCGCCACATCGAACGTGCATCGCC
This sequence comes from Rhipicephalus annulatus, assembly GCA_013436015.1. Lineage (NCBI taxonomy): Eukaryota > Metazoa > Arthropoda > Arachnida > Ixodida > Ixodidae > Rhipicephalus > Rhipicephalus annulatus. The sequence goes on from WOVY01010833.1 coordinate 557,471, forward strand.
GTCGCGGAGACGCGACGTCGGCGTCGGACAAGAAGCGCGTGCACTGGCGAGGGTATAAAAAAAAAATTGCCCGCAGCTTCCCTCAGGGGAACACCGAGGAGGATGCGGAGCATATAATTGGTTAACGGGGTGTTAAATTGCGACTTACTTGGGTCCATGGCTAAATTGGTTAACGTGGTTGTAGGAGGGGGTGTTAAATGAGTGAACACGTACACACGTATGCGAAAGGGCGGCGCTGGTCGAAGGGACGTCGATCATTGTGTTTGTGGATTCGTTGGAATTCATTTCACCGCGACCTTGGACGTCGACGCGCCGTACAAACCAACCGACGAGCGGCAACTGAGCGAGCGAGCGCCGACCTTGAGTATATATACAGCGCGACGGCGCATGCACTGTCAGCTGTCGAATGTTCGAGAAGGGGGAGAAGCGCAACGGCTCATGCGCGCGCGTCAGCCGCCGATGTTCTCGAAGCGCGACGGCGCATGCGCGCGCGTCAGCTGCCGATGTTCTCGAAGCGTGATGGCGCATGCGCGCTACATTATACAGCTAGCGAATGTTCGTGAAGAGGAGAAGCGCACGCGGTGTGTAGAGGAGGAAGGGTGCACAGATGGTGGAGGAGTGAAGCGCGCGCGGTGTGTAGAGGAGGAAGGGATGCACAGATGGTGGAAGAAGGAGGAGGAAGCTTGCGGACGGCGCCGCACAACAAGCCTCGAGTATTAGATGCTCCGCATCTAAAAATGGCAGCATATCCACGGAGTGAATGCTGAATAGTGGGGCGAAGCATCCGTCCGTCCATTCGTTCTTGCTTCCGTCCATCCATGCGTGCCTCTGTGTGGCCGCCCATACGTCCTTCCACCCGTCTGTGCGTGCGTCTGTTCGTGCGTCCGCACGTTCATCTGTGCGTCTGCTGCTGCTTTCGTCCATGCATCCGCTCCTGCGTCCATCCATGCGCCCATGCAGCCATCCGCGCGTCCGTCCATGCATCTGTCTGTGTGTCCGTTCGTCCACCTATTCAACACTCCAAGTACCACCACCTCGCATCTTTTCGTCACATATTCGGATGGATAGATGGATGGATGGATGGATGGATGGATGGATGGATGGATGGATGGATGGATGGATGGATGGATGGATGGATGGATGGATGGATGGATATGGCTGTGCCCTTTAGATCGGGCGGTGGCTAGCGTCACCAACCCGTAATGAATAATGAACCAAAAAGTAGATTTAAATATTTTTTCCCTTTAAATAGTGAGGTTGAAACTTCGTACTTTGCAGTGAAGTGTTTAATTTTCACTCGTGCCCTTCACTTTAGCCACCAATCAGATAACCTACTTCTAGTTAATTCTACCCGCTTAAAGTCTACTTTGCCGTCCCTGTCCCTAAACACCAGCGCTTTGAAAAACTCTGCGCCATCATCCTGAACTATAGGGTGAAACCCTTTACAAACCATTATCAAGTGTTCGTCAGTTTATTCTTCCTCTCCACACGCACTGCATACCGTGTCTACCCCTTCGTCCTCGGCCCGATATGTCTTGGTTCGCAATAATCCTGTCCTTGCCTCAAACAGTAGAGAACTACCCCGAGTATTAAAATAGATCCTTTCCTTGGCAATTTCCTGCGTAAAAGTTCGATAGATCTCTAGTTCAGACTTCTTAATCATGCCGATTCTCCACATATTGATCTCAGCTTCCTTCACCTTCTTCTTAACCAATAATTCCTTTTGGTTTGGCCCCCTGCAGTTTTTCAAGTATTTACCAGTCAGTTTTCTGGTTCGCTTCCTCCAGTTTATATTGACATTCTTCATGTACAAGTTGCTGAATACCTTCCTAGCCCAACGCTCCTCCCCCATTTCTCTCAATCGCTTTTCAAATTTTATCTTGCTGCAAGATTCCTTGCCCTCAAATGATGTCCATCCCATACCACCTTGTACTCCCTGATTTGGTGTATTCCCGTGAGCTCCTAAAGCAAGCCTACCTATTCCGCGTTGCTCAATTTCTAATCTTGTTTGAACTTCTGATCTCATGCACAAGACTGCATTGCCGAACGTCAGAGCAGAAACCATGACCCCTTTCCATATTCCTCTCATAACATCATATCTATTGTAATTCCACAGTGCCCTGTTTTTCATTACCGCTGCATTCCTGTTACCTTTAGTCGTCACGTATGTTTCGTGTTTCCTTAGGTACTCGGCCCCATTGCTTATCCATACGCTCAGATATTTGTATTTATCTGTTATCTCTAGCGTGACCTTTTGTATCCTAAGCTCACTACCTTCATTGTCATTAAGAATCATGACTGCTGACTTTTCCTTACTGAATCTGAAATCTAACCTATCTCCCTCATTACAGCAGATGTCCACCAACCTCTGCAAATCTTCCTTGTTGTAGGCCATTAGCACTATATCATCTGCGTACATCAATGCTGGTAGTGCCTGTTCAATGAGTTTTCCTTGTTTCACGAAAGAGAGGTTGAAGCCCAGTCCACTTCCCTCTATATGGCAACTAATTCTTGTAGGTACATCATGAATAGTAAGGGTGACAGGGGACATCTTTGTCTAAGCCTCCGTTTTACCTCTGCAGGCTTGGATACCTGTTTTTTTCACATTATAATTAACTTGTTACCTTTATAGATATCCTTTAAAAAATTAGTGACTACATCTTCCATGCCTAGTGTGTCCAGTATTCCCCAAAATTCCTCTTGAACCACGCTATCGTACGCTCCCTTGATATCCAAAAACGCTAGCCACAGGGGCCTGTATTTCCTTTTCTGCTATTTCGGTGCACTGTGTCAGTGAGAACAGGTCATCTTCCATCCTTCTGTGTTTCCGAAACCCATTCTGCGAGTCTCCCAGCCCCCCCTTATCTTCTATTTATGCCTGCAGTCTTTCCTTTATAATCTGCATCGCCAGCCTGTAGAGCACTGATTTCACTGTTATAGGACGGTAGTTGTTTATGTCAGCTTTGTCCCCCTTTCCTTTAATGATCATGCTTATCCTGGTAAGTTTTCATTCATCGGGAACTTCACCATCGATTATTATTTTGCTCACTGCCTCTCTCAAAGCCTGCTTAGACTTCGGACCTAGTGTCTTTGTCAGCATAATTGGAATGTCATCTTGGCATGTTGATGTACTACTAGAAACCCTTTTCTCAGCCTTTTCCCACTCTCGTTGTGAAAATGCAGCCATTGCATCACTTGATTCATCCTTGCCTATTGTGGTGCATACACCACTTCTTTGTTGAAAATTTTCTGTCACCCTTGTTCTTATATATTCAATAGCTTCGTCCCCGTCTAGCCTAGCACCTTGAGCTGTAGTTAAAAATCTCTGCTCTAGGCTCGTCTCATTTCTTAGGGAATTCAGATGGTTCCTAAATTTCGCAGCTGCCTTTTTATCTTTTTTATGTACTCCTGCCAGCCACTGAGCTCCCTTTCTTGTAATCTTTTCATTGATCAGAAGGGATGCATCCCTTCTACAGCTTAGAAAGATTTCCCATTTTCTTTCAACATCATCTGTCGGTTCACCCCGCTTTTTAGCATGTCTGTGTTCCCTAGAGGCTTCCTGACGTTTTGCTATAGCTCTCTTAACTTCCTCATGCCACCGAATTTTGGGTTTGTGTCTTATTTTCCGGAGTGACTTGTCCCGTGCCTTAGCGAGCTCTAGCTCAAAAAGTCTAATTAGATTCGTGTATGCCCACACTGTTTTATTATCCTCAGTAATTACTTTCTCAATTTGTGTAGTGGCTATTTCCATTTGCCCTTCTGAATAAAAATTTTCCTGTAGTTCCTCATCTTGTCTCCTTCCCACTTTCACGGCTCTTCCAAAACTCCGCTTGATACGTTTTTGATCACTACCCAGACTTCTGGAGCCACCTTTATTTATGTGCATTCCCCTGAGCTTATCATACATCCTATGTGACATCAGTGCGTAATCTGTCGTCGACTGCAGCCTTCCTACCTCCCATGTTATTTGCCCTTCACACTTCTCGGTACTGTTGCAAATGATCAAATCAAGCCTTTCACACATATCCATGATCATTTTGCCTGTCGGGTCGGTATACCCATCTATATCTTCTATGTGTGCATTCATATCTTCTAGTATAATAATCTCGCACTCTCTTCCTAACTCCTGAATGTCCTTTGATATACGCTCTACCATTGGCTGGTTTTCCTCTCTGGCCTTTGCTCCCGTCCACAAGCACACGAAACCAAGGAGTGTCATTTGCCCGGCCACTTTTCCTTTTAGCCATAATTATTCCTTGCACTTTTGCTTGACCCTTTGCCAGTCTGTATATTTTTGAATGAATGCCCCACTACCATCTCCCTTTCTGCTGCCTTCTGTTCTATTACAATATTCGCATGCGTAGTCCGGATTGTTAGGAGGTTGTTCCATGCCCCTCAGATGTGTTTCTACAAAACCGTATAACATCGGCCTGTCCTCCCTTAGCTGTTCTTCTATCTCTTCCCACTTCAGCCTGTTCTTGCCACTCTGCATGGTAATATACCCAATGTCTGAATTGGCTCGGCACTCGTGGCTGCGTCTATTTCTGCCCAGGACTCTACCTATCCTAGATACTGGTGCCACCTTGGAATCGTATCTGTCCATACCACTTGTGAAACAGTCTCCCTGGTTGTTTTCCTCGTTACTAGCTATCCTCCACCCCGAAGGGACCGCGTGGCCCCCAAAAAAGCTACTGCGCGTCCTGCAAGTCGCCAAACCACCTCATGACCTAGCCGTCCATCGAAGTGAATTCTTTCTCGTTGAAAACAACCCCACCTATGCACCTCTCTGTTTATTTCCACCACCTCAAAGCCTTTCTTTCGACCCATCCGCCATATCTCTTGGTTTGCGTTGGCAACCGCTCTTTGCAGGTTGACATCACGCACCTGTACTACCGGTATCGTGCATATCGCTACCTGTACCTCAGGAGAAGTGGCGCGCATGTATAAATCCTACGTATAACGACAGCGCGCGCACCCATGCGGCCCCTCCTCAGAGGCTTCAAAGCGATCTGTAGGCGCCGCTTGCCACTAAGCACACTTCCCTATTCTAGCCACTGTATTGTTTTGAAGCTATAAAAGTCATAGAGTTTCTTAATATACACTAGAGGGAACTCTGGTGGCGCTAGTGTCTATGGGAGCTGCAACGCACGGCGCTTCAGTGAGCATGGGAATGATGGGTAGTACACACATTTGTCTAAACTTCGTACATCGGCCAGCTTTTTGCTCGATGTGTGTTAGTGTGGCTTGAAGCTGTTTTCTCACGAAACAAAAATCAGCAAATGTTCAGCAATTGCGCTTCACCGCCCTATTTTTTTTTTTCGAATTACCTGAGGAGAAGTGGCGCGCATGCCTTCGACGCCTTACGCCAGTGTGGTTGCTAGTCTTGCTGTATCTTCATTTAACACATCGTTTAAACCGCCCGAAATTATCACGATATTATATTCTTATTCCTCACATAGAAGCACCGTCATCGAGCGCACATTCCAAGGACTGAACGAGAGGAGGTACACGCACACTTTCTTATGGCTTGCGCTTCGTGTCTACTTCCCACCTTTAACCACCTCGAGTTCATGGTATATACTAGTTCACTGTATTCATGGCACTGTGGCCCAACGCTCGCTAAACCTTTCTAAAACCTTGGAGGTTACGCCCAGCGAGTATAACGTAGCAACCCTTTCTTGTCTTCTGTGCGTTGTTGAACAATAAAAAATTTGCAGCGTGCGCGTTAACTAAAAGCCGAATTCTCCTGTCTCTCATCCTGCCTTAGCAGCCATTGGCATGCACATTGAGCACTATCTTTTATTGTGCAACAACGCACAGAAGAAATCTCTCACCGGCACCACCTTGGAGGTCAAAATGTTATACTTGTAACACACTACTACAACGGCTACGAGGGACAAACGGGTGCCGCTATAAGAAACTTCGCCCCTAAAAGCACGTCGCGTGTTCGCTCACATCTCTCTCTCTGGCCATCTCTTGGGCCTGTGGTGTTTCATGTCATGGCACTTCCAAATGCCTAGTCTATTGAACTCCTTTAGATATGTAACTAAGTTATGTGATTGTGTCGTGAAGAAGTTTCCTAAGAGTTCCTCCTGTCTTGGTGCCGAGGTGTCCGCCTGTAGCCCGCTCCTCGGTCACATAAGATTTCTTTATGCCTATCTTTGCGTGTACCAAAGACCTTGTGCAGGGCTTCGACTCAAAGTTCAGCTAAGACCCCAAAGAGGCTCCCTGGAGCAGTTGTCATTTCGATTTACTGATGTAATCGCGTTGTAAACAACGAGAGGATCCTAACTGAAACTGTCATCACGATATTTGTGGGCACAGCATGCCCGTCAGAAATGAAGTTATGGCCATTGATTTTTCACTTGGAGCCTCTCGATTCTTGAACTGTTCAATGCAAGAACTGTTGGAGATTTAGCCACAGTGCGCGAGAATGATAACCGAACCTTCCCTGCCGTGCCTGCGTATAGAGCCATTCTTTAGGCGAGTGTACTGAAACGGCAGGAAAGTGTTGTCTCTGTATACAGATGGAGTCACTGCACATACACCTCTGACTGTTCTGCTTGTTCTCAGAAGGTTCAAATTCTGGAAATTATTAACTGCCACCGCTGTTCGCGAAGTGAAGCTATTGACATTGTTAGAGACAAAGGTATTGCATGTTCTGGCATTACAGCACGCCGCACTTCAAGTATACATTAAAATATATCAAAGGCTATTGATACTGATGTAGAAAAAACAGTTACTCAGGCTGTGGATAAGGGCATATACAACCTGTGTGACTATGGCGCAAATGTTATCAAATCAGATGGTGCAAGGGGTCCAGACAAGCACATAATCTTTAGTATCAGCCACTACCAGCGATGCCACTTAGCTCCATAATGTTGTGTTGGACGAATTTTCTGCATCTGTTGGCAAAGCTGAGCAGTCGAAGCCAGTGCCACAGGTGCACTTGGACCGACATACGCCTCAGCCGAGTGCTACAACAGATATCGAAATCGATATGCGAGCTCATAAACGTACCAGATCACCTATCTTCACCGATCTCAAGTGGAAAGCTAAAAGGAATGAATCAGTTGAGTGGCATCGCTGGTAATGGCTTATACTAAAATTATGTGCTAGTCTGGACTCTTTGCGCTGTCTCATTTGAAAGAATTTGTGCCACAGAGTCATATAGCTTAGATATGAACTTATCCATGTCCTTAGCCACTGAGTTTTCCACAGCAGTTTGAGTAGCCTGCGACAGATGTGAATCTATACTTGAAGCGTGGTACGCGGTAATGCCAGAATATCCAAAAGCCCCGCCTCTAGCCATGTCTACGGCTTCGCTTTGCAAGCAGCAACGGTAGTCAATAATTTCCGGAATTTGATCCTTCTGAGAACGAGCAAAACAGTCTAAAGTGCCTGCGCAGTGACTCTCTCCACAGAGACAATACTTTTCTGCTGGTTCAAATCACTCGCTTGAAGAATGGCTTTTTGCGCAGGCGTGGCAGGGAAAGCTCGATTATCATTCTCCCGCACTGTGGCCAAATCTACAGAAGTTTGTGCATTGAACCGGACAAAAATCGAGGGGCTCTACGCAAAAATCAATGACCATAACTTTATTCCTGACGGACACGTTGTGCCCACAAATATAGCGTGACAGTTTCGGTTAGGGTCCTCTCGTTGTTGACTAGGCGAATACATCGGTAAATAGAAGTGACGCCATCTTAAAAGAGCCTCTCTCGGGTCTCAGCTGGACTTAACTAGGAGTCGATGCCACGTGCAGGGCCTTTGGTACACGTAAGGTGAGGTGAATGAAAGCAATCTCTACGGTAGCGGCAAACGAGGTATATATTTGAGTAGATCCTGCACACAGGTCTGGTCCGGTGACCTAAACTTTTGTTTAACCTTTATTTTCACACAGGATATCTACACACGATATCTATGCATGATAACTATATATACACGATATCTACACACGATACCTATACACACGATACCTACACACGATACACACGATAATCAAAGCACTCACTATAGGTAGCCTAAATTATAAAAATTCTGAATGCCTACTATTTATCTAGCCCCATCTTCTTCTTTCTAATTTCATATTACACGGCTTTTCGCCGTGGCTTTTCTTCTGCATACCTGTCGAGGGTAAGTGCCCCTTACCGAGGATTCGCCTAACAAACAAGTAGAAAACAAACCTCGCGTGGCAGCATCGCAGCGCGTGATTCCAGCTAGCAAGAAACGCGTGGAAATAGGCATCATAATCTTCATCATTTGCCTGGGCTCCTCAGCCGAAGCCCACGTAGCCGTCGCATGGTGATCTCGCGTACCTCGTCGTTATACCACTGGACATGGTCTCCATAACGAATGCTGGTTTCTTTCTTGCGTGGTGTTCCGGTGCTTGAGTGCCTGGACTACATCGTTCCTGCCGCGTCCACGTCGATTCCCACTGTTGCTGCCAACTACCGTCTAGCTACTCACTCCCAGTACCACAGCGACATTCACAGGGTGAGTCAACTCATGAACATTCAGTTTGTATGTGAAAACCACTGCTGTGATTCTTCGTTTACACAAATTTTATCCAGCATCTGCGGGCTTTGAGAAGATTTTAACGCAATGAACAGTGGTTTACTATGTGCTTGTTCTTTCCTGCGTCACGAAATCTGCGGCTCACAATTTGGTATAGAACGTATGTTCCGCAAATAGTTGACCGGTGAAAGACCCAAAGAAGTACAAGTTTTAGATATGTTTGGCAAAAATCTCAGAAACATCTAAGGCTCACTTATGAATGCACCGTTTCCCTGGGTTGTTAAGACGTATGGCCTCGCATATATAAAAGTTGCCGTACTCCTATGACTGAATAAAGCACAAGTAAATTTCGCGAACTTTTGCTGAATATTTTCGCAAAGTTCGAAACCTTTTCCAGACACATTTTGTAATGAGCACCAAAATGTTTTCTTATTTTAGTCACTTTTTTACATGCCAGCTGGTCAGAACAAGCAGCCGCCGCTATGCGGTGGACACCAAAACTCGCTGTGATTTGGTCATCTACAATTGTTCGTCACAGAGGTGAAATATTGCGCGCAATCAGAGTGGTTCTTTCTCACCTTACGCGTGTTTCGGCCCTTGAATTCTGATTAGGCTTCTCAGCGTCTGGCCTATTTACCTTTTATTTTCAGAGCACAAGTTTGCGTTCCCAGTTACCAAACAAAGAAAGCACTATTGAAAAAAATTGACTCGCTGGCGTCTTTCACTTGCTTCCTTATGCATTAGTTTATTTGGGCGTGTGCAGCAGCTCTACCAACACATGTTGCCAGCCATTTGTAATGAGAGCCTGCGTAACGTGAGTAGCTGTGGACACCGTAATAAAACTGTTTAAGGAAGCAAGCTAAAGCGCCTCACCTCTAAAATGTAGTTCACGCATGTCACCAGCATGCAGTGGCACAACACGGTGGCTACGTTTGTTCGCCTTTGAGCTACATTGCTTCTGGGCACTATGCTTTGAACCATGTAGTTTCCTATAGGTAACAATAAGGGGAATCTTACTCTGCGACGGGCACTGCACGGATTTCCTTAGTATTTGTGCATGCTGTTTTCGAACGCACTTGGAGCTTCATTTATTGCTGTGTGTTGGTTCTGTTTGGAATGATAGACGACACGGTTGTGACCTTCGTGACCCGGTTTGAATTGGTGAGCCCGAAAGGTCAAGGTGGTGAAGTGCAACTTCTGAACTTGTGCTGACTCCCGTTTCGTGACAAAGCGGCTCTAAGTCATGCGAAACCAAATTGAGCCAAAAGTATGAAGATTAGACAAATATTTTGACTACTATACCCCTTATTACCACGCTCACTGAAGCGAAAGTCACCTGAAGCAGCCAGCAGCTGCACTTTTTTTTCATGTAGACAACTACCCGTTTATCGTCACCTTAATTACGAGATTTCTTTAAGCACTAATGGGTTACATAAGGATAAGTTACGGAAGAGTTGCGTTTGTAATTACGGCGCTAAATCTTAGGCCACCTTATTCATGCCGCCCTGCCCAAAATCCCATGTCTTTCAGCCCAGCTGTGAGGGGATCAAAATATAAGCGGGATCGAGCAAGACAATGTGTTACTGGAATTGTGTTCTGGTTAAGTGAGCAGAGGTGCTAATCCGTGCAAGTGTCCCGCTGCTACCAGAATCACAGTGCTTTTTATTTAGTTCTCCTAGGGGAGGTGGCGAGATACTAATCCGTGCAGGTGTCCTGCTGCTACCAGAACCACAGTGTTTTTTTTTTATTTAGTCCTCCTAGGAGGGGTGGGGAGGGGACTGACATGTGGGGCAGCACGGTCTGCAGTGATGTCTGTCTTTCCATTGCCTCCTGAGTAGCGCAAGTATAGTAGCCCGGATGTTCATGACACGCCGGCCCAAGCTCCCACTACTTGGCAGATTTTACAGACATGTATCGCGTTGTCATGCTCGTCGGAGTTCACATTCCTTGTAGTAGTCTTATCAAGGAACACGTTCTCCATGGAACATGATGACCGCGCCTTGGGAACCTTTGAGCGTTGTACCTTGAGAAACTTCGATGTTTTTGAGTGCATATGGATAACAATTTATGTCAGAGTGAAAGCTAAATGCATGATAACATCTAAAATGACAATATTATCAACTGCAGTTCCCAACTTTCCGAGAAATTAAGTTAAATGCACAAGGACACATGCGCCGCTGTAGTACATTCTCAAAATGATACCGATGACGCCAGACGAACCGCCTACAATATATCACTAGTAATCGATCTAGCTGCACAAAATAAAGAACCTTCTGTGCGCCGCAATGAATTGCTGCTTGTTCGTTTCTGATCGATCCGTGGAAAAAGGACTGCGAGACATTGCTATGGGGAATGGCGCGAGTGGTTCTTAAATTCAATTTTCGCATGGTTACACTGGACAGGTCGTGCCACCTAGCGAGGCACAGGTGGACCAAAACACGTCTGTTATTTTGGAGCCAGTGGCAGAAAATTGATAATCGGCCGTTGTCGCTGCTTTGGCTCCTGCTGATTTCGTTTGTTCACTATTGTCAGTGACTGTGCAGTAAAAAAGGGACGTTATGCCCGGCTACAGAGACGTGAGTCAGCCCGCTTTTTGAGGCGGGTAAATTCAAGTGCGCTAACCTAATTCGGGTGACTAAGACATGGCTTTATTTTAAAATAAGCCCTTCCTTGGCACAAAAGTAACGCTACGGGTTTTCTGGACCGCTATTATTGCGATAGCAATTATATGGACATTCTCGGCTGGATATTGCCGCCGGCGTCGACATCGATGTAATGCACCGTATATGTCATCATCATCATCAGCCTTACTACGTCCACTGCAGGACAAAGGCCTCTCCCATGTTCCGCCAGTTAACTTGGTCCTATGCTTGCTGCTGCCAATTTATACCCACGAACATCTTAATCTCATCTGCCCACCTAACCTTGTCTCCCCCTAACCCGCTCGCCTTCTCTGGGAATCCAATTAGTTACTCTTAATGACGAGTGGTTACCCTGTCTACACGCTACGTGCCCTGCCCATGTTAATTTACTCTTCTTGATTTCAACTATGATATTCTTAACCCTTTTGGTTCCCTAATCTACTCTGCTCTCTTCTTGTCTCTTAAGGTTACACCTACCATTTTTCTTTCCAGTGCTCGCTGCGTCGTCCTCAATTTAAGCTGAACCCTCTTTGTAAGTGTCAAGGTTTCTGCTCCGTAGCTAAGTACCGGCAACATACAGCTGTTATATACTTTCCTCTTGAGGTATAGTGGCAATCTTCTTGCCATAATTTGGGAGTGTTTGCCAAATGTGCTCCACCCCGTTCTTATTTTTCTAGTTACTTCAATCTCATGGTTCGGCTCCGCGGTTATTACCTGCCCTAAGTAGACGTAGTATTTTACAACTTGAAGTGCACTATTACCTATCTCGAAGCGCTGTTCTCTTCCGAGGTCGTTGAACTTTACTTATGTTTTCTGCAGATCAATATTAGGACCCACCTTTCTGCTCTTCTTGTCTAACTCTGTAATCATGAGTTGCAATTCGTCCCCTGAGTTACTCAGCAATGCAATATCATCGGCGAAGCGCTGGTTACTAAGGTACTCTCCATTAACTCTTATCCCTAGCTGTTCCCATTGTAGGCTTTTGAAAACCTCCTGTAAGCACGCGGTAAATAGCATTGGGGAGATTATGTCCCCCTGCCTTACACCCTTCTTGATTGGTATTCTGTTGCTTTCTTTATGAAACACTATGGTAGCGGTGGATCCCCTGTAGATTTCTTCTAGGATGGTTATATATGCTTCATCGACACCCTGATTCCACAATGTCTGCATGACTGCTGATATTTCTACTGAATCAAACGCCTTCTCGTAATCAATGAAGGCTATGTATAGTGGTTGGCTATATTCTGAGCATTTCTCTAATACCTGATTGATAGTATGAATGTGGTCGATTGTTGAGTAGCCTGTTCTAAATCCTGCTTGTTCCTTTGGTTGATTGACTTCTAATGTTTTCTTTACTCTGTTAGCAATTACCTTTGTAAATAGCTGGTATACTACAGAGAGCAAGCTGATCGACCTGTAATTCTTCAAGTTCTTGTCATCTTCGTCCTTATGTATTAAGATGATGTTAGCATTCTTCCAAGACTCTGGTACTCTTCACGTCATGAGACACCTTGTAAACAGGGTGGCTAGTTTTTTTAACACATTCTGTCCTCCGTCTTTCAGCAGATTTGATGTTACCTGACCTCCCCAGCAATTTTGCTTCTTTGCATGTTCTCTGAAGCTTTTCTGACTTCTTCTATCATTACTGTTAGGGCGTCATCTTCCGTATATGTATACGTATCTATATATATCAAAACGCAAGAAAGAAAGAAATACAGCAAAAAGACTGGTGCGCGGAATCAAACGTGGGATCTCCGCGTCGTGAATGCGAGGCGTTAACCACCGAGCCACCGTGAGGTGCCGCGGTGGACGTTCAAACGGCAAGGTATTTATATCTACCACTTACCGCTATTAGCAGGCATCTCAGAGGGGAACTATAGTGTTTCCAGCATTATCAGCAAGACGACTCAGTGAGTGCGTGGTGGCTCTCATCTCTCACGCGTACTTTGACCCGCGTAGAGAATAAGGGGGTCTACGGTCAATCGCGCGAGCTTATCTTGCAGTGGGGCGGTACGTACGTGTCGTACGTATTCTGTTGTAGTTGCTGGGCACACAAAGGTCACTGCAATCGTTGCACATCCTCCATTTTCGAAAAGAGCAAGCTTTTCAATCAGGGCGAAGTAAACACTGAGACGCTTATTCGCGTTCATCTGTACCAGTGAATACGTTTCGTGTGTCATTTGTACGTGATAAACGCGGGGCACGTTTCGATCTGCTTGCCATTCTGCGCGTGACCTGCGAATTTGTTTCTATCACGTTCATTGTTTCGCTTTTGTGGCAAAGCTTACGATCCCCTTTTTCAACAATACACGTCGGCCTAATTGCTGCCTTTAGTGTCCGTTTAAATTTGAGGTAACTTTGCAGTTGAGGATTTAATCAAATTGTATATCAAGAAGAATAACAGCATACATGTTAAACAACATTAAAATTTATGCAGGTGTGCAGGCGACTTCAACCAGTTAATTGTGCGACTGTGGGCAGAGTATACGTACGAACTGACCGAGCTTTTACACTTTCTGAAATTCGCTAACCTGACATATACAACATGAAAGGCTTGGAAGAAAGCGTTGCTGATCACCTCCTTCCCTGCTCGGCGTCGGATGATGAGACGTGCCAGATTGTATCTAAGCTAGTGACATTAAAAAAAGCTACTCCTTGGTTCTTCATTTGAAATTGAAGAGGAGCCCGAGACGTATAACCAACTATCTATAACAAATTCGCCGCTCGTAGCAGCACCCCTGGTAGACGTTGATTCGCGCCGGCTTCCACCACACTCAGAACTCCTTAAATGATTGTTGTCAAGATATCTATGCGTCGGTATTGTCAGCCTCATGTTGTCCCTCGATGAAGACGCAAGCCTGTCTCTCCTGCGCTCCGTATGCAAAAACAAAGGCATGAGAACTTTAACAAAGGGTGACATTACTCCATCGGTAATGAGCACCGTTTTTGCTATTTACCTAGTCTGACGAATATACAATACCTCCATATAACTTTGCAGAGATGCCTTAATTGAACCACTCTGCGCACTATTGCAGGCGTTATTGTCTCTGCAAGGCCCACAACTACGAGGCAAGATTACCGATGACTAGTTGGCTGGCAGGCTCATAAATACATTGCTAAAGAAACCCACCCTGGAAGAACTACATTCGGAAGATGTAATAGAAATCCATAGTGACGCACATAATCAAACTCTAAAGGCATATTTCCGCTCAACCACAGTGCTGAAGGTCTTCACTATCACCATTAATGACCTGTCTCTGTAAACGGCCGTACTTGAAGGTATTTTAGAAAACGGGAGCATTGAGAAGCTCACCCTCCGCTTGTTCGAAGGCACAGAAGAGAGCAGGGCCCTCGTGATTGATATGTGGGGTTTAACGTCCCAAAACCACTATATGATTATGAGAGACGCCGTAGTGGAGGGCTCCGGAAATTTAGACCACCTGGGGTTCTTTAACGTGCACCCAAATCTGAGCACACGGGCCTACAACATTTCCGCCTCCATCGGAAATGCAGCCGCCGCAGCCGGGATTCGAACCCGCGCCCTGCGGGTCAGCAGCCGAGTACCTTAGCCACTAGACCACCGCGGCGGGGCAAGGGCCCTCGTGTCACGCATAATAAATGATAAGGGCGCACTACGCTCGCTTGCCATCCTGTCTGCAGACAGCGAGCCTCTTGGGCTGCACTCTCTTTATGACTGCTGGGTCACACCTCTCATTCAGAATGACACGCTGCAAGAAGTGGCGCTTTCTGTGTCCATGCTGCATCCGACAATGTGGTTCAATATATTCCGAGCCCTGCCGACAAAAAAGAATATGAAGATGCTCACGATTTGCTCACTTTCACGGTATTGCAGCAGCTAATGCAGCAGCTTTGAACCAAGCTTACGGGAAGTGGTTTGGAAGAAAAAGTTCATCTCAGCTATTCTACCGATTTCAGCGCGGACACTGAAGTGCTGAAGTGCAAGGCGGTGCAGGGAGCAGACTTCTCCCTGGTACAATCCGTTGGCCATCTATTAGCTGCCCTGCATTCATTGCCAATGTGCAATCACCTGAGGACGTTTGATATGCACATAGTCAGCGAGCCTCACTGGCACTGGCGAAATTTGTGAGGTCAGCTGTCGCGCTGCACCTAATGCACCTTCGCGTGATGGGTGATGGCCAGGATCAGGTGGATGGTCAGAGCCCATGGTAGAATGTCATCCTAGAGTCAATCTTTCGAAGCAATAGCGTGGAGAAACTGTACCTCACACTGTCAGGCATGAGCATCCAAGACAGCCAGAACTTTGCCGACTCAGTAAAGCGTAGCAGGCGCTTGCGA
Organism: Rhipicephalus annulatus; assembly: GCA_013436015.1. Taxonomy (NCBI): domain Eukaryota; kingdom Metazoa; phylum Arthropoda; class Arachnida; order Ixodida; family Ixodidae; genus Rhipicephalus; species Rhipicephalus annulatus. Next base: position 572,947 of record WOVY01010833.1, read on the forward strand.
GAATCGCGCTCATTTGTGAACACACCCGAGGCGAATAATACTGCTTTCTTTCGGTGCCTTTCCCAGAACATTGAGGGCGACCACACACTAGCGGCTATAGAATTCTGGAGTGGCCTAGACCGTCATGATGCCAGCGACTGGCTTGCCGTCAAAGAGACTGTGGAGAAACGCTGGTTTTGTTCCACGGGCAGCGAGGATCAAGCAAGCTTCACAATATGACAGGTATTTGTAAGGAAATTGTGGTCACTTGTTCTAAGACAAGCCAGGGCTGCCGTCGAGTGGATTTTTAATGCGCGCATTGTATCCGGTATCGTGTAACATGGTAACGTAAATAAGTACATGTGCAAGCCAAAAGCCCTTATTGAAGCAGCCAATTCGTATACGTGATCTGAATACAGTTAATTTCGCACAAGAGGAATACCTTTTGGTATAATGACAATCATGAAAATGTGCTCAGGGTTTTTCACTCTTTTTTTGTCCGTAAATGCATAGATAAGTTGCAAATAAAGGTACATCTATAATCAATTTTAAGTATAATAGCTGGAGTCCTTGCCAGAGAGAGATTAATTTTGCTTTATTCTGGGGGGAAAGTCATTACCAAAATCAAACTACGAAGCTAATTTTTTTTAGAATTCGCAGATTGAATTTCGTTAGTATATCTTGCATGATTTCAGTACAGCTTCCGATAGTGAATTAATATAGAATAGAAAGTGCCAAGCTATATATATTTCATGGTGGATATCGGTTTGTGCGCTTGAGAAGCCCGCGTAGGGTATCAGAATATAAAAAAAACATCATAGTAGAGCTGTTTTTGTAGATATGCCCACCCATCATGTAAAACTCCTTCTTTTAGGGGCCTTTGAGGTATCTTAAACTAATTAAGTAATTATTATTTATTTATTATTATTTGAAAACTTTGCTGCAGCAGCAGGCGGGTAACGTGAGCAACGTCACAGTTTCATCACGCGTCAGCCAAAACAGTATACAGACAACTTGTGCACTTCCTATTTGCTGACAGCTCCACCACGAGCTGCGTTGGGGTGACTCGATTCGCTTCAGTATGTATATGTAAAAACCATTACGTTCGCATCGGCAGACACAACAGAACAGCTTCGAAACAGCCCGTTTTAACTATAAATAGTAGAACGAATGGCTACATAATGCGCTCTTGGAGAATTTGAAAGGAGCCAGAAAGTAGCCTGGGAGGCAACATGAAATTTTCGCAGCCACACCTGGCTGATACGGGGGCAATTCATCACAATATGACCACCAACGGCAACCCCTTGCTTGGTAAACGCCATCGAGGGCTCCAATTTATGCATAAATTTGTGTACTATTATTCAAGGAATGTATATGTAAGCTAGATACTTCTAATATCACGGATATATCGCACACTTCGTGCATATTCGATATAGAATAATACTGTAGCTTTCTTCAGACTATGCTTTCGATTTCATCGGAAGCTATGTCGAACAAATGACTTTTTGACCGCAGCTGTCAAAAGCACTGCGTAGATCCATGAAAATTGAGAATTTTGTCAAGAGCATTATTTTTGTGTAAAAAATAGTCTGTTACGAAGAAGTCAGTGATGACCTTTCACACACTCCAAAAAAAAAACGAAAAATATAGGGTTTGCCGACTTGCCAGTTAAAGGAGCGGGGACATGAAATTAACGCATGCCACATTTTCCGTGTCCACGCGTAGGTATATACCCCCCAGTAATAACTCGCTACTGATAACACCACGAAAGGGCAAACGATTATCTGTAATATTTACAAGTACGACCTGAATCAAGCCCGATTGAAAGCAGGTTGGACGGAGTGAATTCAGCCGCCCATATTGCACATACTGTAATGTTTATTCGAGCCATAGAAAGCCCTGCGCTCATACTCATTGTCCCACCATTTGCACCACAGTTTCACGTACAAGAATAATGCTTCATCTAATGGCAGCCTTGTCCTCGTGCAGGTATATCGCCGGAGCTGTGGAGCGCGTCACCCGATACCCTGCCCTGATGACGAAGTCGCCAGGACTGCTAAACTCGACCATGCAGACCTTGATGTCTTGGTACGAGAGAACCTGATAAAAACACGATCCATAGATGGTTTCATGCGTAAAGTTGTGGCCGTGAACGAGCGAGTGATTTGTCACCTCGCCGACGACGACCGCATGCAATTGGACGAACTTAACGAGGACTGCTGGAGCCTCGTGCGGCGCTTCCTGGTCACCGACGACGTCAAGGCCGACGTAGTCCAGCTCGACAATGTGTGACCGAAGAAGTGATCAATAAAGCTAATGCCTTGTAATACCTCCTAGTGAAATAGGCACTTGCGATGCTCAATCGCCTGCAATCTATCGCCGCCTATACTGTACCTGGAATCAACTATATGAAAGTGCAATGCTGAAATTCTTGGGAGACGTGTTAAAGAAGGCAGTGAAGATAAGCGCGACACCTTGCTTGCAGCAGGTGCCCGTAATTGAACGCAAGCATAGCAGCTACGTCAATATAAAACAGTTTCTACACTTGGCTTGATAAACAGGATATGAGGAGGCGGAAGAAGGAAGGAGGAAGGACAGCGAAGTTAGAAAGGGGGTAATAAACTATCTGGACTGCTATGCGATTTTCAAGAAAAAGATTAACAATGATTAAAATCCCACCCAATATAAAAAAAGGCAGATCCCACGTGCAGTGCGTATCGCTGATATGCGAGGCACGAAAGAGAAATGTTGACATGTAACTTTAAAATCTGTACAACGTTACGAGGTGGAAGTAAATCATGCCACACAGGACTTTCGTGTCATGATTGTCATGTTTGGTAGTGTCGTTTACCTTCGTCATCTATTCACTTCACGTGATACCAAATTTAGTATATGTGGAGCTAGCGAAACAGCCGCGAGCACGCTATGAGCGTGGTATGTTGTCATGTTCTTACATGACACGCGCGTCAGGATTATCATGTTTGCACCAGTCATATATTTTGTCATCAATATACGCCACGTAACACCAAATTTGGTATATGTGGAGCTGTCAAAACGGCCGCGAGCGCATCTTGAAGGGCTCAATATACTCCAATGTAGCATTGACGCGCGCGAACGCTGGGCACAGCGACGCTACGTTAGCAAAACGCGAGCATTTTATGGCCTGACGCCAGGTGCGACCAGCGTCCGTCGGCGCGGCCCGCGGCCGACCGGCGCAAAATGCAACATGCTGCATTCGCGTCGATCCGTTACCCAGACAAACACTTCGTCTCCCTCTTTTCGTGACGGAGGAATGCTGGACGCGCTGAAACGATCATGCGTAAAAGCAACGCAGCGCGGCGCGCACCTGCGAGTATGTGGCATGACCGGCGCCTGGCGTGGCAACGCCAGCGCGATGCGACGAAATGAACTCCGGCGAGCACGCGCACCACGTCACGTCGAAATGTATTGGCGCCTTGACTGCGGCATCTAGTCCTGTTCTCACATGACACGCATCTCTTATTTATCATGTTTGCACCAGTCACATACCTTCGTCCTCCATTGGCGTCACGTAATACCAACTTTGGCATATCTGAAGCTAGCGAAACGACCACGAGCGCATCATCAGTGTGGCATGCAGCCTTGTTGTTACACGACATGCATGTCGTGATTATCATGTTTGGATGTGTCATTCAGCTATGTCCTCTGTTTGCGTCGGGTAGTACCTAGTTTGGTACATGTGAAGCTAGCGAAACGATCACGAGCGCGTCATGAGGGCAGCATGTAGTCATGTTGTTACATGACACGCATCTCATGATTATCATGTTTGCACCAGTCACATACCTCCGATATTTATTCACGTACTGTAGTATCAAATTTTGTATATATGACGCTAGCAAAATGGCCGCGAGGGCATCATGAGCATGGCATGTAGTCCTGTTGTTACATGACATCCATGTCATGATTTTCATGTTAGGGTGTGTCACTTGAGTTCACCGTGCAATTCTGCTTTACCATTCTAGTTTTGCAACATGAAATGTGAACAAAAGCACCACAAAAGCTGCAGGACCATAAAATGTCAGATATGATTTTCATACAGTCATGCTATGCCATAGCAAGTTTGGTATCGATACCATTATCGAAACGGCCAGGAGAGCTTAAAGTTATAGCATAGCTGGCCAGACAGACAGACAGACAGACAGACAGACAGACAGACAGACAGACAGACAGACAGACAGACAGACAGACAGACAGACAGACAGACAGAAGACGGATAGATAGACGGATAGATAGATTGATAGATAGATAGATAGATAGATAGATAGATAGATAGATACGCTTAAAGTAGCCGAAGTTCGATAAGAAATGCTTCGCATTAAAAAAACGTTAAGGTGACAGAATTGTAAAAGAAATAAACACAGCATATCCGCGAAGTGAAGGATGATGAAGTAGGGAAGCAGGATAATCAGTTGGTGTTACCTTCAATCACAATCTCAATCAGATGACAAATCAGGCGTTGGAATATGTTGCCCCGTATTGATTGGTGATTTTCACTTCGCTTACCAGATTTTCTTCCTGTCTTTCTGGCTGAATTTACGGCACTAATGTTAGCTTTGCGAAAAGTAAATATTTTCATTCCAGTCAAGGCAGTCATAACTGACTCATTATCAGTGTGCTCTTCACTGTCCGCATCCGGTCGCTCATTCATACTGAAACTTTTTAAATCATTGGTTCCCTGTCATCTCCGAAGTAGTCATTTAATCTGGGAACCAGGGCACAAAGGTTTGTTTTTAAACGAAATAGCTGATTCTCTTGCGAAGGCGTCGCTTTCAACATCCATCAGTCCGATTTTCTCTCATACAGTACTCATGACGGTGGCGCAATTTCGAACACCTAAAATCAGGCAAAATTTATCAGACCCTGCACTGATGGCTTCTCCAGAGTACAACCACTTGTTATTTCCCTGACACAGTGAACTGTCTAATACTAGGATGATGGAAGTTGTCATCATGAAATTTTGTTGTCGCGTTACCTCCCTAAACTTTTACTTGCATAGATCAGGTATATTGAATTCCCCTATGTGCATTTACTGTAATCAAGAGGAAACGATCAGTAATTTTTTATTACATTGTCGCCATTTCGATTTATTCAGGCAAACCATACTAGCACCACCTCTTCAAGGACTTGGCTTGCAATTATCACAACATGATCTTCATTATTTGGAGCCTCTACACTGGGTTTCAGCCAAAGGGATGTTTTATTCACCGTTGAGGAATCTATCACTGCGACTAAACGATTTTCTTGCTCAATTACGGTCTCACTTTTTTCTTTATTTTCCTTCTGCAAACTTGCTATCGGCATTTCAAATCAAAATTAAATTATAAAGGTTTTGCAGGAATGGCACAATGCTGAAAGTATAGGGCAAATTCACCTTATAATTGGCCAATCCCCTCCTTTCGGTGTGAGCCATTTGCACAGAAAAACAACAACAACAACAACAACAACAACAACAACAACAACAACAACAACACCTGTGACATCGACGACTCCCGCATGTGAACGAGTGTCAAGCGGTGTAGAGTTATGTACAATGTTTATTGGTCCTAACTTGTATATTGTGTTGAGTGGTGGATTTCGTTTTGCCTTGATTATCAGGGACCAATGGGGTCGGATCTAGCCGGAAGTTGGCAAACAGCCGGAAGTTGGTGAGTGCACGTCATACGGAATGTGTCTTAGAGCATGTTGAGAAGTCATCTATGGCCCAAGCTAGTCGTTGTCGATGATCATCATCATCTTCAGTGTCATAATTATTCTCATGACATATAGTGGGTAACCCGCATGTGCCGTGATGGCAGAAAGGGTATGTGTGGTCTGGAACGCGCTTGCTCATCGTTATGACTGTCATCGTCCCCACAACGTATCATAGAGCAAGATCAAGATTTGCCAGAGCAAGATTTGCCCTCTATCAGAAGCTCGGTGGAGGCCTTTTTATTTGATGAAGTTAAAAGATCATTCATAGTATTCTAGACTGCCTTCATGTCATTCATGATGGCCAAAAACTTATGTTTCATAGTACTTGATGCGTGCTCGCTTTATATCGGAGCCTTATTTATTTCTAACATGCCTAAACGGACGCATGTAAACGATTTGCTTTGTTTTAATAGGTTTGCTAAAACGTTTATCCCTTTCTTTTATTCTCTTTAGAAGTGATGCATCTATCCATGGCCTTCTAGCTTTTTGCTTGTTTGGAGCAATACAAGAGGAAAGGCCTGCTCACATAGTTGTGGTATTTTCAGAATATATGTGTCATACGCACGTACAGGTTCATTGATTTGTAATATTTCACTTAGATCTGCCGCAATAACCAATGTTTGAAATGTTTGAAATTTTTCAATTGAAATCTTTTTGTAATATTTTGGGTAAATTTTTTTCGCGCCGTTTAATTTGACTTTATGAATGCGAAGATCGGAAAGTGGTCACTGATACCAGGTATAGCAACATTAGCACATATTTCATTTTTCAACATTGGAGAAGCACAAGTCAAGAAGGGTTTCAGACACTTCAGTCACCCGTATAGGCATGTGAATTTTGTTCTCATTGTCGAAACAGAGCATAGTGCCAGGAAGGTTTTGTTTGTTAACGAAAGAAGATAACATCATCATCATCATCAGCTTGACAACGTCCACTGCAGGACAAAGGCCTCTCCCATGTTCTGCCAGTCAACCCGGCCCTGTGCTTGCTGCACTCATCAACAAGCGCTGCTCACTATAGCCCGTTGACTGCACATCAGATGAGCACGCAAAGGCCAACATCACTGAAATGTCTGCAATCAAAGCCTGCTTGCTGTTTTATCATCAAACAGAAGACAGAATTGGCAAGAGCGAGGAAATGGCATTTCAGAGGAGCCCGAAAGTACACTCTTAACCGCGTATCCTCTAGGTTTACCTTCACCAAATTTCATCCTTCATCTTATAGGTTACATGGGTCGACGTTTTATTGCGAAGCATTTTCTAGCGAACTTCGGCGACTTTGAGCGTATCTATCTATCTACCAAGCCGCTTACATTTGGGTGCTGTTGTGGTCACCCCCTTTGCGTGAACCAAAAATATCATGAGAGGGTAAGATAGTTTGACGAATTTGACGCGCTGTTCAAGAGATGAATAATATCACAATCCCATCGAGTACGCCATCAAACACTTCCCGCCAGACAGTGGCGCACACTCACAGGCGGGTATGTGCCACTGGTAAGCGGGTATGTGTCACAGGTGATTGACACTTAGAATCTACACAGGAACGACGAAAACACACATGTTCAATTTTATTGCGAGAGCGTTAAGCAATACCTCACATCGGCAGCGTGGATCCAATGAAGGCATAGAATGAATGTCAGTGTTCACTAAAACCCGACATAAGCAGCGTTGGCCAGCCGACAAATGAAAAAAAATAAAATTCAGAGTCTCAGCAGGAATCAAACAGAAGCATTTTGCGTGGAAGTCAAGCATTCTACCACAGAGCTATGCCAGGTCTCGAAATACTCGTCAAATACACGCTAATCTACGTGAAACGACAATATTGGTTGCAGTGCTGCTTACCCAATCTTATAAACATTACATTTGTACTACTTTAATACAGCCTTCACGTCGGGTTAACGTCAATTGTGCGGTGGTGCCATGCGCTGAAATCGATTTATGTAGCAGTGTCAAGGGCTAGCATCATCGCGAGTATCAGCGCTTCATATCAGCGTCTGGTGTTGCTAAAACACATTTCCAGCTGACATCGTTGTGGAAGTGGACAACTGGTTATATAAACATCTGCAACTCTTCAACATATGTCTCTGCGTGCATCGTTGGTACATGAATTTAGCGTCATATCATCACGTGTCGCTCGATAAAAAAAAATGCAACCCAGATACCTTCCCTCCACGTGCTTCGCATAAAGCTGACTCCCAGATACGTGGGATCTGCCGATTTTTAAATGTTTTTTTGTCTTCCCAAGTTTTCAAGTTTATATGCTGATTCATAGAAGTTACGATCTAAACTTAAAGGTATATGGCTCTGTGTACCTTTAGCGGCGACCTTTATCGCAAGGCGTTTACATTCAAGGAGCGAGGGTTAAAGATTCGGTGAGTAAAATTAGGAAAGGAAATCCCATTGCTCCAATCGCACGCAAGCAGCCCTCAAATGGTTCGGGGCTTTCATTTGTTACTGGCAAGTGTGCCGTACTGGCAAGTGTGCCGTACACCATGCGCGGCAATGTGGGCGAGGTGGCTGTTAGAGCGATGAAATACTTAGAGGGCCTAGGAATTATAAAGTGCCGATCGCAACGTTCGCGATAAGGAGAAAAAAGTCACAGCTTTGCCGCAAAGGAGAAGCAATGATCGCGATAGCAACAAATTGGAAGATCAAGCGCAGAATGGCAAGCAGATAGAAAGGTGCCTCGTGTTTCTCGCGCACAAATGACGCACAAAACGTACTCACATGTACAGATGAACGCGAATAAGCGTCTCAGTTGTTACTTCACTGTGTCTGAAAGGCGCGCCCTTTTCGCAAAAGAAACTGTGCAATAATTGCATTAGCCCTGGTGCACCCGGCAACTACAACAGAATCATTCCAGTGAAAGCCCAACGCAAGCCAAGACGTACGATCGCCCCCCCCCCCGCCCCTCCACGCGAGATAAGGGCGCGTGAGCGAGCGTCCACTTCCCTCTCTTATGCGGCCAAAGAACGTGTGAGAAATGAGATCGCGTGCCGCCGCGCGCTCAATGCGCCACCTTGCTGATAATGCTGAAAACATGATAGTCCGCCGCTCTCTGAGATGCCCGTCAACAGTGGTAAGTCGCAGATATAAATAGCTCGCCGTCGTCGTTTGAACATTGGAGGAGGTTCTCCTCCGTGGCTCAGTCGTAAACGCCTGCATTCACGACTCGGACGCCACACGTTTGAATCCGTGCGCTGGAGTCTTTTTATCAATCATTTTTTTTTCTTTTTTGCGTTTACGCATGTATAGATACGTATGCATATACGGTGAGTGATGGCGGACGGCGACGTTGACGGCGGTGGGAAAATCTAGTGGAGAGTGTCCATATATCGCAATAAAAAGCATGGTACCTGTTTTTGCACTTTGCGCCAGCGTCATTTTCTGCCTTATCTCGCTACACAGCGGCCGCAATTTGGAGCAATGTTTGCCGAAGGGAACAGCGAAAACCGACGGGTCTTTGAAGACAAGGTGTTATTTCTAAAGCACCTCAATAACGATTTTTCCTCGTGCGGATAGGGAGAGCCATATCCTTGTTTGCGAATTCGGTGGCAGACCGCCCCGCCGCGGTGGTCTGGTGGCTAATGTACTCGGATGCTGACCCGCAGGTTGCGGGATCGAATCTCGGCAGCGGCGGCTGCATTTCCGGTGGAGGCGGAAATGCTGTAGGACCATGTGCTCAGATTTGGGTGCAGGTTAAAGAACCCCAAGTGGTCAAAAGTTCTGGAGCCCTCCACTACGGCGTCACTCATAACCTCATGGTGGTTTTGGGACGTTAAACCCCACATATCAATGAAATCAATCGGTGGAGGACCTTCGGCAAGCCTCTCTCTTTCTTTATTTTTCTCTCTCTCTCTCTCTCTCTCTATATATATATATATATATATATATATATATATATTATTACGGGGAAAAGGCATTTGAAAAATATATTTACGAAGGATAAACAGGCAGGCATACAAGATGGAGGGAGCCCAGTCAGCAGGAGAGCTCAAACATCGTCTTCTTTCTTATCGAGTTACTCTATGGCGCCCCGTAGCGTCACCCTAGGCGGCAAAGGCACCGTCTCCGTGGTAGATTGGTGCTAGTGGTATTGCTTGTGCCAAGTGACGTGAACAACATCAGAACACGAGCGAGCGGCGGTGCTGCGAAGTGTTTCAATTTGATAGGCCACGTCAGCGACTTTGCGCGCGACACGGTATGTACGCGAGTACGGCGAAGTCAGCTTTTAGCACAGGTCAACTCGCCCTGATGGCGTGCTGAAAAGGACCGTGCCACGACGTTGGAAGTTGACATCGTGGTGGCGGGCATTATTGAGCAGTCGTTGGTCTTCTTGCGAATCACTAGAAAGCAGGCGAGCAATCTCACGTGCCTGTTGAGCTCTAGAGATAAACATCGCGGGCATAGTCCGATGTGTGGGTAACGGTACGAAGGACTGTGTCAAAAGGTAGCTAGGTTTTCGTCCTTATATGAGAAAAAAATGGCGAAAAACCTGTAGTATCATGCCGGGACGTATTATAAGCAAAGGTCACAAATGCGAGGGCAGCGTCCCAGTCACGATGGCCAGAGTAAACGTATATGGCGAGCATTTTTGCGATAGTTCGATATAGCCGTTTTGTGAGCCCATTTGTTTGCGGGTGATAGGCTGTTGTGAACTTGTGTTTTGTAGCGCAAGAACGCAATATGTCTTGGACAACCTGTGATAGAAAGTAGCGATCCCAGTTGGTAGTAGTTGTCGATAAGCACCGTAGTGTAGTATGATTCATTGTAGGAGAAAGCTGTTGACGTCGGTTTCACATCTGGTAGGAAGGGCCCGCGTGATGTAATACCGAGTGGTGTAGTCCGTGGCAACGGCTATCAACTTGTTCCCACTGACCGATAAAGGGAATGGTCTAAGTAGGTCAAGACCTACCCTATAAAATGGTTCAGATGGTATCTGAATGGGTTTAACGCCTCCCGCTGAAAGGTTTGCTGGTTTTATGTGGTGCTGACAGGACTTGAAAGAAGCGACGTAACGGTGGATGATTCGGTACATACCAAGCCAAAATAAGCGTCATCGAACGCTGTCATAAGTTCTTGAGACCTCCAAGTAACAGTAACCAGCCATTGGGATATCATGTAACTGCACGAGGACAGTCTGACGCATATGTTGGGGTATGACTAGTAGCTGCTGAGGTCTGTCAGGATGAATGCCCTAGCAACATAATGCATCGTATGAAGAAACAATACAACATACGGAGAGACAGAGGTGTTGTGGGACCAGCCAGCCGAAATATGATATATCTCAAGTGAAAATAACGACGTTGCTCATCTCCGATGTTGCTGATGGCGGAAAGTGCCAACACAAAAGTAGACTCGCCGCTCTCAGGAACATCTGGTGGGTCGACTTGATGACACGACAAGCAGTTAGCATCTTCATGGTGGCGGCCGGAGTTGTAGACAACTGTGTACGAATTTTCTAGTAGCCGTAGATCCCACCGGCCGAGACGTCCTCAAGAGTCGTTTAAGGACTAAATCCAGCATAAAACGTGATGGCCAGTGACAACTGTGAATGGTCGTCCATACAAATATGACCAAAATTTACCTACTGCCTTGACGTGCGCAAGTCATTCGCATTCAGTGAATGAGTAATTTTGTTCCGCTGGCGATAAAATACGGCGAGCGTATGTGATGACGCGCTCGCAGCCATGCTGTATTTGTGCAAGAACTGCTACGATTCCATGGCCACTTGCGTTCAGTAGGAGGGGAAATATGAAAGTGGCTGAGAATCGGTTGCGTCGCAAGTCTGGTGGTCAGATCAGCGAATGCTCTAGCTTACTCAGGTCCCACAAAAAAGTGACATCTTTCTTCAGTAGCCCGTGAGTGGGCGCGCGACGTCAGCGAAATTCTGCACAAATCTGCGTAAGCATACGAGCAGAGGCCCAGAAAGCTTCGAACGTCGTTCGTGGAGGCCAGCAGGCGGAAATCTTTGACTGCGCGGATTTTTTCAGGGTCAGGACGAACACCAGAAGAATCAATAAGGGGACTGTGGACAATGAGTTAGAGGCGACCGAAGTGACATATCGATGAATTTAGTTGAAGCCCCTTTTTTGCGGAAAACAGAAAGAATGGTCGAGAGGAGCTCGAGGTGGGTTTTGTAGGTCGGCGTGAAGACAATGACGTCATCAAGGTAGCAAAACCAGGTTGACCATTTAAAAATGTGAAGGAGAGCTTCATCATTCCTTGGATTGTAGCTGAGGCATTGCATAAACCGAACGGTATTGCTTTAAACTGATAGAGTCCGTCGGGAGTTATAAAAGCTGTCTTTTTACGGTCCATATAATCAACTGGTATCAGCCAGCAGCCGGAACGAAGGTCAATAGAAAAAAAAATAATTTGTCCCACTAAGGCAGTCAAGGGCGCCATCTATCCATGGCAGGGGATACACGTCCTTTTTTGTTACCCTGTTAAGATTACGGTAGTTCATACAGAAACACCAGCTGTTATCTTTCTTCTTGACGAGGATGACAGGCGAAGCCTAAGGACTTAAAGAGTGCTCAATGATGTTCTGAGCAAGCATCTTGTCGACTTTTTTCCTAGATCAAGTGGCGTTCGGTGCAGGATATTTGATAGAGCCGCCGATGTAGCGGATTTGCATCGCCGGTGTTAATCCGACAATTTACGACGGTCGGTTGGCCTAGTGCTCGGTCGTGGAGATCAAAGATGTCTTGATACAACGCAAGAAGGCCACGAAGCGTGTTCACATGCTCAGCCGTGAGGTCAAAGATGATCTTTTCCGTAATGCCATCTCGTGGAGTGCCCAACTCAAGACTGGCAGGTGACGGTGTATCCTCTTAAGACGGAAATACGGTAGTCACCGGCTGGGTCAAGGGTTGGAAGGCATATTACTCGGCGCAGTACTTGTGAGCAAAGCCCTAAGCTTACAATATACATATGTGCCGCGTTGTCCTTTATAGTGATAATCGTGTGCGGTAACGACACATTGACCGAAGAGAGGACGGTAGCATTAGGTGACACGACATAATCTTTGTCGTCCACAGGCGGATCAGAAGAGACGTCCATTTGCGTCACAGCTCGACAGAATGGGCGAATGTAGACGACGGAGCATAACTTTGGTGGCGCAAGAGCAAGATGGTCAACGGCATGTGGTATAGCGAGCTGAAAAACACCTGCAGAACAGTCAATTAGGACGGAATGCTTCGACAGAAAATCTGATTCCAGAATGATTTAATGTAGGTAGTGTTCCAGGACGTCAAACAGAACAGAAGTATGACATCCAGACAGAGTGACGCGGCTGGCACACATCCCAGTGACAGCTGATGTTGCTCCATCGGCTACTTGTACTACAGCGATAGGTGCAGGAGTGAGCACTTTCTTTAGCCGAGCACGAAGACTGGAGTTCAATACTGATATGTGATCGCCGGTGTCTATGAGTGGTACTGCAGGTGTGCCGTCTACATTTACGTTGATCAAGTTCTTGTGTCCGGGTAGCGTGCGCAAAGGAACTTCGGGTCGGGTCATCAAGACAGGCTCACCTCTAGGAGCTGCGCCCGTTGGTTTTCCGAGGACTGGCGGTGTTAGGAGGGTAAGGGCAAGCGGTGACGGTTAGGTTTGTGGGAAAGGTATCCGGATGGCGACGGCGAGCGGTTACAGTGGCTAAAAGGAGAAGTGTAATCAGGGAGCCGTCATCTGCGTGCGCCGCGGTGATTCCCGGCTTAGGTGGCGCTCGCACCCGCTTTCACGTCGGCGCACTGCTGGCGTAGCCATGGTAGCCGTGGTTTTTTATGAATTTTGTGTTAGCATCATTAGTTTTCCTTGCGCTGGCACTTTCCACAAGTAACTAACACATTTATAGTGGAGTCATTGGGTAAACGAAATCGCTGAATGCCTAAACATTTTTGTTTTTTCCTTTTTTTGTGCACCCAGTGGAACACAATCCTCCAGACTCCCATTTCCTGTGCTTTATGGCATGCCCTGCGACTAAGATGTATACAGACACTGAAAAAATTACCTTCTTACTACTTGCCAAACTTGTTCATTTTAGCGCAAAGCTAAAATACGAAAACAAAGACGAAAGCATGCATGATTAGCAAATTTAGGCACCAACTCGCCCAAGAACAAGTTCTTGAGTTCCTTACTGTTTCTTTTAAATTTTATTGTAACATGTTTGCTCCCTAAACCATTTTGAAATATGAATGCAAACTAACCAGCCTACTAACCATCTTGACGTGAGCCTTTATTTTTCCACAATTAGTATGATTAAACAACGCCAACTATAAACATTCGCAAAATGTTTATTAGCTCAACGGGTTTTCCAAATAAGAAATTATTAGAAAAAAGTGATAGAAAAGTCAGACTGTTCTGTCTCTTTTGGCCTCCTCTCACGTCGTTCGTCGAAGTTTCAAGTACTTCCACTTTTCTCTTGTTGACGTCTTCTCCTTGTCAAGTGACTTAGTGTGAAAATAAAGTCTTGTCATGATAAAAAACTTTACTAGGTTGCTGGTCAAATCCTTCTTGTGTGTCTCACAACCTAATTGCGGCACATTTAGCAAGTGGTGCACCATTTATGAGAGGCTGTCGTTGTGAAGCTTATTCCAACGAAACCATAATGTGAAGGTGTCCTCCAAGGCTCCAATAAACGAAAACAGTTTTCTTGAAGGGTAGAGCAGCCCGCCTCAATCACATATTGATGTAAAAGATAAAATACCTTTGTCTGCTAGCTCCGCTGATGTCAGCAGTAACTGGAAACAATCTTGGCACTTTGTTTTCAGGACCTTGCGACTGGCGACATATCCAGCCAAGTAGTAGACCAACCTTGCGTCACTGGTCTGCTGCGGACAGATGTGGTTTGTCACTCCTGAAGATGCATCAGGTACACTTGATGCATCTTCCAATTTGCCGGCATCTATTGAACTGTCCTCATTACTCCCTACTTCATTTGCTCCGACCAATGATACGAGTGTGCCACCTGCTGTGTTTCCGAAGTCGGGAGCTTTCACCAAGTTATAGAAAGCGAGGCAGTTCTCAGTTGTTAGGAACTGTGCTTACGTCGGGTGATCGTTGCACCCTGAGAACTGCCTTATTTTCCAAAAAAGCTTCTCCAGCGGATCTTGACTGAGACGGGATGTCAAGAGGTACTTGAAGCTTACCTGCTTTGCCAGGTATTCCAGTAGCTTCAACGTAGCCTTTAAGCTTACACGCAGCCTTTCTGCTGTTCCAGGTGAAAGAAAACCTTCACTGTATGGTTCTGTGCATGCTTCCCAGTTGTTTATGTACAATAAAGTGTCATTCAACAGCTGCGCTTCCCTTCAATCGGATTTCAGGGTACCTGATGGAACGGTTGACGCCATCACGTTGATTAATTTGCGCATGAAATCAACAAACTTCTCTGTTTCGTCATTGTAAGAACACTGCTTTACAATCGAACATTTGTAGAAAAAAAGGCCCCGGAGAGCTTCTAGGCTGAAAAGACTGAAAACAAGGTTAACCTTCACTTTTTCAAAATTGTTTGGGTGTACATGCACATCTGTGATTTTAGGCATCACCTCGAGCGTAGTTGCACATTTTTCTAGTTTACGGGCTATTTTAATTGGCGTCACATCCACATGACCACACGGCGTCTTATATCCTCTCTTTATGAAACCATTTTGGATGCACTTCACTAGGTGTGGGAAGTCTGAGAAAATAAATAGACGCCTGTTATCTCCGAATGGGTGAGCCGCAGAGGGCTTAATTGCAGTTGCAGACCCAGAAATGCCGAACTGCCGCCACATCGCACGCTTTCAAGATGCTCCGTCACAAGTTACGTAGTCCACCCTGAGGCCAGCATTCTCGGTAAGAAGAGTGGCTTCTAGAATGATTTTCGAAAGCAGTGGTGCCTTCACATTTCCCCGGGATGCAAATACACTGAGAATCTGGCGCCAAGACCCTCAAAGTAGCTGCAAAAGGATCACCAAATTGTGGTCACATGCAACTGTTTTTTCGGGCTCAGGAGTAAAAGGACCCAGGTCGACGAAGCCGTCAATAATACCCGAGCCACCTTTCACAGCAAAATTCACAGCCAACTTCATCTAATCGATGATGAGTTTACCGTGACACTTAAATTCAGTCATTTTTTCACTTTTTTTTGGCAATTTCTGAAACCACATTGCGAATAAAACCAAACGTGCTCCCGTACTGCTTCATGTACTTTTTGAGGCATGCAGCTGCGACTTGGTAGCGCCAACATTTTTTTCTACGTATATGCTCATAGAGCCGTGGGCTCTTTCTGCGCATAACGATGCATTCAAGGAGTCATTCAGAGCTATACCGCTTCCCCTATGGAAATGTTCGTGTCGCAGCCTTAAAACAGTGAATAATGGCAGCCTTCTGCTTGGGTGGAAGCTGAACAATTTTCTTAAGGAGGGTGGCTTCTTCAATTTCCTCATTTTCTTCCTTCATTTGGGCGATCACTTGCTCTAGCGACTTCACCTTGGTTCTAAGGCGTTGCGCTGCCTGAGTCTTCACTCTCAGCTTTGATGAGGTATTTCTTCTAGTCTACTTCGTTTGCTTCGCTTGGTACCTTTGGTTAATTCGGAGTCTCCTCAGATACTTTCACGACACGCACCATTTCTCACTCTGGCTTAATACAAGTTTACACCTTATGGGGTACAGAGTATCATTCCATTGCTTCGAATTTGCGTTGGAGCACGATAGCGGAAACTCCGCACTCAGTCCTGCTCCAGTGCCAGCACGCAGGCTGTCGACCTCTTGCGAAATAGATGCTGGATCTTTTGGCACATCAAGCGCTACCTTGACACCCCGCACAAACACTTCATGTTTGATAACACTTTCAATGCATCTAAACACCACCATTTTCAGCGCATAAAGCAGGTTCATGTTTTTTCCAGGTAAACACACGCTGTAGGCCACGTGAAGGGGACTCTTGCTGAACACGTGCTTCGCCCACATTCAGGACTTCTAGAACAAGTGCAGCTGGAGCATCAACAGTAGCACCGGCTTCTTCAGCTTCAACAACTTCAGAACTTGGGCAACACGTTCCGTCCATACGACGTCTTCTTTTGGGCGACGAGGGCTGTGATACTGGCTTCTCCCGTGCAGCTCTTTTCTTCGGAACTGGCTTCGAGAGGTCTTTGGGCAAATTGGGAAATATAGCCGGCACAGCGCTAGGCAGGATAACCAGCCTAATCCGACCAAAGTGCACCAGTTCGCCTTGTATTACATGCTCAAAATGCCATGACACAAACTGCAGATCAAATTGCAACTCCGATACTGCTGCATTTCTCTCTAGCGGCTTGTCAGCTCTTGTGTGTTCTGCTGCCCCTTCAAAAACAGCTCCTCTTCTTTAGGCATGCCGAACAGTGTAAGTTTTTCCTCGCAGAGTTTGTAACCATTCACACAGCCGGGAACAAAACAGTGGCTTTGTCGTCAGAACATTTTACAAACCTGGCCAGCGAATTACCCCACATCCAAGTGAAAACTTCTCTAGGATGCCTACAAAGCGCTGCGAAGGCAGCTAACCATGTCGACAAAGAGTTTCGCACGTATTATGCACTTTACGGGCACGTCGAAGCTCAATTGATCGCTCCTTACCAGACAAATGCACGCAAGCTTGAAGTGGATGGATGGATGGATGGATGGATGGATGGATGGATGGACGGACGGACGGACGGACGTATGTATGTATATATGTATGTATGTATGTATGTATGTATGTATGTATGTATGTATGTATGTATGTATGTATGTATGTATGTATGTATGTATGTATGTATGTATGTATGTATGTATGTATGTATGTATGTATGGATGGATGGATGGATGGATGGATGGACGGATGGATGGACGGATGGATGGATGGATGGAAATGGCTGTACCCTTTCGATCGGGCGGTGGCTAGCACCACCAAGCCGTAATAACTCATGAACCAAAAACTAGATTTCTTTTTTCCTTTAAATAGTGAGGCTGAGGATTCGTACTTTGCAGTTAAGGGTTTAATTTTCACTCGTGCCTTGACTTTACCCACCAATCAGATAACCTCCTTTTAGTTAATTCTACCCGCTTAAAGTCTATTTTGCCCTCCCTGCACCTAAACCCCAGTGCTTTGAAAATCTCTGCGCCATCATCCTGAATTATAGGGTGGAGGCCTTGACAAAACAATATCAAGTGTTCGGCAGTTTCTTCCTCTCTACACGCACTGCATACCATGTCTACCCCTTCGTCCTCGGCCCGATATGTCTTGGTTCGCAATATTCCCGTTCTGGCCTCAAACAGTAGAGAACTACCCCGAATATTATCATAGATCCTTTCCTTGGCAATTTCCTGCTTAAAAGTTTGATAGATCTCTAGTGCGGACTTCTTAATCATGCCAATTCTCCACATATTGGTCTCAGCTTCCTTCACCTTCTTCTTAATCGATAATTCTTTTTGGTTTGGCCCCTGCTGTTTTCTAAGTATTTACCAGTCAATTTTCTGGTTCGCTTTCTCCATTTTGTATCGACATTCTTCTTGTACAAGTAGCTGAATATCTTCCTAGCCCAACGCTCCTCCCCCAGCTCTCTCAATTGCTTCTCAAAATTTATCGTGCTGCTAGCTTCCCTGCCCTCAAATGATGTCCATCTCATATGACCTTGTACTCCCTGATTTGGTGTATTCCCGTGAGCTCCTAAGGCAAGCCTTTCCATTCCACGTTGCTTAATT
Organism: Rhipicephalus annulatus; assembly: GCA_013436015.1. Classification (NCBI taxonomy): domain Eukaryota; kingdom Metazoa; phylum Arthropoda; class Arachnida; order Ixodida; family Ixodidae; genus Rhipicephalus; species Rhipicephalus annulatus. The sequence goes on from WOVY01010833.1 coordinate 591,357, forward strand.
TCTAATCTTGCTTGAACTTGTGATCCCATGCACAAGACCGCATTGCCGAACGTCAGACCAGGAACTATCACCCCTTTCCATATTCCTCTCACAACGTCATACCTATTGTGATTCCACAGCGCCCTGTTTTTTCCTTCCCGCTGCATTCCTGTTACCTTTAGTTGTCACGTATGTTTCGTGTTCCCTTAAGTACTCGGCCCCATTCCTTATCCATACGCCCAGATATTTGTATTTATCTGTTATCTCTAGCGTGACCTACTGTATTCTAAGCTCACTACCTTCATTGTCATTAAAAATCATGACTCCTGATTTTTCCTCACTGAATCTGAAATCTAACTTATCTCCCTCATTACGGCAGATGTCCATCAATCTCTGCAAATCTTCCTTGTTGTTGGCCATTAGCACTATATCATCTGCGTACATTAATGCTGGTAGTGCCTGATCAATAAGTTTTCCTTGTTTGACTAAAGAGAGGTTGAAGCCCACTCCACTTCCCTCTAATTTGGCCTCTAATCCTTGTAGGTACATCATGAATTATTAGGGTGACAGGGGACACCCCTGCCAAATCCCCTGTTTTACCTCTGCAGGCTTGGATACCTGTTTTTCCCACTTTAAAACTACCTTGTTACCTTTATAGATATCCTTTAAAAGATTAGTGACTACATGTTCCACGCCTAGTGTGTCCAGTATCCCCCGCAATTCCTCTTGAACCACGCTATCCTACGCTCCCTTGATATCCAAAAAATGCTAGCCAAAGGGGCCTGTGTTCCTTTTCTGCTATTTCGATGCACTGCGTCAGTAAGAACAGATTGTCTTCCAACCTCCTGTGTTTCTGAAACCCATTCTGCAGTTCTCCAGCACCCCCTCATTCTCTATCCATGCCTGCAGTCTTTTTTTTTATAATCTGCATCGCCAGCCTGTAGACCAGTGATGTCACTGTTATAGGACGGTAGTTGTTTATGTCGGCTTTGTCCCCCTTTCCTTTAAAGATCATGCTCACCCTGGTAAGTTTCCATTCATCGGGAACTTCACCATCGATTATTATTTTGCTCACAGCCTCTCTCAAAGCCTGCTTAGACTTCGGACCTAAAGTCTTTATCAGCATAATTGGAATGCCATCTCGGCCTGTTGATGTACTACTAGGAACCCTTTTCTCAGCCCTTTCCCACTCTCGTTCTGAGAAGGGAGCCATTGCACCACTTGATTTGTCCTTATCTATTGTGATGCATAAAGTACTTATGGTGACTCCGCTACTAACTGCAGCGGACGATCACCGCGGGTTCACGCTTAGCGAGCCACAGGGCCGCTACTCCTTTCACTCGCGTGTAGCGCACCGCTCCGCGCGCACTCAACTGATAAGGCGTTTAGCGCGGCGCGGCAAATAGACAGTGTTCTAATGTAACAGTACACAACACTTTATTGCCTCTGGCGGCACCCCGAACAACAGTACAACGTCCGCTCCCGGGACGCGAGTAGCAAAGGCACCCGCACGTGGACGTTCTTAATAAGGAGAAAACCACGAGCACGTCGCAGCTAGCAATGGCGAGCTTTGACACGCCGGTCGGGAAAAGGTCCCTCGCGGCTATGCTTCGCACTCTCACGATGGCCACTGGGCCTGGTCGCGAGTGTTAGGGCAAACCTCGTACGCGTAGGCCTACGGCAAGTGCGGCTCGTTGTGGTACGACCACTTCAAGCACTAGGCACCGCTGTGGACTTAGCGTACGCTACCGAAGCTAGCACTCAAGTAAACACGCCTGCCGAGGTGCCCCAAGGCCACCCCAGGCAGGCTACAGTCCGGCGATTCCCAAAGGGGACGCGGACGAAGGGCAACACGTGCTTACCCGGTGCCGACCAACGGAGAACAGACCGCTCCCTCGGCGCGCGCAGCGGCGCGCGCCGTGCCCGCGTGTGGCGCCATCTATCGCCACGTCATGTCAACAGAGCAGGGAAGCAGAAGGGTGTGGCCGTGTGGCGGAATGCCCGCGAAATGGTCGCAGGCGCGCCTCAGATCCCCACATACTTCTTTGTTGAAAATTTTCTGTCACCTTTGTTTGTATATATTCAATAGCTTCGTCCCCTTCTTGCCTAGGACCTTGGGCTGTAGTTATAAAACTCTGCTCTAGGCTCGTCTCATTTTTTAGGGAGTTTAGATGGTTCCAAAATTTCGCAGCTGCCTTTCTATCTTTTTTATGTACTTCTGCCAGCCACTGAGCTCCTTTTCTTCTAATCTCTTCATTGATCAGAAGGGATGCTTCCCTTCTACAGCTTAGAAAGGTTTCCCATTTTTTTTAAACATTATCTGTCGGTTCACCCCGCTGCTTAGCATGTTTGTGTTCCCTAGAGGCTTCCTGACGTTTTGCTATGGCTCTCTTAACTTCCTCATCCCACCAACTTTTGGGATTGTGTATGTGACAGTGTATGTGACAGCGAACGCCACCTAGCGGATGCATAGCTAAGCGGCGTCAGCGCTTCTTATAGACGCCGCTTGGAGGTAATCCCACACCTCCTTCTAACCTCTGTAGTTTGGTCGAGCGGGTATGGGTAGCGTGGTGTTGTCGTAATCAACGTGTATTATTAGCATGCGGGAACCATTAGGTGGGCGACAAGTGTTGGCGTAGCACAGCCTTGTGAAATGTGGCTGACTCGTTCACAGCAGAAGCAGACCAGTCGGTCATCGGAGGTTCGCCATTCAGCCGAGTTCCTGTAATGTGGATGGTTGTATGGGCGGCGGGACATATAAGGTACACTGAGTAGTCGGTCTGTTCTGTTAACTGGGCAGAGCGCCTGTGTTCCGGCGTTGGCCAGTTTCTGGCGCACATCATTGCACGAGAATCGTCAGTGTATTTCACGGCGGACGATGCGCCCAACATTATCGGAAGCAGCAGCGGCTGGTGGGAGACAGGCGTCTTCGCAGATAGATGTGGCAGGCGTGCAGGGAAGACGCGAAAATTGGGGAGTGATACGACGACTTCTTACGTCTTCCAAGTGTCGGCATCCATTAATGACGTCGTCCACTGTCGAAGAGTTGCGGAACACGATGAGAGCGAAGGCATCATCCACCATTTCTCTGAGGATTTGCGCTACGTTTTCGGATTCCGGCACATTGTCGTCAACCGTGCGGCAGAGGGCGAGCACATATTGTATGCATGTCACGTATGACTCGGTGTAGGACTGCAGTCGGCCCTTGAGTTCTTTCTGTACAGAATGGCGACGCCACATGGGTCTGTCAAAGAGATATATGAGTTTGCGTTTGCAAATGTCCCAACTCTTGATCTCATTCTCGTGGTTAGAAAACCAAACTTTGGTTGTGCCCTCAAAGTAAAAAAAAAAACAGCAGTATCCTTCATGAGCGTCAAGTCCCAGTTGCATAGTGCGCTCACTCGTTCACATAACTGAAGCCATTTTTTGAAATCCTTGTTGTCGTTGCAGGAAAAGATGCCTGGGTCATGTGGTTGGGTCAAAATGACAGTGCTGTTCATGACGGCTGGATGCGACGCTGTCGGGCGCAGCGCAGTTGGACGAGGCACGCTTGGTGAAGTTTCCTACGAATCCTCGTTCTCGTCGTGATCAGTCATCGCAGAAGCAGCCAAGGTCCATCCGCTGCGTAGAATAGTCGTGGATGTTGATTCTTAGAGGACCCGCACTCTCCACCAAATCTAACGGGAAAAAGGCGTTTTAGAAATATATTCGCTACGCATAAGATGTAGCCCAGTTTGTACGAGAGCTCAAACAACGTCTTTATTCCTATCGAGTGGATTGCGTCTGTGGAGCATTATATACAGGGTGTCCCACGTAACTTTTGTTAGAGTTTAAAAATATGCCGGAACACGTAATTACGACGTGAGCAAACGCATGTTGCTCACCGTAGCCTGGAGTTAGACTATTTTTTGTGTTCTCAAATATTGTTTAATTAGATCTGTTTAACTTTCGAAGGAACGCAGATGGATAAAAAATTTCAATGAAGAAGTTGTAAATCAGTTTGCAAAACATCCAAATATATAGTTGTTAACTTTACATAGGTCAAGTATTAGTGTTTTTCTGCTAATTACAAATGCCCATGAATTACAAAAAAAAAACACGTGGCAAACACGCTCGCGCGTCAGTGTGCATGATGATTTTAGTGCTCCCTAACGTTCCGTGTACTAACAACCAAATACTTTGCCCGATTGTGCTGTCTCGGCAGGGCCGCAACGATGTATGTGGCTTTACGATGAACACGTTTTGCTATCAGCCACAAAAACGATAGCCGGTGTGACTGCTTATCGCTCTCTTGAACCGGTGCAAGGGAAGTGTGTCGTTCGTGCGCGGAACGTTAGGGAGCACTAGAATCATCGTGCGCACTGACGGGCTAGCGGGTTTGTAACGTGTTTTTTGTATTTAGCGGGCATTTGTAATTAGCAAAAAACACTAGTACCTAACAGATAAGAAGTTGAAAACTATCTACTTGCACGTTTTGAAAACCGATCTACAATCACAACGCAATAGCTCGATATGACATCTCACGGAAATAACTCCTACAGAGGCTGTTGTGGCTTTGAGTTACCTAATATACACTAGAGAGAACTCTGGCGCTAGTGTCTGTGGGAGTTGCAACGCACGGCGCTTCAGCGAGCTTGGGAATGATGGGTAGTGCACAGATTTGTCTAATTTTCGTACTTCTGGCCTGCTTCTGGCTCCGTGTGTGTTCATGTGGCTTGGATCTTTTTTCTCACGAAACAAAAATCAACAAATGATCAGTGGTTGCGCTTCACTACTTTACTCTTATAGGCTCACCATTTCAAATCGGGTCACAAAATTGAAAATAATTAGTTCTTTCTTTCAAAACGAAACCAAAACCAGCAATAAATGAAGCTGCAAGTACGATTCGCCACCCTCAAGTACGAAGACTAAGCAAATTCGTGTAATACCCATCATTCAATGGTCGCTGAACGATCGCAGTGCCATGGAGATTCCCCTCTAGTTAACTTTAGGAAACTCTACGTATTAAGGAAGCTGTCTGTTTCCTGAATGACAGCACTACTCTCGCGCTCACGCCCTCTCCTGCCACCATGAGCCTCTCAGGGAGCCCGCTTCCAGCCACTATGTTACACCATAGTCTCATCCCAATACCAGAAGGTGACGCGCTTGTTGTACATGTGTGGCGGCGTGCTCGGTATCATTTGTGGCGTGTTGCGTGGTCGGTGCAGTGAGCTCCGATGTGTATGCGAGCGATAGATGGCGCTGTGCGCGGTCGATGATGCCGAAGTTCACCTTAGATGCGACTATTATGACCACATTCCCAGCGCCCGCAATAGGATTGCTGATTTTGGTAAGGAAAATTTTGCTAGGCAGCTGTGGCGCATTTTTCCTTTTGTGGGCCTAGAAAAAATGTTGTTGCCTCTAATGTGCAAGAAGTAGGTAACCTAGAATTAAGAAATAATTTTTTGGCATTATTTTGCTAAAATTAGTTCTCACTTGCAATTGACAGACTTATCTCGCGAGCACGTAATACTTGCTTTGTCTTCACGTGTCAGATTAGCATCTTTTCGCAACGTTGTTAGATAAAAAGTGTTGCGTACCATGTTCTGGCTGATGTGGCGTTTTGCGCTGTAGTGTTTCGGTAAGAGCGTGGTCCGCTCTAGGGCTTATTCAAACCTCACTCACGCGCACGCGAATGAAAATGTGGCTCTATGTTCTTTCGGTGACACACTTGTGTGTCCCTCGCACCTTCCACGACCACCTTGTTCTTCTCATGTTACCGCAAGTGCAGTGAGAGAATGATGCTGAAATGAGTGGATCAGGATTCGCCAGTGTATTTCTTCTTCTAACAACCACGTTTACAGCTGCAAAGCGAAATAATCGCTTCCAATGTGGTCCACCGAAGCATATACATGGTAGGAGAATCTGCGTTCGTGTGCGAGCTGCTTATTCTGCGCTGTTTTTTTGTGTACAGCCACTCAAATCTTTAGCTATCGTGCGCGAGCACCGACGTTTTTGTGCGTCAGCGCTGTACGACGGCGCCAAGTTGCAAACAGGGCGAAATCATGTGCGTGCCCACGAAGCGCGCTCAGCTGGGCCCATCGTCTGCTTGGCTGTTCCTTTATGAAAACATCACCCTGCATTAACTAAACTCACACGATCGCTTGTCAGCTTATCTTATGCGTGGGGGCGTGTGACGTATCTGCGGATTTCATTTTCTTGGTTGCTTGCTGATCTTAGGAATATAAGACTCGAGCAAGACGCGCAGCTTCTTCGTCTGAAGTGAGTTAATGCAGGGCGACGTTCTCCCGACGGAACAGCCAAGTAGACGAAGTGCCAAGCTGAGCACGCTTCGTGGGCACACGCTTTATCGAAATCCATTCACAAAGTTCCATTCACATAGACAGTGTTGTAAATGAGCACAGGGACATGGTTTTGTGAACATCTTCTTCAAGAAATTGGCAAAAAAGAGAGAGCTTGTATGCAGAGAGCTCAAACAATTTTACTCAGCTCGCCTGAGTTGAGGAACATTGAAAACTTGACATTTATTTTAGTTGCTTTATGATTAGGAGAACACGTCTTTGTGATAACAATAACGTTGTACTTTTGTATCATAAATCATGTGCAATTTTTTTCCTTATGTAGTTGTTACATGTCTGGCTTGTGGAAAACTTGCCACCAGTCTCTGAGTACGTACAGCCACTACTTCAAGCAAAACATCTTCCCAAATGGTTGTAAAAGTGCGAGTGTCGCCAATTTCATTCAGAAGTCGCCATATTTCTTCAGTAAGTTATACATGTTTATGTTTGCCATAGAGATAATGTTGTGTATATTTGCTTCTTAGATTTTGATTTAGGCATGTTGTATACGAAATACGCATGCCGTTTTAGCCATTACTCTTGTGCTTCAAATGGTCAAATGAACTCGCTATTTTCTTTTCTGAAGTGAAACGAGCCAAATAGACTGCGGGAATAAAGCGGATACAAGGTGGAAATCAAAAGCCCTAGGGGACGCCCTCGTCATAAATAACCCTCACTGCAAGTCGGAGACGCCCAAGTCAGGCACTCGAATTTAGCACACAAGTGCTGTTCACGTGAGCATGTCATGACGCTTGCCTTTTACTCAAGCTTTTGAAAAATAAGTGCACGAACTGAGCTTAAAGCAATTTATTCAGAAGGATGTATATTAACGCAGAATCCTTGAAGCGGCGCACGAGTAAAAAGATAACAGAAAATTAGAGTGGTCAGGTAAGAAATGTGGTATAAAATGGGCTAAAATCGGAAAGCAAGGCTTCAGTTAAAATTACTCGTCCATGAGATTAGTGGCGTTGCTGAAACTGTTGGCCATTGCAGTCTCAAATAAATGGATACAGGAATGGTCCTTTTATGTCAATGGGGGTTTTAATTGATTTGTAATATTTGTATTTTTGTGTATTCTAGTTATCTGCTTTGAACAGCTTCAAATGGGCACAATTAACTACGAAAGGGTTTTCTGTCTCTTGAGAGCTACGTACGAAGGCCGCTGTCAACAACATATAGACCCCTTGCCAAATTATTTTCTGCTGGAAGAAACCGTAAGTTTATACTTTATATCAGTGTTAATTTAAAACATAATAAAGTGCCTGTTTCTGAAAAGTGGCACACACTCAAGTTGTAAACTCACACAGAACAATTAAACTTGTGGCGTTGCATTTAAGGCGCGATTGATTTTTCTTATCTCTCATGGTTTAATACAACATAGGTGTAGCCGAATGACTTGCTTCAAATTCCCCTTTTTAAGGCATGTGTAAGAAAACTAGGCGTTTTTGTTTTGTTGTTTTATTCCTTCTGCTATAGCTTTGCGCTGAGTTCCTACTGCGCTCTGGGCTGACAGTAGATGAAGTGGAACTACGTCTAAAAAAAGCGACACAAGTGTTCTCCGAGAAGGAAGGCAAAGAAAATTAATTTTTTAGAGCTATTAAAGTATTTATAAGGCAAGTCAGAGCACGCAATAATCCATGAGGTCAGTCATTTTTTTTCTGCCTACCTGTATTCAAAAAGCGTTAAATACGCACTGATAAGTCCTCATGTGTCAAATGACGTGCGAAAAACAGACTTGGACGAATTCTTGATGCATATAAAATGGCTGCATTTATTATATACCGTTTAGGACTTTTATTATTATACTTACAGGCTCCGATACCGACAGGAATCAGATTTGCGACACTAGACGTGTACCTATACAAGGATCAAGCTTGGGTATACGGAGGAAGCAAGGAACAAACAATTCCCCTTAAGGAACAAAACATGAAGCGTGCCGCTACCATATGCTTTCCGATATACTGTCTGAAAAAACCTTGTAACCGTCTGCTTTTTCGAAGACCCTGAATATGGTTCACAAACATTTAAGACCTCAAGAACCTATCCCGCGCGGGCCTATTTCAAAGCGGTTGAAGTGTATTTTGGCACTTTCGAAGAAAAAAAAAACGTCTGATTGCTATATGCAATTTGTTGCTCAAACTTTGTTGCCAAAGGCTATTTGGGCAGATGTTTGTCAGTTCTCACACAAACATTTTTCCAATAAAAACTTTTCAGTGACCTGTTACTGAATTACGGTATATTTTTCACTTTTATTAAAGTGCTTTGTGCTTCTTATGCCTTTGACTAATTCGTTTATTTGCTTTGCATCCGGACGAATGTCCGAGAGCCTTTGGTTTTGTGTATCCTGAAGAATTTCACATATTTTTCACAAATTACCATGAACACGCAAGCTGTAAACATATACTAATTACAAAGTTTGTGTACAATTTACAAAAAAAAACATTGTAGGCCGATATGCCTGTCGTTCTTTAAGGGAACATTTATTGTCCAGGTGAACGAAAGGAAAGTGCAGCTTCCTCAATGGAAGGGATATGAACCCACAACATGTCTCATGTGATGTTCTTTTTCTAATGGAAGAGCTTTGCCCAAGGCATGCAGAGGTTGTATAAGGTCAATTCCATGCAGCCCATGGTCTGCTTTATATTTGTAATAAAGTTACATTTCAAGGCTTACAGTATAACCTTGAAAGGTTTACAGTATAAAGGTTTACAAGTTTAAAGTGGCATTTGAAGGTTACCGTACAACATGCAATGCCTCGCATAAAAGTTACAATTTTAGATGTTGCTAGTCACCTTTTGCAACAAGAAAGTTACCATATTGAAATATAACACATAACCTTTAAATTAAACAGATACGAATCTTAAATATGTATGTCTCCACTAAATGTTACGTGGTTAAGAGTGTAGCCATGGCGCCAAGTTGAAATGATTGTGGCCAGACAGGGTCGGAAGGCAGCCTATTTCGCGCAATGTACCAACGGAAACCCCGACCAGCCAGGGCATTCGACACTTTCGTGTTGTTGCTTACGTCTAAGTGATGTTCTTTTAATCTCCGGACGAGATTAAAAAGTGGGATCAAGGAATGGGCACTGAGGCGTCTTTTTGTTTTCAGAGTGACTTGGTCAGTGACCGGGAAGCCTGCTCACTTGTAACAGCCCAAACAATGAATCAAATCAAAATGAGAAGTTAAGAAATGCGTCGAAGCATCCTAATGCAAGTGGCAAGTGTCGTATCGGGTGTTCTCCAGGAAAGCTATGTCTACATCCCGATATGCTGATTCTCTCGGTATCTCGTTTCGTACCTAGATATAAAAGCAAAGTTTTCTTGCCCAACCCTGAATTTTAGGTGGTATAGGAACAAATACAGTAGGGTATGCGGATCATTCGCGTTTCTACGGTTATCCGAAAGCGGCACGCCATGATCGGGTGCGATAAATAAGCGAGACGAACGGTCACCGGTCACAGGTCTTCCGCGTTCGGAACTTGGCGGTCGCTTTTCTTATCAACAAGCTGCCAAAAACACAAAACGTAGAGCTCATCGAGAAAACACACACACACACACACACACACACACACTGATGATGGACCTCTACGATTATGACGCAAGGCCTTTACGAGCGTTCATTAAGGAAACACGGGACAAGCGTGAGGCTCGCTTTACCTTCGCGTTGTCGCGATAGTCAAAAAAACACGGTGGTTCAATGAAGGAAATATCCATCGGCCACCCAGCAAAACAAAGATCGCTCATGGTAAAACATGGAGGGTATAGTCATCACAAGTCCGAAAGGTGAAACGCTCTTGGACATGCGTCATCTCGCATTCCGGCTGATATCTGGCGCTCGCCTAAGCTCTAGACTACACGTGACTGTTCGTGTCACGCAGCAAGCACTGGGATGAGAATTTTCGACCACATTTCAGGAGCTTCCGACACAAGCATGCGCCTACTGATAGCATGCGTAGTAGGTTTTGAATGCGAAGCATCTTAAATGCGAAACACGCGAAAGCTAAATGTCGTAGGTAGCTAGGCAGATAGATAGATAGATAGATAGATAGATAGATAGATAGATAGATAGATAGATAGATAGATAGATACGCTCTAAGTCACTAAAGTTCGCTAAGAAATGCTTCGCATTTGATACCAGCACACCTTCAAGTATCGAAATCTGTACGAAAATGAGCTGTATAGCTTCATTCTGTTGCACGTATCTTTTTGCACGCTGTGACCCATCATGAGAATATGGCGTCAGCAGCATGCTTCCTCACGTGCACTCGTCTCATTGGGCGCTCGTTGAGTGCCCCCCTATGCTCGCTATAGAAAGAAAATGCACAAGGCGCAAGAAGCACGGGGACAAAGTGAAGAAATTAGCCCCGCCGTGGTGGTCTAGTGGCTAAGGTACTCGGCTGCTGACCCGCAGGTCGCGGGTTCGAATCCCGGCTGCGGCGGCTGCATTTCCGATGGAGGCGGAAATGTTGTAGGCCCGTGTGCTCAGATTTGGGTGCACGTTAAAGAACCTCAGGTGGTCAAAATTTCCGGAGCCCTCCACTACGGCGTCTCTCATAATCATATGGTGGTTTTGGGACGTTAAACCCCACATATCAAATCAATCAAAGTGAAGAAATTACCAGTCTGTCTCTTCACTTCGTCGGCTCTTTGCGCCATACTAACTCAGCAACAAGCGCTGCTCACTATAGCCCATTGACTGCACATCAGATGAGCACGCAAAGGCCAACATCACTGAAATGTCTGCAATCAAAGCTTGCTTGCTCTGTTATCATCAAACAGAAGACAGAATTGGCGATTGCGTGGAAATGGCATTTCAGAGGAGCCCGAAAGTACACTCTTAACCGCGTAGCCTCTAGGTTTACCTTCACCAAATTTCATCCTTTATCTAATAGGTTACATAGGTCGACGTTTTAATGCGAAGCATTTTCTAGCGAACTTCGGCGACTTTGAGCGTATCTATCTATCTACCTAGCCGCTTACTTACGTTACGTCACCCCATTGGCGTGAAACAAAATTAGCATGAGAGGGTAAGATAGTTTCACGAATTCGACGCGCTGTTGAAGACATGAATAATATCACAATCCCATCGCGTACGCCGTCAAACACTTTCCGCCAGACAGTGGCGCACACTCACAGGCAGGTATGTGCCACTAGTGAGCGGGTATGTGCCACAGGTGATTGACACTTAGTATCTACACAGGAACGACGGAAACACACATGTTCAATTTTAATGCGAGAGCGTTAAGCAGTACCTGACATCGGCAGCGTCAACCCAACGAATGCAAAAAATAAATGTCACGCTCCCAGCTGGAATTGAACCCAAGCAGTTTGCGTGCCATTAAAGCATTTTACCACAGAGCAACGCCAGGTCTCGAAATTACTTTTCAAATAGACGCCAATCTTCGTGAAACGCCAATAGTGGTTGCAATGCTAGCTACGCAATTTCATAAACATTACACATGTACTCCTTCGATACAGCCGTCACGTCGGGTAAAGATCAATTGTGGTTAGTTGCCATGTGCTGAAGTCTATTTATGTAGCAGTGTCCAGAGCTAGTATCTTTGCTAGCATCAGAGCTTAATATCAGCATCTGGTGTTTCTAATACGCATGTTTCAGTAAGCATCGTTGCACAAGTGCAAACAGCTGGTTATATGAACATCTGCCACTCTTCAACATATGTCTGTGCGTGCAACAGTTATACATATTGTAAGATGGCGTCCAGTACCCTCAAGACTCTTCTTTATTGTCTCGAGTATGTGCCCCACAACCTAAACTGGAATGGTGATGATGAGTATGTACAGATGAAAAGATGGAATGAGTAATGATGCTCACACTTATTTTCCCCGCGCACTTGATCGGCCGACCCGGCCGAGACTTAAGCGGGAAAGGTACGGCGAACAAATGGTTTAAGGCGTGAAGCGTGAACTATCTCGGATGCACGGTAACGACGGTCCGAGGAACCCTCGACGGGAGTGACAAGGTAATTGACAGTAGATGTTCGTTCGCTAACAACGTAAGGTCCAAGAAAGTGTGACTGAAACTTTTCACGCAATCCGGGTGTACGATCAGGCGTCCAAAGTAGTACTTCATCTCCAGGACGGAAGGTGACATCTCGACGAAAGCTGTCATATCGCTGCTTGCGGTCTGTTCACTGGCCTCCGTGTTGAGTTGAGCACGTTGCCGTGCGTCAGCGAGCCTGGAGACGAAATTTTGTGGCGTAGCCGTGGACGTTTTTGTCGTTACATTGAAGAAAGAGGCGTCAATAGTGAATGTCGGCGCACGACCATAGACGAGGAAGAAAGGTAAATACCCGGTGGTTCGTTGAACAGCGGTGTTGTGTGCAAACGTTACGAACGGCAAGATTTTGTCCCAGTTATCGTGGTTCGGTCCGATGTACATGGATATCATGTCGATTAGAGTCTGGTGGAATCGCTCTGTCAGGCCATTTCTCTGCAGGTGTTAAGCGGATGTGGTCTTATGAACTGTGCCACAAGTTTTTAGAATTTCGTCGAGAATTGTCGACATGAATGCCTTGCCCCGGTCACTCAACAACGTGCGAGGTGCACCATGACGCAACACAATGGCTTCTAAAAAGAAGGCGCCAACGTCTGAGGCGGAGCTAGTGCGTAGAGGAGTGGTCTCGGCGTATCGTGTGAGGTGGTCGACGGCTGTGACGATCCAGTGCTGACCCGCTGTCGTTACGGAAAGTGGTCTGACGAGGTCTATTCCGACAACGACAAAAGGTGCATCGGGACATGGAATGGATTGTAATAATCCAGCAGGAGCAGAAGTTGGTCGTTTCCGGCGTTGACACAGTGCACAAGAAGCGACATAATTAGCCACAAAGGTAGAAAGACCAGGCCAGAAGAAACGGCTCCTAACGCGGTCGTAGGTCTTCTGAAATCCCAAATGTCCAACTGATGGATCGCCGTGGAGTGCTTCGAGAACTTGTTTTCGCAGTGAACGGGGAAGTACTGGCACCCACCGATGCCCATCCGCATTGTAAGTATAGCGCATCAGGACATTGTTGTCTAGCTTGAACTGCCGTAGCTGACGATGTAGTCTGGCATTAGGTGGAAAAGGCGAGTCATTCAAGTACCCGATGATGCGGTTACAGTATGGGTCGTCACGTTGGCACGCGGCAAACTGAGCGCCGCTGTTTAAAGATAGTGGCCCAGCAACTGCCAGGAGTGATAACGTGAGTGCAGAGGAAGCCGCTTGATCACCTGAGGGGCATCGAGGATGCGTGGTTGTAGATGAAAGTGGCAAAGGGCAGCGAGACAGAGCGTCGGCATCCTGATGCTGTTTGCCAGACCTGTACACAATGTCAAAAGTGTACTCTTGCAAACGGAGTATCCAGCGACCGAGTCACCCAGACAAATTTTTCAGCGAGGACAACCAGCATAGGGCATGGTGGTCGGTAATGACAGTGAAGTGGCGTCCATACAGATAAGGTCGAAACTTCTGGATGGCCCAAACGACAGCAAGACATTCCTGCTCTGTTATCGAGTAGTTCTGCTCTGCAGGTGTTAGTGCGCGGCGGGCATACGCAACTACTCTCTCACGTGAAGTGTCGTCATGCTGGAGAAGGACGGCACCGATTCCGTGGCCGCTGGCATCTGTGTGAAGGAAAGTGGTTGCGCTCTCATTGAAGTGACGGAGGACGGGGTCTGATGTCAAAGCACGTTTGAGGGCTTGGAAAGCACACTCTCACTCGCCAGTCCAAGTGAAGGCCATTCCTGACGTCAGAAGCTTGTGTAACGGCCCCGCGATGGCAGCAAAGTGACTGATAAAGCGGCGGAAGTAAGACGCCAGGCCCACGAAACTTCGCAATTGTTTTTGATTGCCCGGACTTGGGAAACTTATTACGGCAGCAACCTTGTCGGGGTCGGGTCGAACGCCATCTTTGCTGACAAGGTGACCCAATAATTTGATGCTCCTGCTGGCGAAGTGGCACTTCTTTGTATTGAGCTGAAGCCCAGCGTTCGAAATGCACGTAAGAACTTCGTCCAAACGCTTAAGGTGCTGAGGAAAAGTACAAGAATAAATGACGATGTCGTCTAAATAGCATAAGCAGGTTTTCCACTTGAGACCATGTAAGACAGTATCTATCATGTGCTCGAATGTTGCTGGAGCGTTGCATAAGCCAAAAGGCATGACGTTAAATTTGTAAAGCCCGTCAGGCGTCGCAAACGCTGTTTTCTCCTTGTCTGCTTCGCGCATAGGCATTTGCCAATACCCACATCGGAGGTCGAGGCTGGAGAAATAGTCTGCGTCTTGTAGGGAGTCCAGGGAATGATCTATGCGTGGCAACGGATATACGTCTTTTTTCCTGATCTTATTGGGCGCTCTGTAATCAACACAAAAGCGGACAGAGCCATCCTTTTTCCGGACCAACACCACAGGAGACGACCAGGAGCTGGATGAAGGTCGAATAATATCCCGTTTGAGCATGTCGGCGATGTTTTCCTCAATCATTTGGCGTTCCACCGAAGACAGACGGCATGGGCGGCGGCGCACAATGGAGCTGCCTTCGCTTTCGATGCTGTGCTCTGCGACAGATGTGCGGCCCAAAACTTTCGAATGTACGTCGAACGAACAGCTGTGCTTTTGGAGAAGGTTTAAGAGGTCTCTCTTTTGCTCAGCAGTGAGGTGAGGACTTATGGTAGCATTTAAAGCAGCAGTGGTTGCCTTGGTATCGGTTGTAGCAGAAGAAGGCGGTGATTCTGCGTGAAAAGGAACCAGCGAAAAAGGCTCGCTGTCAGCGAAGCAGCTCACAGCAGTGCCATGGGGCAACATCACTCGCGATGAAGTTGGGTTCAAGGCGGTGACCAATGCCTTACCGTCGTTAAACCACACAAGGTTGGGTGCAATGGTAAGCCCCGCAGGTTTGGAGGGAACTGATGGAGCAATGAACACGTCACCGTTAACTATAGTATCCGAAGCGATCGTGAGAATTCGTTCATCTCCTGGCGAAATGAAACAATCCGCGGCAGCAACGAAACGGAAACTGTATGGATCGACATCAGATGAACTCTCAGTAGCTGACATATGAATTACTCGCTGACGACACGATATGAAAGCTGATGCCGAAGAAAGGAAGTCCCATCCTAAAATGACTGTGTGAGTGCAGAAAGGAAGTACAAGAAACTGAATGTGATGAAGGATGCCATCTATGAAAACGCGGACTGTACAAACACTTGAAGGCTGAATAGGGACTCCATCTGCGCAACGAAGGGGAGGGCCATCGTATGGCGCCTAACTTTTTTCAAGCGGGCACAAAAGTCTGCACGAATTACGGAAAGTGATGCGCCTGTGTCTACTAGTGCCTCTGTCTGTATACCTTCAACATACACCAATAAAACATTCGATGGGCGGTCTGGAGGAGTTTGACGCAGTTCGAAAGATGCAGCTTTCCCTCCCGAAGCTGCACTGTTTAGTTTTCCAGTTCGCGGTCGGGAATCGAAGAAGAAGGTCGAAGGGGAGAGGAGGAACGCCGCATCGGTGAAGGTGAGCGACGACGGGAGAAACGGGAACTGCCAACTGAGGCAAAGTTCTGCGGAGACGGCGACCGGCGTGTGCTGTTCTGATACTGTCAGCGATAGGGTGGTCGAGTTGGGTAGAAGTCGTCCCGTTCATAGTCACCGTAGCTTCGTCTTTCATCTTGTTGACGGCATCGGCCATACCTCGAAATATGACCACGGATGCCGCAATAAAAGCAAGTCGGTCATGTAGTGCGCCAGGTGTTGTAAGGCTGGGAAGATGGTCGCGGTGCGAGCGAGTTGAGCGAGCCATGCACATCGGGCACTGGTAGCTGCATTGGGCTGTGATGGGGTGCAGGTGTCCTAGCAGCAACCTGAGCATAAGTTGGCATGGCCACAGGATAAGAACTCGGAACAGGTGTGACATTCATCGAGGCCAGGCTTTGGTGGGGCACAGGCGTCGTTGCAGCACCTTGAGCATAACTTGACATGGGCACGCGATCTGAGCACGGAACAGGTGTGCCTGTGACCAAGGCCAGTTCCTCCCTCATGACGTCGTGTAAACTAGTAGCAGGTGGCGTCGTTCGAATATCAAGGTGGCGAGGTGAAGCCTGTGCATGAAGTTCCTCGAGGATGATAGAGCGGATCAATGAACGCAGCTCTGTGGTGTCGTGACTCGAGCTGAGATCAGGCATATCAGGTTGCACCCGAGTGGTTTGAAGCTCTTCGAGGCGCTGACAGGTAGCTACAACATCGGCGACGATCTGGGGATTCTGCACCACAAGCGCATTAAAAGCGACCGTCGCAATGCCTTTCAGCAGGTGGCGCACGCGGTCGTTTTCCGCCATATGGTTGTCGATGCGGCGGCAAAGGGCGAGAACATCTTCAATGTAAGAAGTGTAAGACTCGCCGGGACGTTGAAAACGTGCACCAAGCTTTTTCTTGGCAATATCCGAGCGCACTGACGGTTTGGCGAAAGTCTGGCGGAGCTGGCGCATAAAGGCGGGCTATGTAAAAAAATCGGTAGCGTGGTTTAAAAACCACGTTTTCGCGACGCCGCTCAAGTAGAAAGCAACGTGGGTGAGTTTTGCAGGCTCATTCCAGTTGTTTATGGCACTCACTCGGTCATACTTCTCGAGCCAGTCTTCCACGTCCTCACCCGGAAGCCCCGCGAACAGCGGAGGATCCTTTTGAGGGCTGGTGACCAGGTGAGAAGGGTTTCTTGGCAGTGGGAGCGGTGGCGCAGCTGCTGCGCTGGGCTGGTCGGCTTGCGACATTACCGCACCCAGGACGTTTAAGCGGCGGCCTGAACGGAGCTCCAGGGATGTGTTGTAGAAGACGCTGGGGTTGTGCGAGAGCACGAGAGGACGCGGAAATCAGGCAGCACTCTCCACCACTTGTAAGATGGCGTCCAGTACCCTCAAGACTCTTTTTTATTGTCTCGAGTATGTGCCCCACAACCTAAACTGGAGTGGTATGTACAGATGAAAAGATGGAACGAGTAATGATGCTCACAATATATTTAGCGTCATTTCATGACATGTTGCTCAATAAAAACTTGCAACATGGTCACCTTTCCCCCGCAAGCTTCGCATGACGTCAATTCTCAGGTACGTGGGATCTGCGGAATTCACGACAAAGACGAATGAGTTGTCGGAAGGGCAGCCCAAAAAAGAGTGCGAAAACGTACCAACGTGCTGTATTCAGTTTCGCATATATGGGCAAACGCTGTTGAGGCTAGCGAGACTTTTTGCAGCAGATATCTCCGCCTTTAGAAATAGTTGAATGTTGCTGCTATCTTGAAAAGATTTTTCGTTTTAGCGGCGAAGCTCCTTAAAGCGTAGGCTTGTCTGCCATTGTTGTCCTTCGTAGTCACTCCTTGTACGTGAAGTGTCCTCTAGATGGCGCTCGTATCGCTCGAGATAATTTGATAAACAGACAGACAGACAGACAGACAGACAGACAGACAGACAGACAGACAGACAGACAGACAGACAGACAGACAGACCGACAGACAGACAGACAGATGGACGGACGGACGGACGGATGGACGGACGGACGGACGGACGGACGGATGGATGAACGTATGGATGGACGAACGGCGCACGCAACCCATAATCATCTGAAGAATCTGCGTCTCGTCTTTGCTAACTTCCTATTACGACCCATCCAAGAACCATTATGCCTTCATTTCACCAATCATAAAGCGGTCACAATAAAGGGGGAAAGATAGTTACGTCTAGCTACAATATACTAATAAAATAAAACTTTTCTTGAATAGTATATTGTATATATTGGGAAAATGTTGTTCATATGAACGCAATTGTTCGCAAATAGAATAGCAGGGGCAGTCAAGACCGAGACGTCAAGAAGAGAAGATGGTGATCGGCTGTAGACAAGGTAGAATGGCGAAATGGAAGTTGTGCGTTGCATACGGTGGCATTTTACGCAAATGTTACGGAGGAGAAAATTTCGAAACAGTTTGTGTGGTGTGGCTCAATGTACATGGCTTGGCTGTCATATCGGTGAGTGTACGATCAAATCGCTCTGTCAGCCAGTTAGTTTGGAGTGAGTGATAAGTGAAGTGCGCGTTTGAAAAAATGGCAGCATATCCACGGAGTGAATGATGGAGAGTGGGGCGAAGCATTCGTCCGTTCATTCGTTCCTGCTTCCGTCCGTCCATGCGTCCATCCGCCCGTCCGTGCGTGCGTCTGTTCGTGCGTCCGTCCCTGCGTTCGTCCATGCATCCACCCCTGCGTCTGTTCATGCGTCCATCCGTGCGTCTGTCTGTGTGTCTGTTCGTCCATCTGTTCAACACTTCAAGTACCACCATCTCGCATATTTTCATCATATATTCGCCATATAGAAGCACCGCCATCCAGCGGACATTCCAAGGACTAAATGACAGGTGGCACATGCACACTTTCTTACTGCTTGCGCTTCGGGTCTACTTCCCATCTTTAACCACCTCGAGTTCATGGTATATACTAGTTCACTGTATTCATGGCACTGCGGCCCAACGCTCGCTAAACTTTTCTGAAACCAAGAAGGTTACGCCCAGCGAGTATAACGTAGAAACCTTTTCCTGTCAGATAGTGCTCAAGTACATGCCAATGGCTGCTAATGGGAAATGAGAGACATGATAATTCGGCTTTTACTTTCTTACGGTTTGTGCTTCGTATCTACTTCCCACCTTTAACCTCCTCGAGTTCATGGTATATACTAGTTCATTGTATTCATGGCACTGTGGCTCAACCCTCGCTAAACCTTTCTAAAACTAAAGAGGTTATGCCCAGTGAGTATAACGTAGCAACCCTTTCTTGTCAGATAGTGCACAATGTACATGCCAATGGCTGCTAATGGGGATCGCAGCGTGCGCGTTAACTAAAAGACGAATGCTCCTGTCTAACATTCCCCCTTCACAGCCATTGGCATGTACATCGAGCAATATCTTTTGTTGTTCAATAACGCACAGAAGAAATCTCTCACCAGCACCACCTTGGAGGTCAAAATGTTATACTTGTTACACACTACAACGGCTACGAGGGATGAACTTGTGTTATAAAAGCAGCTTCGCCCCTAAAATGCGCACTCAGAAAGGAAGACGACGACGGCATGCTGCAGCAGCACGACTAAGCGTCACCGTGCTGATCGAATAAGGATCGTGCTAGGAGTTTCTGAAGGGAGGGGCACTGTGGAAGAAGGGGAGAGATGTGGCTGGGACGCGGCGGAGGTGAGCAGGATACCAGGGCGCAGGAGTGGTGGCTGTGTTCCTGTGGCAAGGCCGCTGCAGGCACTCACCCGGGCGTGATCACAAGCGTCACGCACCATCTGGCGTTGACCGGGCTGCTTGTCGCCTGGCCTTCGCCAAGAATTTCGTCCGGCTTTGTCCAGGCACTTCTTGTCCGTCTCCAGTTTCACGTCCACGCATCGGAGGAAGAATGCCGAAAGGCGCTGACCTTAGATCAACCGACACTACCAGTCCTCCGAGTGATACTGTGACCTTGAGTGCGTTTCGCCGTATGAAGCCTCGTTGTCAGCGCATGTGCCGCTACAGAACTGTGTCAGTTGCTTAAAATTTCTTGTGAACTAAAGCACCGTTATCTGTCAGCCCACGAGCTCTGTTATCTTTCGCTCTTTTGCACTAGCTGGTTTTACTTAACACTTACCTTTACCCCATTTTATTCCATTGTATAGATTGTTGGTTTTGCTCTTCCTTTTTGCGCAAATGTTTTTGTTTCTTCTTTCCCGGTTACCGTTCTGTCATTGATTTGTACTCACACAAACCTACACGAGAGTGTCTTGACAAAGAGCCTCGTGAGTGAGTGAGTAAAAACAACAATATTATGGTCCTGTGCAGGCGCTTTGGTTGCCACGCGTCCCACGGCTACTCCCGCGTAAGGACCGGCAAGTCTAGCCTGACGGCCCTGTCGCGGGCCCACTGGACGGCCAGGATTTCTTCCTGAAGTTCTGGGCTGCGCCGAAGCACATCCCACTCAGGATTGCTCTAAGTCGGTCCAAGCGATCCGCACTCAAAGAGCATGTGTGCTAATGTAGCAGTCTGCACGCATGCGGCGCAGGCCGCATCGGGGAACTTTTTTTCAATTCAATTTTATTTACCAGTTTATACATACTGGATGGTTGCGTTGGGTTAAAAGCTACATAAGTAGCTTGACGAGACCCAACGACCAGACTATACAGGGCAGTAACAGCAAGCAGACGAAAAAACCAACAAGTAAAACAGAATACCATATCGTATGTACATATACAGCGATTTACAGGGATTTCCAGCATGAAGATTGCAGGAAGAAAAAGTGAAAATAAATACATGTGCATAAAAAGTGCTAGAAAAAATAAATAAATAACTGCTATATACAATAAAATACGGCTATAGCATAAGTAATAAACATAAATAATATTAACACAGAATAATAACACCGTACCAATGTGGCAATACTAGCTATTCGGGACAAAATAAAAAGAAAACACTGGCCATATAACACAGCAAGAAATTCATGTAAGCAGAAGACTGTGTTGAAGAAACAACATAAGTTACGCACAATTCAATTACACAGAAAGTCACAGTATGTGATATTACAAGTGAACGAAATATAAGCGGAAGTCTTTTTTACTGACCGTGTCAATGTCTTTATATTTATTTAAAGCAGATGGTAGGTTATATGCCAACGATTGATGTTTGTAGTGCGTCCTGAAATATGGAACTGACCATGTCTCAGGGTTCCTTGTGTTCACATTAATTCTACGACGTTCTAACGATGCCAACTGTTTTATATAGTTCTTGAGGGATTCAGAAGCATATCGCACAGTATGTAATAAACGAAAAGTATAAAGGTTGTCAATTCTAATAATGTTGTACTTAGGAAATGCTTCTCTGGTGCTAGAATAATAGTCTATGTTGTCAATATAGCGAATAATCTTCTTCTGTAGCATAAGAATTTTACGTATGTTAGTTATAGTGGTTGTACTCCACACTAAGGCGCAATAATTTAAGTGGGCATGAAATAAAGCATTATAAATCTGTACTTTGGCCTTTGTAGGTAGCAAACTACGACATCGTGATAAGACACCTGTCACAGAGGAGAGCTTTTTACATAGGTAATTTACATGCATGTCCCAAGTAAGTTGTAAAGAAAAGTGCACGCCAAAGATTTTGTGACTGTCAACTATTTCGATTTTTTGACCTTCAAAAGCAATAGTATTATTTAACGGAAGCAATTTGTTCTTGGAGCGAAAAATAATTACCTTAGTTTTCTTCGCGTTGATCCTAAGTTGATTTAGCTGAGACCAGGTAGATAACTTTCTTAGCAGTTCATTGCAATCCGTTGTAAAGTTGCTCACGTCGTTCCCAGACAATATGACAGTGCTGTCATCAGCGTATGTAATAAATTCAGCATTAGTATTAAGGTTCACAATGTCATTAATGTAGATATTAAATAAAAGCGGCCCTAAAACGCTTCCTTGAGGCACGCCAAATTTGTTTATTAGACAAGACGACCTGTGACCGTTCACGTAAACACACTGGTATCTGTCACTTAAGTAAGACTTAAACAGTGATAAGCAGCTACCACGTACTCCGTAGCATTCTAGTTTGTCTAATAAAATGTTATGACTTAGGCAGTCGAATGCCTTACTAAAATCTATAAATAACGCCAGCGCATAGGATCTCCTTTCTATGTTCCTTATTATCGTTTCCTTGATTGACAGAAGGGCTGTTTCTGTTGACCTGTGTTTCCTAAATCCGTGTTGCGCGTTAGTTATGATACCAAACTTATCGAAGAAATTGACCATGCGACAGTGTATAATTTTTTCTAGCCCCTTAGAAAACACAGGTAACACCGAAATTGGCCGGTAGTTATTGGGGTCATTAGGGCTACCTGCTTTCAATATTGCCGAAACTCTGGCGTATTTCATTCCCTGTGCGAATACGCCCGATTGAAGCGTTAAATTGAATATGTGAGCAAGAGCAGGAGAAATAGAAGTTATACAATGCTTAATAGGGCCTAGTTGCAGGTTGTTTGTGTCTAACGCATTAGTATTTTTCAAGGATTGAAATGTAGCGCAGACTTCGTATTCATCAGTAGGCTGGAAGAAAATGCTTTCGACAATAAGACTTGAGTTTGTTATTCCCGACGTTGCAGCGCAGGTGGGGTAGGGAGCAGGAATAGCAGCGTTAATGAAATGTTGGTTAAAGTGATTAGCGAGGGCCTCGCCTTTCAACTCAGTACCGTCATGAAGTATACTGTTTGGAACACTTTGTTTGGTCCGACGACCAAGAACATCGTTTATTATTTTCCATGTCTTATCGGGCCGCTGCTGTGAGGCGGACAGAAAAAGTTGCTCGTAATAAGCTCGTTTGGCACGCCGTAGCTCATAATTTAATTGGTTTCGAAAAGCTTTAAATTCCTTTAATTGTATTTGCAAACGAGACTTCAAAATTGAATGATACAAGGAATTTTTACGCGAAATCATTTTCAAGTGTTCTTTCGTTACCCATGGCTTTCTCGCTTTTTTTGGTGGTTTTACTTGTTTCATAGGAAAATGCCTTTCGTATATTTTTATAAATTTCTCTATGAACTCATTGTATGCCTCATTGACGGACGTTAATGCCAAGACAGAAGACCAGTCTTGGGCCATTATCTCAGTTTTAAAGGCAACCAGGCCACTATCTGTTATTCGCTGAACAGTGAATGTTTCTACCTCACGGTTTCGAATTCCTCTTTGATTTTCATATAGCGCATAAACAGGGAGGTGGTCACTAATGTCCGAAGCAACAGTACCAGTGGTGTAAATCTTTGTCTCTGCGTTTATTATTAAATGGTCAAGGCAAGACAATGTGCCGCACGTAATGCGAGTTGGTGTAGTAATTAAATTTTTGAAACCACTCGAAGACAGCAATGTACCGAATTCCGTGGAAGTAGTGCTGTCATCTAGAATATTGATGTTAAAGTCGCCACCGCATGTCAAGTGAAAGCTGTTTTTGCAAGTGAAGTCAAGGAAACTTTCATAATATGCTAGGAAACGCCTAATATTTCCACCCGGTGGGCGATAAACAACAGCGAACATTTCATTTTGATCGGAGACAGTGAGCATTTCGTAATCTTCTGTTTACACGCAGTATTCATGAACTAAATGGCATTTCTTCTCTGTAGTCACATAAAGCGCAACACCCCCTCCACGTTTATCTGATCGATTGGAAAAGAAACTGGCATATCCAGGCAGTTTCAGCTTGCTACTGTTGTTCGTATACCAGGTTTCAGACAGCATAAGAACACCCACTTTGAATGAGAGTTGCTCTAAAAAAAGCAAAATGTCGTCCTCTTTATTCATTACAGAGCGAGTGTTAATATGCAATACTGATTGGCATGACGGGTAATCAGATTTAATAGCAGAAGGTGACGCTAAATTTATGTATGCGCAGTCGTTATCCATTTTGATGATACGGCGCAGTGTTCAGCCCAGCCTGTCACCTGCGCCTACGCAGTTGCGTATGACGACCCCGAAAAAATCTTATCAATATCGTGCGCATTCGAAACGTGCACGGCGGGCGTATCGTCAGATTGCTTCGCATAGATTTTCCCGTTAAATGACCAGACGGATTTCCATTTGTATTCATACTTTTTTTTCACAGCAAGAGCTAGAAGTTTCTTTAAGGCTGGGCAAAGATGCTCATTCACATAGATAGCATTTTCACTGGTCAGTCCGACATCTTTGTTAGTTAGACGAGCTCGTTTTGCTTTCCTTAGAATGCTGTCTCGCTTTGCACGAGACTTAAACTGGACGATGATATTACTTCTGCCGCTGTCTCGGCTCGGCACCCGATGACAGACCTCTATATCACCTGCAGTTATTTGCTCATTTATGGCACTGCCAATCTTAGAGACAATGTTAGTAACAGATTCATTGTCTTGTTTCAGTACACCTTGTATCTCGAGGTTTGCCTTCCTCGAGTACTGCTCAGCAAGAACAAGCCTTGTTTCAAGATCCCTGCCTTTGCTCTCAAGACATTTACACTCAGCACGAAGAGCAGCATTTTCGCTTTCAAGATTCCTGTTCTTTGTAATCACATCGTCCAGTTTCTTCTTGTGCTCCTCAATTGAAGTGAAGGCAAAGTTGAGGCTTTCCGTCATTTGACGCTGATCATTTTTTAGCTCACGGATTTCATTCCGTAAATCCCTTTCAAGGGAATCACGAAAAGATTTTATCTCTTGTTTCATCTCTTCTTTTATCTTTAGCAGTTCTGCCTTCATTTCTTCCTTGAGTTTAGCAATGTCTTTAGCCATTTTTCAATTCCCGCACAAGAGTACAACAAATTCCGAATTCACTGTTTGGCAGCAGCGACGAAGCGTAGATATGTAACAAGGTAATAAAATACCCAATATATCTGGAACACTAACCTGCGATAAGAGTGCCAGAAGGTTTAGCCCGTGCACACAGCTCTCGCCGCTACTGCCAAGTGAAAGCTGCGACAACCACGTAGCTCCTTTTGTAGGGCGCAAAGCGTGACGTTGATCCTGGAGACAGGGCGCAGGCGCAGCCGACAATGACGCCTCCTGGTACCAGACCCTGGATTGCTTCGGAGAAGCGGTGGACCGTTTGGACGCTTTTGGTGCGGCTGCTTGAAATGTCCTGCGATAAGAGTGCCAGAAGGTTTAGCCCGTGCACACAGCTCTCGCCGCTACTGCCAAGTGAAAGCTGCGACAACCACGTAGCTCCTTTTGTAGGGCGCAAAGCGTGACGTTGATCCTGGAGACAGGGCGCAGGCGCAGCCGACAATGACGCCTCCTGGTACCAGACCCTGGATTGCTTCGGAGAAGCGGTGGACCGTTTGGACGCTTTTGGTGCGGCTGCTTGAAATGTCCTGCGATAAGAGTGCCAGAAGGTTTAGCCCGTGCACACAGCTCTCGCCGCTACTGCCAAGTGAGGCTAAATTGTGAGGCTAAATTGCATTTAGGTATGCTAACGATGGGTTAGCCTCGTGACAAATCGGCGTGCGCTACAACAGGACGAGACCATTTGTGACACAGCACTGGTGTGCTTGAGAGACAAGATGATCATTCAGATTTAGAAGAGTTGGCTTGGTGAATGGGGCGTGAGGGCGAACGAATGAGGGCATGGTGCAATGAGCGCGACGATAGGTTCCGCCAAGAGAAAGAGGAAGAAATGGAAGAGTGTAAATACCAAATGGAATTTGAAAGAGAAGTAAGGAGACGTAAGTAAAACTTCGAGAGGTGAAACAGAGAACGCCTCAGCTAAGGGTTCAGCTTTCGCAGCTCGAGAAGAGGCGGCGAGTGGGCGACAGAAAGGCTTAGGGTAGGAGCGAGCCCCCCGAAAGTATCGGGTCAGCTAAATACGGATTGGCAGAGCTTAGCAAGAAAAGTGAATGCACTGTGGAAGTGATGTCGCTATTTAGAAAGGTGTAACGGATTGTCCACCGACTAGTGACTCACGTGTAAACTAGAGAGCCCTAACGTAAGGAGGATGACTGCTCCTAAGGAATTTGTATAGAAGACTCCGGAGCCATCTGTAAAGAAGACGCTGAGTCTTCAAACCTATCAATGGCCACATAAACATGCAGCATCACAATGTGCAAAATTCGCACAGAGAACGCTAAATCGGTTGCCGTAAATAGAGCCAGGTGTAGCACAGGCTGCGGTAATCGAGGGTACGGGCACGGCTGTGAGTTATGAAGATATATGTCTACAGAAAATGGAGCAATGCTCATGTTTTCGATGAAGGTGGATGAAAGTGGTATGGACGAATTAAAAAAGAGTGCAGAAGAACTATTTGAAAAAGGAAGAAGACAGCTGATAGCTCCGCCAGCATCGACGTGCTGAAGACCTCCAATAAACGCAAACTCAGGCTGCAGATCCACCTTCTCTCGTTATACATGTGCTGGTCGACAGTAATGTGGTTCGCGCTTAACTGAACACAGGAACTGACTATTCAATTTTAAGCGAGATAATGGTCACACTTTTCAAGAAGGTGCTAACGCCCTGGTATGGCTCACAGATAAAAACAGCTGGAGGCCACGTCGTCACTCAACTTTGTTTCAGCACGAGAAGAGTTTAGATTTGCGGATGTACGTTCGTAGTGGGCTGTATTGTCTTACATGAAGGCTCCTACAACCTCGTTCTTGGCGTCAACTTTTTGCATGAGTGCAGTGCAGTTATCGTTACTTAAAAACTGTCACGTCACCTTCTCAGTAAACTGAGCAATCGACGGGCAGTAGGGTCAGCAGCGTGCCGACGTTCTTCGCGTTTCGGCCGAGAGTGTCACACTTCCCCTTTGAACCAATGTTATCGTAGAAGTCACATGCTGAGGCTTCCGTAATGGTGAAGCGATCACAGAGAGCATTTTGTAACCCAAGGAATTTGTAACACTTGTTGTTATCGTAGAAGTCACATGCTGAGGCTTCCGTAATGGTGAAGCGATCACAGAGAGCATTTTGTAACACTTGTTGACCCAAGGAACTTATGCGGTCAGGAGTGTAATACAGCTTGGTGACGACCTATTTAAGTTGCTGGTTACGAATTCAGCAATGAACATCACCACCTATTCCATGGCACATCATTAGCGTGTACAGGTGAAATAGGAAATGTACGGAACAGCTTCACATTTGAAGTAGCGAAGATCACAAATGCGCCACTGGACACCGTCGTATAAATGCTCAACTGTTTCCTTGTAACCAGACAGCATCGCGGAAGCTTTTGCTTGAATTCCAGTCATGCTTCGTCAGTTCTTCGAGGCTACGCCAGACTTCAATCACGAGGCACAAGATCATAACTTACGACGCACACCCGACACATATACCATGCAGCAGCCTTACCTTGTTTCAACAAATGAACGCGAAGCTATTCGTGCGCAAGTCCGGGAGATGCTCGCCGACAGCCATATTCAACCTTCCAACAGGGCGTGGTCATCTCGGATCGTTCTGCTTATTTATTTATTTCTTTACACTCATACTCACAGTGCCACTCAGGTATTACAGTGGGGGGAGGGGCATAAAGTCTCTTACACATAGAATTTATATAGCATACATTTCAAGAACATTGGCTGAGAAAGAAAAAATAAACAGAATTTGAACAATAATTACTACGAAGAAATAGTGGCGTACATTGTTGTCATTTCACTGAATGACATAGAGATGATCTAACCGAGACAAAGAAAGGAAAATAAATTTAAATTGTACGGTGAAAAAATTGATTGATTGATTCGTGGGTTTTAAAGTCCCAAAGCCACCTTATGATTATGAGAGACGCCGTAGTGGTGGGCTCTGGAAATTTAGACCACCTGGGGTTCTTTAACGTGCACCCAAATCTGAGTACATGGGCCTACAACATATCCGCCTCCATCGGAAATGCAGCCGCCACAGCCGGGATTTGATCCCGCGACCTGCGGGTCAGCAGCGCAGTACCTTAGCCACTAGACTACCGTGGCGGGGCACAGTAAAAACATGAAAAGTGCAAAGACTATGTGGTAAAACTAAACATTGCATAAAATTCGACTGCAGCTGAAGACAGAATGAGATGTCAAAGAGCGGCCGAAAAAGCTTCGTTATCTAGTATATACTAACCGTGTCGGCAAGCAGATGATTCTGTTCATAACTGTTTTGGGAAAAGAAGTGTTCTTAAAGAGATTGGACCTGCAGCTATATTCTCTAACCTTGAGCTCATGATCTGTTCGTCTTGATATATTGCCGTGACAGGTTGACCGCGTTCAAGTACTGTGCCGCGACCATCGCGGCATGAGCACCAGGCCAGACCCGGCTGCATATGCCACGCGCTCGTGTGCTTCGGCTACGAAGAAGAACACCGTTGGACATTTGTGGAATTCGACTGATTCAGACTTTCACGACCATAGTCACTTGAAGTTCTCGGCACAAGTTCGGCCTAATAATTTGTTTTAATCTCCTGTCTGCTTCAGCATTGTTACAGTATAATAAGGCTGGAAAATTTGCTGATTATGGTCTATTCCGATGTCGCCGTGATATATATTGTGAAAACGCTTCAAGCGCTAAATTTACCTTCTTTTTATAGAAGTTCGCATTTCATTATTGTTTTGTTTGTAGCAGTAATGCTGAGGTTTTTTACCTAGCTACCAATAACGTACAATACCTTACACCCATGTTTTAAACTCGCTTAAACTTGTCGCAATCGGCATTTGTGGGTGGATCCCGCACAGTGCACCAATGCTCTCAAACTGGTCTGACGTAGCTCTTGTAAAGGAGATTGCGGGCCTGCTGAAGAACAGCTTTGTGTTACACCGCACGAATCTCAACACCTTACATGCCTTTGCTGTAACGAGATCGACGTGCCTGTGTCAACACATAGATGATGCATAGAATACCAGAGAACACCTATCGGAATGCGTTCAAGTACTTATACCATAGCTTATACCATAAAGAAATATACTATATATAGAGCGGCTGAGCCTTCTCGTGGCCCAGCAAGAAAGGGTCTGACCAACTGCCTGATGGCGTATCTAAGCTCACCTTTATGCCTTTGTCAAGACATGTAATAGCCACCCTAGGAGGACAATGAAAACCCAAGTTTGGCATCAAGTTTTTTGCAAAAATTTATTAATTTGTGCAATATTCTATATCCGCTCTACATCGTGTCCCGCTGAGGGCGTTTAGTGTTTTACCACAAAAATAGGTAAAGTCTGACTAGAAAGCGTTGTATTTCTGCATTGGTTTTGCACAAAGGGTGTATACTCATGTTGTTTAGATTTGCTGTTCATGTATTTTCTATGGAGAACCATGGCTGTGTAGCCTAGCGGTAATGACACTCGCATTCCGAGCATGAAGGTACACGTTGAAATCCCAGCACCGAAAAGAAAACTTTTGTTATTTTATTTAGGCTGAAGACATTATCGGGTCTGACCAGCCACTCGTGGCAGTATCTCGGTCATAGGACCGTACGGGAGTGTCCGCTCTTTATGTAAGTATGTTTCTCTATGGTTATAGGAAGCCAAAGCAACGCATGGTGGCGCAGAGACTCTGGGCAGGCAGCGCCATCTTTGGTAGAAAAGTAGAAATCGGGGATGCATATTGCGCGTTTTTCCTGTCCACCAATGCGCTGCCGCTCCCTTACGTGCCCATGCAGAGAGCGCACGGTGCGTTTGAGTCACATTACAATGTACCACCTACAGTGCTGCCTCATAAGGATCTCTGAGCTGGACAAGCACTTTCGAGAAGAGAATCTAACAAAGTAGTAAAGCTCGTTAGTCAAGTTTATGATGTGGAGCCGAGGACGGAAGACGAGGACGCCTGAGTCACTGCGAAATGCACTTCTAGGGTCCCCCTAATAATACCGTGTACGACGTATGCCTCGAGGTAAGTCTCATTCTGCCGACATAAAGCCACGTACTATAATGTGCTGCGTCGACGTCTATGAAAACCATATAATTGTTGTTTGTTATGGTATCTAGCAGTAGCAGCTAAGCATGTGAAAACGTTTGCGGCCTGCTAAAGATAAATGAAAACTAAAGTTATGCGGTCATGGAATTAAATTTTCCAAGAAGTTTCAGAGCCATGTCTTTCATGCCGCGGGAACATGACCCACTGATTTGTCACGAAGCAGCAAACTGAGCCTTACCCAAGCGAGTCAACTTCAAGTGCTTGCCTTGATTGTTTCTCTTCTTTTTTTCTGGCTCTCGTGTCACGCTTGCTCTGTTTTTCACGAACACTTGCTGGGAAACTGTTGTAGCTTTACGTGTGGAGAGCATCCCTTGGTGTTGTCTGCATTGTTGTGGCAGCCCATAACGCAACAATACTTTGGACCTCACCGACGCTTCCGTGGGCCGCTTCTACCATCATCGAAAGACAACTTCGCACAGCGAAAGTTTCGTTAAAGGGCGTCCAGTTGACGGTACGGTGCCGAAATTGCCCGCACTGGCTGTAGAACGTGTTCCGCGCGTGTCGCACGTGCTCCCGTTTTGGCGAAACACATTCACTTCCCTACGCCCTCTCCCACGCCTACCCTCAAGTTTTCGGAGCTCGCCGCCAGAGCCGGACATGGCGTTGTCGTCGCTCCGCAAATTTGAGCTTCGGTTCCCTACACTCCAAAGCAGTTTGTAATGGAGAACCAGACAGATTATAAAGGTTCGGTGCCGCGCCCTTCTTTCAAAGACGATAGTCTTTCTTAGGATACTTCAACGCCAAATTTTGGCCTGTTTGTTTGTCTATGTGTGTGTTTGTCAAGCGAAACGACTTAAGTGCGACCACACACACAGCGCCCACCAATATTGCTCAAGTTTGGGAGTTTATACGTGCAATAGTAGAATAAAAAGCAAATATTGCGCACATCTGAGGCACAATATTAGCACGTCAGCATGTTGCGGTTTCCTTCGTTCCACCAGAAAAGGCATACATAGGTACTTCTAAGAACTGAAGAGCTTATTACATTGCACTGACAATGCGACATTATGCAAAAAAGAACAAGACTCTTACGCTACTGTGCTTACGGTTTGCTAAGACGACACGCTGCTGCCACCTGCCTTCAGTTCTACAAAACAAGGCGTCACAGAATTCTTTTGTTGTTTTTTTTAGATTACCGCAAAATGGCGCTCATGTCTGCTGCCACCTCCCTTCAACTCTAGAAAACAAGGCGTCACAGAATCCTTTTGTTGTTGTTTTTTTAGATTACCGCAAAATGGCGCTCATGTCTCACGCAGCGCCTTCAGAATTTCATTTATCATTTTTTCGCGTAAAACATCAAATTGTTTTAATAATTAATTAATTGTTATACACTTTTTTCAGACAGAAGGCTGCCGGCTTTGGACGACATTTGCAGTCAAGCATGCAGATACAAGGCCAATTTTTGTGAAACGCATGCGAACAGCATTCTGTACGTTTATTTGCATATTTGATTCATGGCGCCAGTTTCATATTTTAGTTAAATCATTTCATGAAATTACAGTTGACGCTTAAGCGTCGTCTGTAATTTGATAGAAGTAGAAAGTACGAAGAAACTAGAAATTTATAGAAATTACGGTTGACGCTTAAGCGTCGACCGAAATTTCTATAAAGACCGTAAATATATGGACAAGTTATAATTGCACCTTCCCTAAATAACATTACACCTAAAGCAAACAATCTCATGGAAGAAGCGTTGTTGTCGGTGGAACGGGGTTCTTCCTCTCTACATCGGGAATATCGGGAAAAGAGGGACCCAAAACTGTGCCCTGAGGGAAACCAAATGTTACGCTAGCCATACCTGATTCTGGGCTATTTACCCCTACGTACTGAAAACGCAAGGACGAGCATTCCCAATATATATCATCACCTGTTCATTGATATTAAATCAACGTAGCTTACGTGGAAGCAGATCGTGATCTACGCGGTCGAACGCTTTCCTGAAGTACACAAATATTGAATCATCACAGGCGTGCACCACAAACTTCGTGAACAAATTCTGTTAATTGAGTTATGCAGGAAAGCCCTTGCCTAGAACCACGCTCTCTTGGATTTAAACTTTTTATTCGTTATATGTGCCAATGCATTGCTGCATAAGACGTGCTCTAACATTTGGCAGGCTATATACTTGTCAGGCATATCGGTCTCTCGTTGTTGACCAGTTCACGAGGGCCTGATTTATACACAGGCACAACGCATGCCACCTTCCAGGCGCGTGGAAGGTGGCAACTACTGGCTAGAGGATGTTCATTTCCGGGATGTCTATAACAGATAATATTCCTATCGGAGTGTTCAATTTCATTGATGTACAATTTATGCTATTTAAAACATCATCATCAGCCGGACTACGTCCACTGCAGGACTAAGGCCTCTCTTCCCACGTTCCGGCAGTTAACTCGGTCCTGTGTTTTCTGCTGCCAATTTATACCCGCAAACTTTCTAATCTCATCTGCCCACCTTACTTTCTGTCTCCTCCTAACCCGCCTGCTTTTTCTAGAAATGCAGTCAATTATCTTTAAAGGGACACAAAAGGCAACTACTACGTCAACGTTGATAGCTGAAACAGCGGTCCGGAAACCTCGTAGTGTTCCTTTTGCGCCAAGGAAGCGCCTATTTTGAAATAAAGTCACGTTTCAGAGGTCCGCGTCGGGTTGGCGCTCTCGAAATTACTCTCCCCAAGAAGCAGACCGACCGGACTGACTCACGTCAACTGTTGCCATGCACAACGTTGCCCGGCTTTACTGTGCTAGTATCAGCAGCCCGAAAGCAGCGGGAGCCACAGCAGCAAAAAACGGCGTTGATCAATTGCCCGCCATTGACTGCAAGATTGTAGACGTTTTTTTTTTGTTTCAACTGCGCCCCGCTAGATGTCATTACCTGTCCTGTGTTACCATGCGAAAATTGAATTTTCGAACAATTCGCGCCGTTCCCCATAGTAACATCCGGCGGTTCGTTTTTCCATTAATAAAAAAAACGAGCTAGCAGCATTTTGGAACCGCTAGAGAGCAGCAAGACGAGCGGACGCCTATGCATCGGTTCCGCCTTTCGGCTTTGATTTCATCGGTTAAGTGTGGATAATCTTTCGGGATGACCTACGTGTCATCTTCGGCAAGTTCTGGGGCACAACCGTCCAACACGTTTGGTCCGATAGCCGCCCTTTTCATTCTCTTTCAAAACATCGTTCCAATCTCACCCGCTAGGTCTCGTGTAGGCCTAGCTCGACTACGCACGTCATTCGACGCCGGCGTTCCCATCGCTGCGTGGCTATCATGCCGGAAGCCATGGTCGATAGAGAAGTGATCACCGAAAAAGAAGCGAATGCACCTGGCTGGATTTGTGCTCGCAAGAAACAACCCGCAAGCCCGCTACCAGCTACCGGCAACCACCGGCGCCTTGTATGCCGGAGCACTGAAGGAGCTTGCCAGCGCTAGCCGGCTCCCGCCTCTACCCGCTAATTAATACCAGGTCGTCGTTCGCCCGGGCGGAGGACTCGACGTTCGTAGGTCCAGCAAGATCAAGTTTTTAGAATCACTACTACTCGCCGCACGGCTCCTGCCAACCGCAGCCGATGAAGTTATTGTGTGTACCAACGACACGCAAAATATCTTCGTTATAAGTACACCGAGTATCGTCAAGGCTGAAGCGTGTGCTAATGTGCGTCAGATTGCCCTGGTGGAGCAACGCTACCCCGTTTCTGCCTACGTCGCCGCACGCGGCAGCACCAGACGAAGTGTCGTGCGAGGGGTCAAGGCCAACCTACCGGACTCGGAGCTACAGCGCCTCTTTCTGACGCCGCACAATCCGATGCTTCTCGGCGTTCGCTGCACCAAGAACACAACTGTGATCCTCCTATTCAACGGACTGAAAGTACCGTTTTACGTGCGCTGCGGTATGTTATTGCTACGTTGCACGCTGTACAAGAGACAAATAGACACTTGTCACATCTGCGGCCGTGTCGGCCACCGCCAGGACGTGTGCCCGACTCCGACCGCGAAAATCAGTGAGAATGGTGGTGTTCAACTCACCGATAGTGAACGTGAGTGTGTTCAACCATAATGTGCATTGTGCGGACAAGCCCACGTTACGGCTGCTCGCACATGCCCAATCCGCTCTCTACGTCGTCCGACGCCGCCGCCGCCGACGCCGCTTACACAACACCAGTCAACCCACCCAAGGCATCCCAGTGACCACCAAACAGCAGCAGACGACGCCGACGCCCAAGCAGCCGGCCCAGACCTAATCAACTACTTCGTAAAGCATGATGCAAACAACCTAGGCTGACCGAGTCGCCAATAAAGGTTAGACCCGCCGCTCTGAACAGGCGAGACAACTGCCGCAGCATGTAACTGATAAAACAGAGACACTCGAACGCGAGAACGCGTTCTTAGGCAAAGAAATCACCGATAATAAGACGCTTTTACGAAACATGCAGCCACAAAGTGAACGCGCAGTCACTGAACCAGCACCCGACGCACGAATCATGCAACAGCAGAACTAACGCGTATAGTCGGCGGACCGGCACCCGACGCACCCGCCGCGTCCGCTGCATCTTCAACTCCTTATGCAGAAGCCACGAGTCGCGCCGCGAAACGCAGGGCAGCTCAAAACATAGAGGATGAACAGCTAACTAAAGCGAACTTGACCGAAATACTTGAGCGATTTCGCGTCGCTATAATCGCAGAAATCACCACCATGAAACTACAGCTAACCGAGCATAGCGCTCGGCTACAAATGCTAGAACGAAGGAAGGCAGATCGCGGCGCCGCAAATCGCGCCTTCTCCCATGCTGCAATAAATGTTCCCACAACCAATCTCCTGGTTTGGCAATAGAATTGCATCAGCTTACCAAAGCGGAAGGCAGCCTTGCAACAATTTATTAAATTCAGTGCCGACAAGCCTGCCGTATTTCTACTCCAAGAGATGTTTATCGCCTAACCCGCTCTGCGTGCCTGCCGCACCGAAGCAGAGCATCACGCGGGCACTCGAGGCATAGCCACACTCATCTGGAAGAAATACGCATACGTTCGCCACGAGGTTCGCCAAGACCTCAAAGACGAATACATTTTGATTGAACTAATCACCAACTTTCAACTAAAGCAGTCGATCTTTATCCTTAACGTCTGCAGCACACCCAAAACATTAGGAGAACTTTTCAAGTTCTCTTTGAAAGAGTGAGCAAAATGGCAGGGGATCGTATACGCTCATCATTGCAGACTTTAACGCTCAGCATCAAGACTTCGACTTCGTATACAGATGCGCCTGTCGTAAAGTAACTGCACTGGTTTCGCAAACGAAAGCACACAGACTCACACTCTTAATGGACCCTAGCTTTCCCACCCCAATAGGCAACTCGGTTACCGGTGACACCACGCCTGATTTAATAATGGTTCGAAATGCAGGTCAACTCACGTGGATGAACCTGCGTGAGAACCTCGGCAGTGGTCATTACATTAGTCAAACAATAATTACTGTGTCCATGAACAAAATCGGGAACTTCCGCATTGCGGACTGGGACCGCTTTCGAGAACTCGGGCAAGAAGACGGTACCCATTATGACACTCTAGCAGAACTCCTTAAACTCCTTACTTGACTTAAACAGGATGTTGCTAAGTCCACTAAGGACGTTGCGACAGATCGAGAGGTCGAGCGTATGAACAGCCGGCTCACTCAGCTTCTCGAGGATAAAAATGCACTTCAAGCGAGATGACGCACACAAAAGCCTAACCGTTATCTTCGCAAAAAGTTAGCTGATCTCAACCGGCAAATAGAGGACCGCTGCCGCACCCTTGTGCGTCCGCAGTGGGACGAATTGTGCAACTCTGTAGACGGTCAAATGAGAAACGGGGCCAAATAGAACTTGTTAAAACACTTACTAGGTGACAAGCCATCCAAAGCGTCTCAACAACTCACCATACATCTACAGACTGATACACAAAATCAAATCTTCAGGTAGCACAGACACTCATATCATTGATGAGCTAGCAGCCCGTTACTTGTGCATCGACGCTAACTCGCCCGCCGCCTACCCTCCCGCCCCGGACGCGCTGGAGGAGGATCCTCTCGGAAGCCCCTTCTCGAGTGCCGAGGTAAGGGCAGTCCTAACTGACCTCAATTGCCGTTCGGCCCCGGGCCCTGACAGCACACACAAAAAACTTCTTAAAAATTAAAAAAAGCGGACATCGAACTTCTCACGCAATACATTAACGAAATCTGGGAAACAGGCCATATGCCCCCTGAGAGGCGGGAGGCGTCTTTCATACTAATCCCCAAGGCGGGCAAACCCTTAGCATTAAGTTCACTTCTCCCCATCTCGCGCACGTCTTGTGTGGGTAAAGTGGCTGAGCATGTCATCCTTAAACGAGTCACCAAATTCGTCGAGGAGCGACAAATACTACAGTTAAACCAAATCGGCTTGCGTCTGTCTATGTCCACACAGGACGTCATGATGATGCTAAAACTGGAGCTTCCGGACAAAGTCACCAGAGACACGAGAGTCATCTCAGCACTCGATCTTAAGAAAGCCCTCGACCGAGTGAAGTACTCACACATTCTTGCCTCTATTAAGAAAGCCGGACTACGAGCACGCTTTTGTAACTATGTTAGCTCGTTTCTTCGCGAATAGAAAGCTACCTTGCAGCTAGGCTCATTGGGCTCACAGCAGTTCAACCTAGGGCCGAGAGGCACACCACAAGGGGCTGTAATCTGTTTGCTCCTATTCAATCTATCCTTGCGCGCACTTTCACGGCAACTTTCACAAATCGCTGGCATCGGGCGTGCCTTCTACGCCGATGACATTACAATCTGGAGTACAGCGGACAATTAAGGGAACATCGAAGAAACTGCAAGATGCAGTTAACTCGGTACAAGCGTTTCTACTGAATGCTGGTCTCACCCCATCAGCAGAAAAATCGG
Source organism: Rhipicephalus annulatus (assembly GCA_013436015.1). Lineage (NCBI taxonomy): Eukaryota > Metazoa > Arthropoda > Arachnida > Ixodida > Ixodidae > Rhipicephalus > Rhipicephalus annulatus. Next base: position 628,007 of record WOVY01010833.1, read on the forward strand.
AGTTATTACTTTATCGCCCCAAATACAAGGCACGTAACCACGTTTACTCCAAAATCAACCTTCATACGGCAGATGGTTCACCCATCCCAATGGTAGGGCGGGTACTAATTTTGGGAATTATTACAGAAGCCAGTGGTAGCAACGCTGCTAGCGTGACACGCATGTCGAAAAAAGCCGAAGCAATGGCAAAACTCATCAATAGAGTGGCCACTAAACGTGGTAGACCGTCTGAGGAGAATCTCCGAAGACCTTTCCACGTGTTTCTTATGAGTCACATCAACTACGTAGCCACCGCCCACCTTTGGCAGAAAAGGAACTAGAACCATCTGGACATGATAATTCGTCGGTGTGTTAAACAGGTCCTTGGGTTACCAGGAAACACCCGCACGGTTAAGCTCAATGAGCTAGGCATGCACAACACCTTCAACGCAATTGTCGAAGCACAGAAATTATCCCATGCTTGTGAGGCTGTCTTCCACAGAGGCTGGGTGACAATTATTGGCACACCTTGGGCTCAATTCTCCCGATACCCAACAACGGCAGTGCCACCTCCCCGAGGAGTCACGCGCTAAATTCACACTATTCCCGATACCACGAAACATGCACCCCACGCAAAATGTGACGAGAAGGCAGGCATGGGCGCGAGCCCTACTCAGTACTGCCGCTGCTATAGAGGATTTCGTGGCCTTCGTAGATGCAGCACAGTGCGGAAACTTGGATCACTTGTGTCGCTTGTCACCACACTTAAAGTCGACCATTTCTCGTCGCTGACTTCGTTACACGCGAACGCCAATAGTGCTGAACAGGTTGCGGTAGCACTAGCTCTCGCTACCACAAAGCGCACAGCTATCTACACAGACTCGCGAGCAACCGCCAGAGCCTTCATGACGGATTCGGTATGCAATGAAGCTGCTCGAGTTCCCTCTGCTGCTGGTTTTACAGCCAAAAAGCACATTATCTGGTTCCCGGCACACGTTGGCCGACACGTCTATGGAGCCATCCTTAATGCCAACGAGTTGGTGCACTCCCGGACACGAGGTCTAACAATCCACGCCGGGATGAGCCACTCGGCGGCAGAGGACACACTTTAGTATTACCGAGATCCATTAGTCTAACTTTTCAAGAAAGCTGTAAGGTTCCCCCTCCAACATACAACTTTAAACATAGCTCAGCCTATCACGTTACGTCAACTGCAGACTGAGGCGTACGTTTCTCCCCTGAAGTGTTTTAAGTATATGGACGGTATACAGCCAGGCTGCCCTCGTTGTAATAACCCGTGTTGCACTTTGCAACACAATCTGTGGCAATGTCCTGCCCGGCACCACAGCTCCCTTTCTCCCTCAATGAAGGAGGAATGGCGATATTTTCTCACAAGTAACGAGAAGGAAGACCAGCTACGGGCTATTCAGAGAGCTCATGGCCATATGCATCTCCCCGTCCCGTCGTGGGTCCGGCCTACCGATGTCACCCCCTAATGGGGAGTGAGCGTCGTCGCCAGATCAAATAAAATTCTTTGCCTGCCTGCCTGCAAGCAGCATTTTATTGCGTCTGTGGATGCACGGAAGATTATTTAGTGCAGTTCGACCGATTAGTAGTGATTATTTGTAGGCGGTCTGTCTAATGTCATCGGGATCATTTCGAAAATGTCCTACTGCAGCGCTTGTGTTCTTGCGCATTTACCTTAATTTCTCGGTAAGTGGGGTACTGCTGTTGATAATAAGGTAGGTTTAGATCTTGTTATACATTGAGCTTTCACTCTGACGTAAATTTTTATTTGACTTTAGTGTCCCTTTAATGACCAACAGTTATCCTGCCTACGCGCTACATATCCGGTCCTGGTTCATTTTAAAGACGATATTCTTTTTGTACATCGAAGCAAACATTTTCTTGCCTGTCTGTCTGTCTGTCTGTCAGCTCGTCTGTTTGTCTGCCGAAACGATACACTAAATGGCCAAAATCCAACCCCATCCGCAGCGCCCATCAATATTGCTCAAGTTGCAGCGTTCCTACTGTGGTGTAAACGTATCCCGAAGGAGTACGTCCACCAGCGTGGGTCCGGTCTTAGCGAGCCGCAGGGCACGCGTTAACCGTCGCCGTGGCGAGAACGCGATACTGCTCAAAGTCGCAACAATTTATTGTGGCAACACCAAACGCAGTACAGCCCGTTGCTAAAAGGCGCGGCGGGAAAGCAAGTAGGCTTATCCACGCCACGGGCACAAAGTACTACACAGGGTGCCACGAGCACGTCTCCGCGGTAAAGGTGATCCACGGAGACACCGGGACCAAGGCCCAGTTGCTCGAGCGAGGGCAAGGCGCTTGCGTAGGCTTCGAAGGGAGACGGGTCGGCGTAGCTAGGCCACGCACTAGGACACCGTACCGCCCTTCGGCCGTTCGTACGCAGCGGGGCAACAAAAGGTGAGCGTTCCCCTCGGGCGCGAGGCACCGTCGGCGAAGTCCGACAAGCCTCCGAGCGACGGGAGTCGACGGACGGAAAAGATTGCGTGGCTCACCGTTTGCTGTCCCGGAGAGTATCTGACCACAGAGATCTGACCGCTCCCGACGCAGCGCGCGATAACCTCTCGGGAGTCCCCGCGCGCGGCGCCACAGTCAATATCCGCTACCGGGTGAGGGAGTTAAACGTCACTCCGCTCACCCACTACGGCAGACACCAAAGGAGGGCAGACATGTCGGGACATGAGAACGGCAGAAAGGGCGGCAGAGCCCGCACAAAGGCAGCGGGCTAGCCTCAATTCCCACATCCCCCTCTCCTAAATTTGCCCTTTACCGGTCTGCAAAAGGCAGCCGGACGTCACCCATGCAGTTAAAATGACACTGCTATGAGCGACAGTTAACCTCAGTCCAGCCCTGCTATACTGCTGCTAAAAAATGATTACAAAGGAAAAACAAAACATAAATAACAGAATAAACACATGACACTATAAAAATAACTGCGGAAGGGAGCACAGAAAAGTGGGACTAGTGTTCGTGGTGCTGAAGGGGGATAGCGTCCACTGCGCGGAGGGGCGGAAGGGTGTGACAGTGTCCGCTGGGTGGGATGCCCGAGTGCGAGGTCAGAGGTACGCGAGGGGCTAACTGATGGCTCGTTGCTGCTCTTGATAAGCCGCGAGTCCGACGAACGCCGCCTCGGCTGTAATTCGGAGGCCCCGCATTTCTGGCTCAAAGACGGAGCTTGGACGTTACGGGAAGCCGAGCCTCTCCATTATCAGGCAGGCCGAACCAGAATTGGCTGCGAGGCACCCTGGCGTTGGCCGGCAGCATATAGCTGCTTTCAGCTGGCCTCGCGCAGGAGCCATGGTGGGAAAGGCAGCAGGGCTTCTTCGGCGACAGCCGAGAGCAGAGAACAGCCAGACGGTCTGACGTCAGTGGGTCAATGCTCCCCCAGCACCTCCAGTGTCCGTGTCGATGGGGGGAAGCCATGACGCACTCTTCGCGGACTCGCACTGAAGCGTCACGCACGGATGAAGCACCCACATACCGCTGACAGCTGCGCGAGCGTAGGCGCAAAGCGTCCTTCGTCTCTCTCCCGGCAAGCACCGACACTCAAGGTCACACACAGCTCCCTTCGCGGTAGACGAAATGAACACGGGAAAAAAAGTAAAAACAGAGCAAAATGACACTCAACATCTGGCAAAAAACATAAAATACAAATAACACTTAATATTAGACAAAAGAAACATTAAAATACACATGAACACTTAAAAAAAAGAAACACTGGCAGCAGACTGGGCGGGGTCAACGTCTTTACGAGAAAAGGCCGTAAAGAAGCTAACCTATACTGAGGCTAGACAGTAACCTGAGGGCCTTGGGTTGCGGAGAAGTCCGCCGTCAGGCACGAAATCACAAAGGTGACCGCTTCCTCAGATTATACCGGTGCGGGGTCCGAATGCGGTCCGCCGCTCCGGGTGTGCCTTGTTGCTGGCGCGAAGTGCCGCAGGGCTCTGGCGCGAGCTCGTCAGACCGTGATACAAAGGGTTTCAGGTCTGCTATATGGGCACGGCTGAGTTTTCCCGTATGGGGATCTTTCAGCAAGTACGCGAGTGGAGTGCAAGCTTTCTCCACTCGGTACGGACCAAGCCACTTAGGAGCGAGCGAGGTTTAAAACCCCTTACTGGCATCGCTAAGAGCGTAGTTGCGCTTCAGGACAAGATCGCCCACCTCAAAAACTAGGTCGCTATGCTTGCGGTCATATTAAGCCCTCTGCTGAGCCCTGGTCGACGCAAAACTTTGCCTTGCTTTGCAGAAAGCTCGACAAAGCCAGTCCCGAAGTGCCGACGCGTAAGCAGAGCAGTCTGCCGGCACCTTCTCGCCCTCGAACTGGCATTGAGTGACGCTGGTCACTGGATTTGCCAACTCCCTTCCAAAATTTAAGAAGGCGGGCGAGAAGCCAGTTGAGTGACTCTCGGATGTTCGAATAGCGAACGCGAGCTCACTCAAATGGTCTGCCCAGCCCCTTTGACTTTCGGCAAATTCCGCCAAAATCGGTTTGAGCGTACGATTAACGCGCTCCGTCAAATTGGACTGGGGATGGTAGGATGAAGTGGTGCAGTGATCAATTCCGAGGGAACGGCACGTGACACCAAACACCCGAGCGGTGAAATACGAAGCATTGTCAGTGATGAGCCTTTCCGGGAAGCCGAAACGGCAAAACACTTCCTGCATCTTCTCAAGCACCGCTCGCGCTGTCACCTTTCGAAGTGGGAAAAGTTCCACCCATTTCGAGAAGTGATCAACGACTACCATCAGGTGAATGAACCCCTGCTTACTTCTGGGAAATGGTCTCGTTAGATCGCAGGTGGCCACTTGCCACGGACGCTCACTGACAATCGGTTTCATCAGACCGGGCGGTTTGCCACCCCTTTATTTCACTGTTTGACAGACGCGGCAAGAACGGCAATAGCGAAAAATGTCTCGCTTCATGCCGGGCCAGGTCACAATGCGGCTCAGTTTTGCAAAAACTTTCGAGCCACTCAGGTGACTGGCCATGGGTTCGTCGTGAGAGGATCGCAACAGTGCGGCTCTCAGACTTTTTGGCTTAACCACCTTAAACGGCTCTATGGACTCGTCGTCAGTGGCTATATACTTCAGCAGGAGCCCGTCATGGTCCAGCAAATATGAATCTGCCGGGGATTCAGCGACACACGCTGGTTCGAGCCCCCTATTCGCGCCCACTGCGGGGCAAGCAGCGTGACGGTGCTCCGTCTCATCGAGACAGTCGTTATCGGCGCCCGCTGCAGGACAAGCAGCGTCACGGCGCTCTATCTCTCTGAGACCGTCGCACAATTCGCGACACAACGGGTCACTTTGCTGGGCCTTCAGAAGCTCTTCTCTGCTGAAAGGGATACCCATTCTCCCAAAATGGGGAAGTCTGGTATCGCACCCACTCAGGACCGCAGCAACAACCGCTTGAGTCGGCGTTACGGGTTCGCTCTCGGCCTCGTAGCCTTCGGAAAGCTCCCCCGCTCGGCTGCTTCGCGGTGCGCCGCTTACCTGGTTAGCAGCCAAGGTTTGTCCGCATGGGGACTCACCTTCTCGCCGAATGGCGGCGAAGCTGCTGTTTCGCCCCCGACGCTCGCATGTGCTAAGGCACCGCTAGTGGCTGTCGTACCGGGATCAAGGTCATCGGCCAACATTGGGGCACGAGATAGCGCGTCAGCTACCACGTTAGTGCTCCCCTTTCGATACTGCACCGAAAAGTCATAGTGCTGTATCAGGAGAGCCCAGCGCGCTAGCCTGCCGGCAGGCTCACGGAGCCGCAATAGCCAGCTGAGCGCACTGTGATCCGTTTGCACTAGGAATTTCGTCCCATCAAGATAGACGTCAAACTTCCGCAGTGCAAACACGATGGCGAGGCACTCCTTTTCGGTCACGGAATAATTTTTCTCCGCAGAGACCAAGGAGCGGCTGGCAAAAGCCAACGGCTGCAACACGCCATCGTAATCCTGTAGGAGAACAGCTCCTAAACCCAGATCGCTCGCATCAGTTTGTACAACGAACGGTCTGGTAAGGTCGGGGAGCTTGAGCTGCGCTGTCTCCGCTATGGCGTTAGACAGTCGGCAAAACGCCTCCTGCTGCTCAAGTCCCCATTGTCACTCAGCAGACTTACCCAAGAGTTTGCTCAAGGGCGCCTGCAGTCGGGCACAGGACGGAATGAAGGAATGGTAAAAGTTGACCATTCCTAAAAAGCGGCGAAGGCCACGAACGTCCTTGGGCACGGGAAATTCGAGAATAGCTCGAAGTTTCTTCCGATCCGGCTCTATGAAGGATTCGCCCAGCGTAAACCCGAGCAACTGAACACGGGTCTGCGCTAACTGAACCTTAGCGGGGTTAAATGTTATCCCGGCGGTCCTCACCCTCTCGAGTACATCGGCAACATGGGCCAAGTGCTCTTCGAAGGTTCGTGAATAAATCACGATGCCGTCGAAGTAGCACATGCAGTATGACCACTTTGCTTCCCCGAGGACGCGGTCCATGAGTCTTTGAAACGTCGCAGGAGCATTGCAAAGACCAAAGGGAATACGAGTAAACTCGAACAACCCTCTGTGGGACGTGAACGCAGTTTTACACTGGTCACGGTTACCCAACCGGACCTGTAGATAACCTTTAGAGGCGTCAAGCGTGGTAAAGTACCGTGCATCACCCAGGTTACCTACGATGGAGTTTATCGTGGGGAGCGGATAGGCATCCTTACGAGTCACTCCATTCAGACGGTGATAGTCGACGCACAGGCGATGACTGTCATCTTTATTAGGCACCAGCACAATTGGAGATGCCCAGGAGCTAGACGAGCGGCGAATAATGCCAGCCGCAAGCATGTCATCTAGCAACCCATCGATAATCTGCCTTTTGGCGAGACTGACGGGCCTGGGGTTACACTTCAAAGGAAGCGCGTCACCAGTTTCGATCACATGGCTCACAAAATCGGTGCAGCCAGGTTGATCGGTGAAGAGCTCGTCGTACTGACGTAACAGTGTCAACAGACGAGCCTTCTGTGCTTCATCCAACTGAGTCGCGCAGGCGACCAAAGTATGTAGTGCCTCTTCGTGTCGTGTCGGTCGATCCACACAGGGGTTTCAAGCCGACGAGCGCGGAACGCCAGGGTACGACCCCGGAGTGGGCGCACGCCACGGTTCGTGCCGCGCCTCTGGTTCCCGAAGGGGACTGTGAGAGGGCATATGCGGTGAGCGGGGGCTTGGCCCCGAACTCTGCACAGGGCACGTTTCTTACGCTTCTGCCGCAAAGGTGACGGTAAGCGCCGGTGGGCTGATGCACGGCTTGAGTTGGCAAAATGGGCCATCACGATAGCCTCCATTCACAATGTCCACAACGATACCGGTTTTAAAGGAGAAAGTCCCGACCGAGAATCACTGGAACATTGAGCCCTGGAAGATGAACAAGACGGCAGCGTCTCGTTCGATCTCCCCATCGGACAGCCAACCTTGCAGCGCCTGCCGAATGGGCCACGCCTTCCGCAAGGGTGAATGTCGTTCGGCTGTCCCACAAGCGCACTGAGTGCTTCCGCAAGTGGGACAACACCTGTTCGCCAAACAACGAGGCGCGAGTGCCCGTGTCCAGAAAAGCAGAGAAATCACGGCCGGCAATGGTTACCGGAATGAACGGCGCGTGCGTATCAGCAAGAAAAGTGCTTGCCCTGCACGCAGAGGGAAGAAGCAAAGGTTGGGTCGATCGTGCATTCACGAACGATTCGGCAGCCCGTTTCCCCGCCCCGCAGGAGGCCTGGATCCGGTGCATTCTCTTGCCATGTGCCCTGTTTTACGGCAGCGGTAACAGCGTACTCCATCACGGTCTGTATTCCCAGACGGAGCAGCCTCGAGCTGTCGTGATCGGCTCGCTACGTTATCGTAGGATACGTTTCTGCGAGCCGCACCTCCCACTTACGTTGGGTCGGAAAGCGTCCCTGTGTGGAGGTTTCAGGTGGAGCAACGCAGGCTGACCGCCTTTCATGCGTAAAGGGGTCAAGAGCGCGATCGCTGAACTCCCACGCACAGCCGGTTGCAGCCGCAAAGGCGGCCCCGAGAGGCTGTTGCTGTTGGGGAAGGGTCATGGCCCCTCTCCAAGCGCAGCGCGGCTCAAGGGCATCGCTGGCTGGCGGCGGCGGGCGACAGGCACGCGCGGCGAGAATGTCGCCTTGGATGCGCTTCGCCTCGGCGGCCAACTCTTCCAAGCCCCGGAAGCGGCCGCCGCGCAGGTATGCCGAAAAAGTCGGATGTGCCTGCCGTATCACCCGTTCGGCGCGTTCCTCGTTCGAGGCTCGGGGCTCAGCGATAGGAATAAGTTCATCCATCGCACGTACATACTCCTGCAAAGACTCGTCAGGAGCTCGTGCGCGGAGCTCGAGCTCTCGCCGCATCCTACTTTCGTAGTCAGCGGGTAGGAATTCGCGCAAAAAGACCGCACGAAATTCCTCGAGGTTTGCTGCACGGTAACCGGTAAGCCGATACCATCTCGCCGCCGTGTCAGTCAGTGCAGCTGGAACAACGCGTTCGAGCACCACCTTATCATCCAAACCCATCGCTCTCTGATAACGTGACAGAGAGTCGAGGTAATCTCGGGCGGTGAGCTGATCACCGTATCCGCTGTAGGTTGGCAAAGGCAACATAACAGCGGGGTGACCGCTTTTCGGACCAGCCGAAAGCGTTTGCACAGCTCCCGAGAGTGCTTGGATCATCTGCACGGCGTTCTGCAGCAAAGTCTGCGTCGTCGCACCGGCTTCGTAGGAAGCCGTTGGTGCTGTAGCGGCGCGGTCGAGCGAAGGCGAGCAGTCGCCCGGCTCAATCAGTGGGGCGGTTTCAAACAGACCACCGCCCTGCGCGCCATTCCCAGAGCAAAATAGGCTCCTTGTGGGATTTGCCTGTTGTCGAACCAAAGGTGCACTTGGTGCGGCTACCATCAACAATTCAGGCGCCTGCTCAGCGTGCGTTCGAAGTGTCGGTAGCGCGGCTGATAGCGGGGAAAAGTCGGCGAGGGCCAAGGCCTGCGCCTTGTCAATTCCGCAGGGAACCGACTGCGAGCGCTGTACCGACGAACTGCCACGCATGCCGAAGGGCGCATTAGCAGTCGGAGGCGCTTGTTCGTAACGTTCGGGTAGGGCAAGAGGCCCATTGCGAAGCGACGCGCCGTCTCCAAAGGGAGCGGCTAGGCGCCTCGTGTCGTCACCGCAATAGGGGGTGCCGACACGGACGGGTGCAGAAGGGTTCCCATCAATAGAGGCAATGGCCTCCTTGTGCAACGCGGCATCCGCTAAAAGGGACAGCGGACAAAAATCCCGCGAAGCAGCCATGTTGCGACGAGCCCGAATCGCGCAGGCAAACTGACTCGCTAAGATCAGTCAAAAGCTAGAGCTTTTGGCACCGCGTTGGGCGTCAGTGTGGTGTATAGCCCGCTGCCTTTGCGCGGGCTTTGCCGCCTTTTCCCACACTACTTAATTGTGCTATTGCCAATTAAAAAGCAATGATTGCGCATATCTAAGGCACAATAACAACACGTCATTATTATGTGGTGTGTCTGTGTCTGTGGTGTGTGGTGTGTCTTATTATGTGGTGTGACAAGCTGCCACTGTAGCGTCATCAGCGCGAAGTCGGCGGCGGGAAGGACAGAAGGTTAGTTTTTTCCGGACGTAAGCAGAGCAATGAAGAGATCAGACACCTGTGTGGGACAACAAAACGACAGATCTAATAACATGTATGCAGCATAAGGAATGTAACTCTTCAACAAATTACAAAACATACAAATGAAGATAGAATAACTTGGCTTACAAGCAACAAGTATTAACAGGCACTAATTAGCACAATGAAACAAACAATTGAAAAATTCATTATCATCATCATCATCATAAGCCTGACTACGTCCACTGCAGGACAAAGGCCTCTCCCATGTGCCGCCAGTTAACGCGGTTCTGTGTCTGCTGCTGCCAATTTATACCCGCAAACTTCTTAATTTCATCTGCCCTCCTAACCTTCTGCCTCCCCATTACCCGCTTCCCTTCTCTGAGAATCCAGTTTGTTACCCTTAATGACCAGCGGTTATACTGTCTACGCGCTACATGCCCGGCCCATGTCCATTTCCTCTTCTTTATTTCAACTATGATATCCTTAACCCCCGTTTGTCCCCTAATCCACTCTTCTCTCTTCTTGTCTCTTAATGTTACACCTACCATTTTTCTTTCCATTGCTCGCTGCGTCGTCCTCAATTTAAGCTAAACCCTCTTTGTAAGTCTCCAGGTTTTTGCTCCGTAGCTAAGTACCGGCAAGATACAGCTGTTATGTATCTTCCTCTTGAGGAATAGTGGCAATATACGTGTCATAATTGAAAAATTAACAGCATCTAAATACGCAAAAGTTCATGAAATATCAACATGTGATGGCATACGTGAGATGAATGGCAGTGTTTGGTCCGCGACAATCAGGTGCGAGAAGTCCCGAAGAGTTTAGGCACGACTGCGATGCCGGCGGTGTTGCGACGTTGATGTTTCCGGGAGCTGGAACTTGGCAGGGGACCCAGGCAGGTTGAGCTAACCGGAGTTGTAGTTGAGGCAGACGTTGACTAAGTTCAGATGGCCAGGCGATACAAAGCTACACTAAAAACTTCTAGATTATAGGCTTGATGATCTTCTGTCGTACAAGTACCTTGAAGACTGCCTAGCAGGGCGATATCATGTTCTTAAATTATCTTCGTGTCCCCTCATTTTCTTCTCGCCCCGCCATGGTGGTCTAGTGGCTAAGGTACTCGGCTGCTGACCCGGAGGTCGTGGGATCAAATCCCGCCTGTGGCGGCTGCATTTCCAATGGAGGCGGAAATGTTGTAGGCCCGTGTACTCAGATTTGGGTGCACGTTAAAGAACCCCAGGTGGTCGAAATTTCTGGAGCCCTCCACTACGGCGTCTCTCATAATCATATGGTGGTTTTGGGACGTTAAACCCCACAAATCAATCAATCAGTTTCTTCTTGGAGGAAAAGAGAACCATTGACATGGATCCAATCATACGTTTGACATTTTGAACAGTCCGCCCTTAAATTATATTTCAATCACGCCCATTTTGCATAAGCGGGGCATTTTCTTAACTGGGTGAGGGGGCAAACGTATGAAGCGATTGCTTACATCTCGCCGGCGTGTTCTTCTACCGTGACATGCGGCTAGTGCTTAGGGTCTCAGCCACTGCGTCCGGGGGCCTGTACTCTAATTCGGGGAATCGGCGGCTGCCCCTCGTCCACACTCGGACACAAAAGGGTTAATCCTCAGCGCTGGACGTCTGAGACGAACACCCCCGCCAGACCTTGGCGGCTTAAAAAGAAACTTGCGATGTCCAAGTGGTCTCACGGTACGGGGGAGAAGTGCGGCGCCTGTTAATTTGATATGACACCGGGGCGCATAAATGGCAGTCCGTGACGGTTTATAAAAGAGAAAGCATATGGAAGCAATTCTAAGGTCCTTGTAGCGTTTATCACGTTGCGCTAACAATACAACGCTATGCACAAAAATGCAAGTGTTTCCAACGCTCTGCTAAGACTACATGGTGGTGCCACCTACCCGTCGCTTGCGTTCTAAATCTTATCGCCTCCGAGACGGGTGCGCACGCCATCCTTCATTTCTATGAAGATAACTGCCATATAGCGCTCATGCCTCACGTACCTCGATGCGCTCGTTCGCGTTTACTGCATGCATCAAGGCACTCTAACGCAGCGCCTTCAGAATACATTTAACCTATTTTCTCACACAGAACATCAAATAAATGTTTTTTCACTCTCTCCAGACGCAGGAATATCGTATTTCAACGATATTTGGAGTAAAACATGCAGATACAAGACGAATTTAGTTTTTCTTTATTTCTACAATGATACTCGCAACCCCGGTTTGTTCCCTGACCCACTCTGCTCTCTTCTTGTCTCTTAACGTTAAAGCTATCATTTTCCTTTCCAACGCTCGCTATGTCGCCCTAAATTTGAGCTGAAGCCTCTTTGTAAGCGTCTAGGTTTCTGCTCCGTCGGTAAGTACAGACAAAATATATCTTCCTATAAAGAGATAGTGGTAATCTACCGGTCATAATTTGAGAGTTCTTGCCGAATGTGCTCCACCAAATTCTTTTTCTTCTAGTAATTAAATCGTGTGGTTCGGCTCCGCGGTTATTACCGGTCCTAAGTAGACGTAGTCTTTTACAACTTCGAGATTACGTCGACTTAGGACATGTAATAACTACCACCATATGTAGTGCCACATTAGTACTGCATTAAGAACGTGACAGTACGCCAATAAAGAAGGGTGTAAGGCAAGGCTATGCAAACTCCCCAATAATGTTTACCGCATGCTTACAGGAGGTTTTCAGAGGCGCAGATTGGAATGAGTTAGATATAATATTTAATGAAGAGTACATTAGTAACCTGTGCTTCGCCGATGATATTAAATATCTTTGCTGAGTAACTCAAGGAACGAATTGCAATTCATGATTACTGGCCCCGCCGCGGTGGTCTAGCGGCTAAGGTACTCAGCTGCTGCCCCGCAGGTGACGGGATCAAATCCCGGCTGCGGCGGCTGCATTTCCGACGGAGGCGGAAATGTTGTAGGCCCGTGTGCTCAGATTTGGGTGCACGTTAAAGAGCCCCAGGTGGTCTAAATTTCTGGAGCTCTCCACTATGGCGTCTCTCATAATCATATCGTGGTTTTGGGACGTTAAGCCCCACATATCAATCAACTCATGATTACTGATATAGAGAAGGAAATCATACAGTTAGGTCCTGAAATCAATCAGCAGAAAACAAAAGAACGATAGTCATGCATAACAATCTCGGAAGGGAATAGCACTTCGAGATAGGCAGCAGTACACTGGATGTTGTAAGTACCTCTACTTATGACAGGTAGTAACCATGGAGCCGAACCACGAGGTGGAAATACTAAGTAGAAGGATAAGAATGGGGTGGAACATATTCGGCAAGCACTGTCAAATCATGACTTGTACATTGCCGCTATCCCTCAAGAGGAAGGTGTATAAGAGCTGCATCTCGCCGGAGCTTAGTTACTGAACAGAAGTCTGGAGACTTACAAAGAGGGTTCAGCTGAAATTGAGGACGACGATGCGAGAAATGGAAAGAAAAATGGTAGGTTTAACATTAAGAGCCAAGAAGAGGGAAGAGTGGGTCAAGGAACAAACCAGGGTTAAGGATATCAGAATTGAAATCAAGACGACGAACTACACTGTAAAAAATGTTACACCGCAAAAAGCCTAAAACGGGTGTACGCATCAAAAGCACCCATATGAATACCCTTTTTACACTCCGTTTTTAAAATTTGAGGTTTTCGTGAATAAAACATCCTCAAAACACCCCATTTACACCCTTATATTTGGGGTGTAATGAACAAGGCTACAAATGATTGATTGATATGTGGGGCTTAACATCCCAAAACCACCATATGATTATGAGAGACGCTGTAGTGGAGGGCTTTTCGACCACCTGGGGCTTTTTAACGTGCACCCAAATCTGAGCACACGTGCCTACAAGGCTACAAATGCACGACCTTTTCAGGCCGTTTTGCTTATACTGTTAGTATACGTTAACCATCTTGATACAAGCAAGGCTCCCACTACTAGCCGCTTGCGAGTCTAGTAATAAATCAAAGCAGAAAGTAATCTGAGCGAAACGCAGTTTTCATCGATAAAGCACGCAAACTACTATAAGATGGAAGATACAATAGGAGCGACGTTTGTTCAATAGATTAAGGGCCATTTTTCCTGTACCTGTTTCTTTCATCTGTGTCATTTGCGTGATTAGTCAACACTCACAAAGTGCACTGATTTGCCTGAACAAGGTAATGTGGCGCACATTGGTGTAGCCATGCATAGAACACTCCCCCTTCTCCCCGTCCCCCATAAGATCGAAGCTTTTAAAGCTGGAGATAAAACGTCCACCACCTGCAAAAAAAAAAACAACAGCACAGTTGTTTAGCCATAACCACCATGTCAGCTGGCCATCAGGTCCCTTAAAAACCAACATGGACGTCATGTATTTTTAGCAGGCACGTTTTATTTAATTACTGTAGGGAATGTTCCTCTTCATTTGTCCTTAGGAGTGCGTCATGGAAATTAGGAAGAGGACAACGACCATAAAGAAAAATGCGGAATAAGGACATTTCGGTGACCTTGACGCAGCCTTGCTCACAATGACGGGAGCCTTGTGGACTAAATTGCGAACAAAGCTCTCCTTATGGGAGCCGAAACACATTCTCTAGTTCTCTCTCTCTCTCTATCCGTTTTTTTTGTGTGGATCCCCTTGTTTTAATTTATGTAACTTCCCCAGCAGACGCGCTTCGGTAAAAACCTTGACTTTGTAGGTAGTGAGAAAACAACAATGATGAAATATTTTCAGCCGTGGTCTTGTTTCAAGGACTGCAAGCTAAGTACAAATCTATTGCCGCAACGTGAAGACAGAAGTAGTAATTAACAGGTTGAGAAAGTAGCAGCAGGTCAGTATTTTTATTTACTGCGTGCCAGAGCGTTCCTCTTCTTTCTTGTTATTGCTTGCTGCATAAAAGTGTGCAGATGCGCGTATGAGCTGTCGTCTTCGTCTTCCTAGCAGTACGCACGTGACAATATGTTCTCATCGAATAGTGCGACGGCCGATGCATGCAATGTTGCAATGTCTTTACCGAAATGAAAGTGCTGATAAAATATCGCCTGCGTGACCTTGAATGTAGAGTCCCTAAAGACCCATAGAGCTAAGCAAAAAGCATCAGTTTAGCTTTTTTACCAAAATTCACTACATTAGGTCGGTGAAGGTGCGCTAAACATTGCTCCTGAATGTTACAAATGCGCGTTCTGACTAGTAGCTCGTGCTGGCCGCACTGAACCATCACAAAGTTCACTGCGATTCAGACGCACTGTTAAAGAACGAGTATAACGCAACAGATCGCTTCCGCAAAAAAAAAAAAAAAAAATCAGCGCCCGCGCTATCAGCAAAGGGCCAAAGCTAGCGTTAAACCGCATATAGCCGGTCTGAGAGCGCCACAAGGCGCCATGAAGTCTCGTCGCCTAGACAACCTTGGCTGCTCGGTATTGCTGCGCGCCGGGCGCACAGCGCGGGAAAGGGGTCGACATCGTCTTACATGTCACTGCGTGTGCTGGCGAAAAATCCTCCCGTGTGTGTGCGTGTGGTGCACGTGGCTTCTCAATCGGTAGAGTTTATTAGGCGGTGTTTAGTTTGAAATGTGCCTGCACTCTGTGCTCCACCAGTGTTTTCTGTCAGTGCTGATATTGCGAAGGTGCACCATCCTGAAGACTGGACCTGTGGGTTCATATTGTGGAGCACTCGAAGTTAAATAGTGAGTACCGCTCTCACGTTGTTCTGTTCAGCGCTTTGTTAACTGCGTGAGCACGAGAACAACGCCTTCAAACAATTTTGTTTTCAACTAGTTGATGACAAATCAGCATATTTGTTTACTTAGCGAGAATATTTGTCCGCACTGTTTCACGGGTATGATGGCGAAGTGTGATTGTGGACAAGTTTTTTTGTTTGTTTAGATTGTTTGGAGTACAAAGCAGAGTGAGCGTGCGCCGCTGAGGTTCAGCGAAGAAATTGAACAGATTTTTGCGGTGCCCTCTCTTGGCAGCCGTTTTTTAATGGGGCCCGCTCGGGCTGCTCATCAATTTTAATTTACTAATTAATACATGTGTGGGGACGGCGCCTGTTAGCTCTAAGCATCAACCGTATGTAAGGCGCATATGCTTGGGCATATCAGTAGTTCATTTACTTTCTTTTGTTTTCTCATTGCACAAAAAGACCGAGAACGGAATATAAGAGCATAGTGTCCATGTCATTCTTTTCGGTTCTTTTTCGTTTTGTGCAGTAACACTACCGTGATAACTCGGGTTGATGCATCGGGTGACAACACAGCATATTGTTTCGCGTTAGGTGCGCCTCGCGAAGTTTGCCTACTTGCTAATACATTCAATTTCGTTAAAATTGTCTGCACCGGTATTTTCGTCCATCCGCAACGTAGCGTGACACTGCCGACAGCCGTGCCTATGTGGCGGATCGAGCACTGAAGCTTGACTTTTGTTTAAACAGAGCTTTAGTCTGTGTGTGTGGTCGAATTGCCTACTTGAACAGCGCAAACGCTTGTTTGAACATAACTGGTAATGTTCGAGTACATTTTATTCAGATTGTTTCCATCATGTGTAACTTTCAAAATATTCTTGTTATTCAGAGTTTTATTGCCCTCGCCTCGCTTCGGCGTTTAACTTCGCTAAGTACTTCAGATGTTAAAGGTATTTTCGCTATGTGAAGCGTATTATTAGTTTTTTTTTGTTGTACAAAAACACTTTAATGTTATACATACTGCACGGTATCTAAGCATGTGTTGCAGCCAAAATGTAAGACTGGGCGGCATATCTATCTGGGAACACAACAAGCACACACACTGAACAGCCTACGCTGCATCGGGAAGGAGTTATGCTTTCTCACCCAGACAGCATGATTGAAACAAATGGCCCTTATTTAGCAGTATGCAATGGTGATTGAGTGAAGGTAACAGGGTCACTTTATTCGAAATTTCTCAGCCAATTTTGCGGCTATGGCAAATGTGTTTGAAAAAAAAATCGTGCTGATTTAATGCACTGAAAACAGTGAACTGCTTGAATATTTCGCAGAAAAAAAGGTTTTTGGTCACGTGGTGGCCTTTCAAACTTTCCAGACTGTTGTTTGTGTGTTGTTTGTGAAAAAAAAATATTTTACAAGTACCGCACCTTTTTTATACCAATTTTGGTACATGTTAAGTAAAGGGGCTTATGTAAGGTGTTTGAAACTCAGCAATATTAATGCAAATTTTCGGCCTCATACGTCTGCAAGAATTTAGCCAAAGTGTGTTGTTTGCATTTTCTCATTGCTATACTGCACTTTGTATGAATATCTGAGCTGTGACTACTTACTTC
Source organism: Rhipicephalus annulatus (assembly GCA_013436015.1). Taxonomy (NCBI): domain Eukaryota; kingdom Metazoa; phylum Arthropoda; class Arachnida; order Ixodida; family Ixodidae; genus Rhipicephalus; species Rhipicephalus annulatus. The sequence goes on from WOVY01010833.1 coordinate 644,961, forward strand.
ACACAAAAGGTATTTTGATGAAAAATTATTTTTAGACATCTTAAGCTGTTAACCTCTACGAGAAAAGATCACTCATTTCACAGAATTGTCAGTTTTGTCCGCGTTGAGACGCAGTTTGCACCATGTGGTGGTCCAATTAAAAATCACCTTTTACCTAACTTGAAAGCAAATAAACAGTTCTTTGTATGTGACAAGTTTCATCATTACACTTTCTATTTCAAGGAATAAAATGTTTTTTTTAAGTTTCCCATCAACGGCAATGGGAACTTCGAACTTCAAAAATCATTTAGGGGCAAAGCTTTTGAGGCCGTGGGTCGTTCCCTCCTCTGTAGTTGTACTAGTATTATGTAGCCACTTGATGAGTTGCACAATAGATAGTGTTAGTGATTTTCACAGCATATACACGGACAAAATGATGATTCGTGGGGCAAATCGTTTGTCCGTACATTCGTGCTTTCGTCCGTTCGTCCGGGTTTCCGTGTGTCGGTCTGTCCGTGAGTCCGCCCGTCTTTCTTTTCGTCCATATTGCAATGCGTCAGACTGCCTGTCGATCCGTTTGTGCGTCCGGACGGATGAACGCTACGCTTCACTCATCATTATTCACTCCGTGGATATGCTGTGATTTTTTCTCAAAGGATAAATTGCTATGACAACATTTGGCACATGAAAAGAACTGTTCATTTGCTTCAATTTAGGTACAATGTCTATTTTAATTCAACCACCACATGGTGCAAGTTGCGTCTCATTATACACAAAACAAATGTATTGTGAAATTTGCGAGTTTTTCTCGTAAAATATGACAGCTTGAGAGGTCTAAAATAATTTTCCTCTAAATATACCTTATGTAGATTAAGTATTCACTCCTCAGATATTCATTCGAAGTTCAGTATTGATATAGAAAACTGCAGATATAACACATTTCGGCTAAATTATTTGAGGCGTATGTGGTTAAAAAATGGTAATAATATTACTGAGCTTCAAACACTTTACGCAAGCCCTTCACTGAACTTGTAGACCAAGTTTGGCACGGTAGAAGAAATACTTATGAAATAATTGTTTTCACAAACATCCAGACGAGATTCCGGGAAGTTCGGGAGGCAGCCACGTGAACAATAAATTATTTGTTTGCGAAATATTCTAGCAGTTACCTTTTTTAATGCAGTAAAATTAACGCGATTTTTTTTTCGAATACATTTGCGGTGGTCACTAAAATGGCTGGGACGTCTGATGTGGAATGACCAATAGCCAATTCTTCCATTATATAATCGTGTCAATGTGAGCCAGTCCAAGAACACTAGTATCATTATCATTTTAATACATAACTGTACATACTTAATTGTACAAGTTACCTGCACTGAATAACCTCTCAATGCGCATACCGTCATGTATGCTCAGTGTCATTGTGCTTTTGTGCAATAAAGATAAGATATGTTTATGTTGTTGCGCGTCGTACTGTATTCCTTTTAATAAACTAATCGAATGACTACCATGGTAGACCTGCAGAAATACACATGCAGCTGTGTTGATGCATACTTAAGCATAGAACTTGACATTCATTTCGATTGGTCGTTGCATGCAGCTAATGGAACATTATCAACTTGGAGCAGCACCTTACTATTTGCCTGCACGAGCAAGCTGAAAATGTAAAGTGAGGTTCATATCTACGGCATAAAAGGTATAAGGATTCTGCCACAGCGTGCTTTTTATTGCGTTTATTGCTCGGCATACCTTTTCTACCATTTTCCACTGCAGTGGAGCTCGATGCCTCTGAATATGCTTGCTATGCTCTCAATTTATACTTACACATAAGAAAGCAGTTAGTTATGCATGGTGCATACTGTATGTTGCACTCTTTGTGATATTTCAGTCATTGTTCCGTGTGTATTTATTCCAGGTTTCCGGGATTGAATTTCCTGTACAGAAAGATCAGCTTCGCCCCACTTCTCTCGAAGACACCAGTCATCTCAGCAGCTGAAGATGATTGTGCAAGCAGCAGTGACGAGTGGTTTCGCGGTTAGGACTATACCAACACTGACATTATATTAATACAACCCCAATTACACTACCTTGTTGAATGTTCTCTTTTTTAATGTCAAATTTATACTGCGAGATGTAATAGGCTGTAAATGTGACTCCAGAAACTCGCCCACTCTTTCTACGTGTTTTTTTCTATTGTATAGGTTTCAATCTATACGTCTCAGTCGTTTGCCCGACTAGCGCAAATGTTTTTGAACGTTGTGGAGATTTATAGTATTGAAGACAATGAGTTTTTAGTATAGAGAGAAAGAAACTTGGTCCCGTGACATATTTCTAAATTTTGCAGAATGCCATCAGAGTCCTGTTTGTCAGATTTGCAGTTTTTGTATGATAAAGGCAGATGTTAACATATGGGCTTAAAATTGTTTTTTGTTTCGGCGTTATGTTCGGTTGAACCTTACGCTGCAGGTTACTGCTTGCACTACTGTGGTGTGTGTGTGTTTGTGTGTGTGTGTGTGTGTGTGTGTGTGTGTGTGTGTGTGTGTGTGTGTGTGTAAGTGCATTCCGCGCCTTTGTCGTTTACGACCCAGTCTACGTATACATATATACACTGGTCTCATGCATCTCATTCAAGACCATGGCACCTTACTTTATCAGCTGCATGCATGCAGGTGTAAGTACAGTGGGTGAGACCAGTAGCTTCCTTCTTCCCTGTCAGTCGCAGAGAAGGTTAGTATATGCTTCTCCCTGAGAACAATTGAGGCTTGGGCCAGTTGGTGATGCATATTTGATGGAATGAAGTGCTGTGAACGGCTCTCCTCAACACACAAACAAGTCTAAGCGTCACCTCCTGTGTCTCTGCTTTTGTTGCCCGTTAATTGCGCTTCATTTGATCAAGTATGCTCATCCATATAACTGCCATCGTTTCAAGGGGGTTTTCAGTGTACACCCCACTCGCATAGGTGTAGCTCCATCCAACACCTATAGTTTAGGGGTGTTCATAAACACCTATAAAGTAGGGTGTAACGTTTTTTTACACCCTACGGTTTCAGGGTGTTTCTAAACACCTTATTGTTTAGGGTGTTCCTAGACGCTCTAAAAGGGTGTTGCCGATGGCACAAAACAAATACACCCTTATGGGTGTAAATTTTTTAAGAGTGTTGGCTGCTTTCGATTCAAAATATTCATCAAATCTTAGCACGTGCACTATACAATTCTTTGGAAGACATGGTCAGTTCGATATGCGCTATCCATCGCTCCCTGACGCGTATCAGCAAGAACAGGAAGTATAGTCAAAATGTGGTTAATTCAAGGCATTTATCAGAAACGTATCGGAAACAGTTAATCTATATTCATGCAACAGTAGCGCATGGCTACGTATCTCTTATGATAAGTACATATGGTCGCATTTTACGGAGATATGATGGTGATTAATGGGAGACGGCTCTACAAGAAATAAAGACCGAATGAGCCACATTTGAGCTCGCATGTTGCACTATATCTGAAATGAATTGCCGCACTGTTTCCTTAAAGTGGCTTATCCAGGTCTGACTAGTTAGCTCCGATTGTATTTCCTTTGAGTGACTTCAACTAAAGATACTCCTGCGAAAGACAACAATGCTCCAAAATTTAAAGCAGATGCCCCTTCACGTATCTCGTTAAGCATTGCTGGTTTCTCTTTCTGTCTAGGAATATAGCAGTGTTGTTTATTAATTTGGCTTTATGACTTTGCTTCATAATTTGGCTTTGTAATGCGCTCGTTGTAAGAAATATATTAGCATTTTCAAATGTGCGATCATTCTGGAACAGAGCGCACCTCACATGACCATACAGTACAAAAAAGTCACAGTTCCCCTGCAACGGTGAAGCAATGAATGCGATAGCAATAACTCAAAATGTAATGCTGCGAACGGCTAGCAGATAGAAACGTCCAGCGCACTGTACACGCAGAAATGACGCACGAAAACAACACGCACAGAACTCGAGGAAGGCTCGGAGGGTTTGCGTCTTCAAGCGCGGAGAGAGGACGCTGCTTGCGTCGCGGAGATCAGATACAAGACTCGTCGGCTGAGAAACGTTTTGCCGAAACCCGCAGAAATTACGATGTCACCCTTCTGAAAGCGTCAAGAACCGTCTCCTAACGTCAAAAGGAAGCTGCTGACGCCGACACGACGCAGATGGGCCGAAATTCTACCATTTTTTCGCCCGATTTGTCTTTCGGCCATGCCAAGAGGAGCTGACCTCCGCTGATGTTAGCGTTCACTCCGGTGGTGCGGGGCCTTCCCTGAAGACTCCGTACGATGGCAATCTCTACCCAACGTGGCTACGACCCAGTCTCTGTGGCCTGGACTCAAATTCATGTGCAACAGCCTGTTGGCATCGAACATGAACCCACCAACATTGAAGATGAAGGCCTTTTCCAGCTCGTGGCACTGTGACGAAAAGCTGCTCAGCAGAAGATGTCCGAGATGGCTGCCGGGAAACCCGGTGGTCCCGTCTTTAACGGCTGTGATCGCACCACATAGCCGAAGGGTAACCTGATTAAGTGGAGCCCGCGCTACACTCCCAAGATGAGCGCAGATGATTATATCGTGGTGTTTAAGCCTCGTAAAACTCTGCCCCTGAAGACGATCTTCCAGACTGGAGATCTAGACGCTGCCATTGCCCAGTACGTCAGTGCCGAAGCTGCCGCTACCCTCAACGTTTGGCCAGTATGAACACAGAGCTTGATTGTCTGTGGGACGTAACATGTGGAGACCGGCAACAAACTGGCCTGTGATTGGAACCTCAACGTGGGATCTGCCACCGTTCTTCTGCGGGGCCATGTCAAACTCAATGTTGAAGTGTGTAGAGCCGTAATCACTATGCGGGCAGACGAGACAATGGCATTACTTAAAGGTAAAGCAGTTTGACGTGAAGGAGAGCTGGCGTTCGTGTGAAAATTCGGAACATCTAACGTGGCGGTGCTCACTTTTATGGGCTGGAGAGCACCCCACTACGTTCACTATAACATTGAATACACACTTGTTAGGGAATATAAGAAGACCGTGCCAACCAGCCACCTCTGTGGGACAATCGGTCACTGGAGAAACAATTTTCCACTTCCGGTTCCCGCAAGATGTGGCTATTGTGGCCAGCGAGTAGGCACCTCCGAGCCGGGCCTAGCTGAATACGAGTGCACGCCTTCGTGCATGGTTTGTGGGAAGGCCTGTCTCACCGGCTCCGCAAACTGCAAGGAAAATTCCGCCGGCTTCAATGCCCAGGAAAGCAACAAGGGGCTTATACAAGGAAGACGAGCAAGGCTTCCGGCAACGGAAGTCCATTGAAGGGCAAGTCTGCACAAGCCCCCGGGCCTGATCCTGCCAACAAGTCATCTAAGGAAGACAAGAATAGGAACGCATCTGGACAAAGTGTCAAGGCGCTATTTTCTCAGAAAGGGGAATTCCAGCCCCTTGATTACAGCAAAGCCGCCACAAACAAGGTGAGCAACTGGGCAGGGGTTGCCACCACCTCCTCTACCCCCCCTTCATCTTTATAACTCGAGCTAAAGAAAGAGTTAGCCTCTCTCCGAACTAAAAATGAGCAACTAGAGCAGAAAATGATTGCACTTCAGAGCGAAAGGGCAGAATCGCTTTTACCAGACACTCTGGATAGCAGTGATAAATAGGCCTCACTGTGCCCGGGCATGGAACAGGTGACGTATGGCCCTCTGATTAGCACCTTGGAAAGTCGCATGTCGGCTCTCAAAAAAAGTGTCACCGACCAAATGGCACCACTGCCGACAATGATTGCGCAAATTATACAAGCACAAATGCAACAGCAGGTGACTACACTCACTCAGCAAATCACCGCTGCTATGACCCCAAATGTCAAGGCCTCGATCTAGGCTAGTGTCACAAAACGAGTGCTCAAAAAGGGCGCGCCGCCAAAGTCTCGCGATGAAGCGCCAGATTGACGCCGCGAGGTCAACGATAAAAAAGAAAATGAAAACAAACATCCAAAAACCCCCGGGCGCGCGCCTCTCCCCTCGGAAGCGTGGCTTCGCCGACAAACCTCCTCACCCCACATCGGCGGCCGAGCAAGCACTCGAAATTTCTCGATGAAAAGAGGCGTGGTGATGCCGGGATGAGTCATCCGTCGCGGGCGGCCCTCGTATGGTCTCGACCTTTTCCCCAGCCTTCACTGCGCATCGCGCCGACGAAATGATGACAACTTTCTGGAATCTCGCGCGGAAGGTATTTCATCGAGCAGCCGAGACGAGAGATCAGGAGAAGACAGAAGTTTGCGCCAGAGCGTGTAGGGATTCCGCCGTGTAGTCGGCGAAGGGTTTGTCCATAGAGAAAAAGCAGGAGAAGAAGATTATTTCCACCTGAGGGGTGACGACTCGAGCTACAGGCAAGAGTGTGTTTTTACCACTATCGAGCGAAGACGCGTGGCAACAGCTGCGTGTGTGAAGCCGACGTGTTTCCGGCGAAGAAGTTTGAAGCTTGGAGAGTGGCCTATTGAAGACGTGAGGTTTCCTGGAAGAGAAACTTCGGGGGCAGCGGAACGACAACAACGCTGGACTTTGAGTGAGTGATTCTTAGAAGAGTGTCATCTAGACTTTTGTTCCAAGAACTTTGGACTGAATAGGTTTTCTATCTCTTTAGTCTTTAAGTGTCTTGGTTGTTCAATGCATGCGACTGCATTGTAGTGCGTATTGTTGTCTGTGTCCGTTGTTTCGAGTGTGGCTGATTGTACTGTGTAGTACGTTGTTTGGTGGGTGACCTATTGTATTCAACTATTGTGGAGTGCGCATACTTGGGTATTGTGTTGATCTGCCATTATTCAGATTATAATTCTGTTTTGTTTATCTACTCTCGGCTCTTACTTGTTGTTTGGGCCACAACTGGCATCCGCTGGCGCGCCAAAAAGGACCACTTCTAAATTGTCCACGCTTTCGTGGTGCGGTTCGGGGGGCCAATACTTCGGCCCTTGGAATTAGCCCGGCGATCACCTCCCTAATTAAAGGGACCTGTTACAAATAATCTGGCGTCCGCGACAGGACCCTTTTGGTGCACAGTGTGTCCAAAGTAGTGAGAAAGAGCCTCCAGTTGTTGATATTGCTATCGGAACGATTTTGCGTGTTGCTCAGTGTTCTCGTTAACGAGTGCAGGGGAGTGTTCCGATAGACTGATTTAGGCAGATACTTTTTACATGCGGCAAGGCTTTATTTGCGAGACACCATGGATCTCAAAAAGTTAGTTGCTCTTGGTGAGAAGATGGGTCTTTCTGGCGCCGAACTACCGAAATGGGTAAGCCAGAAGGAGAACGAGGCGGTGGATAGAGAGAGGTTTGCAGCTGAGAGGGCCAAGGAAGAAAAAGCAGCTGAGTTGGAGAAAGAAAGGCTGGCCGCTGAAAGGGCGAAGGAAGAAAGAGAGCAACAATTGAAGTTGGAGTTGGAGAGAGAGAAGTTGGCAGCCGTAAGGGCGAGAGAAGAAAGAGAAGCGAGGGAGCGGGAGCTGAAGGAAGAAAGAGAAGCGAGGAAGCGACAGCTGAAAGAAGAAAGAGAGGAAAGGGAACGGCAGCGGCAGCACGAGATGGCACTCGAGCGGCTCCGTTTGCAACAGCGAAGTGAAACTCCCGTCCAAGCTAGAGTTGAAAGCAGTGAACGGGAAGGTCATGGCTTCCGCTTGAACCCAAGCAAGCTGCTCGTAGCGTTTGATGAAAGAAAGGACGACCTTGACGCGTACCTTCACAAATTTGAGACGATCAAGGAGCCAGAATTGGCCGGAACATCAATGGGCAACTACTTTGACTACTTGCTTGAATGGTGAAGCACTCAGTGTGTACGGCAGGCTGACGCCGACCGATGCAGCCAACTACGCAAAAGTGAAAGCTGCTTTGCTGAAGCGATTTAGATTTACTGTGGAAGGATTCCAGGACCGATTTCGGACAGGAAAGCCAGCTGATGGTGAGACGGCTACGCAGTATGCCACCCGACTTTGCCATTATTTCGACAGATGGATTGAACTTTCAGGGACAGCGCAGGAGTACGATGAGCTTAGAGAACTCCTAATTAGAAAACAATTTCTTACTAGTTGCCACCCAAGCCTGTCGCTGTACTTGAAAGAGAGGAGAGCTAAATCACTTGAAGACATGCTTGAATTAGCTGATCAATTCTTGGAAGCGCAAGGTGGCACTAATTTGGCCAAGGTCAAGAAGGAGTGTCCCGAAGATTCAAAGAAATCGGCTCCCGAAAAAAAGAAGCGTGCACCGGAGAGCATTCCGCGATGTTTTCTGTGTAACCGAGTGGGTCACCGTGCTAACCGCTGTCGAACTAACTTCACGAGCCCCACGGTTGTAAAATGTTTCAAATGTGGTCAGACTGGGCACAAGGCAGACGCATGTCGTAACGGAGCGAGTCAAACTCACCAGGTATCCTGTGCACAAGTGGCACCAAAAACCGCTGATGACGTCACCGATGGATTCGTAGAGTTGAAAAATTGGGAGAAAGTCCCTATTGTGAGTGCTGTAATGACAAAACAGCAAACAGGTGCTACGAAGGGAATGCCTGTGATGGCTGGAAAAGTGGCGGGAAGGCGTGTAGACGTTTTAAGAGACACTGGGTGCTCCACTGTAATAGTACGAAGAGACCTAGTCCGCGATGACGAACTCACGGGCCAGACCAGCCTGATTTACACTGTCGACCGTTCGGTCATGAGGCTGCCTGAGGCCAAGGTCAAGATCGAGACGCCCTTCTACAGTGGAACTGTTCCGGCCTTCTTCATGGATGATCCATTGTATGACGTAATCGTGGGGAACATCGAGGGCGCCCGTTCGCCGGACCAACCCGAACCACTGGAAGAGGACCCATTAATCAATCCACCATCGATTGCAAACCCTCACGACCAACCAGCCACGGCTGACGATAACGTAGTCGCAGTTGCGACCCGAGCACAGACCAAAGCCCAGTCGAAGCCATTCCAGCCCCTCTCTGCACCCAATTCCGAGGAGGACCCGACCTTCAGCTATGCCGAGGAACAAATCCAGGACGAGTCGTTAAAACCCTGCTTTGCGCAAATCGACAAGGACCTCAGATGCCGTAATAGTAAATGCGCGATAATGTTCAAGCAGGAAGATGGACTGCTCTACAGGTACTATACGGAGAGGAGTGGTCGACGGATACGACAGCTCTTGGTGCCGAAGAACCGCCGAGAGGCTGTTATGAAGCTAGCCCACGATGGGATAATGGCTGGGCACCTGGGAGCCGAGAAAACCAAGGACAGAATTCAGGAATAATTCTTCTGGCCCGGTGTCACAGCCGACGTGAAACAGTTCGTGGCGTCTTGCGATATCTGCCAGCGAACTGTGCCAAAAGGAAGGGTGCCACACGTGTCACTGGGCCAGTCCCCCGTCATAGACATCCCCTTTAAAAGGGTAGCTATTGATATAGTAGGCCCTATCCGACCTCCATCTGGTCAAGGAAACCGCTATATCCTGACTCTCGTCGATTGCGCCATGCGCTACCCGGAGGCAGTTGCACTACCTGGCATAGAGACCGAACGAGTCGCAGAGGCCCTCGTTGAGATTTTCTCCCGTTTTGGTGTACCGAGGGAAATCCTAAGTGATCGGGGCTCGAATTTTACGTCGGAGTTAATGAAGGAAGTGGCATGACTTCTATCGGTGCGCCAACTCCATACCACCCCTTACCACCCGATGGCCAACGGGATGGTGGAAAAATTTAATGGCACCCTGAAGACTATGCTCAAACGAATGTGTGCGGAGAAACCAAAAAACTGGGACAGATTCCTCGGTCCGTTGCTGTTCGCGTACAGAGAGGTTCCCCAGGCAAGTCTCGGCTTTTCACCGTTCGAGCTGCTGTACGGCCGACATGTCCGGGGACCCCTGGCGATCTTAAAGGAAGCCTGGACGAACCAAGAGCTGGACGATGAGCTGAAGACAGCCTACCAGTACGTATTGGATCTCCGAAATCGTCTAGAAGAGACGTGCCACCTAGCTCACGAAGAACTCCGAAGGGCGGGAGCATGCTACGCTAAGCACTACAATCGAAAATCAAGGGATAGAGTATTCCAACCAGGAGATAAGGCTCTCATCCTGCTCCCAACTGACAAAAATAAACTCTTGCTGCATTGGGAAGGGCTCTTCAAAGTGCAGGCGACAATTGGGGACTTCGATTACTCCATAAAGGCGCCGAGCGGGCCGAAAATTTTCCATGCCAATTTGCTGAAGAAGTATGCGGAGCGGGAAACGAACCGAGATGTGCCGCATCAATGCCAAGTCATCGTAGGGGTTATTGACAATGGAGATGAACAGGAACTACCGGTGCCGGAGTTCGTGCAGACAGAAGGAATTACTGACGTCAAGATCGGCCCATGTTAGACGGACCAACAAAAGGAGGAGTAGGAGGAAACCATGACAGCGCACTCTAAAATATTTTCGAATCTCCCGGGCAAGACAGATTGGGTGGAGTGCCACCTCGTGACAGTGACGGAGTCCCCAGTCCACGTCAAACAGTACCCGTTACCTTTTGCTATGACTAAAGACATCGAGGCCGAGGTATAGCAAATGAAAACACTGGGCATAATTGAAGTCTCGAAATCGCCCTATAATTCCCCAGTGTTGCTTGTGGACAAACCGGACAAAACCAAGTGGTTTGTAGTCGATTTCCGGCGCCTGAACAACCTCATAATAGCAGATGCAGAGCCCATGCCTAGAGCAGATGCCATTTTCGCCAGTGCCACAAACAAAAGATACTTCTCTAAGTTAGATTTTGTTAAGGGCTACTGGCAAATCCCACTCTCCCAGCAGTCAGAACCTAAGACTGCATTTTCGACAAAATCCGGTCTCTACCAGTTTTGCTACATGCCTTTCGGGATCAAAACGGCACCCGCCGTGTTCGCTCAGCTGATGCGACTAGTCAATGAGGGAATCCCGGGCGTTGAACATTACTACGACGACGTACTCATAACCAGCACGACCTGGGAGGAACACCTATCCACTCTCAGACAACTCTTCGCTGAATTCAGGCTGCCGGGTTGACCGTGAGACCGAGCAAGTGTGAGTTGGGAATGAATGAGATTGATTTCCTTGGTAATCACATTGGACAAAACATGCTTGCTCCACTGGGAAAGACCCTCGACAAAATCCAAGCTGCACCTGCCCCAAAGACGAAGCGACAGGTACGCGCTTTTCTCGGGTTGACCACCTATTACCGGGAGTTCATTCCAAATTATGCGGAGATCAGCGCCCCTCTCACAGAACTGATCAAGAAGGGTGAAAGCAACTTAGTAAAATTGACGATGACACACGAGAAAGCATTTGCGAAACTCAAGGAATGCATCTCGAACCCTCCCGTGCTCCGCCTCCCAGACTTAACCAAGGAATTCATCCTCCGCACCGACGCTTCCGACACCAGCCTCGGGGCTGTGCTCTTGCAGTCACACGAAGGGACCCTCCATTCTATAGCATACGCCAGTCGCAAACTACTTCCCCGGGTATCATCCTACAGCACCATCGAAAGAGAATGTCTAGCCCTGGTGTGGGGGATACAGAAGTTTAATATTTATCTCTACGGAGTTCCTTTCTTGGTCCAAACTGACCACCAGCCTCTCCAAAACATAAAACAGGCTAAACAGCTCAACAGCAGAATGTTGAGGTGGAGCTTGCTTCTGCAAGAGTATCAGTTCCGAGTCGAGCACATCAAGGGAAGCGAGAACGTTGGTGCCGACTACCTTAGCCGAGTTTGAATGTTTTGGAAGGGTCTGACAGCAGTGAATGCAATAGGCTGTGTTGTTATTGTGTTATCCGGTGTCGAGCGAATCAAAATGTTTGTTATGGTGATGTGATGTATAGCATTGTACAATGGTTGTAATGAAAGAACTTTGTACATTTGTATTGTCTGGAATATGTGATAGAGTGTTGTACTCATGTACCTGTGGTTATATTTCATGTGTGTGAGATTGAATTACAATGAACAATTGAATAGAGTGATCTATTGTGAATGTGACGTGTCATGAGCAACGGACTATGTTCCAGTCTTTAAGTGTGTGGGGACTGTTCGTGCTCGGTTGTGTGGTTTTGAATATTATGAGATAATATTCTTAAAGAGGGGGGCAGTGTCACGAAACGAGCGCTCAAACAGGGTGCGCCGCCAAAGTATCGCGATGAAGTGCCAGAGTGACGAAGCGAGGTCAACGATAAAAAAAAGAAACTGAAAACAAACATCCACAAACCCCCGGGCGTGCGCCTCTCCCCTCGGAAGCGTGGCTTTGCCGACGAACCTCCTCACCCCACATCGGCGGGCGAGCAAGCACTCGAAATTTCTCGATGAAAAGAGGCGTGGTGATGCCGGGATGAGTCATCCGTCGCGGACGGCCCTCGTATGGTGTCGACCTTTCCCCCAGCCTTCGCTGCGCATCGCGCCAACGAAATGATGAGAACTTTCTGGAATCTCGCGCGGAAGGTATTTAATCGAGCAGCCGAGACGAGAGATCAGGAGAAGACGGAAGTTAGCGCCAGAGCGCGTAGGGATTCCGCCGTGTTGTCGGCGAAGGGTTTGTCCGTAGAGACAAAGCAGGAGAAGAAGATTATTTCCACCTGAGGGGTGACAACTCGAGCTACAGGCAAGAGTGTGTGTTTACCGCTATCGAGCGAAGACGCGTGGCAACAGCTGCGTGTGTGAAGCCGACGTGTTTCCGGCGAAGAAGTTTGAAGCTTGGAGAGTGGCCTACGGAAGACGTGAGGTTTCCTGGAAGAGAAACTTCGGGGGCAGCGGAACGACAACAACGCGTCACTTTGAGTGAGTGATTCTCAGAAGAGTGCCATCTAGACTTTTGTTCCAAGAACTTTGGACTGAATAGGTTTTCTATCTCGTTAGTCTTTAAGTGTCTTGGTTGTTCAACGCATGCGACTGCATTGTAGTGCGTATTGTCTGTGTCCGTTGTTTCGAGTGTGGCTGATTGTACTGTGTAGTACGTTGTTTGGTGGGTGACCTATTGTATTCAACTATTGTGGAGTGTGCATACTTGGGTATTGTTTTGATCTGCCATTATTGAGAGTATAATTCTGTTTCGTTTATCAAATCTCGGCTCTGACTTGTTCTTTGGGCCACAGCCGGCGTCCGCTGGCGCGCCAAAAAGGACCACTTCTAAATTGTCCACGCTTTCGTGGTGCGGTTCGGGGGGCCGATACTTCGGCCCTTGGAATTAGCCCTGTGATCGCCTCCCTAATTAACGGGACCTGTGACAGCTAGCCCTAAATTGTTTAGGTGGGCTAGTCCCGTAAATTAGGCGGATCATCCCTCTAAAGTTTACTGCAACATTGAGGAGCAATGTACTAAAGACGTCTCGCTCGTTCAAGTTCTTCAAGCAGTGGAGGGCCAGCCAGCTTCTAATGGTGCTGGTCATGGCACCGGGACCTAGGCGAAGAGTACTAACTCAAGAGAAGAATCACTGTAAACCGTACAGTGGAATTGTATGGGCTTCAGGGATCACGCTAAGCGCGCTCACTTTCGTCTCTACTTAGAAACATTCCAATATCCAGCAGCTATTGTGGCTTTACAGGAACTAGGGGCTTCAGCCAAAATTTCCGGGTACAATAAGTTTCGGCGAGATCCATCTACTTGCATCCTTGTACAAAAAGCATACACGGCACAAGAGGTAGACCTCGACCTGCAGGTAACTTATTCGTACATCATGGTCACAGTGTTATCCCTGTGACGCTCTGAGCCACAAGTACATATACTTAGATCTATTGTCTGCCTAAGCTAAAGCACATCACTTTTGCCGACATATTCAGCCGGGCATTGATTATAGCTGGCCAATATCCATTACTCATTGTTGGAGACTTGAATGCTCCTAGCAGGGTGTGGGGTTACAATAAGGAAAAGTGCGTATTAGAAAGCTAGCAGTGCTCATTTCCACGCTAGGCATAACGCCCCGAAGTGACAACCAACACGTATAAAAAACTCTGTGACTCGGGACACTTGTCCCGGTCTCACGCTTTCCAAAGAACACATTGAACCAAAAAAAAAACGTTAGGCAGCGATCCCCAAGATTCGCACCCGGCCCCTAAACGGGCATCGAATGAGGCGAAACTGCCAGACTGGGTGGGTTTCCATATATCCCTGCCACGGAGCAGTGTTATCAATGGCGGATATAGTTCCTGGGCTCAAAATATAATGACAACACTCAAGAAACACGAGAAACGCATACAGATTGCGGGGGACTTCTCAGCGGTAGATAATTATTTGCTCCATCTCTGGAAAGCTCACCACAGTCTCACAAAAAAATGGATACGTCAAAAGCACAAAGAACACTGAAAATACGTATAATAAATCTGACCCAACAGGCTGCCGAGTATGCCTCTCAGTTAGCTGTTTTCAACAGGATCGATCGTTGCAACATGGCGGCCCGACAGATGTCGGGGAAGAACACATGGAAGCTCTTCCGCAACCTAATCGATCCCGCTCAATCGCCGGGACAAACACAGAAGCACTTGCAATGGGCTCTACGGAATTTTCAGGGCACAACAGTTACACAACTGGCACAGGCGTCAAGCTACAAGTATCTCTGCACGAAACGGGAGCCTTGAGGTTAGGAATATCTCTATGCAGGCAGAGATAACGAAGAGATGGATAAGCCATTCCACCTCAACGACCTCAAGGCGACCATAGCTAAAATGAAGATAGGCACTGCCCTCGGTCGAGACAAGGTTGCAGTGAAACTGCTGGCCAACCTCCCCGAGTATGAGGCCCTTCTTACGTGCAATATTGTAATATGGAAAGGAGAGACGCCTGTACCACTCGATTGGAAAATATCACTTGTCACTTTCACTCCGAAAGCAGGAAGGGAGTTTATTACGGACAACTTGAGACCTATCTCGCTTGCATCGTGCTTGGGCAAAAGTAATGGAGGCAATGGTGCGAGATAGGCTCTCCAATTATTTAGAAGGTCGTAACACATTTACAGACACAATGTTGAGCTTCCGTCCACACAAGTCAGCACAAGATATATTGTTACGGGGAGAAAAGGCGTCGTCTAGTATATTTACAAGGTGTGTCTAAACACGTAACGCCAGACATACAAGGGAGAGCCAAGTCCACATGGATATCACCAAGCGTTGTCTTTCTCTTTGCTGTCTTCCTCTTCGTCTCCGACAGCACTTCGTAGCACCACCCCCGGCGTCGAAGGCACTGACCCGGTGCTCGATTGGTCGGAATAGAACGGCTTTAGTCGCGTGACCTGAACGATGTCAGATCATCGCTCTGTGGTGCTCTCCAGAGGTTCGATTTCTTACGTGACTTCAGTGAATTGGCGCGAGACTCGGTATGGACCAGAATAAGGAAAAGTAACTTGTCGCAAAGATCAACTCGCTGTGAAGGTGTCCAAAGAAGGACCATGTCACCAGGATGGAAGTGGACATCCCGGTGGCGAACGTCATAGATTAGTTGTTGCTTTTCTTGCGCTCAGCTCTAGTGATTGAATCACGAGCGTATTCTGATGTCCTA
This sequence comes from Rhipicephalus annulatus, assembly GCA_013436015.1. Taxonomy (NCBI): domain Eukaryota; kingdom Metazoa; phylum Arthropoda; class Arachnida; order Ixodida; family Ixodidae; genus Rhipicephalus; species Rhipicephalus annulatus. Next base: position 660,448 of record WOVY01010833.1, read on the forward strand.
TCAAGAACGGGCTGAAGGAGCATGTCGAAATGCAGCGTGGGTTTTCGTTTGTACAAGAGAAAAATGGAGAGAAACCTGTAGAGTCATGTCGAGACGTATTGTACGCAAATGTTACGAACACCAAAGCTTCGTCCCAGTCACGATGATCCGGCAAAACATCCATGGCAAGCATGTCCGTAAGCGGTCTGTTGAACCGCTGTGTTAGGCCGTTGGTGTGCGGGTGATACGCAGTGGTGAACTTGTGTTTTGCGGCGCAAGCGTGCAAAATGTGTGGGACTAACTTTGATAGAAAGTATCAACCCCGGTCTGTAATGAGCTGTCGAGGAGCGCCTTGGCTAAGTAGGTCGTCCTCGACTGGGCGACGTCGGATGCACAACTAATAAGGATAGCCCGTGTGATCGCATACCGAGTCATGTAGTCGGTGGCAACAGCTATCCACTTGTTTGCTGTGATGAATAGAGGAAAATGGTCGAGTAGATGAAGACCAACTCTGTAAAATGGTTGAGATGGTATCTTTATGGGTTGAAGGCGTCCTGCTGGAAGGGTGACCGGTGTTTCACGTTGCTGACACGATTTGCACGAAGCTACATAACGACGAACAGAGCAGTAAATACCAGGCCAAAAGAAGCGGCGCCGAACACGGTCGTAAGTCTTTGAGACGCCCAGGTGACCAGCTGTAGGAATGTCATGCAACTGCGCGAGAACAGTCTGTCGCATATGTGTAGGTATGACCAGCAGCAAGTCAGAACCATCAAGATGCATGTTGTAATGGTATAGAACGCCATCATGGTGCACAAACTTACGAAGCGATAGAGGTGTGGTTGGGTCACTCAGTAGGTTAATGATCTCTCTCAAGTGAGGATCACGTCATTGCTCCTCTCCGATGTTGGCCAATGCTGAAAGCACCAGGACGCACGGGGACTCGCCACTCTCGGGAAGATCTGGTGCATCTACTGGGTGACGAGACAAAAAGTCAGCGTCCTCATGTTGTCGGCCTGTTTTATACATGACGGTAAATGAGTACTCTTGTAGCCGACACGCCCACCGTCTCAGACGTCCAGTAGGGTCTTTCAACGATGACAGCCAGCATAAGGCGTGGTGGGGTGTGACAGCAGTGAGTTACCACCCATACAAATAAGGGTGAAATTTGCCTACGGCCCAAATGAGCGCAAGACATTCGCGTTTGGTGATAGAATAATTGCGCTCCACTGCAGTGATAAAAGACGGCTAGTGTATGCAATGACGTCGTCACTACCACGCTGTTGCTGTGTCGAAACAGCGCCAATGCCATGGCCGCTGGCGTCCGTTCGCACTTCTGTTGGAGCGGATATATAGAAGTGGCCAAGAATCGGTGGTGATGTGAGGCGCATACTCAGTTCAGTGAATGCAGTGGCTTGTTCAGGACCCCAGACAAGAACCACATCCTTCTTCAGTAGGTCTGTTAGAGGGCGTGAAACGTCGGCGAAATTGCGCACAAATCTTTGAAATTAGGAGCAGCCGCCTACAAAGCTTTGAACGTCATTCGCACAGGTCGGCACAGGGAAATCCTGTACTGCGCGCACTTTGTTGGGATCAGGACGAACACCTGAGGAAGCGATACGATGTCCGAGGACAGTAAACTGCCGACGGCCGAAGTGACACCTCGACGTGTTGAGCTGAAGGCCCGCCTTTTGGAAAACGAAAAGAATTGTCGAGAGGCGCAGGAGGTATGTCGCGAAAGTAGGCGAAAAGACAAGGACGTCGTCAAGGTAGCATAAGCATATTCACCACTTGAAATCGTGTAGTAAAGCATCCATCGGCGATCTGATCGAGCCGCTGCGAGGACAATGTTAAACAGAATTTGAGACAGAGAACTGATCCCTGAGGGGTGCTAAGATGTTTAAGGTGAATTGTGTCCGAACGGTGTGGTCCTGTACCGATGATTGCTGTCCTGTCACGCAAAAAGGTACGAATGTAATTACACATGCGGCTACTGCAATGTTCTGCGAGGTTTTGGGGGATCAAATTGTGTGCCACATTATAAAATACCCCTTTGAGTCCAAGAGTGAGTTGGGCCAAATAAAAAGTCAATTTTTTGACACGCTGACAGTTCCCTTCGTCGACCTTACGACTGCGTGACATTATTAAAAAGAAAACAGTTCAAGTAGGTGCACATGTGTGTTGAGTTTGTCTAGGTAGTCTGTTGTAACGACTCGCACCACCACCGACGCTGTTGCGTAGTGCACCGAGGTCACGGGCCGTCAAGGTTGTTCAGTAGCGCGTTTCCCAGCTCGTGGCTACTTCTGCGCAGAGTTGACAGACGAGCGGACAAGACGACGGTGAGTTAAGGCAAGAATTATGCACAGCATAGAATAGAGGCGTTACATATTCGGCACTGAAGCTGACAGCTTAGGGACTCGAAAAGTCGAGGTGTCTTCATATCCTCTTCTCTCTGACGCAAAGGTCGGCTCCCTGGTGACGCGCCACTGCGCTTTTTTTAATGGGTCCCACATGATTCCTTACGTTAGCACAAGTAAGGTTCAATCACAACCGCTGCTGGCCGTGATGCCAGAATCCTCCAGTCAGGAATCGCCGCTGGGTTGCACCCATGAACGAGCGATGTTGCCACGCATTGCGTAAGACTCGCCAGACGGGATGGCGCCGATTGCATCATCGGGCTGCTAACGGGCCTGTGGGTTGAGGAAACTCGCCGTGCGTTGCGTAAGACAGACCGGCGCCACCACTGGATGACGTCGTTGAAGGGATGGCGTCAGGCGGGCTCGCTCACTGGCCTTGACACAGATTGCCTTTGCAGAGGCAATGACGTTCTGTCTGGACTCCCAGGAGTAACAGTGTGCACTCGACGAAAATTGTACAAGCGCTACAAGAATGACAGAAAACAGTAATAAATAGCAGGCTAGAAACTTTAGCGCACAAAAGAAAGCAATAAAAATAAACAAAAAGTAAACTTGACACTCAACACACTCAATGTAAAGCTCGGCAGGCACGGAAATTTATGAATAGCGTTCAATCACGGCAGTCAACGAAACTCCGAGAAACGACACAAGTTATCATTGCAACACAGCAAATTTGCATGCAGATAATAACTATAAAGCTTGATATCTTGGTGATAATAAAAGCTTCAATGATTGTGCGCCTAATAGCATTGTATAAGATCAACGCCTCCCCTATTTTATCAACGCCAGCCAGAGGCGCCCGATCCAGTTGTTCATCCCCCTCTCCTCTAGTCGTTTCCCTCTCACTCCCATCGCCTAGCCTTCGGGTGTGCTTTGCGGTAATGGGGAAGAGTAGCCCCTCATGCAGTGCCTCATGACGGAAATCATATGAAGCAATTTAAGCGCGAAGCTCCTTAAAGCAGCACTCGTTCGTCCTTCGTAGTAGCATAGAGAAAGATACTATATAAAGAGTGGCCACTGGAGCCTTTTCGCGGCTCAGCAACAGAGTTATGACCAACCGCTAGATGGCTTACCCATCTTCTGTTGACTAGATGGACGAACGGACACACAGATAGATCCATGGACGGATGCAAGGATGGCTGTATGGATGGATGGACGCATGAATGGATGCAGGGGTGGATACATAGACAAACACAGAGATGGACGCACTTATGGACGTGTGGACGCACGAACAGATGCACGCGCGGACGGGAGGATGGATCCATGGACGCTCACCAGACGGACGCATGGACAGACGGAAGCAAGAACAAATGGACGGTTGCTATCATTGCACAACGCAGCAAGTTGGCATGCCGATAATAACTATAAAACTTGAAATCTTGGCGATAAAAGCTTCGATGAATGTGCACTTAATAGCATTGTATAAGGTAAATGCCTCCTCTATTTTGTCAACGCCAGACAGAGGCACCCAATCCAATTGTTCATCACCCGGTACTTCAGCCCTTTCCCTCTCACTCCCATTGCCTAGCCTTCGGGTTTGCTTTGCGGTATTGAGACAGAGCAGTCCCTCGTGCAGCACCTCTTGATGGAAATCATATGGAGCAATTTTAGGGTCAAAGCTCCTTAACGCAACATCCGTTCTTCCCTCGTAGTAGCATTGAGGATGCTTACGCTTTGACCTGCAAGGTGGTACCAATGGGAGATTTCTCCTGTGCGTTGTTGAACAATTAAAAATTCGCAGCATGCGTGTTAACTAAAAGCTGAACTCTCCTGTCTCTCATTCCCAATTAGCAGCCATTGGCATGTACATTGAGAACTATCTGGCAAGAAAGGGTTGCTACGTTATACTTGCTGGGCGTAACCTTCTTGGTTTTATACAGGTTTAGCGAGCGTTGGGCCACACTGCCATGAATACAGTGAACTAGTATATACTATGCACTCGAGGTGCATAGTATATACTATGCACTCGAGGTAAGAAGTACACACGAAGCGCAAGCCGTAAAAAAGTGTGCGTGTGCCACTTCTCGTTTAGTCCTTGGAATGTACGCTGGACGGCGGTGCTTCTATATGCGGAATATATTATGAAACGATACGAAATGGTAGTACTTGGAGTGTTGAATAGATGGATGAACGGACACACAGACAGATGCATAAACGGACGCACGTATGGCTGCACGGATGGGTGGACGCACGGACGGACGCAGGGGTGGATGCATGGACGATCGCAGGCACGGACGCATCGATGTACGTGCAGACACACGAAGAGAGACACGCACGGGCGGGCGGATGGACGCGAAACGCAAGCCTTAAGAAAGTGTGCGTGTGCCACCTCTCGTTTAATACTTGGAATGTCCGTTGGATAGCGCTGCTTTTATTATATGCGGTCAGTCACCAGGTATTTACTAGTTTGTGCGTGTGCGTGTTTGTTTCTTTGTGTTTTTTTCTTGCCAACCCGTGGGGCAGGTGCACGTACATTGATTACGCAAATTTTTGTAGCACAGCTTAGATTTTCTCTTTTTCGCAGGGCAGGGATCGTGTTTTGTATTTATCTAGTGAGACAAGGGATAAAGATAATTGGTGTCATAAAGACATGATTAACAAAGTTGTATAGTGTTGAGGATGCGGGGTGAGTTTCAAAATGAGCCCAAGTGCAGAAGCAAATGAAGAGAAACCTGACGCAAAGTGTAGACAATATGAGGTCGAGGAAAAAATGGAGAAATCAATGGCTGCCCAGAGTGAACTGCTGTTGAGAATCACTGATCTGGAGACTGCATTGGCGACAGAGCAAGAAAAAGCGAGGGCAATGGGAGAAAGGTTAAAGTCCGCCGAGGAAGCCGTAGCCAAGGTGAACGAAGGAGAGAACAGTAGTGTACCGGCAACCAGAACGGCGGAGCAGAAAGAGCAAGCAAGTTTGGAAAAAACAGGTTCAGCCGGTTCAACTGTCGCAAGGCCAAGCTTCAGCAAAGTAGTGGTGGGGCTGGGAGGGGACAAAGCAGCCGGCGTCACAGGTGCAAGTAACGCACAGGTGCAGGATGCTCCAGCTGAAAAGTCACAGCATGTGATAATCATCGGGGACTCGAATATAAATCGATGTGCAGAAGCCTATCAAAGAGAGGGTAAGAGGGGACAAGAGCATTGCAGTAGAGAATCACCAAGACGCAAGCTTGAAGCAGTCATGAAGCAAGCGAGCGCAAAAATCAAAACCACAGCTGCTAGACGAAACCTCGTGATAAATTCAGATGGTTTAAACGATGTCATGAATGCAGATATGGCAGAAGTAGCGACCACACTGGCGAAAAGGGTCGATGACATGCGCGCCACTTCTCCTCAGGTGCAAGTAGTAATATGCACGATACCGAAGGCACCGGTGCGTGACGGTAACCTGCAAAAAGCAATTGTCAATGCAAACCAAGGGATATGGCGGATAAGTCGAGAGAAGGGCTTTGAGGTGGTGGAAATAAACAGACAGGTACAAAGGTGGGGTGCTTTTCAACGAGACAGAATTCACTTCGATGGGCGGCTAGGTCATGAGGTGGGTTTGCGACTTGCAGCACGCGCAGTAGCTTTTTTGGGGGCCACGTGGGCCCTTTGGGGTGCAGGATAGCTAGTAACAAGGAAAACAACCAGGGAGACTCTTTGACAGGTGGTATGGACAGATACGATTCCAAAGTGGCACCAGTATCTAGGATAGGTAGAGTCCGGGGCAGAAATAGACGTACCCACGAGTGCCGAGCCAATTCATACATAGGGTATATTAACATGCAGAGTGGCAAGAACAGGCTGAAGTGGGAAGAGATAGAAGAACAGCTAAGGGAGGAGAGGCTGAAGGTATACGGTTTTGTAGAAACACTTCTCAGGATGGAACAACCTCATAACAATCCGGACTACGCGTGGGAATATTGTAATAGAACAGAAGGCAGCAGAAAGGGAGGTGGTATTGGGGCATTCATTCATAAATCTACAGACTGGCAAAGGGTCAAGCAAAAGTGCAAGGAATAATTATGGCTAAATGGAAAAGTGGTAGGGCAAATGACACTCCTTGGTTTCATGTACTTGTGGACGGGAGCAAAGGCCAGAGAAAAAAGCCAGACAATTGTAGAGTGTATTTCAAATGACATTGAGGAGTTACGAGGAGAGTGCCAGATAATTGTACTAGGACATATGAATGCGCAAATGGAAGATATAGATGGGTATACCGACCCAACCGGCAAAATGATCATGGATGTGTGTGAAAGGCATGATTTGATCATTTGCAACAGTACTGAGAAGTGTGAAGAGCAAATAGCATGGGAGGTAGGAAGGCTGCAGTCGACGATAGATTACGCACTGATGCCACGTAGGATGTATGATAAGCTCAGGAGAATGCACATAGATAAAGGTGGCTCCAGAAGTCTGGGTAGTGATCACAAACGTATCAAGCTAAGTTTTGGAACAGCAGGGGAAGTGGGAAGAAAACAATATGAGCAACTACAGGGAAATATTTATTCAGAAAGGCAAAGAGAAAGAGCTACTAAACAAATTGAGAAAGTAATCACTGAGGATAATGAAACAGTGTTGACATACACGAATTTAATTAGACTGTTTGAGCTAGAGCTTGCTAAGGCACATGACAAGTCACACTGGAGAAGAAGACACAAACCCAAGAGTTGGTAGTATGAGTAAGTTGAGAGAGCCATAGCAAAGCGTCAGGAAGCCTATAGAGAACACAAACATGCTAAGCAGCGGGGTTAACCGACAGACGATGTTGAAAAAAAGGGAAATCTTGCTAAACTGTAGAAGGGCTGCGTCCCTTCTGATCAATGAAAAGATTAGAAGAAAGGGGGCTCAGTGGCTGGCAGAAGTACATAAAAAAGGAAGAAAGGCAGCTGCGAAATTTTGGAACCATCTAAATCCCTAAGAAATGAGACGAGCCTTGAGCAGAGGTTTATAACTACAGCTCAAGGTGCTAGGCTAGAAGGGGACGAATCTATTGAATATATAAGAAGGGTGACAGAAAAAATTCAACAAAGAAGTGCTTTATGCACCACAACAGACAAGGATGAATCAAGTAGCACAATGACTCTATTTTCACATCGAGAGTGGGAAAGGGCTGAGAAAAGGGTTCCTAGTAGTATATCAACAGACCCATGTGGCATTCCAAATATGGTGATAAAGACATTAGGTCCGAAGTCTAAGCAGGCTTTGAGAGAGGCAGTGAGCAAAATATTTAATCGATGGCGAAGTTCACGATGGATGGAAACTTAGCAGGAAGAGCATGATCTATAAAGAAAAGAGGGAGAAAGCTGATATAAAGAACTGCCGTCCTATAACAGTAACATCAGTGGTCTACAGGCTGGCGATGCAGGTTATAAGGAAAAACTGGAGTCATGGATAGTGGATGAGGGGGTGCTGGGGGAGCTGCAGAATGGGTTTCGGAAACACAGGAGGTTGGAAGACAATCTGTTCCCGCTGACGCAGTGCATCTAAATAGCAGAAAAGGAACACAGGCGCCTGTGGCTAGCATTTTTGGATATCAAGGAAGCGTACAATAGCGTGGTTCGAGAGGACTTGTGCGGAATGAGGGACACACTAGGTGTGGAATATGGAGTCACTAATCTTTTAAAGGATATCTCTAAATGTATCAAGGCAGTTATAAAGTGGGAAAAACAGCTATACAAGCCTGCAGAGGTAAAACGGCGGCTTGGCAAGGGGTGCCCTCTGCCACCCTTGTTATTCATAATGTACCTACAAGGATTAGAGGCCACACTAGAGGGAAGTGGACAGGCCTCAACCTCTCTTTCGTCAAACGAGGAAAACTCATTGAACAGGCGCTACCAGCATTGATGTACGCAGATGATATAGTGCTAATGGCTGACAACAAGGAAGATTTGCAGAAATTTATGGACATCTGCGGCAATGAGGGAGATAGGTTAGATTTCAGATTCAGTAAGAAAAAATCAGCAGTCATGATTTTTTATGATAATAAAGGCAGTGAGCTTAGAATACAGGTTTCGCTAGAGATAACAGATAAATACAAATATCTGGGCGTATTGATAAGGAATGGGGCCGAGTACCTAAGAGAACACGCATTATACGTGACAACTAAAGGTAACAGGAATGCAGCGGTGATGAAAAACAGGGCACTGTGGAATTACAACAGGTATGATGTTGTGAGAAGAATATAGAAAGGGGTCATGGTTCCTGGTGAGACCTTCGGCACTGCGGTCTTGTTCATAAGATGAGATGTTCAAGCAAGATTGGAACTTAAGCAACGTGGAATAGGTAGGCCTGCCTTAGGAGCTCACGGGAATACACCAAATCAGGGAGTACAAGGTGATATGGGATGAACATCATTTGAGGGCTGAAAAGCTAAGAGCAAGATAAAATTCGAGAAGCGATTGAGAGAATTGCGAGAGGTGAGTCGGGCTAGAGAGGTATGTAGCTACTTGTACATAAGAATGTGAATACAAAATTGAGGAAGCGAACCAAAAAATTGACTGCTAAATACTTAGAAAACAGCAGGGGGCCAAACCAAAAAAATTTATCGGTTAAGAAGAAGGTGAAGGAAGCTGAGACCGATATGTGGAGGATTGGCATGATTAAGAAGTCAGCACTATAGATCTATCGAACGTTTAAGCAGGAAATTTTCAAGGAAAGGATCTATGATAATACTCGGAGATGTTCTCTACTGTTTGAGGCCAGGACGAGAGTATTTAGAACCAGGACATATCGGGCCAAATACGAAGGGGTAGACACGGTACGCAGTTCGTGTGGAGAGGAAGAGGAAACTCCTGAACACTTATTAATGTTCTGTGAAGAGCTTTACCCTATAGTTCAGGATGATGAGTTTTTTAAAGCACTGGGGTTTAGGGACAGGGAGGGCAAAATAGACTTTAAGTGGGTAGAATTAACTAGAAGGAGGTTATTTGATTGGTTGCTAAAGTCAAGGCACGAATGAAATTTAAACCCTTCACTGCAAAGTACGAGTCTTCAACCTCACTATTTAAAGGAAAAAAAAGAAATGTAGTTTTTGGCCCACTAAGTATTGCAACTTGGTGGCGTTAGCCATAACCCGATCTAAAGGGTACAGCCATATTAATCCATCCATCGAATATACGATGAAAAGATGTGAGATGGTGGTAGTTGCGTTGATTAGATGGATGAACGGGCACACAGACAGATGCATAGATGGACGCGCGGATAGCTGCATGGACGGATGGATGCATGGATGGATGCAGAGGCTGATGCATGGAAGACCACAGAGATGTACGCACGGATGGACATGCGGACGCACGAACGGACACACGCGCGGACGGACGGAAAGACGCACGGATGGTCACACAGACGGACGTGTGGACGGATGGAAGAGCGAATGGACGGATGGATGAATGCAGTGAACCAGTATATACCATGATTTCGAGAAGGTTAAAAGTGGGAAGTATACACGAAGCGCAAGCCGTAAAGTGTGCGTGTGCCGCCTCTCGTTTAGTCCTTCGAATTTCCGCTGGATGGCGGTGCTTCTATATGCGTAATATATGATGAAACGATACGAGACGGTGGTACTTGGAGTGTTGACTAGATGGACGAACGGACACATAGACAGATGCATGGATGGACGCACGGATGGCTTCACGGACAGATGGACGTATTGACGGACGCAGGGGTGGATGCATGGACGAACGCAGGCACGGACGCATCGATGTACGTGCAGACACACGAAGAGAGACACGCACGGACGGGCGGATTGACGAATGGATGGTCACACAGACGGACGCATAAACGGATGGAAGCAAGAACGAATGGACAGACGGATGCTTCACCCCACTCTCCAATGATTTACCACGTGGATATTGTTGCGAATGTATTTACTACTTTAGAGTAGAAAAGTACTCCAGCAGTCAAGATGGCAGCCGTTGTGTATTTTTCGAACAGCCCACCAACGTCGTCGTCTTCTTCTTCGCACCGCCCGCATAGCTGCATAGCCGCGAACCCGCAACATCGACCTCCGGCGGCGAAAAGCGCCGACCCGGCGCTTGTTAGCAGGTGTTGGACGAGATGTACGGCTTGAGGCGAGCGACGTGGACGATGTCGGAAGATGTGGAAGGTATCGAAGGGTTTAGAGGTGCTATTTCATAGGTAACATCAGTTACCTGCCGTAGCACACGATAAGGTCCGGAATACTTGGGTAGAAGCTTTTCAGCCAGACCAACATGCCGCGACGGAGTCCACAGAAGAACGAGGTCACCTGGACTAAAGTGGACGTCCCGATGGTGGCTGTCATAGCTACGTTTCTGACGGAGCTGCGAGTCCGAAAGGCGCTGATGGGCAATCTGACGGGCTTTCTCTGCGGTGCTAATAGCGCGGCGAGCATATGCTGTGGACAGGTTGGCAGGGTTGGGTACAAGCGTGTCGAACGGCAATGTCGGGTCTCTTCCATACAAAAGGTAAAAGGGAGAATATCCAGCAGTGTCGTGGCGTGAGCTATTGTAAGCGAAAGTGACAAAGGGTAGCGCAATGTCCCAGTCACGATGATCCGTCGACACGTACATGGCGAGCATGTCAGTGAGCGTGCGATTCAGACGTTCTGTGAGGCCGTTCGTTTGAGGATGGTAGGCCGTCGTAAGCTTGTGCTTGGTTGCACAAGAACGAAGTAGATCGTCGATTACCTTAGATAAAAAGTAGCGACCGCGATCGGTGACCAGTTGACGAGGAGCGCCATGATGTAAGATGACGTCTTGAATCAAAAAGTCGGCGACATCTGTAGCGCAGCTGCTTGGAAGAGGTCTCGTAATTGCGAAACGGGTCGAGTAATCTATGGCGACGGCGACCCACCTGTTACCGTCGGTAGAAAGAGGGAAAGGGCCCAGCAGGTCGAGGCCGACACGATAGAAAGGCTCGGCAGGTACGTCGATCGGTTGAAGGAGCCCGGCGGGGTGTACCGCTGGCCTTTTGCGGCGTTGGCACGACTCACAAGACCTAACATAACGTTGTACAGAACGGTAGAGGCCGGGCCAGAAAAAGCGTCGGCGGACACGGTCGTACGTTCTGGCAACACCAAGGTGGCCAGCCGTTGGTACATCATGTAGTTGCTGAAGTACGGTCGAGTGCAAATGAGTGGGTATTACGAGTAGTAGTTCGTTTCCCACATGGTGCATGTTGCGGCGGTATAAAATGCCGTCTATGACAACGAACATGCGAAGCGAACTGTCTGTACAGCCTGTGTTCAGGCGGTCGATTAGCTCTCGTAGGGACGCGTCACGCCGTTGCTCACATCCCATGTTGCCGAAAGCAGAGAGCGAGGAAATACAGATGGACGCGTCGTCGGTTACTAGATCTGGAGCGTCAACGGGGTACCGAGAGAGGCAGTCGGCGTCTTGGTGTAAACGGCCAGACTTGTAAACCACTGTGTATGTGAATTCCTGGAGGCGCAGAGCCCAACGAGCAAGGCGCCCCGTTGGGTCTTTGAGGGCTGAAAGCCAGCATAGAGCGTGATGGTCAGTGGTAACTGTGAAAGGCCGGCCATATAAATAGGGGCGGAATTTACCAACTGCCCATACAAGGGCCAGGCACTCGCGTTCCGTAATAGAGTAATTGCGTTCGGCAGGAGAAAGGAGCCGGCTGGCATACGCAAGAACTCGATCGTGACCGGATTGACGCTGGGCTAAAACCGCGCCAATACCGTAGCCACTAGCATCAGTGCGGACCTCGGTTGGAGCAGACGGGTCGAAGTGGGCGAGAATCGGTGGCGTGGTCAGAAGTGTTATGAGCTGGGAAAAGGCCGTGCCTTGATCAGGACCCCACTCAAATGGTACATCTTTCTTCAAAAGATCAGTGAGGGGGCGTGCGACCTCTGCGAAGTTTCTGACAAATCGTCGGAAATATGAGCATAGGCCCACAAAACTTCGAACGTCCTTGACACAAGTCGGTACAGGAAAATCCAGGACAGCTCGGACTTTGTCGGGATCGGGGCGGATGCCGGAGGAGTCAACGAGATGCCCTAGAATAGTAACTTGGCGATGCCCAAAATGGCATTTCGAAGAATTAAGTTGGAGCCCAGCCTCTCGAAATACTGAAAGAATTGAGGAAAGGCGCTCGAGGTGAGACTTAAAGGTTGGGGCAAACACAATCACGTCGTCCAGATAACACAGGCAGATAGACCATTTAAAGCTGCGCAAAAGCGTGTCCATCATCCGCTCGAACGTCGCCGGCGCATTGCACAAGCCAAACGGCATTACCTTGAATTGGTAGAGACCGTCAGGCGTTACAAAGGCGGTCTTCTCCCGGTCGAGGTCGTCCACGGCGATCTGCCAGTAACCGGAGCGTAAGTCTATCGAAGAAAAATAGGTTGCGCCATGAAGGCAGTCCAGGGCATCATCAATACGAGGAAGCGGGTAGACATCCCTTTTGGTGACCTTGTTTAAATGCCGATAGTCCACGCAGAAACGCCAGGTATTGTCCTTCTTTTTAACTAAGACTACAGGGGACGCCCACGGACTCGATGAGGGCTCTATGATGCCTTTTGTGAGCATCTTATTCACCTCCTGTTGGATAACTTGGCGCTCTGATGGTGACACTCGATAGGGACGCCTGTGAATTGGAGCTGCATCACCGGTATCAATGCGATGTTTGACTTGCGATGTTTGACCTATGGGCCTACCGTCAAAGTCAAATATGTCCGAATAGCTCGTGAGAAGATCAGTGAGGTCTTTGACCTGAGACGGCAACAGGTCTGAGGCAATCATCTTAGTTACATTGTTGAGCCGTGTAGATTTGGCTGCGTCGGTGCTATGCGGGTTCGGGGAGGCGACTGTGGCCAGTTCACGTGACACTGATGAGATCTGGCACTCGTGTGACGGTGAAAGAGTGGCGAGAACAATGCCTTGTGGTAGGATTTGAGGGCTGAGTCCGAAGTTCAGAAGAGGAAGGCACGTCTTGTTCGCTGTGACAGTTAATATGGTGTACGGGGAGGAAACGTTGCGGGCCAGTAAAACACCGGGAGAGGGAAAGACCACGTAATCCCCATCCGGAACACTGGGATATGGTTCAACTGTGACACAAGTTAGGGCTTGGGGTGGGAGGCGAACAAACTCAGCGCACGAAAGCTTGTTCTGTACCATCTTCGACTCTTCGGTGGCCGCAGGCAAGTCAAGTTGCACGACGCCGGCTGAGCAGTCAATTACAGCGGAGTGGTCGGACAAAAAATCGAGTCCAAGGATGACGTCATGTGGACAGTGAGCGAGAACATGGAATAGAACGGACGTCTGGCGGTCGGCGAATCTCACACGCGCGGTGCACATTCCGAGCACAGCCGGGGTCGCTCCACTAGCGACACGTACAAATAGGGACTCTGGCGGCGTAAGGACCTTGTTTAATCGTGCACGGAGGTCAGAGCTCAGAATTGAAATATGTGCGCCGGTGTCAATAAGGGCAGTAACAGGAAGGCCATCCACTTCTACATCAAGCAGGTTCTTGTCCGTAGTCAAGGTCAGCAGAGGGTTTTCAGGTCGGGAGTCCAATGCAGCGTCACCTCCGGGAGCTGCATTGCTCAGTTTTCCGAAGAAGGGCGTCCACTAGGGTGGGGCGACGAATAGCGGCGGTGCTGAGGTGACCTGGAGCGACGGTCATGCGGGGACGGCGAACGGCTGGACCGGCGGACTGGTGTCGCAGGAGTGCCATTGTACGGTCCATCGTCACGAGCGCCATACTGCAGGGGCCGGTGGTTGTCGTCACGTCGATAGCCAGGAAACGACCGAGGTGGATACGTGCGGAAACGACAGTAGCGGGAGATGTGTCCTACACCATGACAATGAAAACATATAGGCTTGTCGTCCTGTGTCCTCCACTGAGCAGGATCACGATAGCGGCGGAATCTTTCTGGTGCAGGAGAAGGCGCTATGGTACTGACCCGAGGTTCCGTCAACGAACATACAGGCTGCAGCCCAACGTTTGCCAGCTCCTCTCTCACGACCTGTTGGATCAACGAGATCGTTGGTCGATCATCAGATGGGCGGGTCAGAAAAGACGGAGACGCGGCCTCGATTTCTCTACGAACGATGCGAACTACACTCTCGTTGTTATGTGGTTGACTGCATGGCGGCTGAAGGTCCTCGCAAGATGACGTAGCGGCCGTGTTCGGAAGTCGCAAGAAATTCTTGGCGACCCGGCGACTCTTCAGCTCTTCGAATCGGCGGCACTCTTTGATGATGTCATCAATGGTGGAACAGTCTTTGGAAACCAGTATGTTGAAAGCATCATCTGCAATGCCTTTAAGTAAATGGCTTACTTTGTCTTCCTCGGACATGTTGGGGTCGGCACGATGGCAAAGGGCGAGAACGTCAAGGATGTAGGTGACATATGATTCGGTCGTAGTTTGTGCCCGACCAGAGAGTTCTTTAGAAGCGGCCCGCTGGCGTCCGACGGCCTTACCAAACAGGTCACGAAGCTTCTGTTTGCAAGTATCCCAGCTGGTTATGTCCGCTTCATGAGCCTCGAACCACGCGCCAGCTGTTCCGCAGAGATAGAAGCCAACGTTGGCGAGCATCATCGTAGGGTCCCACCGGTACACTGCTGCAAACCGCTCGAACTTCGGAATCCAGTCGTCAACGTCAACATGGTCGGTGCCGCAGAAGTTGCCAGGGTCGCGCGGTTGCGTCAATACGACCGGCTGTACAGGCTGCGCCGGAGTCGCGGCTGAAACAGGAGCGGCAGAATTGGTTTCTGTTGCCATGGTCGGGCAGTCGAGAACACGTCCGCTTCGAAGTTCCGTCTTGCGTCGTACCCAGCACCTCCACCAAAAATGTTGCGAATGTATTTACTACTTTAGAGTAGAAAAGTACTCCAGCAGTCAAGATGGCAGCCGTTGTGTATTTTTCGAACAGCCCACCAACGTCGTCGTCTTCTTCTTCGCACCGCCCGCATAGCTGCATAGCCGCGAACCCGCAACAATATGCTGCCATTTTTTTGTTTTGTGTTGTACAGATTCGTGAGGCGGTGCCTTGCATTCCTCATGATCAACATATTGGCAGCCACTCTGGCTCTGTGAAATATACGGTGTTTTGAGAAAGCGTGTCGCCGTTCGTGGCGCTCTTCGGGCAACCAATAGGGAAGCGTCACTGCAACGTTTCTGCATGCGCTGCTCTGTGATGCGGTGGTGGCATTGCCTGGAGCTAGAAAGAAGAGCGTGAAGGAGCGAATCTGACAGACGTGTGATATTGGTGTGGGAAACACGTCTATCATATTTTCAGGGGAAAGCGCCCAGACGCACGTGTGACGCGAACAGCGTGACACCTCGTATACCACCGCATCACGACCACTCCTTGAATTAAGATGGATGATAGATAGATGTGTGGTGTTTAACGTCTCGAAACCACCATATGATTATGAGAGACGCCGTAGTGCAGGGCTCCGGAAATTTCGACCACGTGGGGTTCTTTAACGTGCACCCAAATCTGAGCACACGGGCCTACAACGTTTCCGCCTCCATCGGAAATGCAGCCGCTGCAGCCGGGATTAGATCCCGCGACTTGCAGGTCAGTAGCCGAGTACCTTAGCCACTAGACCACCGCGGCGAGGTTTAAGGCGGACCGACTGCTCCCGTTGAGAAGCACGCGTTCGCACTGGCATAAAGGAGGCGTTCATTTCATAAATCATTCCAACATCGGATTGCCCCTGCATTTTTTTAGTGAAGCGTAAGAAGCACCAACTTTATCGCTCAAGGCGTTGCATTGTCAGCACAGCGTAATAAACACTCCAGTCTTTAGAATTACGTATCAATGTATTATCCAAATAAAAATACACACTGCCTAACACACTCATATTGACATTGTGCCTCGAATATGCGCAATATTCGCTTTTTGATTAATAATTCTTTCAAGCATGAACGCAGCCACTAGATTAAGATGGGTGGGCTTTGAGTACGGGCTCAAACTTTTACAGGGTGTGAATCATTAGACATACACCAACAGACAGACAGACAGACAGACAGACAGACAGACAGACAGACAGACAGACAGACAGACAGACAGACAGACAGACTCAAATGTCATTGTGAAATCTGTATTTAGCTAAGTGCTTGGTGTGTTCAGTTTGGGAACTGGTTGTATCCAATATGCAGTAAATAGTTGTTCGCATTGATTTTCATGCATACTGGTATTGAGAAAATGAAAATAAACTTCAAAGGTCTCTAACCACCCAGAGGGCAAAATGCAGTTGTGGAGGGGGGGGGGGAGATTTGAGTACGGGTGTACAACTACCACCGAGCTGTGAAATCTTTTTGAAACGATGCCGTAATAGCAGAGTTAGACGCGTATACAGTTGTTCTTAAATGAAAAAAAAATACGGGGGCTTATTGTTGTCTGCTTTATAAGCGACACGGCTAAGCTCCTCGTAAGGAAAAGGGCAAGGAAAATAAAAAAAAATGGCAGCATATCCACGGAGTGAATGATGGGGAGTGGGGCGAAGCATTCGTCCGTCCATTAGTTCTTGCTTCTGTCCGTGCATGCGTCCATCTGTGTGACCGTCCATGCGTCCATCCGCCCGTTCGTGCGTGCGTTCGTCCATTCATTCGTCCCTGCGTCCATTCATGCGTCCGTCCATGCATCTGTCTGTGCGTCTGTTCGTCCATCTATTCAACACTCAAAGTGACACCATCTCGCATCTTTTCATATATTCTCCATATAGAAGCACAGCTGTCCAGGGGACATTCTATAGAACTAAACAAGAGGTGGCACACGCACACTTTCTTACGATTTGCGCTTCGGGTCTACTTCCCACCTTTAACCACCACGAGTTCATGGTATATACTAGTTCACTGTATACATGGCACTACGGTCGAATGCTCACTAAACCTTTCTAAAACCAAGGAGGTTGCGCCCAGCGAGTATAACGTAGCAACCTTTTCCTGTCAGATAGTGCTCAATGTACATGCCAATGGCTGCTAACGGGAGATGAGAGACAGGAGAATTCGGCTTTTACTTTCTTACGGCTTGTTCTTCGTATCTACTTCCCACCTTTAACCACCTCAAGTTCATGGTATATACTAGTTCATTGTATTCATGGCACTGCGGCTCAACGCTCGCTAAACCTTTCTAGAACTAAGGAGGTTACACCCAGCGAGTATAACGTAGCAACCCTTTCTTGTCAGATATTGCTCAATGTACATGCCAATGGCTGCTAATGGGGAATGAGAGACGGGAGCATTCGGCTTCAATTTAACCCGCACGCCGCGAACTTTTTATTGTTCAACAAAGCACAGGAAAAATCTCCCACCAGCACCACCTTGCAGGTCAAAATGTAACACTGGTTACACACTACGACTACGACTACGATTACGAGGGACGAACGGGTGTCGTTTTAAGGAGCTTCGTCCCTAAAAATGGAAGAAGGAGAAAGATCTAGAAGACGGAGAAGTCGCCTCGTACGATGGAAGAAAGAGGCGAGAAGAGATAGGAAAGATAGGGGACATGGTCGAAAGTATCCGAGAACGGGGCGTCTTTCAGCGAGAGCTACACGGCGTCAGGAGTTCGCGGACGGCGGGTCGATCGGTGAGAGCTACGCTGGCATCGGAGATTGCGGGCGACACAACAATTCAGCATAGAACCAAGCAAGCAGTTTTCAGACGCGTTAAATATAGAAACGTGACGATCCCTTTTTTCACCATTTTCTTCTGTACCCTTTGTTGGTATCCTCTCCCAAAGCCACTTGGCTTTCTCGCCAAGCGTCCCTCCCAATCTCGCGTGGCATACGTCATCGCCATCGCGCTATTCTAAAGGCTGGTACACACCAGCGACTAGCTGCGATCGCGCGACCATTCGCGACTGGCGACCAAAAAGCGACTGATGTGTGTGGTGGTTGTGATTAGAGGAACGAAAAGACGCCTTATTTCTGCAGCCCGTTAGAGACCTCGGCGCAGCTACTGATGGGCACACCAGCAGAGGCTGCATGCGAGTGACCGGAAGTCGCAAAACCGGTGAGTCACGTCCGGGTCTCGCTATCAGCGAGAACTCTGGAGACCGGCGCCGATCAGCTGATTGCCGCCATAGAGTTTAGGAAGCTCTATGATCACCGCCAACAGAGTGAGCAGATCGAACCGAGCACGCCGCGTTTATTGTTTTCGCCCGTTCTCGCACAGTGTTCTCTAAGAGTTTCAAGGAGTTCGATTCAAGCGAAGAACATGAGATTGTCATAATGCTGGTGCGCTGTGCCATGGTGTCAGCGCTGGCAGCGTAGAAGCCTCCAAAGAAAAAAAAGCCGTAGGTGGGTGTGACCATTTCTTCGCCCGCGAGAGTTGGCCGGTCATGCAAGCCGCCTACCTCCCAAGCTGCACTGAGACGACGAGGAGTATTTCTGAGAGTCGTGCGTATTCAGAAACGCTCTTGAGTTTATTTTGACTTGCCCCAGCCTCCAATGCAGCACAACCGCGTCTCGAACGAGGTGTCTTAAGTCGTTCCCAAGGCATGAAGCTCAAACGCGTTCAAAACGCACTGCATATAATGCGGTAGTAAGTCAATTCCAAGACAAAAAACGATTCTGAATACTGGGGAAAGATAGTGCACAATTTATTTTCTCTTTACATTGACGGTGTTTAGCTTCTTGCGAATGCCGCCACGTAAATTCGACAATTTGCTTGAGCAGCTGCGCCCCGTCATCTCCAAGCCAATTAATTCTGGAGGCCATGGTGCCACAGACCCAGAGGAACCCACTCGTTTGTATCTGACGGCAGAAAACCAGAGCCATGAAAAAAACAAAAAAATGGACATCGCTTATTGGTTCCAGCAGCTTTCCTACTGCAGTCACGCGACTGAAAATTTGGTCAGGAAGCGACTAGCCAAAACAGTCGCTTTGCGACCGTTTGCGACTGTTTGCAACCAGTCGAAAATGGTCGCATGACCACTGCTAGTCGCTGGTGTGCACCAGCCTTAAACGTGACTCTATCCCTTCGTAGACCTTGTCAGCTACGTGCTTTTTGGTGAACTGCGGTTACCGTGTGGTCCATGCTTATACAAATTAAGCCGTTATTAACCCTGTGTTACGGGCCGCAGTAGCTGATTCGCAAGCAAGCGCGCACGTGGAAAACACGAACAACAAGCTCTGCAGACAGCTGCTTGCAGACTAACCGGAAACCGTAAGCTCTTGCTCAAGTAATCACAGCATTATCCTTTGGCCTGTCACATTTACATTCTTTACGTCACGTGAAGGCCCAAATGAGCCATAGAAGAGGAGGGTACATTTCATAGAATTCGTGGCACGCCGATTGCTCGTAATGCTGGCAACTGCAAAATCGTTCATCGCGACGGCACTCTGCACACGATGTGCGTGTCTACTGGAAATGTTTGAAAAAAAAATCGGAGGTGGTTTAGAGGGCCTTTAAAGGGCCACTCACCAGGCCCCATGCCGAACTTTAGTTAGACAGGGGAAGTTCTTGGGTGTCCGATGAGGAACATTTTGCCACAAAAATTTTTCGAATTGGTTCATCACGAGCGGAGAAAACAGGTTTTTCGAAGCAGCGCAAAAGAAGGATGAGAGGAGGTGAGCTCGAAACTCTTGCTGCTCCTCCGCGTAGCCTACGCAAGCCAAATATCTTCCCCACCCTCTCCAGCATCCGACCATGAAGTGACGTGCGCAGGACGTGCCCGAACAAGCCCAGCCCCCGTGCACGCGAGCGGCGTTGCTTTCTTGACCAGCATTATTTTCTGGTCTACCGCCTGTTTCTGCGGGATTGTTTGAAAACGCTGGCTTAGACGAGGTCGAATAGATGAGCACAATGAGTGCGCGAACACCTAGGAGCGTACCACGGCGGTCGTCTGCTCAATGCGCTGACCGCGGGGACCCGAACGCATGCGAAACGCTGGCGCATAAGCCCGCATCACGTATCATTTCACGAGAAATATGTAAGAAAAACGTGCACTGTTTCTTATTGCGTCTCATTATTTTTTTCAAGTTCTATTAATCTCTTAAAGCAACAAATACATAAACTACGCATGTTGTGTTAAATAATTTTAGCCATGTCACGTGCCACTGTTTCCAACGTCAAAGCAGACTCGTCTACGTAGAGGATCAACGTCACTGCATTGCCGTGTACGTAGGGCCATTCCAACGCCTACATCATGCCCTCATTCTCTACGCGTACGAAGGCAGAGGGGAGAGGGAGCATCTTTTATCTTGAAATTTGACCCATTTCCGCGGCGCGTAGCGTTGCAAATTTCGGCAGACGTGATCACGAACGCCTCGTCTACTCTTGCGCTCGTCAGCTCAAAATTGCCAAACCTGGTGAGTGGCCCGTTAAGGCGGAGCAATCTGGCTCAGTCTTGTACAGTGGGTAGTGTGGCTTGCTTTAAAGGTGCTCTGAAATACTTTTTTAAGTAACCATGGAATGAATTCAGTAAACTAGCTGATTGGCATACGGTCCTAACGCCACGAAAAATTTTAAAATCTATCGAGCACGAGCGGAGTTACAAAGATTTGTCGCACACTTCAATCGCATTGTCTTCTCTCGCCCCGATGAAAGCGCTGGAAGCTAAGCAGAGAGAGATGGCATGGACAAAAAAAAAATACATCACGTGCCCCTCGTGACCCTGAGCACTCTCTTTTAAATGCAAAGCATTTTCAGCAAATTTCGGCGACTTTGAATCTATCTATCTATCTATCTATCTATCTATCTATCTATCTATCTATCTATCTATCTATCTATCTATCTATCTATCTATCTATCTATCTATCTATCTATCTATCTATCTATCTATCTATCTATCTATCTATCTATCTATCTATCTATCTATCTACCTAGCTGCCTACCACATTTAGCTCTCCTAACCGTTTGGATTATCGGATCTATACCAAAATTGCTATGGCATAACATGACTGTGTGACGAGCCTAAGTGTGACGAGAATAGAGATGACGAAGCTGTTGCATCTTGGCTAAGTAGATATGTCTGCATTTATCGTTATTTTTGTTTATATTACGGCTCAGCACTGCTCAAGACGTCAGACGACTCGAAAAGGTACCTGCCGTATCGGTGACCGACGAGTGCTGCGCAGCCCGCCGCATCGAAAGGTGCTACAAGAAACGAAACAAGCGTCAGTGAGAGCGCCGCCATGACCTCCCAAGGTGTGACACCAGGTCAGAAGCACCAGCTGGTTTGCGCAAGCATATCTGACTGCAAGCGACAACACAGCGTTAGATCAGAGGTCGAATCAACTGTCGTCGGGGACCACAACGGGGCGAACCTCACAGACCTAGACATGGACGAGGGTGGTTTCCGCCTTGTGCGACATCGCAGACAGGCAGGACGGTGGGCATTCCTGTGTTAATTGCTCCAACACCCGAAGCAGCTAACTTGAGGCAAAAGAATCCTATTGACCTATACTCGGAAAAAAGAAACGATTCTCGGTTGAGCATCAGTTACGACCCATTTCACAGCACAGGGAGCCTTGCTCTTGGATATAGAGACAGAACACCAAGCTAATATGCTTCTAGAGACCAACACTATCTGCGGCCTTGCCCTATCTGCCCGTGTATCACACAGCTACATGAAAAATTCATGCATCATAAAAGGAGTCCCAAGATGGTACTCGGACGAAGAGCTGTTAACCTACCTGAGACCTCAGCGAGTATACCACGCAAGAAGAATCATACGACGGGTCCAAACCTCATCTTCTGAGTGGGAATCAAGGCGCACTGACGATGTGGTTCTCACATTTTTTTTTTTTTTATTCAAGTACCCTAAAGGCCTGGGTAGGCATTACATAGGGGAGTTGTAACACAATAAAGCTGTTACAATTACAGTGTACAAATTGAATAACAAATACAAACGATTGATACAATTATATATAAATATGCACATACGCTATACATATGTAGAGATATTATTACTTAACAGAACAGAGATGCTACGTGGAGGAAATAAAGAAAGTACTACTAAAAAAGAAACAAAAAAGAAAAGAACAGGACAACAAAACTCTAAGGAAAATTTTCGCAGTGTTCAAAACAACAAAAGGATGCAAAGAAAGGATAATTCACGTTCATTGAAATACCGCGTACAAAGAACAACGACAACAAGTACAACAAAACAGATATGCACAAGAACAATATTAACTTTCATTAAAATAACTTTTAAGTTTATTCATGAAATCTTCATGATTTTGGGAAGAAACGACGTCGGCAGGTAGCTTGTTCCAGTGATATATTGCGAGAAAGAAAGTGATATATTCGCTCCCAATTCGGAACGTCCAGAGAAGATCAACCTTGGCTTCACCAGACACGAGCTTGTAGACTACGTGGAGACGCCGCCACGCTGTTTTAAATGTCAGCGTTTAGGACATGTTGCTAAGCACCGTCGTGGGGAACAAATGTGTAAGCGCTGTGGGGGGGGGGGAGGGGGCCTCATGACTTTAAGACGTGTACATGTAAAGGAAAACTTGTGTGTGCAAATTGTGGCGGCGACCACCCAGCTAGCTACGGCCGAAGTCCAGCACGAATAGCGGCGCAGCGAAGAAATAAGACGTTTGTCTTCGGCCCGAAGATTGTGAACGAATTATCGCTCACAAAAAGATGTCCGGCGCGCCACAACATGGCGGTTTGGACAACGAGTACGCAGGAAATTTTCCGCGCCTAAATTCGACAAGAGCTGGTAATGAGTCAACGCAAGTGCTCAACGCTTGTGAGAAATGTATCACGACTGAGTCCGCCAAGCGCACCTACGCTAATGCAATGAGCCCACCTCAAGTGCCTTCTGGAAGCAAAAAGCAAGAAAACCTCGAGCACGTTCTTCGCACTCTGTTCACCGCACTACGTTCCCACGTCGCTAAGATGCCTGCGAGTTCAACAAAAGACATGTTGGAAGCAGTCCTGGCTCTACAGTCAGTATTTCTTTGCTCTGCTTCCACATACACACAGTATACCATTGGCAATGTCTCACCCACTTGGTTTATTTTGTCCTTCAAAAGTGCCCTTAATAATGCTATGGAACAGCGCCGGTTTTCTAAAACGTCTGTGCGAACTCAACCTTTTCCTGCGCGACATTCTAATACCGATTCTAGCCCTCTTCGAAGCCGGTCTGCTGAAAGCAAGGACGCTCCCAGGATACACCCGACACGGCAACCCGAGCATAACGTCGTTTGCAAATGGAAGCGCAATGATACACATAAGGCTGGAAATACCTCACGTCGCCTTACCAGTGCAAGACCTCTGTTCCAACTCACTGGAAGTCGCTGCTGTGCAAGTGTGCCTGGGAAACCGAAAACTGAGTGTAGTATCGGTGTACATAAGCCCACGAAAAAAGGTCTATATGGAGACTTTTCTAAAGGACCTTTGCATCGAGTGCAAAG
The DNA here is from genome assembly GCA_013436015.1 of Rhipicephalus annulatus. NCBI lineage: Eukaryota > Metazoa > Arthropoda > Arachnida > Ixodida > Ixodidae > Rhipicephalus > Rhipicephalus annulatus. The sequence continues at coordinate 684,147 of WOVY01010833.1, forward strand.
GTCGTCGAAGAATCTGTGGTGATTTTAACGCGCACCCTCCACTCTGGGGAGATAAGAGTGTAGATTTTTGAGGCAAGGAACTTCTAGCAGCTGCGGATGCTGCCGACTTATGTGTGGCGAACGATGGCAAACCTACATTTTCAGGCTATCAGATTCATGAAGTGCAATAGACCTTGTACTTCACTCCACGGACCTTCTGGTATCATCAATCACGACTCGAGACAGGGTGGGCAGCGACCATTTTTCTATCTTCACCAATATCCTGGGATTTCGAACTGCTGGTCGACAATTGTACAATGTAACACGCTGGGACACCTACAGAGAAGCGTCGGACAAATCCACTGGTGAGCTGTTCGCAGATATGTTGCAAAGCAAGCGAGCGGCAACTTCGTTGCTGAAACTGCCCGACCATTTTCCTGCTCCTGACTTGAAATTGAAGAACCTCTGCGCAACACGTAGACGAGCGGAGCGAAACCTAATGAGAACAAAAAGAAATCTCCGCGAAAACGTAATATAACAGGATAAACGCTGCGATTCGTCGCCATACAAAAAATTAAGACGAAATCAATGGGTGGCTTTCTGTGACAGTTTATCATCGTTTACGCCCTTGACAAGGATATGGGCAGTAATAAAGAGTCTTTCTGGGAAGATCTGCTCACACATGCCTTTCGAAGGACTTGGTTTGAAACGAGGAATAGATTTGCAAACCCTTGCAGAGGATTTCGCAGACGTGTACACATCTGGCAGATCAGCAGGAGCGGTGATTCCTCTGTCACCCCTGTTTTTTCACACGATAGATACGCCATTCTCCTTTCGAGAGCTGGATATGGCACTTAGCAAATTAAGAAGACGCTGTGCCGTGGGTCCCGATTTGATCAGCAATCAAATGCTAACAAATCTGCCTAATGAGCGAAAAAGGGCCCTTTTGGACATATTTAATCATGTCTGGAGTACGGGAGAGATCCCATTTGTTTGGAAGACAGCATGGTTGGTGCTAGTCCTAAAGTGCGGAAAGGATCCTGCGAACCTCGCATCATATCTACCGGTATCTCTTACATCATGCGTATTTAAGTTGATGGAAAGATTATTATGTACTATATTAACTTGGTACCTTGAACAAGGAAGAGGATGGCCATCATGTATGACGGGATTTCGCCCACGACTGAGTGCCCAGGACAGTGTTTTGGGCCTACTGAGCCACAGCGGACTCTCGACACTTGCCGTCTTCATGGACGTTGCCAAGGCATATGATTGTGCTCTTTAGGCAGGCATCGTGGAGTGGCTCCAAGCCATGGGTGTGTCGGGAAATGATCTTCAGTTCGTACACGAATTTCTCAGAGACCGCTGTGTCCGTGTTAAGCTTGGAAATGTAACGAGCGAAGAAAGACGCGTTTCCCTCGGCGTCCCACAAGGAAGTGTTCTATCTCCCTTGCTTTTTAACGCTGCCATGGCCAGCCTTCCTGACACTCTGCACTTAGCGCTGAAAGCAGTTAAAATATCCATATACGCCGATGACATCTGCATTTAGATCTCAGTGTATCAGCGCAAACGTTTGGCCCGTATAGCACAGAGCACTATTTCAATCATTGAGCGTCACTTGTTTACGCTTGGCCTATCTTTATCAGTGGAAAAATCGGTCTTCATGCTCTTCCCGGGAGCACGACGGAAGTCAACACGTCTGTCGCTGAATATTCGAGGCCACTCAATTCGTTGTGCAAGAAGTGTCCGTTTTCTGGGCATTACCATCGACAACAAGCTATTATGGCGACGTGCGGTTGATGGTATAGTCATTGCGCGAGTGCAAAGGATCAAAGCTCTTTGTCGCAAGGCAGGGGTCAGTTGGGGCATTAATCCTACGTCCATGCTTAAATTGAATGATGCACTTATAACAAGCCGCATTCTTTATCAGCTGCCCCTGATATCACCATCACCGAGCCAGTTCGAACGCCTAGAGGAAGTGCACATAAAGGGTCTTCGCTTGGCGATGGGAGTCTCTCAGGCGGCTTCAAACACGAAGGTCACCAATGAAGCCGAGTCTCTTGCGCTCCACCTTTTGGCGTCTCAGGCCTTATTCACGCAGCTGTAAAGAATGGGCGAGTCCTTCGCAGGCACGGCGCTTCTCGGGCGGCTAAGAACAAGAAATGGCTCACATTTCAACGCGGCACTAAACACATTTCGATATTTAGGCTTGAAACCGCCTAAACAGTGCCCTATGGAACCGCCATGGTCTTTTGTGGATGTTGCGTATAACTTCAGCGTACCCAATCTACTAGAGAAGCGCACCATTCCAGCCGCGGAAGCAAAATTTCTTGCGCTGGACCACTTGAGCACCATGTACCGCAGCCACACAAGTGTACACCGACGGATCAGTGTGCACACAAACGGATAGCTGCGCAGCAGCCTTCTGCATACCCTGCCTTGGCATGTCATGGTCGGGCCGCCTGTATCGCGTGGTTTCGTCCACAACGGTAGAAAGCGCTGCAATCACGGCGGCTTTGCGAAAATTGCGTTCCTTTTCTGCACAAGATGTTGTAGTGCTGATGGACTCCAAATCGGCGCTACAAAGACTGCATGGTGGCCTACCTCAATAAAAGTTCATCAGGCAATCTCTGGCACTAATTAAAACCTAAATGGCAAGAGTTTTAATATAAAGGTCCAGTGGATCCCATCACACGTTGACATTGAAGGCAATGAAAAGGCTGATGCCCTTGCATGCGAAGCACGTACATCTGTTCCAAAACTAAGAACTCCAAAGACTTACCAGAAGAACAAAGATGTGATCGCAATCATTTCAAGGCGATCTACAAGTTTCCACACCAAGCATGTGTAATTCATGGACTTTCTCGTCAACAAGCGACGCTGTTGTACCGCATAAGAACCGGCTCCGCATACAACCCGGCATGGTGCTCCAAGACTGGGAGATACGCTTCCCCGTTCTGTGCCTTCTGTGGTGACATCGGGGATATTGAACATTCATTTGGCTTTGCCCACAGTTTGGTGTGCAAAGAGCAGCGATGATCCGCACCTTGCGAAAAGGCTGTCACAGGCACCGGACAGTTGATGACATCATTTTTCCTGAAGGACCCGCGGCAACTAGGAGGAACGTGCAACGAATTTTGTTGGTCTTCCTGCGAGACACTGGGCTGTCTTACACGTGGTGACAACTTGCAGATTCACGAGATGCTCAGGCGGAACAATTGCCAGCCATGCAGGCCAGGCTAACCCCGCCTGCTGCAGCACCACCACCACTTTCACCACCTAAGTTACCAGTCATATCACGAATGTAGTAGTAGTAGTAGAAAACTTTATTATGTGCATTATCTAGAGAGGCATGAACTCCAGTAACCTGAGGAATATACAGGGTGGAGAGCGAAGTCTGTCCGACAGGGTGGTGCCCCTATTCCAGGGCCCCACTTGCGCGAGCCATCCGTTCAGCTCTGTGGATCAGTCGCAGCTGATCCACTAGGGATGGGCTAGACAGCAGCACCTCTCATTCTTCCCACGTGCCAGTGGTGTCGTGTTCTTCGTCGTGCTCTGCACACTCCCACGTGATGTAAAAGAATGTTGGGGTGGCTTCACATCACGGGCATATATCTCGTACGCCGGGGGGTAGATCAGGTGAAGAGTGTGCAGGTTTATGTAAGTGTTAGTCTGTATTATTCTTAGCGCTGTTGCCTCCGCACTGAGCTTGCTATGAGGACGTAGATACAGCTGCCTATTTTCCCTGTAGTACTTTATTATCGTTGCGAAACAAGGGTCCAGGGGTGTAGGGTCATCACTTGCATTGTCTTGAGTGGCTCAGTGATTTGTGAAGCCTCGAGCCACCTCGTCTGCGCGCAGGTTCCCTGTCACGCCATCGTGCCCCGGTGCCCAAGTCACAGCCTGTACGTATTTTACTGTGGGGTTCCCAGACCTGGCGTAGCTCTGTGGTAAAATGCCTTAATGCCACGCAGAATGCTTGGGTTTGATTCCAGCTGGGACCCTGACATTTATTCTTTGCATTCGTCGGGTCGACGCTGCCAATGTAGGGTGTTTTGAATGCTCGCACGTTAAAATTTTCCGTGTGTGTGGTCGTCATTGCTGGGTAGATACTAAGTGTCAATCACATATGTGGCACGTACCCGCATACCAGCGGCACATACCCGCCCATGGTTATGTCCCACTGTCTGGCGGAAGTACTTGACGACGTATGCGACGGGATTGTGACATTATTCATGTCTTGACCAGCGCGTCATATTCGTCAAACTATATTTCCCTCCCATGCTATTTTTCGGTTCACGCCAAGTTAAGGGGTGACCATGAGAGCACTCAAACGTAGGTGGCTATAGATAGATTGATACGCTGAAAGTCGCCGAAGTTCGCCAAGAAATTTTTATTTAAAAGTCACAGCCTTGCCGCAAAGGCGAAGAAATGTACGCGATAGCTAAAGGAAAGCAGATCGAAACGTGCCCCGTGTTTCTCACACGCAAACGACGCACAAAACGAACTCTCGGTCAAAAATGCACGCGAATAAGCGTCTCAGTTGTTACTTCGCTGCGTCTGAAAAACGCGCGCTTTTCGCAAAGGAGGCTGCAATTATTGAAGTGACCTTCGAGCTCGGGGGGAGACGCTACGGTCGCGACTGAGAGCAAACGCATGTCACACCGGGTCCGTCAATTTGTGAATGTTTCCGCGGGTTTTTCGAGCTCTACCCTTGAAAATGGCGCATCATCGGACAGATCAACGCATCACGAAACCACGGATACCAGCTTTTAGGGTGAGCGTGAGCTTTACGAGCTTTAAGGCTCGTAAACTGCAAAAACAATACGAGTGAGCGTCTTGGCCTAACGGTGGTTGGGCCTGGTGCATACCGCGTCGAACTCGAAGACTGAAAGAACAGCCGGGATGGACGTAGATGAGGCAGGGACAAGGGAAGCCACGGACCACAGAACTGAACAAACAAGAAGCATTCCCATGAGTGAAGACGAAGACGATGACAGCGTTGCAGATGGCTGGATTGAAGTTACACGAAAAAAAAGAGGACGCGCGAGCCAAAACAAGGTGGTGAGACATGAAGACGGCCGTTCACCAAGCCCGATGCGCCAAGGCCGCCAAAGCATTGTCAGCAAGGTTCTATGAGCAAGCAAGATGCCCAGACTGCCCAGGGACGATATCAAGGTAATTTTTTGACCGAGGAACGAGCTGAATATAAGGAGCACGTGCGGTGCGAGTCTGGATCAGGCGATACGCAACGGAGCAAAAGTGGGCGATTACGAGATGATCACAATCTGCCCCAACCCCACGCAAAACATTTTGGTGATAAGCACACCGAAGGAAAGCACAGCGACGAAAATCACCAAGACGAAGGTTTTGAATATCAACAGAAAGAGGTACGAAACGAACGCCTATGTTTCGACGCCTGAGAATATGTCAAAAGGAATTATACGCAATGTACCTCTTAAGTATAATCAAGATCAGCTCGTGGAAGCACTGGTGAACACAAGCAACCCCTCTCTAACATATGCGAAGAGGCTTGGTAGTACGACCAACGTGATACTGCTCTATGAAGGAAACCGAGTTCCTACGTGGGTTTACTTCAACAGCGTTATGATAAGAGTATCTCTGTAGCGGAAACAGATAGATTTCTGCAAGGAATGTGGCAGGCTTGGCCACAGATCTGACGTGTGCCCTTGACCAGATATAAAACTGTGCCCAAATCGTGCATTAAAAAAACCGCATCAATAGACACGAGTGTACGCCTCAGTGCCGAATATGTGGTGAGGCGCACCCCGCGGCCGACCGGATGGGCAAGGCCAAATACAAGCTGCCGCGCATAGTTAAGCAGAGAAGGTGGAAGGCCAGGTTCAGAGACTTTCAAGAGCGAACCCCGTCACCATCAGATAGCAATGCTGGTGTTGTGGAAAAAGGCCGCCCTAGTCGCTCGAGATCCAGAACCCGCTCCCAACAGGCCATGGGTCATTCAACCAGATCCGGATCCCCCTCGCCAGTGAAAAGACGGAGCAAAAGTCGTAGTACGAGCAGAATTCGGAGTCGGAGCAGAAGCCGCAGCGAGAACGACACCACCCTTAACAAGACATAAGAAGGGCCACACCTGGCGGGAAACAGAAAGGGCCGCGCAAAATCACCTGGCGCGACATAGTCACGGGAGCAAAGGCGGACTCTACACAGGGGCACCATCTCTCCGGCCACCCTTGGGCAGCCGCTGACCCCGGCCTGGCGGCGAGAATGGAGAACATGGAGAAAGAGAATAGGGAGCTTACACAAGAGTTGGCCAAGGCCAGAAAGCAGAATGAAAAATTAACGCGGAAAATTGAGGAGCTACAACAGACACTGAACGAAATCCTCGAGCGAATGGGAGGACACCCCGCAGAGACCCCATCCTCCGGCTCCTCCTCGTCCCATGGAGCTACCGATGAACGCGACACAACTTCAGCAGTAGGAGACGATGACACGGACATGTGCTGTGGAGGTGAATATGAAGCGTCGGTGGTAGTGGGCTTTAAGCGTAAGAGCCCAAGCGATTCTCAACATTTTGGAGGCGCTGAAAATCCCACGCAAGAACCGAAGCGGGCACGACCGGCAGGCCGAAAGATAGACGTGATCGAAGAAATGGTAGACAAACTAACCAACAAGACTGAGCGACTGTTTGAGACGCTCTTCATTCGGCTGAACGAGTCTGACGCCGAAAGGAACGCACAGTGTGCCGCGGTCAATAACCAACTTGTGGCCGTGAATAAGCGCATCGAATGTCTGGACCGCGGGACGGCGCAGTTTCAGCAACAGGGACAAGGTCACGACGAACTGGGAGGGGACGAATCGACCATTCTCAACAGAAGCCGCAATGTCAACGCAACCCACGCTGAAAAAGGAGGGACGGAAGGACAGTCGCGTTCCCCCAACGCATTTGAATAACAACCATAGCTGCATCCCGCAACTTTGTCGGCAGACGCACCGTCTGGCAATGGAACTGTAGGGGCTTCAAAAACAAAAAAGCTACAATGGTGCAACATATGAAAACTCTCTCTAAAAGCAAACTTCTCGATGTGATTGCTTTGCAAGAACCTTTTTACCGAGCTCAGCTACCGGGCTATGTGACATGTGGCTCTCCGTGCGAGTGCACGGGGAAGGACATAAAGGTGTGTACCTTGGTTAAGAAAGGGACGGCCTTTATCGACCATTCACTTGATATCAGCGAGGAGTCGGACAGAGACCGCAACCTGATTGAGGTCGTGCCCTGCATTGGAAACAGGAAGACCGGCCTATTCGTGCTTAACGTGTACAGCCCCCCTTCAAAAAGGAGCCTCACGCACAACTTTGGCGCCCTTTTTCGTGAAGCGATGGTGAAGGCTGCCTCCGGTCTCCTCCTAATCTGCGGAGACTTCAATGCACCACACACACAATGGGGACATGGAGCCGACTCACCCAAAGGGAAGAGGCTAGCCGAACTGATGGACGAGCTTGGCTTGGTTCTACTCAATGAACTGGCATCGCACACCCGAATCGGACAGGGCGCGTGCCGTGACACATCCCCTGATCTCTTCATTTGGTCAGACGCGGGCGCGATCACCTGGTCGAACACCTTTGAGGATGTGAAGAGCGACCCCAGAGTCCTGCGCACGAGAATGGGAGAGGATGAAAACAAGATGGAAGGTATGCCAAAAATCTAGAGTCGTGGACTGGGAACAGTTTCGAGAACAAAGAGAACGAGAGAAGCAGGAAAGGCCAATCGAGGATATCAGGGAATGGTGCAGGGAGATACTCGCGGACATAGAAAAAGCTACAAAAGAAATAGAATGGCCAGACAGGCGAAAAGAACCTGAAGGTGGTGACAGGCCCTGCGGAAGTGTCGACGACAGCGTTCCCGAGCCGTCCAGGGTAAACAGCCGGCTTGCACATCTTGTAGACGCCAAGAAATCTATGCAGCCTAGAGCGAGTCAGCAGAAACTGAACATGAAGACACGCAAGATTGCCGAGATGAACCGAGAGATTGAGGCCCACTGCGTTCGACTGTGCGAACAGGAATGGCAGGAGCTGTGCGATACGATGGACGGAAACATGAGTGCAGGGCGCACCTGGAAGATTCTCAGGCACCTGCTGGATCTAACCAGCACGAGAACGGCGACTCGTGTCCAGATGACCAAGATGCGTCACAAGTACGAAGACGACCCGCAGGCCTTCGTGGAGGAGATCATCCAGACGCACCTCACTCGCCCGGCATGCGAGATTCACATGGAATATTGCGGGGCTCCCATCGAGGAACTAGACGCGGAATTTTACATGCAGAAAATTAGAGCAGTCCTCCAGCTACTGAAGACTAAATCGGCGCCCGGTCCTGACAAGATAATCAACCGAATTCGGAGGATCCTGAACGATGACGCCATCGAGAAGCAACGTCAGTATATCAACGCACGCTGGAAGGAAGGCCGTATTCCACAAGAATAGAAGACCGCGGATGTCATACTAATACCCAAGCCAGGTAAACCGCTTGAGGTTCGAAATATGAGGCCGATATCTCTGACGTCCTGCGTCGGGAAAGTCATGGAGCATGCCTGCCTCAACAGGGTGACGACGATACTCGAGAAGCGGGATGCCTTCGGCACTCAGATCATCGGCTTTCGCAGAGGACTTTTGACGCAGGATGCTATGCTGCAAATCAAAGAACAGGTCATTAACACACCAAGCACGCACGTGCGCGCCCTGCTCGGGTTAGACCTCAAAAGCGCCTTTGATACAGTAAAACGTGCTGCCATTTTGGACAAGTTCAGCTAACTGGGTCTTGGTTCAAGGTACCACCGGTACGTCAGCAGCTTCCTGACCGGACGCAAGGCGACGGTGAAGATCGACGCTGCCCCACCACGAACAGTTGACATGGGGGTGCGGGTACGCCGCAGGGCTCGGTGCTCTCTCCCATGCTTTTCAACCTCATCATGATCGGACTACAGGAGCATCTCGACGCGATAGAGGGCATCAATAACACGATATACGCAGACGACGTGACCGTGTGGACCACAGTGAATGCAAGCGTCGGCGAAATGCAAGAGAGAATGCAGCAGGCCGTCCGGGCCGGGGAGTGGCACCTCGAAGGCACGGGACTCGTCTGTTCTCCCGATAAATCGGAAATCTTCCTGCACAGACCACGCAAGAAAGGACCTCACCCGCAAGCTGTACTGGACGCCCGTCGCTTGGGCATCCGCGTCATGACGAAGGAGGGGACCCAAATACCAACGGTGTCCAAAATACGAGTGCTCGGACTGTGGCTGGAAGAGAATGATGCGAACCAGGAGATGGTAGCGTGACTGCAAAAGAAAGTGGCCACCGCAACGCACCTTGTGCATCGAGTAGCTAAAAAAGAAAAGGGCTTAAGGAACACAACGTGAAAAAGTTAATACATGCGTACGCGCTGAGCCAGATAGCGTATGTCACCGCGTATGCCGACTGGAACAGGAGCGAAACCGAGAAGCTGCACGCGGCGATTCGTCGAGCCTTCAAGGTAGCCTTGGGTGTGTCCCAGTACACGGAAACCCGTAGGCTTCTGGAGCTGGGTGTGCACAACTCCCTCAACGAGATAGCAGAAGCGCAGAGGATCGCACAGCTCGAGAGGTTGTCTGGCACAAGAACGGGAAGACGCATTGTCGACCTGCTCGGGAATCGATATCATCAGGCGCTTGGACTGAAGGAAGCATTGCTACCGGAAGTCAGGGACACCGTACTGACAGAAAACATCCCCAGGAACATGCACCCCGTTCATGACTTGCAACGAAGCAAATGCAGAGCTGCAGCAATCCTGAAGGCACATGGAAGCCAAGAGGGTGTCTTCTTCGTCTATGCGGCCAGGTATCCACTGTCAGCCGGCGGCGGCGATGGGGGACGCTCGGAACTCCCGCCGCTACCCGTGAATGAGCGAGGCGAGGTTGAAGCGCTAACCCTACCACCACTGCTACTGCTACGACAACAACGACTGCAGCGACAGCGGCAACATCAGCAGCAAGTCCGGACAGCGGCGGTGGGACCTGCTTTCTCTATGGTGGCCCTAGATAAAACAGGAAAGGTTTGGGTCACGGCATCAGCACGGCTGCCATCATCCGAAGCTGCAGAAGAAATGGCCATAGCTTTAGCGGTACTCCACAGCAGTGCGGACGACAGCCTAATTATTAGCGATTCTAAATTAGTGATTTGGAGCTATAATAAAGGCTGGGTGTCCGAGGAGGTGGCACGCATGCTCAACGCCAGAGCTGGGGACTTCGCGTCAGGCAAGATTACTGACAAGGCCCTCAAATGGTATCCCGCTCACATGGGAAACATTGCAACTATCAACAGCAACAGCCGTAAGCATAGCAGCAACAACGCCAACAGCCAAAGACTAACCGGCATCCCGCCCAATCATAATGAGCGCGCCCACCTCGTCGCGAGCCAACTTACCTGCCGTGACGCAGCCACCCAGGGACCAGTCGCCACCGTGGTTGGGAGGAGCACCAGCCAAAGCAGTGGTGGCCACAGGCACCACCCTGCCTTGGCCGGTGCCGAAATTACCACCCCCTCTACGCACGTTGCTGCAGCAACTGAAGTTGGTGCAGAAGAGGCGAGGCAACAGAGCTTCGCCGACTGCTATGGAGAAGAATTTCCGGCCCCGTACCACGACGTGCTTGCGCGCTATAGGAAAAACCGGAAGAAATTTCTGCAATCCCACGTGTGCTTAGACAGGTCGTAGGCGGTGGACCTGAGAAGGCTACAGACGGGCACGTTCACAAACCCCTACCATCTGCAACGGTTATGGCCCACGCTGATCCCGTCGCCTGGCTGCCCGTAGTGCGCGCACTAACGGGCCGTTATGGCACATATACTTTGGCAAAGCGAAAGAGATGAAGGTAGGCCACGAGAAAGGATGACGTCAACTGAGGGGTCCACCGAAATGGAGCGCCTTGCTGAGCGATGGCAATCCACTCATCTCAGCGATGTCCTCGAAGACCACGTGTGGGCCGTACAGCGGGCCAGGACCGTCGCCGAGGACCTCAAAAGATGCTCCTTGAACGATGAGTCCCTGGCAGCCTAGCCCCGAGCACAGCAACAACCATTGGGCAAATAAAGTTTATTCAACTCAATTTAACTTTGGCTTCCGGTAACTACAACAGAATCGGTCCAGTTAAATCCCGAGGTTAGCTAAGACGTACGATACTCCGCGTGAGATAAGGACGCGCGAGGAAGCGTCACACCATTTCTCCAAGCAGGGCAAAGTACGCATGGGAGATTGGAGCACGCACCGCCTTCGTAATGAGGCGATGCGCGCTCATTGTGCTTTCTTGCTGCTAATGCTGAAAATGCGGTAATTCCCACCAAGTACCGTCAGCAGAGGTAAGTGGTAGATATTCGTAGCTTGACGTTTGAACGTTGAAGGACGAGGTGGCTTAATGGTTAACGCCTCGCATTCACGATTTAAAGGACACAAGTTTGATTCCGTGCGCCGCAGTCTTTTTCTGTCTGGATTTCTTCTTTCTTGCGATTTCACGCACAGACAACACACACACACACACACATATATATATATATATATATATATATATATATATATATATATATATATATATATATATATATATATATATATATATATATATATATATATATATATATATATATATATATATATATATATATATATAGTGGGAGTAATAATTCAATGGGCCAGTTAGTCTTCGTGAACGTATGGGATATGGCATAACGAGAGCGTTGTCAACAAGGATAAATATATTTATTTCCCAACAGTTTCGGGAGGGGTCCTCCTTTCATCAGGGGATGAGTTATACAATATCACAATAACTCATCCCCTGATGAAGAGAGGACCCCTCCCGAAACTGTTGGGAAATAAATATATTTATCCTTGTTGACAACGCTCCCATTGTGCCATATTCCATATATATATATATATAAATATATATATATATTTATATGTATATATATATATATATATATATATATATATATATATATATATATATATAAGATATAACAGACAAAAATGCCAAGGAATGCATAGGGGAAGTTATTAGGCCAATTGTAATGTAAATGAGAAGAAAGAAAATTGGGTGAAAAGATAACTTGCTGTGGGCAGGATTCGATTACCACGGCAAGTTATCTTTTCACCCACTTTTCTTTCTTCTCATTTACATTACAATTGGCCTAATACCTTCCCCTATACATTCCTTGGTATTATTCTCTGTTAGATCTCATTAATATTGTGTAAAAACACGAAAAACGAGCCCTTAAGTATACACTTGTTTCCCATATATATATATATAAATATATATATATATATATATATATATATATATATATATATATATATATATATATATATATATCATCATCATCAGCCTGACTACGTCCACTGCAGGACAAAGGCCTCTCCCATGTTCCGCCAGTTAACCCGGTCCTGTGCTTGCTGCTGCCAATTTATACCCGCAAACTTTATACCCGAATTTATGCCCGTACTTAGGGCAGGTAATAACCGCAGAGCCGAACCACGAGATTGAAGTAACTAGAAGAATAAGAATGGGGTGGAGCACATTCGGCAAGCACTCTCAAATTATGACAGGTAGATTGCCACTATCCCTCAAGAGGAAGGTATATAACAGCTGTATCTTGCCGGTACTTAGCCACGGAGCAGAAACCTGGAGACTTACAAAGAGGGTTCAGCTTAAATTGAGGACGACGCAGCGAGCAATGGAAAGAAAAAAAAATATATATATATATATATATATATATATATATATATATATATATATATATATATATATATATATATATATATATATATATATATATATATATATATATATATATATATATATATATGTACACGGTAAGTGACGCCGGCGGCAAAATAATGTCCATTTAATAGCTTTCGCAATAAAATGCATTTGGTATGTGAACGAGGCCACACGACATTTTAGGTTCAACTTTCATGTAATAGGCAAAAAGTGCCAGACTTAGATTAGACAAAAATTTTTAGTTTTGCTGTGTTACTTGGAAGACAACGGAAGTCAGGTTTTTAGCGATTGTCTCATGTGAGTATGGAGACAAAGTAACTATTGAACTTCGTAGCCTTTTCAATAGCTTAAGCCGGGGATGGGTTGCTGATTTGTCGTGGCTTGGAAACGGGGTATTACCGAATAGATCTTGAAGTACTACGCCGGCGCAGTCAGTGTCTGATAGAGAGTTGCTTGGTTGAAAAAAATGGCCCCGTATCTTCATGGTCCACTGCAAATATCGTCGAATGACAATAGTTTTCGTATGAAGAGAGTGAGAAAAACATTAATTTGATGTTCTGAGCGAGAAAATCACTGAATGGGACTCCGGGGGCACTGCGTTAAAGTATTTCGAAGCGCGCAACGGCTAGGTGCCACCACTGCATCGTCTTAGCGAAGCACAGGAAACACCCGCTTTTTCGTGCATAGCGTTGCATTGTCAGCTTAGAGCTCTAAAGAACCACGTTCCTTAGAATTACGTATGTATGATGTTAAAGGTATGAACACACAGGCCAAAGTATATAGACCTGCTCATTTGCTGCCCCAGATATGCCCAACATTAGCTTTTCATCAATAATACGCTCAAATGTGAACGCAGAAACCAGCGCATTATTGGTGAGCGCTGCAAACGTGGTTGGATGTTGTAATTAAAAGCCAACAATGTAAGGCAAAGAGAGAAGCCTTGTCGGGCGATAAACAGCCAAGTCGGCAGACAGACCGGCCAATATTTTTGCATCGAAGTATCCCAAGAAAGACTATCATCTTTAAAAACTTAATGCTCATGCTGTGCAATCGTTCACTACTCTTTACCTAAAAGATAGTGGCGGTCCTTGGGTTTTGGACACTCAAGCTTCGCAGCGTCCAGAGGTGTTGAATTTGGTATCCGCGACCTCTTACAACTGGTCTACGAAAGTTTGTTTCGCGAGGTTCGATTGAACAGCGGCTCTATGAGCGAGTGAACTTTGACCAAAGGAACGCCCTCACCCACCTCCCCTCTTACGGCACTCGCGCGCGCAGGGGCGGAGCATGATTTGTGGGGTTTAACGTCCCAAAACCACCATATGATTATGAGAGACGCCGTAGTGGAGGGCTCCGGAAATTTAGACCACCTGGGGTTCTTTAACGTGCACCCAAATCTGAGCACACGGGCCTACAACATTTCCGCCTCCATCAGGGGCGGAGCACGGGAGGGATAGACACGTAGGGAAGTGACGCCACGGTCAGGGTCCAGCCACTGCTAGGCGGGCAACTTTGCGTCGCGCCACCGGCGTCGCTCAGTTAGCGCAGCTTGTTTACTTCGCGGTTCTGCCTTGTTTCTGCTGCGATCTGCTGCCTGGCGATGCATCAGTTCTGCCATTTCGAAGAGATTGCTTGCCGTCAAAGCGTTCTCTTCTGGTAAGAGATTTTCGCCATCCGACATTCACTAGTTGTGTTAGTGCAAGGTTGAATTGGACTGGCGATGCCGAATCACTGCGCTGCATATCGCTGCCGTAGCACTTAAGGTCACCATGAGATCACTTTTCACAAGTTTCCTCGGGGTCGGAGGATGGCTGCATTATGGGCCACTGCAGTTAGAGGAAAATACTGCAAACCTGTGAGATGAAGCGTGCTGTGGCAGTGGTGAATTGGCCGGCTTTCGAGGCAGGAGCAGCACTCCTCCTCTTTCGCTACTTGCACACAGTGCGTGCATGAGCACCTATGGCGAAAACACACGTACAAAAATATCGGTACGCATAATCAAAATCAGCTATTCTACACAACAGGCGCATGCTTCTAGCGCAGATAATATACCGTTTGCATTTAACCACCTCATCACTGTAGTACTGGGCAGAATTTATAAAAAGAGGCGGTTAAAATAAACAGAACTGCAATATATGAGCCAAACTATATTATTGCGCATATTTTAGCGCAGTTCAGAGCCTATATCATAAGTGCAGCAAGAGCGGCACTTGCCTGGATCCTTTTTTTTCTCGTGGTAGCATACTTTACTCATCGCGTGCGCCTTGCCCGCTGCGAAGTACGATAGTAATTGCATTAACAACTCTGCACTCTGAGCTGTGAAATTCACGAACAGCTGATGTTTCTGCACGCTGCCCATGCTACGAATCCCATGTTACAACGGACACAGTCAGCCGTTCTGCCCGCGCTAGGCGGGGCAGCCCGGCTGCATCTTATACGTACCAGGCTAGGTTTACAACGCGGCTGAAGGTGGCTGGTTGGGACTCGCTTTTCTGTGTCGCTTCAGTCGTCGCCCTTTAAAGTGGCAACCAGCTCGAACATGTACGGATGTACAGCGAACTCGGTTCGACTTTCACAGTTCGCCATACTTACAGAAACTATACGATTTCAACAGACAAACACAGCATTGACTGCTGGCGAGCACCTGTTGTGCTCGCCGGCAGTCAATGCTGTGTTTCAGAAACTTTCTTCAAAAAATTTCTGAAGTTTTTTCAGTGACTGTAAGCTGTCCTCCCTTTCCTGGCTGTGACGTCATGGAGCTTTGACTATTCCCACCGGCGGTGAGACTCGCAATGGCGGCCGTGGTGCCTGTTGCTTGTTTTCGGCAAAAGAGTTATTTGCGTTAGTTTATGCAAATCTTTGACATTATCAATCAGGTGCCGCTCTAATCCCGGCTGCAGCAATGAGAATCAAATTTAGGTTGTCGCATATGACTACATTTTTGGCATCACAGCTTACTGCCACAAGGGCTGCTTTACAGTATCGCCTTCAAGAGAGTCCAGGAAAATGGGTCATATTCTGTAATGCGAAGGCAGCACTTCAGAGTTTGCTGTTTCCCATGCGTAGGAGGAATCATGAACAATTGGTACATGAAATAAGACATTGTCACCATGAAGCTCTAGCACGGGGGCATGATATTATATATCAATGGACATATCGGTATTACCGGAAATCAATTAGCCGATGATGCAGCCCACTCAGCCCATGAAGGAGCCCGTGTGGTCCCGATTTCTCTATCAAGGACTGATGGAGCAAGGCGACTTTACCAGCTGGCTCGAGATCTTACGCGCAGGTTCTGGCCGTCTACCAGCTTCCAAAGGTGTCAATTATATGAACGGGATCCTTCGCTCAAGATTTAGCTACCATCACAACTTTCCCGCTCCGATGCGACACTGTTATGCCTCCTTTGGTTGGGTGTTGTATTCACAAAGGTGTACTCCTTTCGCATTGGTATGGCAGACACCTCTACATGCGACTACTGCGGAGCTGAAGAGACCATTTAACACGTCCTGTGCAGTTGCGCTTGCTAGGACACACAGCGATGCCAGCTCCGGATGGTTTTGAATCAACTTTACTCTAGACCATTCTGTGTGCAGAAAATTCTGGGACCTTGGGCATCTGCCTCAGTTGCGCAGAAAGCGACTAAAGCACTCCTACTTCACTTAAAAACAACAAACCTGAGCGACCACCTGTAGACTGTGTGTGATCCCCTCCCCCGAGTGTGCTCATGATTGTGTGTACCTTCTTATCTCTTTGCAACCTCTTTTCTCCCGTTCATCCCTTCCCCAGTGCACGGTAGCAAACCGGATGTGCATCTGGTTAACCTCCCTGCCTTTTCTTGCATCTTTACCTCTCTCTCTCTCTCTCTCTTGACATTATTTTCGAATTCACCGCACTTAATTACATGTCATGACATCATACTTTCTTCGTTTTTTTGAAGTATTTCAGTGTCCCATCAACTAAAAACAGACGGCGGGTCTCTGCGTCTAATCGGAATCTTGTGCCTCTCATTGGCCATTAGCAACGACTGGCACGCTCCAGTAGAAAATGCCCCGCCGCGCTGGTCAAGTGGCTAAGGTACTCGGCTGCTGACCCGCAGGTCACGGGTTCGTATCCCGGCTGCGGCGGCTGCATTTCCGATGGAGGCGGAAATGTTGTAGGCCCGTGTACTCAGATTTGGTTGCACGTTAAAGAACCCCAGGTGGTCGAAATTTCCGGAGCCCTCCACTACGGCGTCTCTCATAATCATACGGTGCTTTTGGGACGTTAAACCCCACATATCAATCAATCAATCGATCAATCAATTAATTAAATCATCAATCATCAGTCAATCAATCCAGTAGGAAACACTGGTTCATCGCGGCATGCTTTGCGCCTCCCTAGGTTTCTCTCCTGCGCAACACAACAGCGATGAGCGCCAGCGTCAATGCTGCCGTCAGTGTTAGCTCAGCGCATGCCGCTTCGCATGTACAATGCTCAACTCGGCTGCATAAAACGACGAAGCGTCGCACGCGGAACAGCCCGAGCGACATCTGCAGTCGCCAATACGCCACATCTGAGCATGAGCGGCGCCAATGATGTGCCTGCCCTGCAGTTTCCACTCTTCTTTATGTCCGCGGCCGCGATGGCTGCTTTGGCCGTCGAAGTGCTGTCAACATTACATAATCGAAATAAAACAACAACAACAAAAACATTCTCGTTCGTAATATCATATCACAGCGACCACTGTTTTACTTTGTCTTGCTTTCATGTTTTTTTTTTCGTGACATTGCTCAGAGCGTTTTCGCGGCCAAAGCGGTTGTTGCATCTGCGGCAATCAACAGGGATCGGTATTGCGAGGCAGGGACATCAGTGGCGTCGCGCATGCTCAGAAGCGGTGTATTTGTGACTGCAGATGTCGCCCGTGCTATTTCGCGCACGACGCCCCGTCGTTGTATACAGCCGAGTAGAGCACTGTACACGCTATTTGCTTTCGTGGGAGATGGTGTAATTTTTGTTAATATGATCAGCCTTGGTGTAAAATTTAGTTTTCAGATTGGTTTTCACGGCATGCACAGCTATAGACGGCTCCCTCACAGAGATAGTAAATTGATGTCCCAAAATACACTTCCTACAGTTGTGTTCTGTGTGGAAACGAGAGCGTTTAACCGAATGACTTCCCAAAATTTGTCAAAAGTTGGTCTGGTCAGGCACTGGAGGAGACGAAACATGGTCACTCACCAAGCCTCAGTAGAAGATCTTGCGTTTCGGAAGTGCATACTGGCGATATAATTGACAAATTCCAGTCCAGCTCATTCAAAAAAGAGCCCGTATGCGGTTTCGATACGTCATTTGATTTCCTCGGACTGGGTCAGTGACCGCGGTTCATCTTAAAGGAGCACTGACATCAAATTTACTCAAGCCAAGGTTTTTGTGTCAGCGAGTAGCTATTGACCCCGTAGCAGCGATTCGCGACCTAAAACACGACTAAAGGTTGAATAACTATCACTTTTATTGATTTATTTTACTGAGATCTAGCACTATTCAGAAACGGCCGGCAATCACGCCATTTTTAGCGCTGGGAGCACCAGCAGTGGCGCTACCTCGCGGTCACCTCCAGATCACACCACAGCTGACCACTTCTCTACAAAAAAGAGTGACGTCATGCTCAGCTGCTTCGCAAACATTTTGTCTGCTAGGCGGACACATTCAGTCATGCCTTGTCACCTGCATTGCTGTCGTCACCGTACAAAGTGTCGACTCGGGTTCGATACGATAGTCTGGAGCTTGGAATTCCCGCGTTTCACGACGTCGCGAATTATTCTTGCTTCGATCAACCTTTTGCAGAACAGTGACTCTGAAATGGACGCCATTCCAAGCTGCACTGCAGAGGTGCCCGAGGATGCACGCTTTAGCCATGTTCGCTCGTGTGTCTCAGCTATATTGGTGGGTTTGGCGGGCAAAGCATTCAGGTATACGCAGAGGGGTCAATGCAATATAGCTATCGCGAGTGAGCGTCACCGGAGATATAGAATACGTTTCCTGCTTGTCAGGCTCTTTTTTGCGCCTCCAGATAGCCCCACCTATCCAGCCTCTCGCGGTTAACATGGTATTACCACTTTTAGGTGGACGCAAAGTCTACAGATGAACTCAAATTCATCGATACCTGCATGTTACTTGTTAGCAATGATATCTGACTACATGCACTTCCATTTTCGATAGCTTGTAGTCGTGTTGTTGTGTAACATATACGTGATATCATAAGACACCCTCATTGCGCTTTTTTCGTGCTTCGAACTAGATGACTGCGACTCATCTGCAACTCACAACGATTGCCCGACATGCTGACCAATAAGTACACGCTTAACCATGCTCTTTTCTTTTGTCATTTTTTAACGGTGCTTTTTATCTTCATAATTTCTCAAAATAAATCAAAGCGGTGCGATGAAGATCAGACGCGACGAGCCATGGCCGGGCTAGACTGCACCTGCGCGCGCTAGCTCGGCTCTACCTGGCCGTGGACGAGCGAGTGCGTTCCTGCACTTCAGCGCCAGTCGGCGCTATGATAAGAACACTCGGATCGTGCACGTCATCGCTACTAGGGCATCGTCACTCAGGATGGTGTATGTGGAATGTATCACACCGAACACGTACCACTAGTGTCACTGTCGCAGGGCAGTCTATTTTTCGTTTTTTTCTCCCTAGCTTTTCTGCACTCTTTGACATCGAATTAAAATAACTTCCACTTGACGGATGCCGCTCAAATTTTGCCAAGAAGACCTATGCAAATCATGCGATCGAATGATGAGCACATTTTGATCTTCAAAATTGATGTCAGTGCTCCTTGAAAGGGCCACTCACCAGGCCGGAAACCAAATTTTAGTTAGACAGTTAAAGTTGTTAGGTGTCCGTTGAGGAACATTTTGCCTCAAAAATTGTTTGAATCGGTTCATCACTAGCGGAGAAAACGGGTTTTTGGAAGCGGGGCGAAACGAAGATAAGAGAAGGCGAGCTCGAAACTCTTGCCGCTTCTCCGCGTAGCCTTCGCAAGCCAAATCTCTTCTTCACCTTCTCAGGCATCCGACCAAGAGGTCACGTGCGCCTGACGTGCCCAAACAAGTACAAACGCCGAGCACGCGAGCGGCGTTGCGTTGTTGACCAGCTTCATTTTGTGGTCTTCTGCCTGTTTCTGCGGGATGGTTTGGAAACGCTGACTTTGACGCTGTAGAATAGATGGTTTGGAAACTCTGGCTTAGACGCGGTAGAATAGATGAGCACAATGAGGATGCGAACGCGTAGGAGCATTCCACGGTGGTCGTCTGCTTGATGCGCTGACCACGGGTACACGAACGCATGCGAAACGCCAACGCATTAGCCCCGCATCTCTTTGCAACTCACGGGGGCAAAATGGAAAAAAAAGACGCTCACATTCCCTTATTGGGCCTCATTATTTATCTAGAGCTTTATTAATCTCTTCAAGCAACAAATTACATAAACTACACATGCCGTGTTAAATAACTTTTGCCGTGTCACGTGCCACTATTTTTAACGTCCGAGCAGAGTCGTCTACATAGAGGACCAACTTCACTGCATTGCAGTGTACGTAGGGCCATTCATACGTACACGTCACGCCCTCAATCTCTGGGCGCGCGCCAGCAGAAGGGTGGGGGAGCAGCGTTCATTTTGAAGTTTCACCGATTTCCATGGCGGGTAGCGTAGCAAATTTTAGCAGACGTGGTCATGAACACCTCTTCTACGCATTGCGCTTGTCAGCTCAAAATTGTCAAACCTGGTAAGTGGCCCTTTAACGACGTATGGTAAACGTTGCCTTATGCATTTTTGTTTTAGCTGCTACTTCAGAGGATTAACTTTTGTAACTCGGAAGCACAAGAAAAAAAAGAGGAAGCAGAATAAGACGCACGAACTCATATTACCCTGTCTGAGTCTGCGCACTGCGTTTCTGGCAAATACCAAACCGTGACTCGTTCACTTGCTCGTTTTACGCTGTGCAAACACCGTATTCGAATCACCTTTCGCGCGAGTCACGCGATGCAAGCGCGAAGTTTGGGGTTATGATGCGCGAGGCGAACTTACCCCGAATTTCTTCTTCCCCCGCAGAAAAAAAACGAAATAAAGAAAATTACAGGCGTCAAACTGTGCTCGAAGAGAACGCCACTTTGCGTGAAATCAGACCTTGTGCCTCTCAATCACGTGCACATTTCCGTAAGCAGAGACGCAATAAATATTTTTTTATTGGTGTTCCAGTAGCCAACAAAGTTCTAGTTTTTTTTAATTTGCGCGTACACAGCTGCCGCAAGAACCGATGTAGAGGAGGTCGAAAACAGGCTTAGGGGGCCTGTCTATCCTTACCTTGGGTGTGCTCAAGGAAGGCGGGACTTGGGGCGAAATTGTTCGGACGCAGTCACGCCGCATCCTTCTGGTCCCTGGCTTGCAATGAAACCTGCAACGCTGGTAAGTGCATGCATGACACGTTGATGCCACTGTAAAGGGCCTTTAAAACACCTAGAGACCAAAATTTAGTTGTGGAGTTGCAGTTGTGCATGAGTCTCGAGTGAACGCCGGAGGAGTTGTACGTGTTCCTCCGTTTCGTTATTTCCTTCGATCAGCTTTGTTCGTTGGCTCGTCTATGCACCGCTCTAAGGGCGCTGCCTCCGAAGTGGGAACGCAAGAAGCGCGTGCATCTACCAGCAGATAAATGGCTCTTCTTGGCTCACTGCACGAAGGAACAAATGGACATCTGAGAGTGTCTGTTCCTCACAGCGTCAAGCACAGAGAGGAGCACACGAGCATCTGTTGGTGGTTTAAGAGGCCTTCACGTCCTCGATGCTCAGCGAACATGCCTGTATGACGCCGATCCTGAGACAGAAAGTTTAAATCATACTTTGCGTCATATAACATGAAGGATGCACAATTTTCAGTCGCTCACTTCGGTGACACAATTAAGAGGTTTAGTTTAGCAGGAAACAGCAAACTCAAGGATTCAGGGTTAGCGTTAGCGATGCGTGTTCCAAACTGAGCATGCGCAGAAAGTTAACGTAGCCCAAACTCTCTCGTATGAATGCTTTTTCTAGAATATAGGGTTCAACGCTAACGCACGTAAGAGATCCCGTACGTTAGGCCTGTCGAAGTGAGAACCACACACTTCGAATTTTTTAGTCGTCAGCCTGCATTGCTAAGCTCTTTTACTCACAAATACTGCTCGTCTTTGATTTAGATTGAAGGAATGAGGCTTCGCCAGCTGTTTACTGGCGATAAATGAACTACGTTTTTGAGATACACACACAGTTTTGGGTGGGGAAGATTTTTAAAAATTGCCGACAAGGTTCGCTCAGGTATTAAGTAGTAACGCAGACATGGCGGCGCTGTACTTATTTACTTGTTTCCGAGATAAAGCAAATGAGCCCACAAGCCAAGCTTAGCTAGGTAATAAGGATCTTAAAGGGAAGCTGAAGGGATTTTAGAATTCAACAAAACTTCGTGTTTAGGAATGACCTACAACATTGTTGATGATGTCAGAATTGTTTTCGTGGTTGTAGCAGCAGGATATTTTAGAACGGGCGAAATAAAAGTTTGTCTTGCCCCACCCCAGCAAGCACGATGAAACTGCGGGCATGAAAACATACGTCATCTTCGTTTCCTCTGGCCCGGAGCAAGTGTTCGTTCTTATCGTCAACCACGGCCTCTCTGACTAATGCACGAGGTGCCGTTGCCAGAACTAATCGAAGAGGCCACACTTCAGCAGTGCTGCTGTTGTATATGACGCGGCATACCAAGAATGCCGTCACCGGGTTCGCTTGGCGCCTAAAAAAAACTGGCGGCCAGAGCCACTGTTTTTCACCCAAAAGTGCCATTGGCGTTCACTTTTGAAAACTCTCACGTCGCTTTTCCTATTCAGCAGGGATAAAACTGTCCTTACACGCTCCTAAGACATTTTTTAGAAACAAAATGGCAGCATATCCACGTAGTGAATGATGGAGAGTGGGGCGAAGAATTCGTTCATTCATTCTTGCTTCCGTCCGTCCATGAGTCCGTCAGTGTGACCACCCATGCGTCCATCAGCCCGTCCTTGCGAGCGTCTGTTCGTTCGTCCGTCCCTGCATTCGTCCATGCAGCCGCCCCTGCGTCCGTTCATGCGTCCATCCATGCATGTGCCTATGTGTCCGTTCGTCCATCTATTCAACACTCCAGGTACCACCATCTCGCATCTTTTCATCATACATTTGCCATATAGAAGCACCGCCATCCAGCGGACATTCCAAGGACTGAACGGGAGGTGGCACACGCACTCTTTCTTGCAGCTTGCGTTTCGGGTCCACTTCCCACCTTTAACCACCTCGAGTTCATGGTATATACTAGTTCACTGTATTCATGGCACTGCGGCCGAACGCTCGCTAAACCTTTCGAAAACCAAGGAGGTTACGCCCAGCGAGTATGATGTAGCAAACTTTTTCAGTCAGATAGTGCTCAATGTACATGCCAATGGCTGCTAATGGAAAATGAGAGGCGGAGAATTCGGCTTTTACTTTCTTACGGCTTGCGCTTCGTATCTACTTCCCATTTTTAACCACCTCGAGTTCATTCATGGTATATACA